>CM022303.1:646090928-646759985 GCA_011799875.1 Thinopyrum elongatum | reverse complement strand
ATCTGTATGTGTTATGCAATATTCTTATGGTCTACGAACATGCAAACGTGAACAATTAATAAAGTACCGATAACATAGCAACAGTGACATCTCTCAGTAATCTCCAAGTTGGGTCTATCCACTCCCTTGTTATCATGACAATGGTGTCCCAATATTGATAGCACCTTGTTACATTAACAATGCTCATGATCAGGAAAACAATCACATTAATACATGAGATATTCTTAGAGGCTAGACTAGGGATCACTTGGTGTTTTTCTTTTCCACACATGTATTTGGGTTTTTCCTCTGATCTCATATTTAATACCAATACAATTGGAAGCATAGAAACTGAATTTATAATAATGACCATGGAAATATAAATAATCATTTATTATTGGACACTAGGGGCATATTCAACACAGTTAACACTTCCCTCTGTAAACTAATATAAAGAGTGTTTAGATCACTATTTTAGTGTTCTAAACGCTCTTTATATAGTTTACAGGGAGTACTTTGTGACGCCCCGACAATCGGGCACTAATCAATACACGCAACATGCACGATCAAGCACGGGACTCACGGAAGGAATCATACACACTCTAACACAAATAAGGAGATCCACAATATTACAGACCAGGGATCATGAGTGATCCGAATACTAAGTCAGTCAACAAATATTATCTGAGTACAGACATAGTTAGACAAGTTTTGCCTTAAGAAGGCTAACACAAACAACGACTCTAGATCAAATGCGAAGGCCTCCTCCTGGGAGCCTCCGATACTACTCCCTGATCGGCGCTCGATCCCGTAGTAAGTACGGTCTGAACCCTCCTGGTATAAGCTCCTGTGGTGGCATCTGGCTCCGGGGCTCCATCGTTCTGATTATCACCAATTAGGGGAATAATGTGGAAAAAAAAGTGAAGCAAAGCAACCGTGAGTCCTCATCCGAAGTTACGCACAAGCAAGGACCTACACTACATTGCAACATTATCAAAAGAGAAAGGCTGTATATGTACTGGGGCTGCAAAATAGCCAGATAGAGAGAAGAGCCTAGTCCTATCGAAGACTAGCAATCTTCAAGCATCTTCACGAAGCCACCATCTTGCAGCAATAGAAAGAGTAGAAAGCATTTTATTAAGCAAACTGTTGAAGTAGCAGCTTAAAGATCCTTCCTCGACTCCCAGCGAAAAGCAATCCGAAGCTTCAATTAGTAACAAGTATCCGGTTCAAGTAATAGATCGGATATACAAACGACGTCATCCTACCGTAGGACCGTCTATCGATAGGTTATTCATTATCCTGCGGGTGGCACTATACTGTTACCCAACACGCTCGATCACCTCTGGCCGGACACACTTGCTGGGTAATGTCCGGCTCGAGATCAACACGAAGCACGCCCTACCTTGGCTCAGCAGAAGGTCAGCAAGCGTACTAACCTCATCACCCAGATGTCTTGGGCCATCGCCCTGGGCACCCTGTGCATTGCGAGACTGGCCGGGGTGTAGGCGCGACACTGAACTCTTCAGTGAAGTATCCAGCCCAATCCCAACAATCATCAGCCCGCACGGTGAACCGTGACGTTGATAGCTTTCGGGAGAAACGTACCACTAGAGGCCCCCATAAACCATAATCCCGCTTGTGGTAGTGCGTATAGGCAACTTCGCCCCACTCAGATAAACAACCCAAATCCAATAGGCTCTTTTAGTACAACGCAAAACGATCACAGTTTCTGAAGCTCCGCACAATATACACTCGAGTGCCCTTCCAGCACACCCAACACACATAGATCCCCTGCGGGCACCCATCAGGGTCCGACCCGCCTGTACAAAGGTCAAAGTACTGTGTGGTCATAACATCAAGGGTCAAAACAGGAATCACCCTCGGTCGGCATCCACTCGATGAAATCATCAGGGTGAACGTATGAGGCATCACCCTCGAGGTTCACACTGAGGGTTGCACGACAGAGTCGTATCGGAAGTGGAGAAGGAGGAATCACCCTCGATGACCACGATCGAACAACTACAACTGCAGATATTCACAAGAGTGCGTTACGAGGTATCACCCTCGGCACTCGATAGTCATGGGCAAGTCGTACAACTAAGGGGTAAGTAATGTGTCGGTCTCGGGTCGACGATCACATTGATCGAGTCGCGATGATCGCAGGGGCACCAAGGGTAGGTGGTGGGCACTGATGGTTCACTACCAACCTATACTAAGCAGTTTTAACATAGGCAGTAAGGTAACAACGAACAGGTTACAAAAGAAGGCATGCATCAAATAGGATCAAACATTAACAGTAGCAAAATCTAATGCAAGCAGTAGAAATGGAATGGGCGATATCTTGATGCTCAAAGGGGGGGGGGGTGTAGGAGAATGCCCTATAGGCAATAATAAATGTTATTGATATCTCCCCTGTTCATAATTAGGTTTATGTTTCATGCTATAACTGTCTTGGTTCTCGAGTCCTACAATAACCACGAGCTCGGAGGAAGACTCATATGCACGTGTGGTATAATAAACGGTAAAATGTTTCCTAGTCTGGCCTCTGAGACTAGCTCAGTGTTGCTGATGGTTTGTTTTCCTGATCATGGGCATGACTATGCCGGCAAACTTTGAGGGCACAATGTTATAAGAACATTTGTGTTGAATACGACCCGATTGTATGTTATGCTATGAGATTCATTCGTCACAAGTAATGGTTAATAACACAGAGATGGTTATGTTTGCATGATTCCTTAGACCATGAGAGTATCGATTTCTTCATGCTGCTTCATGAACTTTGGGGTGTTAAACGTCATCCGTAACTGGATGGCTATTACGGCGGCTTACGTGTTCATGGAAAAGTATGTCAAGTAACTTGATAGCTCAAGATTGGGATTTTGCTCCTCCGACGATGGAGAGATTCTCTGGCCCTCTCTGTTTTACGTGTATCCATCATCGTCTGGCCAGACACTTTGTGATTTGATCACGATCCGAACCACGGTACCGAGAAAAGAGAACATACCGGTAACGCGAGGTAACTAGCATAGTGGACAAGTTGTTGATCCACGGGAATGCCAACATGTCTCACCTCAGGTATTTGTAACATATCGCGAAGCAACAGGAATAGCACACGGACAACTGGAGGTTCACTCGAATATTCATTCGTGTGGGTATAGGGGTCAATATGGGTGTCCACGGCTCCGATGTTGATCATTGATCGGAAGGGGTTTCCGTGTCATGTCTATACTTCACCGAACCTATAGGGTCAACACCGTTAAGGGTCATCTATCTGCTGAATACTAGACAGGGAGTCTGGAGAAAATCACCGAAAAAGTTTCGGACAGCGGAAAAGTTCCGCAGAGAGAACACCGGATGAGTTTCGGTGAAACTGAAAAGTTGTTTCGGGGTATTCCATTAAGTCAAATTGGTTTCGGCACATGCCTGATAATTCTTGGAGTTGCGAGAACCATCTGGAAACTTTTGGGAATTTTCTGGAGAAAAACCGGAAATGTTCCGATCTGCCGGAACCGCTTCAGAGCTTTTTTCGCAGATGAAATCACTAAACTGGAATTGTTCCAGAACGCGTTGAAAATTATTTAGTGGGTACTGGAAAGTTCTAAAGCCCACATAAATATTTTCAGTTCGAACGGACGCTGAAAAATGTCGTCATGAATAGTGAAAGTGCTTTTTGGGTTACTTTTGGAAAGCCATTAGTTTGGTTTTGTCCCAAGATATTTTTGGGGGTACATGGATGGATGAGGCTCCCTTGGGGGGGCCCCTCCTAGGTGTGGCGGCCACATGGGGGCTCCTCCTTGGAGCCCCATCTTGTGCCTTGTTTTCACATTTGGGTCCTTGTGGAAGGACTTCATTCATGTGCTTTGGGGTTTTTCTTGTAAAACACCCTACCCCCCCTTGGATTTCCTATAAATAGAGGTGGAGGGCAGCCCTCCACACTCACTCCTTCTCACATACAAGTGCCATTGCAATGATCTGGCTTCTCTCTCCATCCCAGCGAAATAGTTTCGTCGAGCCGAAAGGCTGTCTGGGTTCCGGTGGGAACAGTTCTGGACGGCGAAGCCCTGCCGGATAGATGACACCGTATGTGTGCAACTCTGTAGAGAGGTCATAGTTTCGATCTTAGTGCCCGAGGGCTGTTCGTGAGTGCCTCCCGAAGGGCTGTCCAAGTGACGCCAAGTTCTGTGATCCTCCCGAAGGGCTGTCCGAGTGACCGTTCGAGTTTCGAAGGTCCTCCCGAAGGGCTGTCCGCGACAACCTCCGGGGACTTGTTCTAACCGCCTCCCAAGGGCGTTCCGAAGGGAAGACGAGGGTATACATCCTCGCGGTTGGGAGGTTGTAAATCCTAGCTGCGGGGATCTGCACGCCGATCGTCATCGACTCTACTTCCGCTGCGCTACGAGTCGGTAACGAAAATGATCAAACCTTGTATGCATCCTCCATAGTGGTCCTGGGCTGGTGCGTAGGTCGAAATTTTTTTGTTTTCTTCTGCTGCTGCGTTACCCTACAGTGGCATCAAAGACGTGCTATGCGTGATGCAGGTTGCGATCTAGAATACATAGTGATTTATGGGTGTTGCACAATATAATTAGGTAGTAGATGAGTCTATTAACTGAAAATTATTTGTGCGGGTAGCAGATGAAATCTGTTACCCGATGTTCTTGTTGCTTCCCTGGAATTTGCATATTTCTGATCTTGATAACAGCATGGTGGAGTTTCAATGTTCTGGCAATCGATCCGCGATCCTGATTGATCAACGAAGTGCTAACAGTTCATTGAATTCCACCGTGTTAAAAGGAAAGATGAAATTTCGCAGACGAAAGGCAATGCAGATATGATCTGCATGGGGGTCATGCGTATGACGAAGTTTAGTATGGGGCTCGAGATTTTATTATCTGTTTCATACACCCTGGAAAGTTAATCACAGCGACTTGAATTATCATACTTGATGATGGACGTTGGTAGCTTCGTTTGTTTCGAAACCTTAGAAGCCACGAAAAACAAGTTTTTTGCATGAACCGATTAGAGACGTCTAACTTGGTTTTGCAGGAGGGTTTGCATGTGCATATGATGTGGTATGCAGTGCTCATAATAATTTGATTATGTATGAGATGACTATATGATGTAAATTAATTAACATGACATGCGTGTCATGATTCGGCATGATGGCTGGAGCCATATGATTGCACTTTAAATGACCTGTGTGTCAACCTGTTTGTAATGCATTATTTTATTAGCTATAGAGATAGCAATATTATCTGGTGCATCGACAAGGTGGTGGAAATCTTCGCGAAGGTGAACACCGACCGAATGCCAGACGAAGAAATACAAGACTTCTCCGTCAGAAAGGGCTATACCATATCATGCTATTATGAATTGCCTGAGATGTTTATCCCTTATGATGCACCCTTCTTGATTGCGCGGTAGTCGCTTTTTTAGTAGGGTGATCTCTCACAAAAATATCAAGTAGTTAGTGTTCTCCCAAGTGTAGCACCGTCACGGCACCTAACTTTTTCGGGGTATCACAGGATCTCCCTGGGTACGAACAATTAGGGATGTGTGAGGCGGGTGAGTTGAGACCTCGCACAGATCACTTGGTTGTCTTGACATTCTGGAAGGATCTCCCTGAGCTCGGAACACCGCCCATCGAAAGATGAACAAGAGTCACATAGAGATGTTCGGCAAGTTTGCCTACCGATTGAATTTTGCGCCATCAGTGTTCATCTCGTTCAATGGCGTTGAATGAAAATGCGGGTCTTGTATCACTCAAAATCAATTATAGAGATATTGATTTGAGTGGGAGCGCACTGTTGAATTAACTTTTTTAATTCTCAGTGCAATTAATTATGAACACGTCTAAGTGTGGTTTGCATAATAGTTGTAGAATAATGGCTCGCGTTTCCACCTTCCCTATTAAAAATGAATAGCTGTTAAATATCTGGTTAAAACTTTACGGTTGGTAACGTAATGTGAGGATTGTCCTCAAGAGTGCCGAGAAGGACTTTGTCCTATCGCATACTTTCGTAGTTCTCTTGCTTATGCTATGGATCATGTGACTCTCGTCCTTCGATCCAAAAGCTAGAATTCCGTTTCAGTCAAGTGCATATGTTTGCTTCCATGAGACCCGAACTTCGAAGTTTGGATAGTTTGTTGATATTCATGGAATCTAAAAATCATTTTCAGAGACAGACAAAGGAAAAGATATGAGATAATCCAAAGCAATGTTTGTTTGCAAACTATTAGTAAAAGAGTTTACTATGCATTAGACTGATAAGAGAGGGATCCAGAAGAAAGCCTGTCATATGATGAAAGGTGAAATAAAACAACAACTTAAAGAGAAAGGTGTCCGAAGGGTGTTAGAAACTTTCACCCTAGGAAGTCCGGGCTAACGCACTCTTAAGTTGGTGCTCTTCTCTGAGAGTAGGAGAAATACTAAAAGTTAAACATGTTAGAAGTATAATGGCAGAAAGAAAGAAGACTGGAATATCCAGCTCATGTATGAATGTCATACAAGTTTTTGATGTATAGAAGGCTAGTCAAAGATATAGTTTCTTGGGAATTATGATTAATTTGTTTAATCCCTGATTCTTGGTATTGTGAGTTAATCATAGAGATACCCGCCGTTGCATTCTGTTGCAACTCGATGTAAGAACTACTATGGCCTGAAAGACTAGCCAGGAATGAGGTTTAGGTATACACAGGGAACATAGTAAATGTTACTATACCTTCCATCGGTGTATTACCGTCTGTATTTATTTTCATAATTTATTTAGATTTTTACAAACTCTAGCCTTTGCATAAGTAATCTTGCAAGAAGGTTGTTCATAAGAGAACTTTTTATGTTCGATGTTATGAAACATAAGGCCATACTTTCATTGAGAATGAGATGCCATGTTATGAATAATGATAATAATATATACCTCTGGATTTACTTTCATAATTCATTTTAGAGTTTAACGCACTCTAGCCCATTACACAATGTTTGTTGCAAAGGGTTGTTCATAAAAGAACAATTACTGTTCATTATATGAATAACATGAATGGCCATGCTTCCATCCAAATGGGATGTATGTTATGAATATTGATAGTAATATTATACCATCCATAACACTGACGCTAAATGTCGTAAGACTAAAGAATACCACACAAGTGTGGCACTGCATTTGGTCACATTGGAGGAAACCCGCATGGATAAATTCCATTATGATGGATTTTAAAGTCGTTTGATTTTGAATCTCTGACACTTGCAACTTTCCTCCAAAAGTAAGTGACTGAAATACCGTTCACAGGCCATAAGGAACAGGCAAAGAACTTATTGGTGATCATACATTTTGATGTATGTAGTCCGATAAATGTTATTGCAAACAGTGGATTTATCTATCTTCAGAAATGACTCAGTAGATATATGTAAATTTACTTGATGAGACGTAAGTCTAGATCTTTGAATTCATTCAAAAGGTTTTCAAGAATGAAGTAGAAGTTTATTGTAAACAGAAAATTCTGTTTCTACAATTTGATTGCAGAAAGGAATTTGAGTTACATTTTAGCGAATGTCTGATGAGTTTTGAAAAGAGTTTCATAACTTACACCTCCCGGAACACCACTGTGAGTGAAAATGTCCGTGAAGATGTAATCGAACCATTTATGACATGGTAGATCAAAGATGACATAAATAATTTGCCATTATCCCTTTTAAAAGGTGATGCTTTAGAGACTGCGGCTTTTACAACACTGAAAAAGCTCCATCGGGTCTATTGAAATGACACCATGGTATGTACGCCCAACCATGTTATATCTTTTCTTAACATTGGGAATATGGGGCTTGTGTAAAAGGGTACAAACCTATTCCAAATCAACAAGGCTATTTTGTAGGTTATCCCAAGCAATTGGGTATTCCTCCCTCACTATACCGAGGCAAAAGGTTTGCCACAAAGAACGGTATGCTTTTTGAAGAAAATGGTTCTTTCAAAAGGTGGTGGGAGAATAATGCAACTCGACGAGATAACCAGTATCTCCTTCATCAGGTCAAAGGAAAGAGACCTTGGAAAGTAATTCCAGTGTTTCCCTACTGCGACTGATACGAAAGTCTCTACAATAAAATGTATGGACTCGGTCAAACTTGCAGCTAAACCACGTAGGCAAGGCTCGTGCAAACCTCTCAGGTGCGCAGACGAGATATTGTTGTCAGACAACAGTATACCTACGATACACAGGAAGCGTTGATGGGCCCTGACTCCGGATTGGCTGAATGCCAATACCAACCCGAGTTAGTTTCCATATAATGATTCAAGATTAAACCTTGATACACCTTTCGGAAGACTTAGGTCTAACAATATTATGGAATTAAAACTGATACGGATAAAATGTTTTGTAGAATAACTTCTACTTCATTCTTGAAAACCTTTTGAATGAATTCAAAAGATCTAGACTTACGTCTCATCAAGTAAATATACATATATCTACTTGAGTCATTTCTGAAGATAGATAAATCCACTGTTTGCAATAACATTTATCGGACTACATACATCAAAATGTATGATCACCAATAAGTTCTTTGCTCGTTCCTTATGGCCTGTGAACGGTATTTCAGTCACTTTACTTTTCGGAGGAAAGTTGCAAGTGTCAGATGATTCAAAATCAAACGACTTTAAAATCCATCATAATGGAATTTATCCATGCGGGTTTCTCCAATGTGACCAAATGCAGTGCCACACTTGTGTGGTATTCTCTTAGTCTTACGACATTTAGCGTCAGTGTTATGGATGTATCATATTACTATCAATATTCATAACATACATCCCATCTTGGATGGAAGCATGGCCATTCATGTTATTCATAATACTGAACAGTAATTGTTCTTTTTATGAACAACCCTTTTGCAACAAACATTGTGTAATGGGCTAGAGTGCGTAAAACTCTAAAATGAATTATGAAAGTAAATCCAGAGGTAATATATTATTATCATTATTCATAACATGCATCTCATTCTCAATGAAAGTATGGCCCTTATGTTATTCATAACATCGAACATAAAAAGTTCTCTTATGAACAACCTTCTTGCAAGATTACTTTATGCAAAGGCTAGAGTTTGTAAAACTCTAAATAAATTATGAAAATAAATACAGACGGTAATACACCGATGGAAGGTATAGTAACATTTACTATGTTCCCTGTGTATACCTAAACCTCATTCCTGGCTAGTCTTTCAGGCCATAGTAGTTCTTACATCGAGTTGCAACAGAATGCAATCGAGCGGGTATCTCTATGATTAACTCACAATACCCAAGAATCAGTGATTAACAAATTAATCATAATTCCCAAGAACTATATCTTTGACTAGCCTTCTATACATCAAAAACTTGTATGACATTCATACATGAGCTGGATATTCCAGTCTTCTTTCTTTCTGCCATTATACTTCTAACAGTTTAACTTTTAGTATTCACTCTATCAGAAAGAAAGAAGCACCCAACTTAAGAGTGGCGTTAGCCCGGACTTCCTAGGCGTGAAAGTTTCACTCAACACCACTTCGGACACTTCCTTTCTCTTTAAGTTGTTGTTTTATCACCTTTATCATATGACAGGCGTTCTTCTGGATCCCCTCTCTTATCAGTCTAATGCATAGTAAACTCTTTTACTAATAGTTTGCAAACAAACATTGCTTTGGAGATCTCATATCTTTTAGCCTTTGTCTGTCTCTGAAAATGATTTTTAGATTCCATGAATATCACATAACTATCCAAACTTTCGAAGTTCGGGTCTCATGGAAGCAAACATATTGCACTTGACTGAAACGGAATTCTAGCTTTTGGATCGAAGGACGAGAGTCACATGATCCATAGCATAAGCAAGAGAATACCGAAAGTATGCGATAGGACAAAGTCCTTCTCGGCACTCTTGAGGACAATCCTCACATTACGTTACCAACCGTAAAGTTTTAACCAGATATTTAACAGCTATTCATTTTTAATAGGGAAGGTGGAAACGCGAGCCATTATTCTACAACTATTATGCAAACCACACTTAGACAGTGTTCATAATTAATTGCACTGAGAATTAAACAAGTTAATTCAACAGTGCGCTCCCACTCAAATCAATATCTCTCATAATTGATTTTGAGTGATACAAGACCCGCATTTCCATTCAACGCCATTGAACGAGATGAACACTGATGGCGCAAACTTCAATCGGTAGGCAAACTTGCCGATCACATCTCTATGTGACTCTTGTTCATCTTTCGATGGGCGTGTTCCGAGCTCAGGGAGATCCTTCCAGAATGTCAAGACAACCAAGTGATCTTGCTGCGAGGTCTCAACTCACCCGCCTCACACATCCCTAATTGTTCGTACCCAGGGAGATCCTGTGATACCCCGAAAAGTTAGGTGCCGTGACGGTGCTACACTTGGGAGAACACTAACTACTTGATATTTTTGTGAGAGATCACCCTACTAAAAAGCGACTACCGCGCAATCAAGAAGGGTGCATCATAAGGGATAAACATCTCAGGCAATTCATAATAGCATGATATGGTATAGCCCTTTCTGACGGAGAAGTCTTGTATTTCTTCGTCTTCGGCATTCGCGTCGGTGTTCACCTTCGCGAAGATTTCCACCACCTTGTCGATGCACCAGATAATATTGCTATCTCTATAGCTAATAAAATAATGCATTACAACAAGGTTGACACACAGGTCATTTAAAGTGCAATCATATGGCTCCAGCCATCATGCCGAATCATGACACGCATGTCATGTTAATTAATTTACATCATATAGTCATCTCATACATAATCAAATTATTATGAGCACTGCTATACCACATCATATGCACATGCAAACCCTCCTGCAAAACCAAGTTAGACGTCTCTAATCGGTTCATGCAAAAACTTGTTTTTCGTGGCTTCTAAGGTTTCGAAACAAACCGAAGCTACCAACGTCCATCATCAAGTATGATAATTCAAGTCGCTAGATTAACTTTCCAGGGTGTATGAAAACCGAGATAATAAAATCTCGAGCCCCATACTAAACTTCGTCATACGCATGACCCCCATGCAGATCATATCTGCATTGCCCTTTCGTCTGCGAAATTTCATCTTTCCTTTTAACTACGGTGGAATTCAATGAACTGTTAGCACTTCGTTGATCAATCAGGATCGCGGATTGCCAGAACATTGAAACTCCACCATGCTGTTATCAAGATCAGAAATATGCAAATTCCAGGGAAGCAACAAGAACATCGGGTAACAGATTTCATCTGCTACCCGCACAAATAATTTTCAGTAATAGAACTCATCTACTACCTAATTATATTGTGCAACACCCATACATCACTATGTATTCTAGATCGCAACCTGCATCTACGCATAGCACGGCTCTTGATGCCACTGTAGGGTAACGCAGCAGAAAACAAAAAAATTTCGACCTACGCACCAGCCCAGGACCACTATGGAGACTGCATACAAGGTTTGATCATTTTCGTTACCGACTCGTAGCGCAGCGGAAGTAGAGTCGATGACGATCGGCGCTGCAGATCCCCGCAGCTAGGATTTACAACCTCCCAACCGCGAGGATGTATACCCTCGTCTTCCCTTCGGACAGCCCTCTGGGAGGCGGTCGAACAGTCCCCCGGACGGTGTCGCGGACAGCCCTTCGGGAGGACCTTCGAAACTCGAACGGTCACTCGGACAGCCCTTCGGGAGGACTCACAGAACTTGGATCGTCACTTGGACAGCCCTTCGGGAGGCACTCACGAACAGCCCCTCGGGCACTAAGATCGAAACTATGACCTCTCTACAGAGTTGCACACATACGGTGTCATCTATCCGGCAGGGCTTCGCCGTCCAGAACTAGTTCCCACCGGAACCCAGACAGCCTTTCGGCTCGACGAAACTATTTCGCTGGGATGGAGAGAGAAGCCAGATCATTGCAATGGCACTTGTATGTGAGAAGGAGTGAGTGTGGAGGGCTGCCCCTCCACCTCTATTTATAGGAAATCCCAAGGGGTAGGGTGGTTTTACAAGAAAACCCAAAAGCACATGAATGAAGTCCTTCCACAAGGACCCAAATGTGAAACCAAGGCACAAGATGGGGCTCCAAGGAGGAGCCCCCATGTGGCCGGCCACACCTAGGAGGGGCCCCCCCAAGGGAGCCTCATCCATCCATGTCACCCCCCAAAAAATATCTTGGGACAAAACCCAAAATAATGGCTTTCCAAAAAGTAACCCAAAAAGCACTTTCACTATTCATGACGACATTTTTCAGCGTCCGTTCGAACTGAAAATATTTATGTGGGCTTAGAACATTTCCAGTACCCACTAAAATAATTTTCAACGCGTTCTGGAACAATTCCAGTTTAGTGATTTCATCTGCGAAAAGCATCTGAAGCGGTTCCGGCAGCTCCGGAACATTTCCGGTTTTTCTTCCAGAAAATTCCCAAAAGTTTCCAGAATGGTTCTCGCACCCTCCAAGAATTATCAGGCATGTGCCGAAACCAATTTGACTTAATGGAATACCCCGAAACAACTTTTCAGTTTCACCGAAACTCATCCGGTGTTCTCTCTGCGGAACTTTTCCGCTGTCCGAAACTTTTTCGGTGATTTTCTCTCAGACTCCCTGTCTAGTATTCAGCAGATAGATGACCCTTAAGCGTGTGACCCTATAGGTTCGGTGAAGTATAGACATGACACGGAACCCCTTCCGATCAATGATCAACATCGGAGCCGTGGACACCCATATTGACCCCTATACCCACACGAATGAATATTCGAGTGAACCTCCAGTTGCCGTGTGCTATTCCTGTTGCTTCGCGATATGTTACAAATACCTGAGGTGAGACATGTTGGCATTCCCGTGGATCAACAACTTGTCCACTATGCTAGTTACCTCATTACCGGTATTGTTCTCTTTTCTCGTTACCGTGTTCCGGCATCCCCGTGATCAAATCACAAAGTGTCTGGCCAGACGATGATGGATACCGTAACACCGAGAGGGCCCAGAGATATCTCTCCATCGTCGGAGGAGCAAATCCCAATCTTGAGCTATCAAGTTACTTGACATACTTTCCCATGAACCCGTAAGCCGCCGTAATAGCCATCCATTTACGGATGATGTTTAACAAACCCCAAAGTTCATGAATCAAGCATGAAGAAACTCGATACTCTCATGGTCTGAGGAATCATGCAAACATTAACCATCTCTGTGTTATTAACCATTAACTCATGACGAATGTATCTCATAGCATAACATCAATTCGGGTCGATTCAACACAAATGTCCTTCCTGACATTGTGCCCTCAAAGTTGCTGGCATAGACATGCCCATGATTGGAAAAACATAATCATCATGCAACACTTGAGCTAGTCTTAGAGGCACGACTACGAATACATTTTACCGTTTATTATACCACACGTGCACATGGGTTTTCCCCAGAGCCTTTATGGATATACGGGCTCGGGAACCATAGCAGTTATAGCATGGAACATAAACCTAATTATGAACACGGAGATAAATAATAACATTTATTATTGCCTCTAGGGCATATCTCCTACAGATCGAAACAACGACCTCTCTACAGAGTTGCACACATACGGTGTCATCTATCCGGCAGGGCTTCGCCGTCCAGAACTAGTTCCTGCCGGAACCCAAACAGCCTTTCGGCTCTACGAAACTCTTTTCGTGGGAGGGAGAGAGAAGCCAGATAACATCTTGGCATGTGTATGAGAGCAAGGGATGGGGAAATGGCTGCCAAGATCACTCCTATATATAGGCTAGCCAAGGGGTAAAATTGTCACACAAAAACCCCAAAGTGCCCTTGGAATATCCCTTTCCAAAAGGGAATATGCCCTATGGGAGTGCCATGTGGAGCACCATGGTGCTCCACCTCCTTGGCCGGCCACCCTTGGGGGGGGACCCCCCCCCATGAGGTGCCATGCCCTCCTTCCCCTTCTAGAAGGCCCTTTTTGGAATTTCCAAAAAGGTGCTTTCCATAAAATTCCCAAAAAGCACTTTCACTATTCACGACGACATTTTTCAGCGTCCGTTCGAACTGAAAATATTTATGTGGGCTTAGAACATTTCCAGTACCCACTAAAATAATTTTCAATGCGTTCTGGAACAATTCCAGTTTAGTGATTTCATCTGCGAAAAGCATCTGAAGCGGTTCCGGCAGCCCCGGAACATTTCCGGTTTTTCTTCCAGAAAATTCCCAGAAGTTTCCAGAATGATTCTGGTATCCTCCAGGAATTATCAGGCATGTGCCGAAACCATTTTGACTTAATGGTATCCCCTGAAACAACTTTTCAGTTTCACCGGAACTCATCCGGTGACCTCTCTCTGCGGAACTTTTCCGCTGTCCGAAACTTTTCGGTGTCCGAAACTTTTTCGGTGATTTTCTCTCAGACTCCCTGTCTAGTATTCAGCAGATAGATGACCCTTAAGCGTGTGACCCTATAGGTTCGGTGAAGTATAGACATGACACGGAACCCCTTCCGATCAATGATCAACATCGGAGCCGTGGATACCCATATTGACCCCTATACCCACACGAATGAATATTCGAGTGAACCTCCAGTTGCCGTGTGCTATTCCTGTTGCTTCGCGATATGTTACAAATACCCGAGGTGAGACATGTTGGCATTCCCGTGGATCAACAACTTGTCCACTATGCTAGTTACCTCGTTACCGGTATTGTTCTCTTTTCTCGTTACCGTGTTCCGGCATCCCCGTGATCAAATCACAAAGTGTCTGGCCAGATGATGATGGATACCGTAACACCGAGAGGGCCCAGAGATATCTCTCCATCGTCGGAGGAGCAAATCCCAATCTTGAGCTATCAAGTTACTTGACATACTTTCCCATGAACCCGTAAGCCGCCGTAATAGCCATCCAGTTACGGATGACGTTTAACAAACCCCAAAGTTCATGAAGCAAGCATGAAGAAACTCGATACTCTCATGGTCTAAGGAATCATGCAAACATTAACCATCTCTGTGTTATTAACCATTAACTTGTGACGAATGAATCTCATAGCATAACATCAATCGGGTCGATTCAACACAAATGTTCTTATAACATTGTGCCCTCAAAGTTGCCGGCATAGTCATGCCCATGATCAGGAAAACAGAACCATCATGCAACACTTGAGCTAGTCTCAGAGGCCAGACTAGGAATACATTTTACCGTTTATTATTCCACACGTGCATATGAGTCTTCCTCCGAGCCTCGTGGTTATTGTAGACTCGAGAACCATAGCAGTTATAGCATGGAACATAAACCTAATTATGAACAGGGAGATAATCAATAACATTTATTATTGCCTCTAGGGCATTTCTCCTACACCCCCCCCCCCTTTGAGCATCCAGATATCGCCCATTCCATTTCTACTGCTTGCATTAGATTTTGCTACTGTTAATGTTTGATCCTATTCTGATGCATAGCCTTCTTTTGTAACCTGTTCGTTGTTACCTTACCTGCCTATGTTAAACTGCTTAGTATAGGTTGGTAGTGAACCATCAGTGACCCCACCACCTTACCCTTGTTGCCCCTGCTTGATCATCGACGACTCGATCAATGTGATCGTCGACCAGAGACCGACACATCACTTCACCCCCTTAGTTGTACGACTCTGCATAGTTACTATCGAGTGCCGAGGGTGATACCTCGTAACGCACTCTTGATGAATACTCTGCAGTGTAGTTGTTCGATCGTGGTCATCGAGGGTGATTCCTCCTTCTCCACTTCCGATACGACTCTGTCGTGCAACCCCTCAGTGTGAACCTCGAGGGTGATGCCTCATACGTTCACCCTGATGATTTCATCGAGTGGAATCCGCCGAGGGTGATTCCTCGGGTTTCCCCCTTGATGTTATGACCACACAGTTACTTTGACCTTTGTTACAGGCGGGTCGACCCTGATGGGTGCCCGCAGGGGATCTATGTTGTCGGGTGTGCTGGAAGGGCACTCGAGTGTGATATTGTGGCGGAGCTTCAGAAACTGTGATCGTTTTCGCGTGTACTAAATGAGCCTATTGGATTTGGGTGTTTAATCTGAGTGGGTCGACGTGCCCTATACGCACTACCACCACGCGGGATTATGGTTTATGGGGCCCTCTATGTCGTACGTTTCTCCCGAAAGCTCCTCAGACGTCACGGTTCACCGTGCGGGCTGATTGTTGGGATTGGGCTGGATACTTCACTGACGAGTTCAGTGTCGCGCCTACACCCCGGCCAGTCTCGCAATGCACAGGGTGCCCAGGGCGATGGCCCAAGACCTCTGGGTGCATAGGTTAGTCCGGCTTGCTGACCTCTCTGCTGAGCCAAGGTAGGGCGCTGCTTCGTGTTGATCTCCCGAGGCCGGACATTACCCAGCAAGTGTGTCCGGCCAGAGGTGATCGAGCGTGTTGGGTAACAGTAGTGCACCCCTGCAGGGATGAATAATCTATCGATAGCCGGTCCTACGGTAGATGACGCTCAGTTTGTATATCCCGATCTATTACTTGAACTGGATACTTGTTACTTAATTGAAGCTTCGGGATCGCTTTCTCGCTGGGAGTCGAGGAAGGATCTTTAAGCTGTACTTCAACATGTTTGCTTAATAAAATGCTATTCTACTCTCTTCTATTGCTGCAAGATGGTGGCTTCGTGAAGATGCTTGAAGATGCTAGTCTTCGATAGGACTAGGCCTTCTCTCTATTCTGGCATTTCTGCAGCCCAGTCCACATATACAGCCTTTCTCTTTTGATAATGTTGCATATGTAGTGTAGATCCTTGCTTGCTGAGTACTTCGGATGAGTACTCACGGTTGCTTTGCTTCCTCTTTTTCCATATATTCCCCTAATTGGTGATACATCAGACGATGGAGCCCCGGAGCCAGATGCCACCACAGGAGCTTACTACCAGGAGGGTCCAGACAGTACTTACTACTGGATCGAGCCAGCCGATCAGGAGTAGTATCGGAGGCTCCCAGGCAGGAGGCCTTCGCCTTTTGATCTAGAGTCGTTGTTTGTGTTAGCCTTCTTAAGGCAAAACTTGTCTAACTATGTCTGTACTCAGATAATATTTGTATGACTGACTTATGTATTCGGATCCTCATGATCCCTGGTCTGTAATATTGTGGATCTCCGTTTATTTGTGTTAGAGTTGTGTTATGATATCTTCCCGTGAGTCCCTGTGCTTGATCGTGCATGTTTGCGTGTATGATTAGTGCACGATTGAGTCGGGGGCGTCACAAAGTACTCCCTCTGTAAACTAATATAAGAGCGTTTAGAACACTAAAATAGTGATCTAAACACTCTTATATTAGTTTACAGAGGGAGTAGTTAACTGTGTTGGAAATATGCCCTAGTGTCAATAATAAATGTATTATTATATTTCCATGTTCATTATTAAATTCATGTTTCTATGCTACAATTGTATTGGTTATTAAATATGAGATTCAGAGAAAAACCCAAATACATGTGTGGAAATATAAACACCAAGTGATCCCTAGTCTAGCCTCTAAGACTATCTCATGTATTAATGATGATCTTGTTTTCCTGATCATGAGCATTGTTAATGTAACAAGGATGCTATCAATATATGAGGACACCATTGTCATGATAACAACGGAGTTGGATAGACCCAACTTGTGAATTACTGAGAGATGTCACTGTTGCTATGTTATCGGTACTTTATATAATTGTTCACGTTTGCATTGTTCCGTAGACCATAAGAATATTGCATACCAACATACAGATGGTTATTTTGAGGTTTACCACATGTCACTCCATATATGGATGTGTAAATAAAGGTGACTTACGAGTATGCCGAAAACGTATGTCTCGATAGCGATAATTCAAGACTGAAATTTACTCCTCTCACGATAAAGAGATACCCTCTAGGCCCACTCGGTGTTACGGTGTCATTATCGTCTTGCAAAGCTGCGATAACATCCTTCCACATGCTCATTTGGAGGGTAAGTGCTGACATCACCCATTCCCTGATCTTTCCCTGCATCCTGCTTAAATAAATTTCCTTGCACTGTCCAAATATATTCGATCACTTCACCACGTGCGCCTTGTGTATCCTGTTAACTCACATTCACTCCTCTCACATGGCTCCGCAGCTGTTCTACGCGGAGTACCTGCTCATCCCTCTGGTGAGATGAGGACCGACAAGCAACCCCATGGAGGCCGATTTTGCTGTTTTGACCCTTTTTCACAAAGTTCAACGAGATCTGACCCCGGTTCTAAATATTTTCGCGATCTGATCCTTTTCTCTACCGCCGCTGTTCTTGACGGTAAGATTTAACTCCACCGTCACGTACGTTTAACGTGAAAAATACCCTACCGCCATGGTCTTTGACGATAGGGTGTATAATCGGATCCTACCGCCGTAGTGGTCGGCGATAGCCTATTCGCTGTTGCAAGATGCATGTGAGTGCATTCGAGCACTCGTCTCACGCACGAACATCCACTCGCGTCATCTCTCCCTTTCTCTCTCCACTCACATGCATCATACTAGCTTAAACAATTGATGGACTGCACGGCTAGCTAGCAAAACAGTGCTCTTCTCTGCCATGCATGTAGTAGCTTGGAGTCAAACACTTAAACAATTGCTCTGCGACGAGCCCAGCCCCAAGCAAGTGTTGTGTTCTTCCCCTGTTGCATTTCTCGGGCTCCGCTCCACCATGTACTCCACCATAGCTTGGAGTAATTTTCTTTTCTTGCATGGACAGATGCGCCTATGCTGCTGACGAGCTAGCAGGCACAGGCAGCAGTCATCCATCAGGAGCCACATAGTTGCAAAGCCATCGGCATGCATGCACGGGAGACCGCATTGTGTGTCTACCGCCAACGATTATGGCGGTAGGATTACACAGCCTACTGCTAAAGACTCTGACGGTAGGGTATTTTTCATGCCAAACGGACGTGACAGTGCAGTTATATCCTACCGTCATTGACCTCGGCGGTAGGCTATGTTACCCTATCGTCAAAGACAATGACGGTAGAAAAAAGGTCAGATCACGAATTTTTTTGAAATTGGGGTCAGATCTCGTTAAACTTTACGAAAAGGGTCAAAACAGCAAAATCGGCCCCCATGGAAGAACTTCAGTGCCGGAGTCGAGCCGCGTAAATCCGTTTGAAAAATCGAATGGCCACGGACGGCGCCCAATAAAATTCCCTGTCCTCGCGCACGTACACCGTTGATATTCCAGCCGTGAAATGATGAGATCATAAGATGGACAATCTCACAACCTCCCAACGTGCTAGCGAACAACAACTCCTGCAGCACGCACGCACTGCCTGGAAAATAAGGCCCCTTGACCCCATTGCATTCTGTTGTACTCTCTCTGTTTCTTTTTAGTCTGCATATAAGATTTGGTCAAAGTCAAACTTTATAAAGTTTGACCAACTTTGTAGGAAAAAATATCAACATCTACAATACTAAAGCTATATGTTAATTTCATGATGCATCTAACAATATTAATTTCATACTGTGAATCTTGATATTTTTTTTATAAACCTAGTCAAAGTTAACAAAGACCAAATCTTATATGTAGACTAAAAAGAAACGGAGGAAGTACTACATTTCATGCGCACATTGACTTTTGTGGTGGAACCGGCCATCCTCATCAGACACAGTCTGTCGAAACCCCTGTCGTTCCTTCCGTAGGGCGAATTTTGCGCTCCGGTTCGTCGTCGTCGTCTCGGGTGTTCCAAACATTTACACGCAGATGTCTTGAATTTCAGCCCATGTATGGATGGATGGGTTTGAATCATGTCGTGCAGCAGCAAGAGGAGGGGAGGGCGGGTACAGATTTCTTTTGGGAGATTTGACCCCATGCCATGCGGTGCGTGCGCAATGCAAAGCTTGTCCTGTGGCGTGGCGCCGGCCGGAGCCACCGGCCACTCTGGGCGCATGGGCCTACGGGGTCTCCGGCGTATCGTCGAGGCTTGATTCTGCATGCGCAAGGCGCTCTGGGATGGAGCATGTGCGTGCCAGCGGGCGGCATGCATGGCTGTGGCAACGCTGAAGTCAGCACCGATCAGACGCATGGCAGGGCCCCCTCCCTCCCGTGAGGCTGCGGCCGTTGATGGAGCGGCGAAAATAAGAAGAAAAAAATTTGGGGTGTTGCGAGAATCGAACTCACGACCTCTCGCACCCGAAGCGAGAATCATACCACTAGACCAAACACCCTGTTTGGTTTTGTTTGTGCTACGCAATTATTAAAATCGAAAACAACGTTCCTTTTCCAGGGAACTCATAAGCCCCCCAGTTAACCACCATGCATGAAAACAATGGCATAACTCTTAACATGGTGAGATTTGTGTGTCGGGCGGCGCCGGGCAGGGAAGCTCGGCAGGCGGGCGTGAGGGACCGCGGCTCAGGCGAGGCTGGGCAGGGAGGCTCGGCAGGTGTGCGCAGGAGGTCCGGGCAGCACGGATCTGCGGCTGGGTGGCCACCTGCTCCGGCGTGGTGGAGGCACATCATGGTGCTGCTGCTCCGGCGGGGCGCGTGGTGGAGGGGCTCGGGCTGCCTACCTGGCGCTCGGGCAGCGGCTTCGGCCGCGAGGGTGATTGGCGGGCTTGTCGGCGCCGGTGCGGGATGATGTGCAGCCGAGGTGGGGTGGGAGCTCGGGTGAAGACCCTGTCTCGGCCTTGTGCCGTGATCAGCGATGGCGGCGGCTGTGGCCGTCGTGACCTTCCTGGAGGCATCACTGATTTGCTGCCACACCCCTCTCGCACGGATCCGGCCATCTCGGCCTCTTCAGGGGAAACCCTAGATCTTATGATTGGACGACGACGGTGCCTTGGTGTCGTTTTTTCTCTTGGGGGCTTCGTCTTGGAGCTCGGCATTGGCAAGCGGGACCGGTGGTTGGTGACGTCCAGGCTTCTGTGGCAACGATGATGGTGGGAGCGATGTCGGCGACACGACAATGGTTGCAGTAGTCGGCTCTTCTTCGGCGTGTCCACGGTGTTGCCTCGGTTTGTTTGTTGTTGTGGAGTCGAAGCTGCGGTGGCGGGGCCCTATGGTATACGATGACTGGCTGCTGGTAGCCCGTTCGGCGATCTCCCGTGGCGCCAGCCGTGCCTGAATTTGTCCTACAGAGTTCTCCGTCAGAGTCGGGGCTGCGTTGTCTGGCAGCAGGTGGCTGAGTTTTTGGCATAGATCTTCATGCAGCTTCACGCATCCGCTACAGTGTGGGCTGAGTCGACGATCGCCTACGACGAAGTCAGAGTCGTTTGCTCAGAGTGTAGGGATGGCGATGACGCCTCTAGGGGAGGAGTGATGACGATGACGCCTGCATGCTGTCTCGCCGAGGCCTTCTTTGGAGCGGTGTGCGTGGAGTTTTTTTTATCTGTGCCGCTCAGCGGTTGTGATGATTTTCGCCCGATAATCCATAATTAATTGAGCAATCTGGTTTTCGCTCGGTTTTTCCTAATTAACTGAGCAACTCTTTTCTTCTTAATGAATACAGGATAATTGCCATTTCAAAAAAAAAAAAAGATTTACCTTTGGGTAAGGTGGTGGAGTTATGAGTGTGCCTACACACATTGTATTAAGATTGCGTTTATTTGGCCATATGAGAGTATGGTTGTAATTTACTTGTTTTTTACAATGTCTTGTGTCGTTTGAAACATTTTATTTATAATTCCAGCCTCTTAGTGAGAACAAATAATGTAGATATACTGTCATGGAAGTCTATTTTCACAGAGAGAACTCAGACCACTTTAGGGGTTCTCGGACAATTTTGCTTTTTTGAGAGTAGTAAGACCGTTTTGCACATACAGAATCGATGGCGGGCCCGGCCGGCCACATCGAGTCGTCACCATAGAAAAACCAAAGCAGACGCATCTCGAGCCCGGTGGGCAAGACCTGGGCGAGAGAAGAACACTTTTAATTACTCCTGCCCGCTGTGAGAGCCATATCTCGCATTAAGAGAGATGGAAGGTTCCCTCGCTGAAGGGGTCTATAGTTTTCAGGCCGGCCCAGTAATGCAATTAATAAAGGAAAAAAAGAGGAGAAAAAGGAGCGCGCAGGGGATTCAAACCCAGGTCTCCTGGTTGAGGGCAAGCGCGACTAACTACTGGGCTTGCGACGGGTTTGTGATGGAGTGGTAGGGCGGGACTACTTAAGTCGAAACGAGCCGGGTTTTCTACTCTTTCACTCTGTTTTTCCTGTTTTTTCGTTTTGTTTATTCGCCGGGTCTTCTCTATTTTAATTCATTTTGTTCTTTTTTTTCATTGTTTTTCTTTGGTTTACTTTATTTGTTTCTTTATTTTGTTTTCTTTTATTTTTTCTTCGCTGGTTATTTTCATTCCTTTTGTATTTGTTTCTTTGGTTTTATATTTCATTTTCCTTTTTCTTTGGTTTACTTTTTTTCTTTTTTGGTTTTATTTTTTTATTTTCTTTGTTATTCTGGTTTACATTCTATATTTTCTGCAAATATCAACATTTTTTAATACACGTTTAACATTTTTCCAATACAAATTTAATATTTTTAATACATTGTCAACATTTTTTAATACACGTTTAACATTTTTCCAACACAAATTTAACCTTTTTTAATACATGGTCAATATTTTTTATATACATTTTAATGATTTTTAAATGCTTGATTAATATTTTTCAAATACAATATTAACATTTTTTGAATACTTGGTCAATATTTAGCCTATACACACTTTAAAAGTTTTTCAAATGGTTGATTAACATTTTCAAATACAAGATTAACATTTTCTATTATATGGTCAAATGCTTGTTTAACATTTTCTAAATGCAATATTAACATTTTTTTCACACATGGTGAACATTTTTTGTAAACACATTTTTTTTCAAATGCTTGATTAACATTTTTATGTACATGATAGGGTTTTTTCATGATTTTTCTAATACATGGCCAACATCTTTTCTATACATTTAACAATTTTCAGATACTTATTCAACAGTTATTGAAATGCTTGATTAACATCACGACCTCTCGCACCCGAAGCGAGAATCATACCACTAGACCAAACACCCTGTTTAGTTTAATTGTGCTACATACATATAAAAAGTTGAAAACAACGTTTTTTCCTTCCAGGAAAACCATCAGCCCCCTAGTTAATCACCATGCAAGAAAAAAAAAGGCATAGCTCTAACATGGTGAGATTCGCCTCTTGGTAAGGTGGTGGAGTTATGTGTACAGATATGAGTGTGCCTACACACATAGTATTAAGATTGAGTTTATTTGGCCCTCTCAAAATATGGTTGTAATTTACTTGTTTTTTTTACAATGTCTTGTGTTCGTTTGAAACATTTTATTTATAATCCCAGACTCTTAGTTGCAAAAAATAATGTAGATATGCTGCCATGGAAGTCCGTTTTCACAGAGAACTCGGACCGTTTTAGTCAACTACTCCCCCCATCTCATATTAGTGTCAAAAACGCTCTTATATTATGGGACGAAGGGAGTATTTGTTTAAACCCCTTCGTTGTGCTCTAACGAGTCAAGGCTGGGTTTGTACTGCCTCCCACCGCACAGCCACCAGGCCGCCTCGTTTCCTATGGTCTTAGGGCCATGGAGGCGCGGTGGATCGCGGTCCTTGCCATCGGCAAGGCTTCATTTTTAGATGTTTCTTGGAGTGTTGGTAGGTTTGTCTCCTGCTCAGGAAGACGACGAGGCGGCGGCTCCCTGAAGATGAAATAAGGTTCTACCCGCCTAGCACCCATCCAGATGATGCTTCTAGCATCGTTAGAGGGCATGTGGAGATTTGTCTCCAGCTAATCTCGTGGGATTCGTTCGGCATTTGTCTTCGGTGGATCCGCTTTCGATCTTTGTTCGCCTAGGTTTGTGTGTCTATAGGTTGGATCCTTCGATCTACACTTCTTTTCATCGGCGGTGGTTGCCATTCTGGTGCGCTAGTCTTCTGAGCCTTAGCACGACGACTTCTCAACTGTCTACTACAACAAGGTTTGTTCGGCTTCAGTGATGAAGGGCTAATGACGGCGACACGCCTTTGACCCGCTCCAGTTTTTGTAGTCCTCGCTAAATGGTCACAGACATGGATGTAATTTTTATTTCTAGTGTTTTTTTCTACAACATTCACAATTGATGAATAGATCGAGAATTTTGTAAAGAAAAACCCTGACGTTTCTTTTTGGGGGGTTCTCAGACCTTTTTATTGGAGTAGTCAGACCAATTTGCACATGCAAAATCGATGGCTGGCCCGACCGGCGCGGCGACTATTTCTCGCGTTTAGCGAGACGAAAGGATGTCTCGCTGAAGCGTTTTCAGTTATCGGGCCGGCCCATTCAGACACAGCTAAAACAAAATAGAGAAGGGTTTCGAACCGTGGTCTACAGGAAAATCACCCCCGCTGCTAGCCACTAGAGTCACATCCAGTATGTGATAACTAGTCGGGGCAAGACGTACTTGAGGCGAATGGAGGCGTTTTGGTTTTCCAAATTTTTTTCTTCCATTTTCTGTTTTTTTTTCACAGGGTTTTCTTCAGTTTCTTTTTCTAGTTTTACTGGTTTTTCTCTTTTCTTTCATTTTTTAATTGTTTTTCTTCATTTTTTATAATTTCTTTCTCGGTTTTTCACTGGGTTTTTTCTTTTATTTCCATTTTCTTCGTTTTCTCTTCGGTGTTGTTTGTTTCTTTCTCGTTTTCAACAGTTTTCTTTGTTTTCTCTCGGGTTTCATTTGTTATATATATATATATTATATTATATTATATATATATTATATCTATATATATATAATATATATATAATATATATTATATATATTTCTTATTATATAATATATATATTATATTATATATATACAACACTGGGCACCTTGTTCGGGTCAACCGTTAAGCACTTGGATGTAAGTGACGTGCATCATTATTGATTTGTTTCCTAATTTACTCCATGCAAGACTATCCATGTATGAGATAGCATTAAGCGTTTGATTTTTTCCTAGTTTACTTGCATTCTCTCTACAGTGACACTTTCTACGCATACAATTGAAATAAATAGATTCGTCGACCATCTGATCAGACGTTCAATTTCAATAATTCTTGTCTACTTGAACTTAAGGCACGTACATGTACGTGTTTGTAATTTCTTTTTACATAATAACAATATTGTTCATCACCACATACCTGATACCCATGTGTACATATTATTAGACCGCGATACCAGTGTTATGGGTATTCTATCTAATTAAAATAGTACATGTTGGTGTTGGTATTATACTTAATTAAAATTACCATACCTAATGTATTTTATGTAAGAAAATACAAACGTACTCGTGTGTTATACCTAATGATAATATTCCAGAATATACCTAATGATAATGTACCAGTTGGTGGGTATTATCCAATTGTTGGGTATTCTCTATGAAAATATTTATGGGTGGGTGGTATACCTAATGAAAATATTTATTTGGTGGGGTACTATTATTAGACTGCGATACCAATTGTTGGGTATCATACCGAATTATACCTAACGAAAATATTCATGTATGGGTGTTATACCTAATCAAAAAATACATATCCTCGGGTATTTCCTAACGAAATACATATCCTCGGATACCAATTGAGTATATACCTAACGAAATATTCATGTATGGGTGTTTATACCTAATCAAAATATACATATCCTCGGGTATTTTCCAAAAAAATATCACATATTAAAGATACGCTGTGTACGTGTTGGTAATTCAGTCAAAATACGAATCGTGCATACCGTACTAACTACGAATAGTTTTTCCTACATTCCTAAAGATATCATATACTTCCATCTATGAAACATGGCAAGTAATATGAGACAATTAATCATGACACATTTTTCTAATTTCTCTCTCCTATTATATCTATCAACATGCAATGTTGCCATGCATGGTAGTAGTTTTTCTTTCCCCGTAAGGACTCTTGCCATGCATGATGGCTGGGGTCATATTTATGGCATTCAATAGTTATATGTCACAATTAATTTGATCGGCAATCTGTAATGGAATAACCCGTTAACAACAATACCCATTAAACAGCACACATCTAAATGCGATCGAATGGTGGAAAGGCAAGGAGCCTGGACACCTAGGTGCCCCAAACGGTCGTCCTATATATATATATAAATATATATATATATATTATATATGTCTAACACAGTTTAACATTTTTTAAAATTAAATCCATGATCAACATTTTTTCTATACATATTTAACCCTTTTATTTTTGAAATTTCAAATACAAGTTTAAGATTTTTAATATATGGAAAATATTTCTATACACATTTAACATTTTTCAAGGACAAGTTTAAAAAGTTTTTGAATACTTGGTTTTCCTTTCTTCTTCTCAATTTTTGTTGGTTTTCGTTTTTCTTCTCCATTTTTTTTCTTTTGCTTCTTCTTATGTTTTTTTTCAGTTTCACTCTACTAATTTCATTATATCAAATACATTTTTTAATAAGTGATCAACATTGTCCGAACGCTTATTCGACATTTTTCGAATATTTGTTCAACATTTTAATACTTATTGAATATTTTTCAAATACTTGTTCAACATTTTTTAATATTATTCAACATTTTTTTTCAATTTTTTAAATATTTTTAGTACTTATTCAACATTTCAAATACTTGTTCAATATTTTTCATATACTCGTGCAACATTTTTTAATACTTGTCAAACTTTTTCATATATCATGCACACATTTTTTTAATACTTATTCAACATTTTCAATTACTTGTTCAACATTTTTAATACTTATTCAACATTTTTAAAATTTTTGTTCTACATTTTATAATACTTATTCAACTTTTTTCAAATACTTTTTCAAATGTTTTGAAAGTATTTTTGTAATATATATATTTATAATATTTTAAAGTATAAAAAAAAGTAAAAAAAGAGCAAAAACGAAACAAAAAATGTAAACAAAACAAAACAGAAAACATGCTTGAGTTTGCTTCCCGCGTGGGCCGGCCCAACTGGAGGTTCCCTTCAGCGAGGGGTTGCTCCTGTCTCGCTTAATGCGAGATATAGGGTCGCCCCCGGCCGGCGCCAGCGAGTCGCTCATCAAAAAAAACCAACAGATGCATCTCGGGCCCGGGTGGGGCCGTGACCTGAGTAAAGGAAGACCTGGGCGAGAGGAAAATACCTTTTATTGCTCTTGTCCACGGGACGGGCAGCGGATCCCAGCGGTACAGGGTACGACGCAGACCGCCGTGAACAGTTGCTCGCAAATCAGATCGCCCGATCGTTCCGGCCACTTTAAAGCACCCTGGCAGTCCGATAGGATCATTGCGTGCGTACTTTGGTTGGAGCTAATTAAGTGTATAGTTAACTAAGGCCCGTTTGGTTTGTCGTTTTCATTTCGAAATACACCTGTAAAGAATACGAACCTCGGCCCTGTTTGGTTTGTCGTTTTCATTGCTTCCCGCGTGGGATCGGCCGAGAATTGCTGAGCGGGCGGTAAGACCCGAAGAGTTCAAGGACGCCGATTTTTCGTGAATTGGTTAATCTAGCGAAAGATATCCCTATCCTATTTTTATAGGAGATTTCAATTTGCTTCGATTTTTCACATGAGAAAAGCCGCGGTAGGTTTGATAATCATTGGCCTTCCTTTCAACGCTGTCATAGACAGCCTTGAACTTTGCGAGGTTTTCCATGATTGGAAGACAATTCACTTGGGCGAATAGTCTTCCAGAACCAACATAGGAGAAATTAGATCGCGTTTTAATGGATACTGACTGGAATCTAAATTCGTATGGTGTCTGTTCGTGCTCTACCTCGTATCGAGGCTTTATCAGACCACGCACCCATTCTCCTACTACTACTGGTTTGCCACGACCACAACATAACGCAAGTTCAAGTTCGAACTTGGTTGGTTGCTTAGGGATGGCTTCCATGACATGGTCAAGGAGGTGTGGAGACGTGGCCGGGTTGTACCCCAATGCAAAAATGGAATACAAAATGCGTTCATTACGTAAATTCCTTGGTGGTTGGGCTAGCACACTGTGGGTATCCTCAAAAAAGAGAAATTTCGTTTTTCATCTATCATTGATGAATTAGAAGCTTTGGTAGAGACTAGACCTCTATCTGAGCATGAAATCGAGATCAAGAATCAATCGAATGCACAGATAGCTAGCATGCTGCGTGAAGAGGAACTCAAATGGTACCAACTCTAACTCTCTTTATCCTAAAAGGGGATTCGAATACTAGATATTTCCATGGAGTCGCCATGGCAGACACCGGAAGAAACTTATTCATTCCCTACTACAGGATGAGGCAGGCACGATTGAGGGGCATGAACAACTTAAATCGTATATCACGAATTATTATAAAAATCTGTTCAGAGCCCCAGAGGAAGAAAACTTCTTGATGGATGAGTCCCGAACACAAATGACATCCCCCCAGGTGTCTGATGAGGAAAACAGCCTTCTAACAGCCCCATATTCCGAGGAGGAAGTTAGAAAGGCGGTTTTCCCGGGTTCTATCAGCCTTTTGGGAAGTCACTCAAACCGGTCTCCTACTTTGTTTAGCGACTTACATGCTGGCCAACTAGAATTGTTTCGCTTAAACTTCGGTGAGTATTATTTTATTACCTAAGGTTAATGAGGCTGAAAGGATCAACAATATAGACCTATTTGCCTCCTTAATTAGTTTTAAAATATTCACGAAGGTTCGCTATTAGGCCTAAATTTGGTTGCTGAAACGTGGTTCGTCGTTCCCATACTGCTTTTATGCAAGGCAGACCACATCCTTGATGGTGTTGTTATCCTCATAAACAACCCATGAATTACACAACCGAAAAAAGTTTGAATGGGGTGGTTCTCAAAATAGACTTTGAAAGGCTTATGACAAGTTAGGTTCCCTTTCTTCAACAGACTTTCAGAGTGAAAGGATTTTCTGCAGAGTGGCGCGCTATGATCCATAGCTTTGTTTCTGGAGGTAGTGTTGCCATTAGGTCAATGATGACATTGGACACTATTTCCAAACGAAGAAGGGTTTGCGACAAGGTGACCTGGTATCGCCCATGCTATTCAATATAGTGGCGGATATGCTTGCATCATGATTAAGCGTGCCAAATTGATGGCGCAAATTGAAGGGTAGTAAATATCTAGTTGATGGTGGTCTCTCCTATTACTTCATATGCCGATATACGATTCTCTTCATGGATCATGACCTCGAGAAAGCGAGAAATCTGAACTAATTCTATTCAGCATTCGAGCAACTCTCGGGTTTAAGATCATTTTCATTTAAAAGTGAATGTTTTTTTCTTTGGCCAGGCTCAAAACGAGGCCCACCTGTACGCTGAACTGTTGGATGCGCGGTTTGGGCCAGTTTCCGATCACATATTTGGGATACCGATACATTATCGGAGACTCACAAATGCTGAATGGAAACACGTCGAGGAGAGACTGCAAAAAAGACTTAGTAGTTGGAAAGGTAAACTGCTGTCTCTTCGGTGGAAGAGTTGGTCCTCAATTTCAGTACTAAGTAATAATGGTACTATTATGATTTCCTTCTTCCAGTTGCCGAAAGGAGTTACATAGATTGGTTATTTCCGATCAAGATTCTTTTAGCAAGGAGATAGCGAGAGAAAGAAAATATCGACTGGCCAAAATGGAGTGTGGTTTGCGTCCCAAAGACCAAGGCGGGTGTGGGTATTCATGACCTTGAGTTAAGAATAGGGCCCCTCCTCGGCAATGGTTGTTTAAATTTTTGACGGAAAGAGGTGTATGGCAACCCTCCTAAGGAGGAAATATGTGGGCTCCAAGGCGTATCCCAAGTATACTAGAAGCCTGGGGATTCACCACTTTTGGGCGGGTCTAATGGCTACGAAGAAATATTTCTTCTGCTAACGGATCCTTCTCGATTAGGACGGCTCGGAAATTAGATTCTGGGAGGACACGGTGGCCTAGGAATGCCACACCTGGAACAATTATCCGGCTCTATACAACACATTGTGCGCCACAAGGGTTGATACTATCGCCACGGTAATGGAATCATTCGCCAATGTGACGTTCGAGAAGGAGATTTAATTGGACCCAGACTCCATCGTGGAACATACTGCTCCAGTGGTTGTCCACGGTGCAACCTGTCACATGGGTCTGATGTATTTCGATGGAACCTTCATGGGAATGGACAATCTCAGTGGAGTCTATGTATAGAGCGTTAATCGTCTGATGTGCCAGTTGATAATAATAAGAAGATCTGAAAGATGAAGATACCTTAAGAATAAAATCTTTTGCATGGTAATTCTTCCAATGCAAATTGGGCTCGTTCTATATGGTCAGTCCTCAAATAGCTTCTGGCTTGTATCTCCTTGTAGTTGCTAAGTATTTGGCAACTGGTTACATGGGATTGATCACAGGTTTAGAACTTTGCTTAGGGTGGGAGCGCTTTGCCGTTATTTGGTCGCTTTGGGCTATGTATAAAGGATAAGATTTTTAACGATAAGAGTACTTCTCTGATGCAGGTTATCTACAGATGTACGGGACTCTTCGTTTATGGTCCCTCTACAACGTGTGGGAATCAAGACCTGTTTACGGAGGTGTGTACACGATTGGAGGCCTACGGCGAGGGCTACTTTTACCCACATGGGTGGCAGCATGATCTTAGGATGCCCCTCTTCCGCTTTAGGCGTTATACGAACTCTTCATGTTTTTGTATTTCGCCTTTTTATTTTTCGTTTATGTGAGAAGACTTATTGGCTGTGTGCATCTTAGTTATGCAGATGGCCGAGTGTAATGCTTAAATCTTTTAAGTAATAAAGCGCCTCTTTTTAAAAAATGGTGTAATAAACACTCCGTATTTAATTACAACGAATCCAAGCGCGGTCTAGAGCATCTACAACCGCAAGGACAAATAGACCCCTCACAACGCCGCGGGACGCTTCCGCGGGCAGTAACGCGGGCTCTTCAAATAGCCTCGCCACATCCGTGTTCTCATATCCGATCCCCTTATCCATACTAAACCATGCAACTTCGATCAAAGTACGTAGATCAGCAAACGGACACAGGCAAGCCACCATACTTTACCAAAAGATCAACCGCAAAAAAAAAAATACTCTTCACACAAAAGATCGGAATGTTCAAACGACCACCAAAGTTCAAACGACGGACAACTTAAAACTACATCTAAAACTCGAAATTAAATTGAAGGCAAGCGATCTTCACACTTCCAGGCCGGCCCTTCCCCTTCCGGTCACCGGCGCGACTGTACCCTCGGCGGCTGTTGGAGATCGTTCGATCGCGGACGAGGAGCCGTCGTCGTCGTCGGAAGAGGAGGAGACGATGATGAGGCCCTTGAGCCCAGACGGCCCGGTCCTGCTGACCGCTTCAGCTTGGCCAGCCGAGCCGCCTCCATCGCCTTCTCCTTGGCCTCCGTCGCTCGGAGTGCCTCGATAGCTAGCCGGGAGCCTTCGCATTCTTGTCTCCGACGAGCTGCCGAGCATCTGTCTCCGCCATCGTAAGCAACACGCCCGGTAGACCTAACATGAGGAGCCACTCGTCCTCGTCAGCTCCGCGGGTAACCCTTGACGGCGGCGAATAGAGCTCTCCGCCGCGTCCTTCTCCCTTGCCCGCTGCCTCTCGCGGCGGGTGCCTCGCGCCTCTGACTCCGGCGTGCGTTGTCAGGGCCGGCGCCGCGGCGGCGCGGCACAAGCACCCACCGCTGCCCGCGTGGGGCGAGCAGTAGGCGGCGGGTCAAGGGTGACGGCGTGGGGGAGGCGCGGACTGCGCAGCCCACGCGGAGCCAGCGAGCCCACGTTCCTCCTCGCTGCGGCGGTGGGGGAGAGGGCGAGGCCGATCCGGAACTGCCACCCGTGTCCACCTTGGACACCCGAGGCATGCGGGAGGGCTAGATCCTCGTCGGAGTCGGAGGACGAGCGCTGCCGGCGCTCGACATGATGGCCGCGGTCACCGGATTGGTCGGAGTGGATCAGAATCGGAGAAACGGAGGGAAGAAGAGGAAACGGATCGGAGTGGAGTGAGCTAGGGTTTCCGGATTGGAATATTTATGGGACGGAGTGGGGTAGGGGTGGGCCCGGCCGACATGGCGGGCGTGCCGGGCGCCCCATATCCCCCCATATTTGGGGTTGGATATAGGTGTGCCGGACAACCGTGGCGTTTGAGGACCGTTTTGAGACGCTCGGCTGGGTCAGAAAAACGTGACCGTTAGTGACCGGGCGAGCCGTCCGGCGTTAGACGTGGTAGCGAGGCGCCCCGGCTGTAGACGGTAAACAGGGAGTTTCTCCTCTCTAGATAGCACGACAGCAGGAGTATCGATCGATTTATTTCCCGGTGCAAATCGACCTTGCACGCGCCGCACTCATTCCCACGGAGCCGCGAGCTCATGACATCCCGCCTACAATGCATGCACACGTCCCGAGTGCATCGGTTTGCGCCGCGGACCGCGGTCTGTTGCGGCGGCCGGCACGTAAGTACGGTCAGGGCACGGTGACTGATGGCTCTGGCTGCTGCACGCCTACGTACGCGCAGTTGCGCCTGGCGGTCACCTGCGTTCTTGTGACAGGACGTACGTACTAGTAGTAAAACCGATTGAATAGGTGCACGTAGCTGTGCCCCAGCCTATCCATTATTCTAGATTTGGACTTCTGCTTTGCTTTGCTACTTTCGTTGAACTGGTCTCGAACTCGTTTATGTCCCCTTGTTGTGCTAGGTGGTGCTTTATAATTATGTATAAAGCGGGGTGAATTTTTTTTGTCAATAGGTGCACGTAGCACGCATGGTTGACGTACACATGCGTGCACCACTGCCACGCTACAATACGTGATCACTGGAATCAATCACTGCCATATCGCGTGCCAAGACCATGCATGCAAGTAGCGTACTACGTACGTACGTAATATACTCCGCTGTCACGGCCCGACGTTTCCGGATCGGCGGCGCCGCTGCCAACCGTGCGGGCCAGATCCGCTCGATCCATGAAAAACGCGCGAGAGACAAGGCAGAGGCAGCATAGTAGGAACCACGGTCGACCGGCGGATGGCGCGCGCCGCGGGAATGGATGGCTCCTGGAGCGGGCCGGGCCGACCCAAATTGAAAGCCGCGGACTGTTCACGCGATCGAATTAAACCTGGCCCCAGTAACCAGTCATCAGACGCGCGATCGCGAGGTTCACGTCCATCATCCCCGCGATCCAAAGGTCACATCGTGTAAACGGTTTTTGTTGAAATCTTGTCGGACGGTATATACGTCCTCTATCCTTTAGGGGGGCCTTAGGCGCCTAGCGGCCGTTTGATCTCACTTCATGCGGAATCTTGGCCACTAGATCGTTGCACCGTTAAACTCCACGTAGGTTTACACATTTGTAAACACTCTTGTAGGTATCCTTTTTATTACGCATAGATATATAAACTGGTGAGGCAATCCTCAAAATCATTCAAGTTATCAAATAAGTTATATTATGACACATTCAAATTATAGGTATTCTTTCTTACGCATAGATATAGAAATGCCGCATTACGATTCCTCAGACCGCCTTAAATTCCAAATCACACATCAGTTATTCTTGCTAGTTCGAGAAGCACACACCCGCCCCCCCTCTCCTCCCCCGCCGAGTCGGGTGACGTAGCATCACTAGGAGCGAGCTAGAGCGATTGATGAGTGCGTCCACAAACGTCACACGCATAGGCCAGTCAAGGTTTAACTATGTTCAGGTGCTGACTTTTCATACTGACCGTTGATCGGATTGGAAGAAGCCCGAGGTAGAGAAGGGACGCCGCGACCTATTAGTGCCGTTGCTGACGAGGGTTTAGACATGACAGGACGCCATCGAAGGCCATGGACGGAGGAGAATGCAGGGACGGTTGGATCAGCCGCTGGGGAAGAGGGGGGAGGGGGGGGGGGGGGGGGGGCATTCGCACGATAGAGATGGAAAAGGTAAGTGGTCTACTGTTTGTTGCCAAATTGACTAAAACGAGGGGAGGTGTTGTTCAAGCAAAAACCCTACACTTACGGAAACTTACTACGGGTTGTTTTCAGGCTATGACTCTACCAATCCATGCAACACTCTAACAATAGATGATGTAGATGTATAATAACTACTCTCTTCGTCCCATAATATAAGCCCCCAACGGTGCTCCAACAGATGATGTAGTATGCATTTTTTACTTGAGATTTGCCTCGAGTGTAAATAGGGCACTTGATATGCAAATTTGCATCACCTGTGGCCTCTCGAGTAAATCTCGAGTAAACCCAAGCAGTCGCGCGCGCCTGACCACCTCCGTGTTGTCGCCCGCTGCTGCCCAGTCCCCATGGACGTTCTCCTCCGACCCCACGGCCGTCCATGCCGCTCCAGTGATGGCCACCTCCACGTCTGCCGCTAGTCCGCAGCCACCGCCGTCGCAATGCCTCCCCAAATCGCGCAGCAGATTTGCAGCCCCCCTGTCCCCCCGCCACCGCCGGATGGAACCACTGCGTAGGAAGAGGCAAGCCGCGACCAAACCACGAGCGGCGGCTTGAAGCGCCACACACGACGACCCTGCCGCGGCTTCGTCTTGGGCAAGAAAAGAATACGCTACAACTGCCACGTGCCGCTTGTGTTTGTTGCTGCTGCGCGCCCCTCCCCACTTCCCGTCCGCGGCGCCGCGGTGGAGCGGCTGTTGTGCGGCTAATAATTTTACATCAGCTAGTGGACACTAGCTATTAGTGATGTATTTTCCATCATCTATTGGAGTTGGAGATTTTTTAGAGATGTGATGATGCACTTTAGGGGATGTATTTTTACTCGAACCACAATTTGGTGATATACAATACGTCATCTATTGGAGATGTTGTTAGTCCAGCATGCTGCGATTTTGACTCATCTCTTCCCCCCATGCACCATGGAGTATTCTTTCTTGAGGCATGCATACATGCGGTCGCATGTTTGCATGCCCTACGTGCAAATGTACGCGGGAAATAACTAAGTTTATGCAACACTTGAATGCGCGTCCTGGCCTATGGAGGGAGGCAACGTAATCGGCCAAAACATATGCCATGAATGGCTCATGATCGAGCTCTAGCTCACTTGAGCCAATAATGCAAATCATGCACTGTTTCACCCATGATATAGCTATGCCTGCATGCACGCAGGACCCCACTGGTTAATTATCAAACCCTGCCAGCATTCAAGCTTTTGGTCCATGCGCAATACACAGGTGTCGATGAAATGAAGGACCGCAAATTGTAAATTGTACCTGGTACGAACGAGAGCTAGTTATGGCCTTATGGCTAGGTTATTTAGGTGTTATACTGCGTTCTGGAGGTAGTTACATCCACAGTGAAAATATTAGCGGGAGCCATCTATTCTGGATGGCGAGTCGGGTTAATGAACTCCTGAACATGCATAGTACTCCCTTCGTCTAGATGTGTAAGCCAACTTCGAAAACCAAATAATCCCAAACACTTAGGCACGTACATTACTTCCCTCCTTGTTTCTTGTTTCGTGACTATCAACCAATAAGAGATGTGAGCCCGTGGCATGCTTTTTAATGACTTGAGACTAACAAACATGACATGCAGTGGTTAGTTCATTGCATGCAATGCTATTAATTAGCAAAAAGACATTAAGTTCTCTCGTTTTCCCCCCTCCTCCGTCTTGGTCGCGGTGCCACAACCTAAGATGACTTAATCACCTAGACGGAGGGAGTAGATGAAAGATATATGCACGTGTATCCGGGCAGGATCTCTGTGCAAGGGGGGCTCCACTTTTCACATCAGCGTTATAACTCCAAATTACTACTCCATGGAGAGTAAAAATTGCCAAGATTCGGAAGTGAACATGCCAGATCCGCAAAATTGTGGATTATGTGAGTGGGACCTCGTACTCGTAGGCATGCAGTGAATAGGATTTTTTTTTGAGGGGAGCCTTCATTGCTAGCTTTATTAATCTTAAATAACACTTACAATCATCCGCTAAGAACAGATAATAAGTCAGAAGGTGAGTCCAGTCAGCCCATTTGGTGGACATCATGACCTTTGTTGTGCTAGCACATGAGCAACCATATTAGATTCACGATTACAATGCTCTACAGAACCTTCCCTAAGTCTAGACTAAGAGCTCGCATTCGTCCGATTGGGGCAAGCTAACATCGACATGCCGCGGTTTGTATTTAATATCTTCAACTACGACCAAGTTTCCATCGGAAGCACAGGAGAGAATTGTCAATCGCAAGCTTCTCTTGAGCCTAGATTTGAAACTACAAGCACCCTGGCAGTCCGATAGGATCATTGCTGTGCGTAACTTTGGTTGGAGCTAATTAAAGTGTATAGTTAACTAAGGCCCGGTTTGGTTTGTCGTTTTCATTTCGAGAATACACCTGTAAGAAATACGAACCTCGGCCCTGTTTGGTTTGTCGTTTTCCATTGCTTCCCGCGTGGGATCGGCCGGAATTGCTGAGCGGGCGGTAATAACCCTGAAGAGTTCAAGAATGCAACAAGGCCGATTTCCTTCGTGAATTGGTTTAATCCTAGCGAAAGATATCCCTATCCTATTTTTTATAGGAGATAGTTCAATTTGGTTCGATTTTCACAACATGGAAAAGCCGCGGTAGGTTTGATAATCACATTGGCCTTTCCCCTTTCAACGCTGTCATAGACAGCCTTGAACTTTGGCGAGGTTTCCATATTGGAAGACAATTCACTTGGTGCGAATAGTCTTCCAGAACCAACCATAGGAGAAATTAGATCGCGTTTTATTTAAAATGGATACTCGACTGTGAATTCTAAATTCGTATGGTGTCTGTTCGTGCTCTACCTCGTATCGAGGCTTTTCAGACCAACGCACCCATTCTCCTACTACTACTGGTTTGCCACGACCTACAACATATACGCAAGTTAAGTTCGAACTTGGTTGGTTGCTTAGGGATGGCTTCCATTACATTGGGGTTTTTTCAAGGAGGTGTTTGGAGACCGTGGCCGGGTTGTACCCCCCAATGCCAAAATGAATACCAAATGCGTTCATTACGTAAATTCCTTGTGGTTGGGCTAGCACACGTGGGTAATCCTCAAAAAGAGAAATTTCGTGTTTCATCTATCATTGATGAATTAGAAGCTTTGGTAGAGACTAGACCCTATCTGAGCATGAAATCGAGATCAAGAATCATCAATGCACAGTACTAGCATGCCTGCGTGAAGATGAACTCAATGGTACCACGTCTAACCTCTCCTTTATCCTAAAAGGGGATTCGAATACTAATATTTTCCATGGAGTTCCGCCACTGGCAGACAACCGGAAGAAACTTATTCATTCCCTACAACAGATGAGTGCACTAGAGCACGATTAGGGGCATGAACACTTAAATCGTATAATCACGAATTATTTAAAAATCTGTTTCAAGCCCCAGAGGAAAAACTTCTTGATGGTGAGTCACGAACACCAAATGACATCCCCCCAGGTGTCCTGATGAGGAAAACATGCCTTCTAGAAACAGCCCCATATTCCGGGAGGAAGTTAGAAAGGCGGTTTTCCCTCCCGGGTTTCTATCCAGCCTTTTGGGAATCCTCAACCGGTTCTCCTACTTTCGTTTAGCGACTTACATGCTGGCCATAGAATTGTTTCGCTTAAACTTCGGTGATATTATTTTATTACCTAAGGTTATGAGGCTGAAAGGATTCCAACAATATAGTCCTATTTGCCTCCTTATGTAGTTTTAAAATATTCACGAGGTTCGCCATTAGGCCTAAATTTGGTTGTGACGTGGTTCGTCGTTCCCATACTGCTTTTTATGCAAGGCAGACCACATCCTTGATGGTGTTGTTATCCTTCATTAAACAACCCATGAATTACACAACACGAAAAAAGTTGAATGGGTGGTTCTCAAAATAGACCTTTGAAAAGCTTATGACAAGTTAGGTTCCCTTTCTTCAACAGAACTTTCAGAGTGAAAGGTTTTCTTTTCCTGGCAGAGTGGCCGCGCTATGATCCATAGCTTTGTTCTACTGGAGGTAGTGTGCCATTAGGGTCATGATGACATTGGACACTCTTTCCAAACGAAGAAGGGTTTGCGAGCAAGGTGGACCCGGTATCCGCCCATGCTATTCATATAGTGGCCGGGAAGGCTTGCTATCATGATTAAGCGTGCCAATATTGATGGGCGCAAATTGAATGGGTAGTAATATCTAGTGATGGTGGTCCTCCCTATACTTCACTATGCCCGATATACGATTCTCTTCATGATCATGACCTCGAGAAAGCGGAAAATCGAACTAATTCTATCAGCATCGAGCACTCTCGGTCTTAAGATCATTTTCAATGTTCATACCAAGTGAATGTTTTTTTCTTTGGCCAAAGGCTCAACGAGCCCACCTGTACGCTGAACGTTGGTATGGCGGTTTGGGCCATTTCCGATCACATTATTTGGGGATAACCGATACATTATCGGAGACTCACAAATGCTGAAGGAAACACGTCGAGGAGAGACTTGCAAAAAAGACTTAGTAGTTGGAAAGGTACGCTGTCTCTTCTGGTTGGAAAGTTGGTCCTCATATTTCAGTACTAAGTATAATGGTACTATCTATGATTTCCTTCTTCCATTGCCGAAAGGAGTTGACATAGATTGGTTATTTCCGATCAAGATTCTTTTTAGCAAGGAGATAGCGAGAGAAAGAAAATATCGACTGCCAAAATGGAGTGTGGTTTGCCGTCCCAAAGACCAAGGCGGGTTGGGTATTCATGACCTTGAAGTTTAAGATAGGGCCCCCTCCTCGGCAATGTTGTTTAAAAATTTTTGACGGAATAAGGTGTATGGCAACCCCTCCTAAGGAGGAAATATGTGGGCTTCCAAGGCGTAATCCCAAAGTATACTAGAAGCCTGGGGATTCCCACTTTTGGGCGGGTCTAATGGCTACGAAGAAACTATTTCTCTGCTATATCGGATCCTTCTCGATTACGGACGGCTCGGAAATCTAGATTCTGGAGGAACGGTGGCTAGGAATGCCACACCTTGGAAGCAATATCCGGCTCTATACCACATTGTGCGCCACAAGGGTGATACTATCGCCACGTAATGGAATCATTTCCGCCAATGTGACTTCGAGAAGGAGATTTAATTGGACCCAGACTCCATCGTGAACATACTGCTCCAGTGGTTTTCCACGGTGCAACCTGTCACATGGGGTCCTGATGTATTTGCGATGGAACCTTCATGGGAATGGACAATTCTGCAAGTGGAGTTATGTATAGAGCGTTAATCGTCTGATGTGCCAGTTGAATAATAATAGAAGATCTGAAAGATGAAGATACCTTTAAGAATAAAATCTTTTGCATGTAATTCTTCCAATGGCAAATTGTGGCTCGTTCTATATGGTCAGTCTTCAAATAGTTTCTTCTGGCTTGTATCCTCCTTGTAGTTGCTAATGTATTTGGCACTGGTTACATGGATTGAATACAAGGGTTTAGAACTTTGCTTAGGGTGGGAGCGCTTCCTGCCGTTATTTGGTTCGCTTTGGGGGGCTATGTATAAAGGATAAGATTTTTACGGATAGAGTACTTCTCTGTGCAGGTTATCTACAGATGTACCGGGACGCTTCGGTTTATGGTCCTCTCTACAACGTGTGGTAATCAAGACTGTTTACGGAGGTGTGTCACGATTGGAGGCCTACGGCGAGGGTACGTTTACCCACATGGGTGGCAGCATGATCTTAGGATTGCCCCTCTTCCGCTTTAGGCGTTATAAACGACTCTTCATGTTTTTGTATTTTCGCCTTTTTATTTTTCGTTTATGTGAGAAGACTTTATTTGGCTGTGTGCATCTTAGTTTAATGCAGAGGCCGAGTGTAATGCTTAATCTTTTAAGTAGAATAAAGCGCCTCTTTGTTTTGTAAAAAATGGTGTCAATAAACACTCCGTATTTAATTACAAACAATTCCAGCGCGGGTCTAGAGCAGCTACAACCGCAAGGACAAAGTGACCCCTCACAACGACACAGCAAAGGGACGCTTCCGCGGGCAGTACGCGGGCTCTTTCAAATAGCCTCGGCCACATCCGTGTCTCTCATATCCGATCCCCCTTATCCATACTAAACCATTCACTTCGATCAAAGTACGTAGATCAGCAAACGGACACAAGGCAAGCCACCATGACTTTTACCAAAAGATCAACCGCAAAAAAAAAAATCTCTTTCAATCACCAAAAAGATCGGAATGTTCAACACGACCACCAAAGTTCAACGACGGACAACTTAACAAACTACATCTAAATCGAAATTAAATTGAAGGGCAAGCGATCTTACCACTTCCAGGCCGGCCCCTTCCCTTCCGGTCACCGGCGCGCTGTAAACCCTCGGCGCTGTTGGAGATCGTTCGACTCGGCGGACGAGGAGCCGTCGTCGTCGTCGGAAGAGGAGGATACGATGAATGAGCCCTTGATGCCCAACGGCCCGGTCCTGCTGGCCGCTCACTTGGCCACCGAGCCGCCTCCATCGCCTTCGCTCCTTGGCTCCGTCGCTCGGAGTGCCTCGATAGCTAGCCGAGAGCCTTCGCATTCTTGTCTTCCGACTGAGCCTGCCGAGCATCTGTCTCCGCCATCGTAAGCAACACGCCCGGTAACCTAACATGAGGAGGTGCACTCGTCCTCGTCAGGCTCCGCGGGTTAACCCTTGACGGCGGCGGAATAGATGCTCTCCGCCGCGTCCTTTCTCCCCTTGCCCGCCTGCCCTCCGCGCGGGTGCCTCTCGCGCCTCTGACTCCGGCGTGCTGTTGTCAGGGCCGTCGCCGCGGTCGGGCGGTCACAAGCACCCACCGCTGCCCGCGTGGGTGAGCATAGGCGGCGGGTCAAGGGGACGGCGTGGTGGGAGGCGCGGACTGCGCACCCACGCGGAGCCAGCGGCCCACGTTCCTTCCTCGCTGCGGCGGTGGGGGAGAGGGGCGAGGCCGATCCGGAACTGCCACCTCCGTGTCCACCTTGGACCAACCGCGAGGGCTGCGGGAGGGCTAGATCCTCGTCGAGCGGAGGACGAGCGACTGCCGCGCTCCGACAGGATGCCGCGGCAACCGGATTGGTCGGAGTGGATCGAATCGGAGAAACCGGAGGGAAGAGAGGAAACGGATTCGCGAGTGGAGTGAGCTAGGGTTTCCTCCGGATGGAATATTTATGGGACGGAGTGGGGTAGTGGGTGGGCCCGGCCGACATGGCGGGCGTGCCGGGCGCCCCTCATATCCTCCCCATTTGGGGTTGGATATAGGTGTGCCTGGACAACCCGTCCGGGCGTTTGAAGGACCGTTTTGAGACGCTCGGCTGGGTCAGAAAAACGTGACCGTTGTGACCGGGTCGAGCCGTCCGGCCGTTTAGACTGGTAGCGAGGTCGCCCCCCGGCTGTAGACGGTAAACAGGGAGTTTTCTCCTCTCCTAGATGCACGAAACAGCAGGAGTACGAATCGATTTATTTTCCCGGTGGCAAATCGCCTTGCACGCGCCGCACTCATTCCCACGGAGCCGCGTAGCTCATGACATCGCCGCCTACAATGCATGCCCACGTCCCGAGTTGGCATCGGTCCCGCGGACCGCGGTCTGTGCCGGCGGCCGGCACGTAAGTACGGTCAGGGCCACGGTGACTGACTGGCTCTGGCTGGCTGCACTCCTACGTACGCTGCAGTTGCGCCTGGCGGTCACCTGCGTTCATTGTGACAGGACTACGTACTAGTAGTAAACCGATTGAATAGGTGCACTAGCTGGCCCGCCCCTACAGCCTATCCACCATTATTCCTTAGATTTGGACTTCTGCTTTGCTTTGCTAACTTTGTGAACTGGTCTCGAACTCGTTTATGTCCCCTTGTTGTGCTAGGTGGTCTTTATAATGTATCGTATAAAGCGGGGTAATCTTTTTTTGTCAATAGGTGCACGTAAGCACGCATGGTTGACGTACCATGCGTGCACCACTTGCCACGCTCAATATACGTGAATCACTGGATCAATCACTGCCATACCTCGCGTGCCAAGACATGCATGCAAGTAGCGTACTACGTACGTACGTAAATACTCCGCTGTTCACGGCCCGAACGTTTTCCGGATCGGCGGCGCCGCTTGCCAACCGGTGCGGGCAGATCCGCTCGAATCCATGAAACGCGCGAGAGACAAGGCAAGCAGCTAGTAGGACCACGGTCGACCGGCGGATGGCGCGCGCCTGCGGGAATGGATGGCTCCTGGAGCGGGCCGGGCCGCCCATAATTGAGAAGCCGCGACTGTTCACCGCGATCGAATTAACCTGGCCCCAGTACCAGTCACTCAACCGCGCGAATCGCGAGGTCACGTTCCATCATCCCCGCGATCCAAAGGGTCACATCGTGTAAAACGGTTTTTGTTGAAATCTTGTCGGACGTTATACTCCTCTATCCTTTAGGGGCGGCCCTTGCCCTAGCGGCCGTTTGGATCTCACTTCATGCGGAATCTTGGCCACTAGATCGTTGCACCGTTAAAACTCCACGTAGGTTTACACATTTGTAAACACTCTTGTAGGTATCCTATTTTATACGCATAGATATATAAACTGGTGAGGCAATCCTCAAATCATTCAAGTTATCAAATAAGCTTATATTATGACACATTCAAATTAATAGGTATTCTCTTCTTAAACGCATAATATAGAAATGCCGCATTATCGATTCCTCAGACCGCCTTAAATTTCCAATCACACATCAGTTATTCTTTGCTAGTTCGAGAAGCACAGACACCCGCCCCCTTCCTCTCCCCCCCGCCGAGTTCCCGGGTGACGTAGCATCACTAGGAGCGGCTAGAGCCGATTGAATGAGTGCGTCCACAAACGTCACACGCATAGCCAGTCAAGGTTTTAACATGTTCAGGTGCCTTGACTTTTCAATACTGACCGTTGCCGTTAAGCACTTGGATGTAAGTGACGGTGCATCATTATTGATTTGTTTCCTAATTTACTCCATGCAAGACTATCCATGATAGGAGATAGCATTAAGCGTTTGATTTTTTCCTAGTTTACTTGCATTCTCTCTACAGTGACACTTTCTAAGCATACAATTGAAATAAATTAGATTCGTGACCATCTGATCATTACGTTCAATTTCAATAATTCTTGTCTACTTGAACTTAAGGCACGTACATGTACGTGTTTGTAATTTTTTTTACATAATAACAATATTTGTTCATACACACATACTGATACCCATGTGTACATATTATTAGACCGCGATACCAGTTGATGGTATTCTATCTAATTAAAATATGTACATGTTGGTGTTGGTATTTACTTAATAAAATATACAATACCTAATGTATTTTATGTAATGAAAAAACACAGTACTCGTGGTGTTAACCTAATGATAATATTCCAGAATATACCTAATGATAATGTACCAGTTGGTGGGTATTAATACTCAATTGTTGGGTATTCTACCTACTGGAAAATTTATGGGTGGTGGTATACCTAATGAAAATATTTATGTGTTGGGTACATATTATTAGACTGCGATACCAATTGTTGGGTATCATACCGAATTATACCTAACGAAAATATTCATGTATGGGTGTTATACCTAATCAAAAAATACATATCCTCGGGTATTTATCCTAACGAAAATACATATCCTCGGATACCAATTGAGTATTATACCTAACGAAAATATTCATGTATGGGTGTTATACCTAATCAAAATATACATATCCTCGGGTATTTTATCCAATAAAAATATACACATACTTAAGATACGCTTGTGTACGTGTTGGTAATTCAGTCAAAATACGAATCGTGCATACCGTACTAACTACGAATAGTTTTTCCTACATTCCTAAAGAGTATCATATACTTCCATCTATGAAACATGGCAAGTAATATGAGACAATTAATCATGACACATTAATTTCTAATTTCTCTCTCCTATTATATCTATCAACATGCAATGTTGCCATGCATGGTAGTAGTTTTTTCTTTCCCCCGTAAGGACTCTTGCCATGCATGATGCGTGGGGTCATATTTATGGCATTCAATAAGTTATTATGTCACAATTAATTTGATCGGCAATCTGTAATGGAATAACCCGTTAACAACAATACCCATTACAACAGCACACATCTAAATGCGATCGAATGGTGGAAAGGCAAGGAGCCTGGACACCTAGGTGCCCCAAACGGTCGTCCTATATATATATATATATATATATATATATATATATATATATGTCTAACACACGTTTAACATTTTTTAAAATTAATCCATGATCAACATTTTTTCTATACATATTTAACCCTTTTATTTTTGAAATATTTCAAATACAAGTTTAAGATTTTTTAATATATGGAAAATATTTTCTATACACATTTAACATTTTTCAAGGACAAGTTTAAAAGTTTTTGAATACTTGGTTTTCCTTTCTTCTTCTCAATTTTTGTTTGGTTTTCGTTTTTCTTCTCCATTTTTTTCTTTTGCTTCTTCTTATGTTTTTTTTCAGTTTCACTCTACATTTTCATATATATCAATAATTTTTTATAAGTGATCAACATTGTCCGACGAACGCTTATTCGACATTTTTCGAATATTTGTTCAACTTTTTACTTATTGAATATTTTTCAAATACTTGTTCACATTTTTTAATATTTATTCAACATTTTTTTTCAATTTTTTAAATATTTTTAGTACTTATTCAACATTTTCAAATACTTGTTCAATATTTTTCATATACTCGTGCAACATTTTTTAATACTTGTTCAACATTTTTCATATACTCATGCAACATTTTTTAATACTTATTCAACATTTTCAATTACTTGTTCAACATTTTTAATACTTATTCAACATTTTTAAAATTTTTGTTCTACATTTTATAATACTTATTCAACTTTTTTCAAATACTTTTTCAAATGTTTTTGAAGAGTATTTTTGTAATATATATATTTATAATATTTTAAAGTATAAAAAAAAGTAAAAAAAGAGCAAAAACGAAACAAAAAATGTAAACAAAACAAAACAGAAAACATGCTTGAGTTTGCTTCCCGCGTGGGCCGGCCCAACTGGAGGTTCCCTTCAGCGAGGGGTTTGCTCCTGTCTCGCTTAATGCGAGATATAGGGTCGCCCCCGGCCGGCGCCAGCGAGTCGCTATCATAAAAAACCAAAGCAGATGCATCTCGGGCCCGGGTGGGCCGTGACCTGAGTAAAGGAAGACCTGGGCGAGAGGAAAATACCTTTTATTGCTCTTGTCCACGGGACGGGCAGCGGATCCCAGGGCGGTACAGGGTACGACGGCAGACCGCCGTGAACAGTTGCTCGCAAATCAGATCGCCCGATCGTGCCGGCCACTTTAAAGCACCCTGGCAGTCCGATAGGATCATTGCGTGCGTACTTTGGTTTGGAGCTAATTAAGTGTATAGTTAACTAAGGCCCTGTTTGGTTTGTCGTTTTCATTTCGAAATACACCTGTAAAGAATACGAACCTCGGCCCTGTTTGGTTTGTCGTTTTCATTGCTTCCCGCGTGGGATCGGCCGAGAATTGCTGAGCGGGCGGTAAGACCCAGGAAGAGTTCAAGGCCGATTTTCTTCGTGAATTGGTTAATCTAGCGAAAGATAATCCCTATCCTATTTTTATAGGAGGAGATTTCAATTTGCTTCGATTTTCACATGAGAAAAGCCGCGGTAGGTTTGATAATCATTGGCCTTTCCTTTTCAACGCTGTCATAGACAGCCTTGAACTTTGCGAGGTTTCCATGATTGGAAGACAATTCACTTGGGCGAATAGTCTTCCAGAACCAACATATGAGAAATTAGATCGCGTTTTAATGGATACTGACTGGGAATCTAAATTTCGTATGGTGTCTGTTCGTGCTCTACCTCGTATCGAGGCTTTATCAGACCACGCACCCATTCTCCTAACTACTGGTTTGCCACGACCACAACATAGACGCAAGTTCAAGTTCGAACTTGGTTGGTTGCTTAGGGATGGCTTCCATGACATGGTCAAGGAGGTGTGGGAGAAACCGGTGGCCGGGTGTACCCCAATGCAAAAATGGAATAACAAAATGCGTTCATTACGTAAATTCCTTGGTGGTTGGGCTAGGCACACTGTGGGTATCCTCAAAAAAGAGAAATTTCGTTTTTCATCTATCATTGATGAATTAGAAGCTTTGGTAGAGACTAGACCTCTATCTGAGCATGAAATCGAGATCAAGAATCAATCGAATGCACAGATAGCTAGCATGCTGCGTGAAGAGGAACTCAAATGGTACCAACATTCTAACTCTCAGTTTATCCTAAAAGGGGATTCGAATACTAGATATTTCCATGGAGTCGCCAATGGCAGACACCGGAAGAAACTTATTCATTCCCTACTACAGGATGAGGGCACGATTGAGGGGCATGAACAACTTAAATCGTATATCACGAATTATTATAAAAATCTGTTCAGAGCCCCAGAGGAAGAAAACTTCTTGATGGATGAGTCCCGAACAAATGACATCCCCCAGGTGTCTGATGAGGAAAACAGCCTTCTAACAGCCCCATATTCCGAGGAGGAAGTTAGAAAGGCGGTTTTCCCGGGTTCTATCAGCACTTTTGGGAAGTCATCAAACCGGATCTCCTACTTTTGTTTAGCGACTTACATGCTGGCCAACTAGAATTGTTTCGCTTAAACTTCGGTGAGATTATTTTATTACCTAAGGTTAATGAGGCTGAAAGGATACAACAATATAGACCTATTTGCCTCCTTAATGTTAGTTTTAAAATATTCACGAAGGTTGCGACTATTAGGCTAAATTTGGTTGCTGAACATGTGGTTCGTCGTTCACATACTGCTTTTATGCAAGGCAGACACATCCTTGATGGTGTTGTTATCCTTCATGAAACAACCCATGAATTACACCGAAAAAAGTTGAATGGGGTGGTTCTCAAAATAGACTTTGAAAAGGCTTATGACAAAGTTATGTGGCCCTTTCTTCAACAGACTTTCAGAGTGAAAGGATTTTCTGCAGAGTGGCGCGCTATGATCCATAGCTTTGTTTCTGGAGGTAGTGTTGCCATTAAGGTCAATGATGACATTGGACACTATTTCCAAACGAAGAAGGGTTTGCGACAAGGTGACTCGGTATCGCCCATGCTATTCAATATAGTGGCGGATATGCTTGCGATCATGATTAAGCGTGCCAAGATTGATGGCCAAATTGAAGGGGTAGTAAATCATCTAGTTGATGGTGGTCTCTCTATACTTCAATATGCCGATGATACGATTCTCTTCATGGATCATGACCTCGAGAAAGCGAGAAATCTGAAACTAATTCTATCAGCATTCGAGCAACTCTCGGGTCTTAAGATCAATTTTCATAAAAGTGAATTGTTTTTCTTTGGCCAGGCTCAAAACGAGGCCCACCTGTACGCTGAACTGTTGGGATGCGGGTTGGGCCAGTTTCCGATCACATATTTGGGGATACCGATACATTATCGGAGACTCACAAATGCTGAATGGAAACACGTCGAGGAGAGACTGCAAAAAAGACTTAGTAGTTGGAAAGGTAAACTGCTGTCTCTGGGTGGAAGATTGGTCCTCATAAATTCAGTACTAAGTAATATGGTACTATATATGATTTCCTTCTTCCAGTTGCCGAAAGGAGTTTTACATAGATTGGATTATTTCCGATCAAGATTCTTTTAGCAAGGAGATAGCGAGAGAAAGAAATATCGACTGGCCAAATGGAGTGTGGTTTGCCGTCCCAAAGACCAAGGCGGGTTGGGTATTCATGACCTTGAGGTTAAGAATAGGGCCCTCCTCGGCAAATGGTTGTTTAAATTTTTGACGGAAGAAGGTGTATGGCAAACCCTCCTAAGGAGGAAATATGTGGGCTCCAAGGCGGTATCCCAAGTATACTAGAAGCCTGGGGATTCCCACTTTTGGGCGGGTCTAATGGCTACGAAGAAATATTTCTTCTGCTACGGATCCTTCTCGATTAAGGACGGCTCGGAAATTAGATTCTGGGAGGACAGGTGGCTAGGAAATGCCACACTCTGGGAACAATATCCGGCTCTATACAACATTGTGCGCCACAAGGGTGATACTATCGCCACGGTAATGGAATCATTTCCGCCAAATGTGACGTTCAGAAGAGATTTAATTGGACCCAGACTCCAATCGTGGAACATACTGCTCCAGTGGTTGTCCACGGTGCACCTGTCACATGGGTCTGATGTATTTCGATGGAACCTTCATGGGAATGGACAATTCTCAGTGGAGTCTATGTATAGAGCGTTAATCCAGTCTGATGTGCCAGTTGATAATAATAAGAAGATCTGAAAGATGAAGATACCTCTTAAGAATAAAATCTTTGCATGGTAATTCTTCCAATGCAAATTGGCTCGTTCTATATGGTCAGTCATCCAAATAGCTTCTGGCTTGTATCCTCCTTGTAGTGTTGCTAATGTATTTGGCAACTGGTTACATGGGATTGATCACAGGTTTAGAACTTTTCTTAGGGTGGGAGCGCTTGCCGTTATTTGGTCGCTTTGGCTATGTATAAATGATAAGATTTTTAACGATAAGAGTACTTCTCTGATGCAGGTTATCTACAGATGTACCGGGACTCTTCGTTTATGGTCCTCTCTACAACGTGTGGAGAATCAAGACCTGTTTACGGAGGTGTGTACACGATTGGAGGCTACGGCGAGGGATACTTTTACCCAACATGGGTGGCAGCATGATCTTAGGATTGGCCCCTCTCCGCTTTAGGCGTTATACGAACTCTTCATGTTTTTGTATTTCGCCTTTTTATTTTTCGTTTATGTGAGAAGACTTTATTTGGCTGTGTGCATCTTAGTTATGCAGAGGCCGAGTGTAATGCTTAAATCTTTTAAGTAATAAAGCGCCTCTTTTAAAAAATGGTGTAAAATAAACACCTCCGTATTTAATTACAACGAATCCAAGCGCGGTCTAAGAGCATCTACAACCGCAGAGGACAAATATGACCCCTCAAACGCCCGCGGACGCGTCCGCGGGCAGTAACCGGGCACTCTTCAAATAGCCTCGTCCACATCCGTGTATCTCATATCCGATCCCCTATATCCATACTAAACCATGCAACGTCGATCAAAGTACGTAGATCAGCAAACGGACACAGGCAAGCACAATACTTTCACCAAAAGATCAACCGCAAAAAAAAAAAATACTTTCACCAAAAGATCGGATGTTCAAACGACCACCAAAGTTCAAACGACGGACAACTTAAAACTACATCTAAAACTCGAAATTAAATTGAAGCAAAGCGGATCTTCACCACTTCCAGGCCGGCCCCTTCCCCTTCCGGTCACCGGCGCAGCTGTAGCCCTCGGCGGCTGTTGGAGGATCGTTCGACTCGGCGGACGAGGAGCCGTCGTCGTCGTCGGAAGAGGAGGAGACGATGATGAGGCCCTTGAGGCGCCAGACGGCCCGGTCCTGCTGCCGCTTCAGCTTGGCCAGCCGAGCCGCCTCCATCGCCTTCTCCTTGGCCTCGCGCTCGGAGTGCTCGATAGCTAGCCGGAGAGCCTTCGCATTCTTCCGACGGAGCTGCCGAGCATCTGTCTCCGCCATCGTAAGCAACCGCCGGTAGACCTACATGAGGAGCCACTCGTCCTCGTCAGGCTCCGCGGGTAACCCTTGACGGCGGCGGATAGAGCTCTCCGCCGCGTCCTTCTCCCTTGCCCGCTGCCTCTCGCGGCGGGTGCCTCGCGCCTCTGACTCCGGCGTGCGTGTCAGGGCCGGCGCCGCGGCGGCGGGCACAAGCACCCACCGCTGCCCGCGTGGGGGAGCAGTAGGCGGCGGGTCAAGGGGACGGCGTGGGGGAGGCGCGGACTGCGCAGCCCACGCGGAGCCAGCGCCCACTTCCTCGCTGCGGCGGTGGGGGAGAGGCGAGGCCGATCCGGAACTGCCACCCGTGTCCACCTTGGACACCTCGAGGGCAATGCGGAGGGCTAGATCCTCGTCGGAGTCGGAGGACGAGCGGCTGCCGGCGCTCGACATGATGGCCGCGGTCACCGGATTGGTCGGAGTGGATCGAATCGGAGAAACCGGAGGGAAGAAGAGGAAACGGATCGAGAGTGGAGTGAGCTAGGGTTTCCGGATTGGAAATATTTATGGGGACGGAGTGGGGTAGGGGTGGGCCCGGCCGACATGGCGGGCGTGCCTGGGCGCCCGCATATCCGCCCCATATTTGGGTTGGATATGAGGTGTGCCGGACAACCCGGGCGTTTGAGGACCGTTTGAGACGCTCGGCTGGGTCAGAAAAACGTGACCGGTTAGTGACCGGGCGAGCCGTCCGGACGTTTGAGACTGGTACGAGGCGCCCGGCTGTAGACGGTAAACAGGGAGTTTCTCCTCTCTCTATATGCACGACAGCAGGAGTATCGATCGATTTATTTCCCGGTGCAAATCGACCTATGCACGCGCGCACTCATTCCCACGGAGCCGCGGAGCTCATGACATCCCGCCTACAATGCATGCACACGTCCCGAGTGCATCGGTGCGCCCGCGGACCGCGGTCTGTTGCCGGCGGCCGGCACGTAAGTACGGTCAGGGCACGGTGACTGACTGGCTCTGGCTGGCTGCACGCCTACGTACGCGGCAGTTGCGCCTGGCGGTCACCTGCGTTCTTGTGACAGGACGTACGTACTAGTAGTAAAACCGATTGAATAGGTGCACGTAGCTGTGCCCCCAGCCTATCCATTATTCTAGATTTGGACTTCTTGCTTTTGCTTTGCTACTTTCGTTGAACTGGTCTCGAACTCGTTTATGTCCCCTTGTTGTGCTAGGTGGTTGCTTTATAATTATAGTATAAAGCGGGGTAATCTTTTTTTGTCAATAGGTGCACGTAGCACGCATTGTTGGACGTACCAATGCGTGCACCACTGCCACGCTACATACGTAGATCACTGGAATCAATCACTGCCATATCGCGTGGCCAAGACCATGCATGCAGTAGCAGTACTACGTACGTACGTACATACTCCCGCTGTTCACGGCCCGACGTTTCCGGATCGGCGCCGCTGGCCAACCGTGCGGGCAGATCCGCTCGATCCATGAAAACGCGCGAGAGACAAGGCAGAAGCAGCTAGTAGGACCACGCGTACGACCGGCGATGGCGCGCGCCGGCGGGAATGGATGGCTCCTGGAGCGGCCGGCCGACCGCAGAATTGAAGCCGCGGACTGTTCACGCGATCGAATTAAACCTGGCCCCAGGTAACCAGTCAATCAGAACGCGCGATCGCGAGGTCACGTCCATCATCCCCGCCGATCCAAAGGTCACATCGTGTTAACGGTTTTGTTGAAATCTTGTCGGACGGTATATACGCTTCGATCCCTTTAGGGCGGCCCTAGGCCCTAGCGGCCGTTTGATCTCACTTCAATGCGGAATCTTGGCCACTAGATCGTTGCACCGTTAAACTCCCACGTATGTTTACACATTTGTAAACACTCTTGTAGGTATCCTATTATTACGCATAGATATATAAACTGGTGAGCAATCCTCAAATCATTCAAGTTATCAAATAAGATTATATTATGACACATTCAAATTATAGGTATTCTATTCTTACGCATAGATATAGAAAATGCCGCATTAGCTATTCCTCAGACCGCCTTAAATTCCAAATCACATCAGTTAATTCTTGCTAGTTCGAGAAGCACACACCCGCCCCCCCTCCTCCCCCGCCGAGTCGGGTGACGTAGCATCACTAGGAGCGAGCTAGAGCCAGTGATGACGTGGTCGGCCACAACGTCACACGCATAGGCCAGTCAAAGGTTTAACATGTTCAGGTGGCTGGACTTTTCATACTGACCGTTGATCGGATTGGAAGAAGCCCGAGGTAGAGAAGGGACGCCGCGACCTATAGTGCCGTTGCTGACGAGGGGTTAGACAGGACGCCATCGAAGGCCATGGACGGAGGAGAAGCAGGGGACGGTTGGATCAGCCGCTGGGGAAGAGGGGGGAGGGGGGGGGGGGTGGAGAAGGAATTGAGTGATCAAGTTGTTTTTTTTTGTTTTCCATCGCACGATAGAATGGAAAAGGTAGATGGTCTAACTGTTTGTTGCCAAATTGACTAAAACGAGGGGAGGTGTTGTTCAGCAAAAACCCTACACTTACGGAAACTTACTACGGGTTGTTTTCAGGAAGATGACTCTACCAATCCATGCCAACACTCTAACAATAGATGATGTAGATGTATAAATAACTACTCTCTTCGTCCCATAATATAAGGCCCCAAAACGGTGCTCCAACAGATGATGTAGATGCATTTTTTACTTGAGATTTGCTCCGAGTGTAAAATAGGGCACTTGATGATGCAAATTTGCATCACCTGTGCCTCTCGAGTAAATCTCGAGTAAAACCCAAGCAGTCGCGCGCGCCTGACCACCTCCGTGTTGTCGCCCGCTGCTGCCAGTCCCCATGGACGTCTCCTCCGACCCCACGGCCGCCAATGCCGCTCCAGTGATGGCCACCTCCACGTCTGCCGCTAGTCCCGCAGCCACCGCCGTCGCAATGCCTCCCCCAAATCGCGCAGCAGATTTGCAGCCCCTCGTCCCCCCGCCACCGCCGGGATGGAACCACTGGCGAGGAAGAAGGCAGCCGCGACCAAACCACGAGGCGGCGGCTTGAAGCGACCACCACGCGACCCTGCCGCGGCTTCGTCTTGGGCAAAGAAGAAGAAGACGCTAGCAACTGCCGCTTGTGTTTGTTGCTGCTGCCGCGCCTCCTCCCACTTCCCGTCCCGGCGCCGGCGGTGGAGCGGCTGTTGTGCGGCTAATGAATTTTACATCAGCTAGTGGAGCACTAGCTATTAGTGATGTATTTTACATCATCTATTGGAGTTGGAGATTTTTAGAGATGTGATGATGCACTTTTAGGGGATGTATATTTTACTCGAACCACAATTTGGTGATATACAATACGTCATCTATTGGAGATGTTGTTAGTCCAGCATGCTGCGATTTTGATCCATCTCTTCCCCTCCATGCACCATGGAGTATTCTTTCGTTGAGCATGCATACATGCGGTCGCATGTTTGCATGCATACAGTGCAAATGTACGCGGGAAATAACTAAGTTTATGCAACACTTGAATGCGCTGTCCTGGCCTATGGAGGGAGGCAACCTAATCGGCCAAAACATATGCCATGAATGGCTCATGATCGAGCTCTAGCTCACTTGAGCCAATAATGCAAACATGCACTGTTTCACCATGATATAGCTATGCCTGCATGCACGCAGGACCCCACTGGTTAATTATCAAACCCTGCCAGCATTCAAGCTTTTGGTCCATGCGCAATACACAGGTGCGATGAAATGAAGGCCGCAAATTGTAAATTGTACCTGGTACGAACGAGAGCTAGTTATGGGCTTATGGCTAGGTTTATTTACGGTGTATATCTGCGTTCTGGATGTAGTTACATCCACAGTGAAAATATTAGCGAGGATCCATCTATTCTGGATGGCGAGTCGGGTTAATGAACTCCTGGAACATGCATAGTACTCCCTTCGTCTAGATGTGTAAGCCACCTTACGAAAACCAAATAATCCCAAAACACTTAGGCACGGTACATTAACTTCCTCCTTGTTTCTTGTTTCGTGACATATCAACCAATAAGAGATGTGAGCCGTGCATGCTTTTAATGACTTGAGACTAACAAACATGACATGCAGTGGTTAGTTCATTGCATGCAATGCTATTAATTAGCAAAAAGACATTAAGTTCTCTCGTTTTCCCCTCCGTCTTGGTCGCGGTGCACAACCTAAGATGACTTATACACCTAGACGGAGGGAGTAGATGAAAGATATATGCACGTGTATCCGGGCAGGATCTCTGTGCAAGGGGGGCTCCACTTTTCACATGCAGTTATAACTCCAAATTACTACTCCATGAGAGTAAAAATGGCCAAGATTCGGAAGTGAAGCAATGCCAGATCCGCAAAGATTGTGGATTAATGTGAGTTGGGACCTCGTACTCGTAGGCATGCAGTGAATAGGGATTTTTTTTTGAGGGGAAGGCCTTCATTGCTAGCTTTATTAATCTTAAATAACACTTACATCATCCGCTAAGAAACGAGAAATAAAGTCAGAAGGTGAGTCCAGCCACACATTTGGTGGATCATCATGACCTTGTTGTGCTAGCACATGAGCAACCATATTAGATTCACGATTACAATGCTCGATCAGAACCTTCCCGAAGTCTAGACTAAGAGCTCGACAGTCGTCCAGAATTGGGGCAGCTAACATCGCATGCCCGGTGTTGTAGTTTAAAGCTTCAACTACGACCAAGTTATCCATCTGAACCAGGAGAGAATTGCATCCAAGTCTCTGAGCCAATTTGAAACCTTCGACCATCCACATGGACCAGAAGAAGCCCCCGAAGCAAAAGAGTTGGGCCAGAAGAGTCCCGAGTCAATGACAAGGGTGGAGGGCGCCCCCACCCCCCTAGGGCGCGCCCCCCTGCCTTGTCGCTGACTCATGGACCCCCCTGACGTGAAACCGACGCCAAAAATTCCTATAAATCCAGAACCCCTAGAAAGAAACCTAGATCGGGAGTTCCGCCGCCGCAAGCCTCTGTAGCCACAAAAAACCAATCGGGAGCCCGTTCCGGCACCCTGCCGGAGGGGGAAATCATCACTGGTGGCCATCTTCATCATCCTGGCGGTCTCCATGACGAGGAGGGAGTAGTTCACCCTCGGGGCTAAGGATATGTACCAGTAGCTATGTGTTTGATCTCTCTCTCTCTCGTGTTCTTGATTTGGCACGATCTTGATGTACCGCGAGCTTTGTTATTATAGTTGGATCATATGGTGTTTCTCCCCCTCCATCTTCTTGTGATGAATTGATTCTTACTCTTTGAGGTTTCGTTATGTTGGATTGAGTATTGGATTTGAGAACACTTGATGTATGTCTTGCGATGGGATATCTGTGGTGACAATGGGATATTCTATAGATTCACTTCATGTATGTTTTGGCACTCAACTCGCGGATTCTCGAGGTGATATTGGGTAATCTATGCATAGGTGTTGATGCACGTTTTCGTCCTACGTTCTCCGATAGGAATTTTGGAGTGATTCTTTGTTGCACGTTGAGGGATTGTTATATGATCCGATTATGTTATCATTGTTGAGAGAACTTGCACTAGTGAAAGTATGAACCCTAGGCCTTATTTCCAAGCATTGCAATACCGTTTTTACTCACTTTTGTTACTTGCTACCTTGCTGCTTTTATATTTTCAGATTACAAAAACCTATATCTACCATCCATATTACACTTGTATCACCATCTCTTCGCCGAACTAGTGCACCTATACAATTTACCATTGTATTGGGTGTGTTGGGGACACAAGAGACTCTTTGTTATTTGGTTACAGGGTTGTTTGAGAGAGACCATCTTCATCCTACGCCTCCCACGGATTGATAAACCTTAGGTCATCCACTTGAGGGAAATTTGCTACTGTCCTACAAAACTCTGGGCTTGGAGGCCCAACACGAGTCTACAAGAAGAAGGTTGCATAGTAGACATCAAGCTCTTTTCTAGCGCCGTTGCCGGGGAGGCTAGGTAAGCGGCACTCACATCCTGTCAACGAAGCTCTTTTCTGGCGCCGTTGCCGGTGAGGTTAGTGCTTGAGGGTATATCTTTAGATCTTGCAATTGAATCTTTTAGTTTCTTGTTTTATCACTAGTTTAGTCTATAAAAGAAAACTACAAAAAAATGGAATTGAGGTTGCCTCATATGCTTCATCTTTATAATGTCTTTCTTGAAAATGATGGATCAGAAAATTGTGCCAAAGTGTTAGAAGAAGAATGCAATAAAATGTTTGGCATAAAATATTTGAATGATGAGCATGATGTGACGACCCCGGCTTAATCGTGCACTAATCATACACGCAAATGCGCACGATCAAGCCTAAGGACTCACTTGAAGATATCACAACACAACTCTAAAACATAAAATAAAGTCATACAAGCTTAATATTACAAGCCAGGGCCTCGAGGGCTCGAATACAAGCTCGATGGCATACAAGCGTCAGCGGAAGCATTAGATATCTGAGTACAGATATATTACAGAGAGAGAGATAAGCCTTCACAGAGGCGGGGTAAAAATAAAAACTACGATCGAAAGGCGTAGGCCTCCTGCCCTGGACCCTCCGATCCTACTCCTGGTCGTCGAACGGCTCCTCGTAGTAGTAGTACTCGCCAGGCGGATAGTAGTACTGGTCGTCGGCTGGGGCTTCTGGCTCAGGGGCTCCGTCGTCTGGTGGCATCAAATGGAAAATGGGGGAAAAAGAAAATAAAGCAAACGTGAGTACTCATCCGAAGTACTCAGCAAGCAAGGATCTACACTACATATGCATCATTGTCAAAGGAATGGCTGTATATGTGGACTGGGCTGCAGGAATGCCAGAGTAGAGGGGGAAAGCCTAGTCCTATCGAAGACTAGCATCTTCAACAATCTTCGACAGTCTTGCAGCATCAGGAGAGAGCAGATGAACATAATGTAAAGTAGTAGTAGTAATATCATCAACCTCGACCTGAGATCCTTTCTCGACTCCCTGCGAGAAAGCAATCCCAGAGCCGTACTATCCAGTTCTCACCACATGTTCTAGTTGTACCGATCGGGATACAACTCCGAGTGTCCGTTACCGTAGGACAGGCTATCGATAGAAGTTTCTTCCCTGCAGGGGTGCACCAACTTACCCACCACGCTCACTTAACTCTGGCCGGACACACTTTTCTGGGTCATGCCCGGCCTCGGCTAAGCAACACGCCGCAACCCGACCTAGGCTTATAAGAGAGGTCAGCACGCCGGACTAAACCTATGCCCCCAGGGGTCTTGGGCCATCGCCCCGGGAACTCCTCACGTTACGGGGCCACCGAGAGCAGACCTAGCAACCCCTTATACAAGCGCGGTTGCGTTACCAGTCCAACTCGGCGTGCGCCGCTCCTTACTGACGTCAAACAAGCTTCGGCTGATGTGTACGACGCAGAACGCCCATACTATGCCCACGTGATGGTTAGTGCTATCGGGCCAGAGGCCCCTCGGATCAAATATCCAAACCGTAGTGGATTAGGAGCGCGCGGAAACGAGCAGAGACTCACGATCGATGTGACCCCGTCGCCCCGTCTCGAGGACTTGTGGCAAGGGCTAAGAATGCCCGGCCACGCCTCGTAGTTATCTCGCGGGCACCATCCAGGTCAACCCGACTCCACATCACTTCGCAATAAGCTCGCGCGGGTACCCCTCAGGGCCGACCCGTCTTTAGTATCATAGTTTAGTGCAAGTCATAATATCCAAGGTAACTGTGTGTCTGACACCGAAGGGAACCCTGAGGAATCACCCTTGATGGAATTCCCGCTCGATGTTATCATCAAGGTGAACGAAGGAGGAATCACCCTCGAGGTCCACACTTGAGAGGTTGCGCGACGATGTCGTTATCGGGGGTGGTGTAGGAGGAATCACCCTCGCTTACCACGACCGAGTAACTAACCTACAAGGTTAACATCAGAAGTGCTGACGAGGTATCACCCTCGGCACTCGATGATAACCCAGCAGTGTCGGCAACTAAGGGGAAGTGATGTGCGGTGCCATGGTCTAGTCTTCAATCCCGATGATCGGGTCTTCTTATGTCCAGCAGGGCAGTCGGGATCAAGTGGGGTCTCTGTCGTGTCTCTACCCACCTTATACTAAGCAGTCTAGGATAATCGGTAAGGTAACAAAGCAGGGTACAATAATCAGGCTATGCAGCAGATATAGGAAAACAGTAGCAGTAGCAGTTCTAATGCAAGCATAAGAGAGAAAAGAGTAGGCGATATAGGCATGCTCAAAATGGGGGTGCTTGCCTGTTTGCTCTGGGGCAAGGGCAAGGTCTTCAGGGGTGTCGCCGGGAACGTAGTCGTACTCCGGAGCTGCGTCTGCGTCTGGAGCTACGTCTGCGTCGGGGTCTATCGAGAGAGAAGAGGGGGAGGAAACAGGTAAACAATATGCAATCATATGCCACCAGTGCGTGCTATGCTATGATGCAGTGCAGGGTTGCCTGAATATGCATCTAAGTCATTTTAGTTATTTTTAGAATTATTCTGGGATTTAATATCCGACGTGTGTGCACTATTCATCTGCCGGATTCGGGTCCGGAGTTACGAGTTCTTCTACGTAGGAGGTTCCGATGGAGAAACAGACGGCACGATCAGACTCGTCTCGTCGTTCTGAGTAACTTTCATGTTTTAACTTTTTCGATCGGAGCTACGGTTTAAAAGTTATTAATTTTTAAAGATTATTTGAATTTCTGGAATTATTTTATTTAACAGAAATGAATTATGACGTCAGCATGACGCGCTGCTGACGTCAGCAAGTCAACAGGACGGTTGACCAGTCAAATATGACATGTGGGTCCAGTGGGACCCACATGTCAGCCTCTGTTTAGGCTAATCAGTGGATTAATTTAATTACCAGGGTTAATTAGGGGGTGGACCCCACATGTCAGTGAGACATTAGGTTAATCTAATTAGTTTCTAATTAATTAAATCTTTAATTAGTCTAATTATCGAACGGGACCCACGTGTCAGCTACAGGGGTGAACAGTGCCCGCGTTGACTCGGGTCAACGCGGTCAACTGGGCCCGTGGGACCCACTGGCAGTGACCCAGGGGTGTCCCACGTGGCAGCCACGTCGGCGGCCGGCGCCGGAGTTGCGCCGGCGACCAAAATCGCGGCGGTGCGTCGCCGGAGCCGCTCGGATTTGCGCTACAGAGCTTGGTTCGAGCCGTGGGTAGGTTCTTTCGAACGGGCGTTCAACGCCGCGTCCAACCGTGGCGGTGGCGTCGCCGGAGACGGCGTGTAGCGACGGCGGCGAGCATCGCGGCGGACGCCGGAGTTCGGGCTTCGTCGGGTTCGACGCTATGCGGCACGGGGAGAGGTGCTAGAGGCTTTGCTGGACTCGCACGAGCTCCAGGAGCTCGAAGCTGGGCTTAGTTGCGCATGACGGCGGCGTTGGCCACGGCAGCGAGCTCGTCGGCGGCAGCGGGTTCGGGCTCCTCGGGTGCGGCCACTACGGCGACAGAGAGGTGCGGATCGAAGAGGGGAAAGACGAGGGGGAGCTCACCGGGTGGCTAAGAAAAGCCGGTGACGGTTTAGGAGCAGCAGCCGTCGCCGGATTTGGAGAAGATCGCCGGCAGCCGAGAGGAAAGGGGGCGGCGCGTAGTAGTCGTTGTGGTGCTCCCCGGCTCGATCTCTGGCTTCCAGTCGAAGGAGTCGACGAACCCGGAGCTCGTGGTCACGAGGATGGAGCCGGAGGAGCTCGGTGGCCACGGCGGTGCCAAGACGCGGCGACGGCGGTGTTCGGTGGCGGATCTGGAGGAAGGGTGGAGGCGCGGAGCGGCGAGGGAGAGGAATGGGGATCGACTAGGGTTCGGGTGAGGCCGTGGGGCCTCTTATTCCCCTACGCGGCGGCAGCGGCGCCGGAGGATGGTCGACACGCGCCGCGCTCGTCGGCGTGTCGGCGCGCGCGTTTGACAGCGCGGCGAGGAGGACGATGGGGAGATGGGCTGGGCCGGTTGGACCTCAAATCGGGGCACTGTGCATTAAGGCCCAGTGCACAGTGTCCCTTTTAATTATTTCTCTGATTCTGTTTTCCTTTTCTTTTATTTCCTTTTCTGTTTCAAAATGTTTAGGGCACTTGTGCACTTTTGAAAAATGTGGGAGTTGGCCCAAATATTGCAATGCAATATTATCTCTCACCAAAAAGTGGTTTGGACAAATTTGGATTCCATGTGAGTTTGATATTAATTTAATAGATGTAAATAGTCTGTTTTGAGTGCTGTTTCAGGTTGTTTCACTCACTTAGCTAACTCCAAAAATAATGATTATGATTTTGCCATGACCACTGGATTATTTGCCAATTAAATAACATTTCTCCAGCAGAGTTTGATCAACTTCAATTTGCACTTTGGAATTTAATTTAATTTTCAGATTTTGAATTTGAATTGGATTATTAACCCAAATGACTTGGCACTGCAAATGATCATGACTTGGCAGTTTAACAGAGTATCACAGTACTTATTACAAGGGGGTGTTACACATGATTGCAATGTTGTTAGTGTGAAGTCTTTGAATATCCATGATGCTATTGATATGCAAAGCCATAAGCTTGGGGATGCTATGTTTGATGAAGATGATATTTTTTATCCCCCAAATTTTGATGAACAAATTTATTATGATGATAGCATGCCTCCTATTTATGATGATTATATTGATGAAAGTGGGTTTGGAAGAGTGTCAACTCTAGGTAATAATGATCCCACTATTTTGGAGGGTGTTGAATCTTTTCACAATATTGATAAAAGTGGATTTGGAGAGGTCATGACTTTATTTAGTGATGAATCCACTATTTTGGAAGAGGTTCCAATTGATTATGAGAACAAAGTTGCTATCTATGATGATTATTGTGATGGCATGTATGCTATAAAGAATAATGATAACCATGAAACTTGTCATCATGATTTTAATTTTCAATTGGATTATGCCTCACATGATAGTTATTTTGTTGAGTTTGCTCCCACTAGTATTCATGAGAATAAAGTTGCCTATGTGGAGAGTAATAAAATTTCTATGCTTGTGGATCATGAAAAGAATGCTTTATGTGATAGTTATATTGTTGAATTCATTCACGATGCTACTGAAAATTATTATGAGGGAGGAATATATACTTGTAGGAATTGCAATAATATCGAGTTTCCTCTCTATATGTTGAGAATTTTGAAGTTATACTTGTTTTGCCTTCCTGTGCTAGTTGATTCTTGTTCCCATAAGTTGTTTGCTCACAAAATCCCTATGCATAGGAAGTGGGTTAGACTTAAATGTGCTAGTCATATTCTTCATGATGCTCCCGTTGTGTTTCAATTCTTATCTTTTATGTCAGCATCATTGAAATCATCATGCCTAGCTAAAAAGGCATTAAAGAAAAGCGCTTGTTGGGAGACAACCAAATATTTACCCCTACTGCTTTTGTGTATTCACATGATTAATATACTGTAGTAATCATGTTTTATAGCTTTTGTTTGAATTAAGTGCCAAGTAAAGCCTTTGGGATAGTGTGGTTGATAGTTGATTTGATTCTGTGCAAAAACAGAAACTTTTGCATCCCGTACATAAATTCCTATCTTTCACTGGAACGTGGAAATATTCTGAATTTTTTACAGTTGATTGGTATACAAATTTTCTACATTTTCCTAATTTTTAAGAATTTTTGAAGTAATATAAATATTAGCTTAATTCAGATCTTTACAGACTTTTTTGTTTTTGACAGATTCTGTTTTCGATGCATAGTTTGCTTGTTTCCTAGTTTCTATGGCTTATTTTTCTCAATATAAATTGTAGAAATGATAGGGTACAGTAGATATCATGCGATAAAAAATATGAATCTTCTCTTGACAGTAACTGTAACACCCCTGTGTAATAGCCACTATGATCAGCTGCTGATAATGCCAAGTCATCTTATTTGCAGTGCTTAAACATAGAGGTTAATCAAAGCAAATCAACTCCATTTTGAAAATCAACTCAAATTCAAAAATGAAATATGAAGTTGATCAAACACTGTTGAAAAAATGTTCATTAAATGGCAAATAATCCAGGAACATTTGTAAAATCATCATCAAAATAGTTGGAGTTAGATAAGTGACTCTAACAAGATGAAACAGCACCAAAACAGGATATTTAAATCCAATTAAAATCATTTCAAATACAAATGAATTCCAAATTTGTCCAAACCACTTTTTGGTGAGAGCTAAAATGCCACTGTAATATTTGGACCAAGTTCCATATTTTACAGAAATGCTATAGTGGCCTAATCATTTCCAAGAACAGAAAAGAATTAAAGAACAGAAAAAGAAAAATGAAAAACTACTGTGGACTGGGCCTAAGTGCACAGTGCACTTAGACCCAGCCCACCAGGCCGCTCCCCTCTCTCTCCGTCGTCGTGTCGACGCGTCCCTGGCCGAGCGCGCGCTCGCCGCTGCGGCGCCGACACGGCGATGCCGCCGACACTACAGTGAGGAGGAGGGGATAAGACCGACGCCCGTTCACTCCCCCTGGTCTCCCTTGTCCACTTCCTCCCTCTCCCATCGCTCTCCCTCTCTGGATCTCGGCGACGCCCGACGCGGTCGCCGTCGCGCCCTGCTAACAGGAGCGGCCACCGCCTCCCATTCACCTCGCCGGGACGTCCTGCGGCTTCGCCTCGTTTTTCTGCCTCGGCTACCCCTCGACATCGCGCTCGGGGAGGACCACCTGAACGGAATCGACCCCGGCCTCTTCTTCTCTGCCGCCGGCGATCCTCGTCGACCTCGAGCTCTCTACTGCTACTAAACTAACAAAGGCTTTTCATAGCCGCTAGGTGAGCTCCGCCCCTTCCTCTGTTTCCTTCCCCGCGTACTTGGGCGCCTCCGACGAGCTGCCGACGTCGCCGTGTTCTGACCGCCGCCGCCGCAGCCATTAGTGTTCTCCCGAGCTTCGGCAGCTCGACCCAGTGGCGCCAACACGCTCCTGGGGGTCCGCAGCTTCACCCTAGCTAGTTAGCACGTGCGAGAGCCTCGCGTAGCCGCGAGGTCCCGAACTCCGGCGCCGCCCGCGAGCTCACCATCGACGACTCCGGTAGATTCTGGCGACGAGACCACTCCCACGCGACGGGCGAGTCCCCTGGCTTTCGAACGCGCCAAGCCACGGCCCGAACCGAGCCCTGTGGGCGTTTTCCGAGCACTCCGGCAATCTTCCGGCGCGGAATCGGTCGCCGGCGCAGTTCCGGCGCCGGCCGCCGACGTGGCACCGATGGGGCCCACCCCTGGGTCACTGACCGTGGGCCCTGGGGCCCCAGTTGACTGGGTTGACCTAGTCAACTGTGCTGACTGGGCAACTCCAGTCACTGACACGCGGGCCCCACCACTTTTTAGATTAAGAAAAACGTTTAAATAAATAAAAACTGATTAATTAGACTAATGACCCACTGACATGTGGGGCCCACCCCTTAATTAACCCTGTTATTTAGATTAACTCACTGTTAGTCTAACAGAGACTGACATGTGGGTCCCACATGTTAGGATTGACTCTGGTCAGTGTCTGTTGACCGCTGACATCACAGTGACGTCATGCTGACATCATAATTCATTTTCTGTAAATAAAAATAATTCCAAAAATTCTATTAAACTTTGAAAATTAATAACTTTTAAACCGTAGCTCAGATCGAAAAAGTTAAAACATGAAAGTTGCTCAGAACGACGAGACGATTCTGATCGTGCCGTCTGTTTCCTTGTCGAAACCTCCTACGTAGAAGAACTCGTAACTCCGAGCCCGATTTCAGTTGATGAATAGTGCACACACATCGGTTAATAAATCCCAGATTAATTCTAAAATAACTAAAATGACTTAGAGGCATAATTAGGCAACCCTGCACTGCATCATAACATCGCACGCACTATGTTGCATCTGATTGCATTATATTTACTTGTTTCCTCCCCCTCTTCTCTTTCGGTAGACCCAGACGTGGCCGTAGCTCCTGAGGCAGACGCCGCTCCGGAGTACGACTACGCCCCCGACGACCTTGCCCTTGCCCCAGAGCAAACAGGCAATCACCCCCATTTTGAGCATGCCTATATCGCCTAATCTCTTCTCTCTTATGCTTGCATTAGAACTGCTACTGCTACTGTTTTCCTATATCTGTTGCATAGCCTGTTTAATTGTAGCCTACTGTTGATACCTGCCTATTATCCTAAACTGTTTAGATAGGATGGGTAGAGCCTGATCAGAGACCCACTTGTCCCGACTGCCCCGCTGGATATCAGAAGACCCAAACAACGGGATTAAAGATTAGAACCTGGCACCGCACGTCACTTCCCCTAAGATGCTCGACACTACTGGGTTACTATCGAGTGCCGAGGGTGATACCTCGTCAGCACTTATGATGACAACCTTGTAGGTTAGTTAATCGGTCGTGGTAAGCGAGGGTGATTCCTCCTACACCACCCCCGATACCGACGCCGTCGCGCTATCTCTCAAGTGTGGACCTCCAGGGTGATTCCTCCTTAGTTCACCTTGATGATAACATCGAGCGGGAATTCCATCGAGGGTGATTCCTCAGGGTTCCCCCTTGGTGTCAGACACACGGAGACTTGGTTATTATGACTGAACACTAAACCATGATACTATGATACTAAAGACGGGTCGGCCCTGAGGGGTACCCGCGCGAGCATGAATGCGAAGTGCTGTGGAGTCGGGTTGACCTGAGAGGTGCCCGCGATATAACTACAAGGCGTGGCCGGGCATTCTTAGCCCTTGCCGCAAGTCCTCGAGACGGGGCGACGGGGTCACATCGATCGTGAGTCTCTGCTCGTTTCCGCGCGTTCCTAATCCACTACGGTTTGGATATTTGATCCGAGGGGCCTCTGGCCTGATAGCACTAACCATCACGTGGGCATAGTATGGGCGTTCTGTGTCGTATACTTCAGCCGAAGCTTAATAGACGTCAGCAACTGAGCGGCACACGCTGGGTTGGACTGGGAACGCAACCGCGCTTGTATAAGGGGTTGCTAGGTCTGCTCACCGGCGGTGTACGCAATGTGCAGGATCGTCCGGGGCGATGGCCCAAGACCCCTGGGGGCATAGGTTAGTCCGGCGTGCTGACCTCTCTGTTAAGTAATTGGTCGGGTTGCGGCGTGTTGCTTAGCCGAGGCCGGGCATGACCCCGAAAAGTGTGTCCAGCCGGGGTTAAGCGAGCGTGGTGGGTAAGTTGGTGCACCCCTGCAGGGAAGAAACTTCTATCGATAGCCTGTCCTACGGTAACGGACACTCGGAGTTGTATCCCGATCGGTACAACTAGAACATGAGATGAGAACTGGATAGTACGGCTCTGGGATTGCTTTCTCGCAGGGAGTCGAGGAAGAATCCCCGGCCGAGGTTGATGACAATACTACTATACTTTACATTATGTTGGTCTGCTCTCTTCTAATGCTGCGAGACCGTTGAAGATGCTGAAGATGCTAGCCTTCGATAGGACTAGGCTTTCCCCCTCTATTCTGGCATTTCTGCAGCCCAGTCCACATATACAGCCCCCTTTGAAAATGTTGCATATGTAGTGTAGATCCTTGCTTGCTGAGTACTTCGGATGAGTACTCACGTTTGCTTTATTTTCCTTTTTCCCCCTTTGTTCCCTTTGTCGCATTCAGACGACGGAGCCCCGAGCCAGACGCCCCAGCCGACGACCAGTACTACTACCCGCCTGGCGAGTACTACTACTATGAGGAGCCGACTGACGACCAGGAGTAGGATCGGAGGGTCCAGGGCAGGAGGCCTACGCCTTTCGATCGTAGTATTTTATTTTACCCCGCCTCTGTGAAGGCCTATTTCTCTCTCTGTAATATATCTGTACTCAGATATCTGATGCTTCCGCTGACGCTTGTATGCCATCGAGCTATGTATTTGAGCCCTCGAGGCCCTGGCTTGTAAGATAAAGCTTGTATGACTTTATTTATGTTTTAGAGTTGTGTTGTGATATCTTCAAGTGAGTCCTTAGGCTTGATCGTGTGCATTTGCGTGTATGGTTAGTGCACGATTAAGCCGGGGTCGTCACAGTACCAAAGTGAATGACTTGTTTTATCATACTAACCCATCTCACGAAGTTCTGTTAAGTTTTGTGTGATTGAAGTTTTCAAGTTTTGGGTGAGATATCGATATGAGGAGAATAAGGAGTGAAAAGAGCCTAAGATTGGGGATGCCCAAGGCAACCCAAGGTAATATTCAAGGAAGATCCAGGCAACTAAGCTTGGGGATGCCCCGGAAGGCATCCCCTCTTTCGTCTTCAACATTATCGGTAACCTCACTTGGAGCTATATTTTTATTCGTCACATGATATGTGTTTTGCTTGGAGCATCATTTTATTTAATTATTATTTTCTTTCTGTTATTTAGATTAATGTTTTTCATCTTTTAGTTCAATAAAAATGTCAAGTATAGCCTTTACCATGCTTATTTTGCATATCTCTAAGTTACTGTTTTGAAAACAGAAAGTTTTCTATCATTGTCTGAATTCTTCTGGAAAGTCAGAACATGGTAAAATCTTGAAATTTTTACACAATGAGTAAAAACAAATTTTATACAGTGTGGTAATTTTTCCGAATTTTTTGAGTTAGGGAAGTATGAGTAGAATTGAACTCTTTACAGACTGTCCTGTTCTAACAGATTGCTGTTATGTTTGCATTGTTTGCATATGTTTGTTTGTTTAATGATTCTATTTGCGGATAGAAGCTTTAAATATGCAGAGGCATTTAGTATGCAATGTCAAATTATAATTTTAGTGATTTGCTACAGTAGAGAATGATAAGGTTGTGCATTGATTTATACTAACTTATCTCACGAGTTCTTGTTGAGTTTTGTGTGGATGAAGTTTTTAAGATTTAGGGAAACCGTGATATAAAAGGAATTAAGGAGACACAAAAGCTCAAGCTTGGGGATGCCCAAGGCATCCCTAGTTAATATTTCAAGAAGTCTCAATCACCTAAGCTTGGGGATGCCACGGTTGGCATCCCACCTTTCTTCTTCAACAATGATCGGTTAGTATCGGTTGAACCTAAGTTTTAGCTTCTTCACATGATATGTGCTATCCTTGGAATGTCATTTTATTTTTTGCTTGCTGTTTGAATAAAGTACTTAAGATCTGAAATTATTTTATGAGAGAGAGTCCTCACATAGCAACATAATTATTTGACTACTCGTTGATCTTCACTTATATCTTTTTGGAGTAGTTTGTCATTTACTCACGTGCTTCACTTATATTATTTTGAGAGTCTTTAAACAGCATGGTAATTTGCTTAGTTTATGAATTTAGTCCTAATATGATAAGCATCCAAGAGGGATATAATAAAAACTTTCATATAAAGTGCATTGAATACTATGAGAAGTTTGATTCCTTATGATTGTTTTGAGATATAAAGATGGTGATATTAGAGTCATGCTAGTGAGTAATTATGGATTGTAGAAATACTTGTGTTAAAGTTTGTGATTCCCGTAGCATGCACGTATGGTGAACCGTTATGTGATGAAGTCGGAGCATGATTTATTTATTGATTGTCTTCCTTATGAGTGGCGGTCGGGGACGAGCGATGGTCTTTTCCTACCAATCTATCCCCCTAGGAGCATGCGCATAGTACTTCGTTTCGATAACTAATAGATTTTCGCAATAAGTATGTGAGTTATTTATGACTAATCTTGAGTCCATGGATTATACGCACTCTCACCCTTCCACCATTGCTAGTCTCTCTAGTACCGCGCAACTTTCGCCGGTACCATACACCCATCATATACCTTCCTCAAAACAGCCACCATACCTACCTATTATGGCATTTCCATAGCCATTCCGAGATATATTGCCATGCAACTTCCACCGTTCCATTTATTATGACACGCTTCATCATTGTCATATTGCTTTGCATGATCATGTAGTTGACATAGTATTTGTGGCAAATCCACCATTCATAATTTTTTCATACATGTCACTCTTGAGTCATTGCACATCCCGGTACACCGCCGGAGGCATTCATATAGAGTCATATCTTTTGTTCTAAGTATCGAGTTGTAATTCTCGAGTTGTAAGTAAATAAAAGTGTGATAATCATCATTATTAGAGCATTGTCCGAGTGAGGAAAGGATGATGGAGACTATGATTCCCCCACAAGCCGGGATGAGACTCCGGACGAAAAATAAAAAAAAAGAGGCCAAAAAAAGAGAGAGCCCGAAAAAAAAACAAAAAAATGAATGAGAGAAAAGGAGAGAAGGGGCAATGCTACTATCCTTTTACCACACTTGTGCTTCAAAGTAGCACCATGATCTTGATGATAGAGAGTCTCCTATGATGTCACTTATACTAGTGGGAATTTTTAATTATAGGACTTGGCTTGTATATTCCAAAGATGGGCTTCCTCAAATTGCCCTAGGTCTTCGTGAGCAAGCGAGTTGGATGCACACCCACTTAGTTTCTTGTTGAGCTTTCATACACTTATAGCTCTAGTGCATCTGTTGTATGGCAATCCCTACTCACTCACATTGATATCTATTGATGGGCATCTCCATAGCCCGTTGATACGCCTAGTTGATGTGAGACTATCTCCTTCTTTTTGCCTTCTCCACAACCACCATATTCTATTCCACCTATAGAGCTATGTCCATGGCTCATGCTCATGTATTGCGTGAAAGTTGAAAAAGTTTGAGAACATCAAAAGTATGAAACAATTGCTTGGCTTGTCATCGGGGTTGTGCATGATTTGAATATTTTGTGTGATGAAGATGGAGCATAGCCAGACTATATGATTTTGTAGGGATAAGCTTTCTTTGGCCATGTTATTTTGAGAAGACATAATTGCCTTGTTAGTATGCTTGAAGTATTATTGTTTTTATGTCAGTATTAAACTTTTGTTTTGAATCTTATGGATCTGAATATTCTTGCCACAATAGAGAAGATTACATTGATAAATATGTTAGGTAGCATTCCACATCAAAAATTCTGTTTTTATCATTTACCCACTCGAGGACGAGCAGGAATTAAGCTTGGGGATGCTTGATACGTCTCCAACGTATCTATAATTTTTAATTGTTCCATGCTATTATATTATCCATCTTGGATGTTTTATATGCATTTATATGCTATTTTATATTTTTTTTGGGACTAACCTATTAACCTAGAGCCCAGTGCCAGTTTCTGTTTTTCCTTGTTTTTGAGTTTTACAGAAAAGGAATATCAAACGGAGTCCAAATGACCTGAAAATTTACGGTGATTTTTTATGGACCAGAAGAAGCCCCCGAAGCAAAAGAGTTGGGCTAGAAGAGTCCCGAGTCAACAACAAGGGTGGAGGGCGCCCCCACCCCCTAGGGCGCGCCCCCCTGCCTTGTCGCTGACTCGTGGACCCCCCTGACATGAAACCGACGCCAAAAATTCCTATAAATCCAGAAACCCCCCAGAAAGAAACCTAGATCGGGAGTTCCGCCGCCGCAAGCCTCTGTAGCCACCAAAAACCAATCGGGAGCCCGTTCCGGCACCCTGCCGGAGGGGGAAATCATCACCGGTGGCCATCTTCATTATCCCGGCGGTCTCCATGACGAGGAGGGAGTAGTTCACCCTCGGGGCTGAGGGTATGTACCAGTAGCTATGTGTTTGATCTCTCTCTCTCTCTCTCTCTCGTGTTCTTGATTTGGCACGATCTTGATGTACCGCGAGCTTTGTTATTATAGTTGGATCATATGGTGTTTCTCCCCCTCTTTCTCCTTATGATGAATTGAGTCTTGCTCTTTGAGGTTTCGTTATGTTGGATTGAGTATTGGATTTGAGAACACTTGATGTATGTATTGCGATGGGATATCTGTGGTGACAATGGGATGTTCTATTGATTCACTTGATGTATGTTTTGGCACTCAACTCGCGGATTCCCGAGGTGACATTGCGGTAATCTATGCATAGGGGTTGATGCACGTTTTCGTCCTACGTTCTCCGATAGAAACTTTGGAGTGATTCTTTGTTGCACGTTGAGGGATTGTTATATGATCTGATTATGTTATCATTGTTGAGAGAACTTACACTAGTGAAAGTATGAACCCTAGGCCTTGTTTCCAAGCATTGCAATACCGTTTTTACTCACTTTTGTTACTTGCTACCTTGCTGTTTTTATATTTTCAGATTACAAAAACCTATATCTACCATCCATATTACACTTGTATCACCATCTCTTCGCCGAACTAGTGCACCTATACAATTTACCATTGTATTGGGTGTGTTGGGGACACAAGAGACTCTTTGTTATTTGGTTGCAGGGTTGTTTGAGAGAGACCATCTTCATCCTATGCCTCCCACGGATTGATAAACCTTAGGTCATCCACTTGAGGGAAATTTGCTACTGTCCTACAAAACTCTGCGCTTGGAGGCCCAACACGAGTCTACAAGAAGAAGGTTGCGTAGTAGACATCATACCGCATATAGGTAGGTATGGTGGACTCATATGGAACAACTTTGGGTTTAAGGAAGTGGATGCACAGGCAGTATTCCCGCTTAGTACAAGTGAAGGCTAGCAAAAAGATTGAGGAGCGACCAACTAGAGAGCGACAACGGGCATAAACATGCACTACTAGAATCAGGGAATTTGCCGTCTGCTAGCTGACGGCAAAGATGGTCTTTGCCGTCTGCTTACAGAAAACAGACGGCAAAGAACAGGCTAATAGCAAAGATAATATTTGCCATGTCTGCTAGCAGGCGGCAAAGCAGGGGGGGGGGGGGGGTGGGTCCAGTGGAGGCCAGAACACTGTAACGGTCCAACCCCACCTCTTTGCCGTCTGCTAGCGGACGGCAAAGAAAACGGTATCCTAACGGCTACGGCCCACCCCCATCCCATCTCCCACTCGATCTCTCTGTCTCTCTCACTCCAACCGTCCGCCCCGACCCCAACCGCCGCTGCCGCGCCCCCGCCCCCCCACTTCCTCGTCTTCCTCCCTTACCCCCCTCCTCCCCTCCCGCCGCCCCCCCATCCTCCGCCCTCGTCTGCTTGCTCGCCCCCCGCGGCCCCTGCTGCCCCCCCCCCCAACGACTAGTCGCCCCGACGCCCTCGCCGCCCGGTGCCCCCGCCGCCCCACTCCGGTGAGCCTCTCCCCCCTGTTTTTTCTTTTTTTTCTACTGTTAGTTAGGTTAGTTAGATATGTTCTAGGTAATTATATTAGTTTCTAGAAAAAATTATTAGGAGAAGAAAAGAAGAAGATAATAAGAGAAGAGGAGAGGGAGAAGAAAAAATGGGAAGGATAAGAAAAGAAGAATGAAGAAGAAGACGAATAAGGAAGAAGAGGAGAGGAGGAGGAGTAGGAGAAGAAGAACTTAAGAGAAGAAGACCTCCCCCCTCCTCCTCCTCCTCCCATCCTCCTCCTTCATCCTCCTCCTCCTCCTCCTCCTCCCCTCCTCCCCCTCCCCCCCTTCTCCCTCCTCTTCTCCTCCTCCCCCTCCTCCGCCGCCTCCTCCTCCGTCCGCCTCCTCCTCCTCCTCCTCCCCTCTCTCCTCCGCTCTCGCTCCTTCCTCCCCCCGCCTCCTCCCCCCTCTCCTCCTCTGCCTCCTTCTCTTCCTCCTCTCTCCTGCCATCCTCTAAGAAGAAGAAGGAAAAGAAAAAGAAAAATAGGAGAAGATGAGAAGAAGAAGAAAAACAAGAGAAGAGGAGGAGAAGAAGCAGAAGCGGGTTAGGGGCTTTCTCAGGGCGCCCGGGGACGAGCGGGTTAGGGGTTCCTCGGCATCGATGGAACCCTAAATTACAGCTATTTAGGTTAGGGGGTGCCTCGGCGTCGATGGAAGAATAAATGACAGCTGTTTAGGTTAGCGGGTGCCTCGGTGTCGATGAAACCCTAAATGATAACTCTTTAGGTTAGGTGTTGTTGTGGGGAACGAATTACTCATCTTTGGATTTAAATGTGCACTTGTTTCATCGCTGCCAGTGTCCGGTGTTCGATGAGCTCCGCCCCTGCGTTCTTGGGTGAGCACAAATGACATCTCCTCCTCCCCCTTCATTATTTCCTCTGTTCCGGTCTTCGTGCCGATGAAACTTGCTAGCTATAGGTGTCTTCAATCATCAGTATGCGTGACCAGTATGCGTCTCTCGTTCGAAAGGGTTACAGTTATAAATATGCATGCATTTGCATATTTATAACTGTGATTCTTTCGAATTATCCAACGTTATCCATGGACAGCCCGAGTATGTGTAGATTGGGTTTGTTTTCCCATATGCTCTGCTCCAGATCCGAGGCATAAATTTCGTCAGTGCCTCCCTGTTGTTCTCTGGGTACACATCCTCTCTGTTTATTGCAGAGACATGTATCAGGAGAACAACGGGGAGGTGCTGCCGAAATTTTGCATCGGATCTGGAGCAGAGCATGGGAAAACGAACCCAATCTACACATACTCGGGTGGGATTAGGACCTATCTTTACCTATTAGAGTGTAGGTTGCATGGACGTAATAAAATTGACAAACTAGATTAACTAATGAATATATACGTGCTGAATTATATATATATTTCTTGTGTGTACATTTCATGGTGAGTCTGCCCAACGTGCCAGAGCTGAGGTGGTTCATCGTCACACCGACGAGCATGGTACCGGGATGGAAGACATGGTGCAAGACTTTGATGATGCTCGGGATTCAGACGATGAGATGGAGGAATCTGCAAAGGCCTTTAATGAAATGTTGGAGTCTTCAAAACGTCCTCTCCACGAGCACACTGAGCTTTGCCAGCTGGATGCCATCTCAAAAGTAATGGCTCTGAAGGCTCAATTCATCTTGGGCAGAGAATGCTACGACGCGATGATGACAGTATTTGGACGCTTTCTACCCAAAGGCCATGTAATGCCTGCAAACCTGTACTAGTCGGACAAAATCCTCCGTGCACTTAAGATGCCCTATGAGAAGATACATGCCTGTGAGAAAGGATGTGCCTTATTTAGGCTTGAGTATGCGGACTTGAACTATTGTCCCATTTGCAAGTCTTCCAGGTATGTTGTGGTAGACAACGGTATGGGTGAGAAGACGTATACCAAAATCCCCATTAATGTTCTTCGGTATATGCCAATCGTACCAAGACTTCAACATCTTTTCATGGTTGAAGAGACGGCCAGACAGATGACATGGCGCAAAATGGGCAAAAGAACCAAACTAGATGCAGATGGGAATCTGATGATGGTACACACATCAGATGGTTCTGCGTGGAAGCACTTCGATGCATTATATGAGCAAAAAATGGCAGATCCAAGGCATCCTCAAGTCGCCATCAGCACGGATGGGTTCAATGTGTTTGGTATGACGGCAACCCAATACAGTTGTTGGCCCGTATTTGTCATTCCACTCAATCCCCCCCCAGACAGATTATGCAAAGAAAGAACATTTTCCTGACGTTGATAATTCCAGGGCCCAACTATCCGGGGAAGAATATGAATGTGTACATGCAGGCTCTTAAGGATGAATTGCAAGAAGCTTGGGATATTGGGTTCAAGACATACGACGCCGCTAGCAAGCAGAGCTTCATAATGCGTGTCTGGTACATGTACTCGATGCATGACTTGCCGACGTATGCGCTATTCGTTGGCTGGTGTGTGCATGGAAGGTTCCCATGCCCCACATGCAAGGCAGCTCTTCAGTTTCGTTGGCTGCAGGCGGGTCGCACATTTTCTTGCTTCGACTTGCATAGATAGTTCCTGGATCCTCGCCATAAGTTCAGGAAAGACAAGAAGAACTTAATCAAAGGTAGAGTTGTCAAAAACTCCGCACCACCTGCGTTGACAGGCCCAGAAACCCTGGATCAGTTAAACGCGCTCGATCCAGATCCAGAGCGTCCAGGGTATTTCAAGGGGTATAATTCGGAACACGCCTGGACTCACAAGATATGCTTGTGGGATCTGCCTTACTTCAAAGACCTCCTTTGCCCACACAACATCGACGTGATTGTAGGAGATATGCCCTAGAGGCAATAATAAATGTTATTGATTATCTCCCTGTTCATAATTAGGTTTATATTCCTTGCTATAACTGCTATGGTTCTCGGGTCTGCAATAAAACGAGGCTTGGAGGAAAACTCATATGCACGTGTGGGATAATAAACGATAAAATGTATTCCTAGTCAAGCCTCTATGACTAGCTCAAGTGTTGCATGATGGTTCTGTTTTCCTGATCATGGGCATGTCTATGCCAGCAACTTTGAGGGCACAATGTTAGAAGAACATTTGTGTTGAATCGACCCGATTGATGTTATGCTATGAGATACATTCGTCACAAGTTAATGGTTAATAACACAGAGATGGTTAACGTTTGCATGATTCCTTAGACCATGAGAGTATCGGGTTTCTTCATGCTTGCTTCATGAACTTTGGGGTTTGTTAAACGTCATCCGTAAATGGGTGGCTATTACGGCGGCTTACGGGTTCATGGAAAAGTATGTCAAGTAACTTGATAGCTCAAGATTGGGATTTGCTCCTCCGACGATGGAGAGATATCTCTGGGCCCTCTCGGTGTTACGGTATCCATCATCGTCTGGCCAGACACTTTGTGATTTGATCACGGGGATGCCGCAACACGGTAACGAGAAAAGAGAACAATACCGGTAACGAGGTAACTAGCATAGTGGACAATTTGTTGATCCACGGGAATGCCAACATGTCTCACCTCGGGTATTTGTAACATATCGCGAAGCAACAGGAATAGCACATGACAACTGGAGGTTCACTCGAATATTTATTCGTGTGGGTATAGGGGTCAATATGGGTGTCCACGGCTCCGATGTTGATCATTGATCGGAAAGAGTTCCGGTCATGTCTATACTTCACCGAACCTATAGGGTCACACGCTTAAGGGTCATCTATCTGTTGAACGCTAGACAGGGAGTCTAAGAGAAAGTCATCGAAAATGTTTCGGAGACAACGGAAGAGTTCCGAGAGAGAGAACACCGAAAGAGTTTCGGTAAAACCAAAAAGTTGTTTGGGAATATATTATTTGGTCAAAAAGGGTTTCGGCACCGCCTGGAAATTTTCAGAGGATGCCAGAATTGGTCTGGGAACTTCTGGGAATTTTCAGAGAGAAAAACCGGAAATGTTCCGAAACTGCCGTAACCGCTGTTGATGCTTTCCGCTGATAAAAACCACCGCACCGAAAATGTTTCGGATCGTGCCCAGAATAATTTTAGAGGGTGCTAGAAATGTTCTGGGACCTTCTGGAATTTTTCAGAAAAAGTTTCGCGGAAAACATCTTGTCTCAGCATGAGGGGACAAGATCCCACGAATCGGGGGTTGCATGTTTGGTGGCTTTTTGTCTAGGGAGCATGCGTGTTTCATGGAGACATGTTGGTGGCTTGTTGGGGGGGCCCCCCCATGGGGGGGGACAAGATGTGGGCCGGCCCAAGGGCAGCCATGGTGGTGTCCCCTTGGTGCCCCCCTTGTGTTACCATTATGCCCTTTCATGTGTGACATGAAGCTTGGGTATTTTGGTATTTCAACATCCCACCCCACCCCTTGCCTTGGCCTATAAAAGGAGGAGTTGGGGCTGCCATCTCCTTCATCCCCTTGCTCTCATACTCATGCCATGCAATTATCTGGCTTCTCTCTCCCTCCCACGAAAAGAGTTTCGTAGAGCCGAAAGGCTGTCTGGGTTCCGGTGGGAACTAGTTCTGGACGGCGAAGCCCTGCCGGATAGATGACACCGTATGTGTGCAACTCTGTAGAGAGGTCGTAGTTTCGATCTTAGTGCCCGTGGGGCTGTTTGTGAGTGCCTCCCGAAGGGCTGTCCATGTGACGGTCCGAGTTCTGTGAGTCCTCCCGAAGGGCTGTCCGCGACACCGTCCGGGGACTGTCCGACCGCCTCCCGGAGGGCTGTCCAGGTGGCGGATGAGGGTATACATCCTCGCGGTTGGGAGGTTGTAAATCCTAGCTGCGGGGATCTGCACCGACGATCGTCATCGACTCTACTTCCGCTGCGCTACGAGTCGGTAACGAAATGATCAAAACCTTGTATGCAGCCTCCATAGTGGTCCTGGGCTGGTGCGTAGAGCGGAAATTTTTTGTTTTCTGCTGCGTTACCCTACAGTGATGCACACTGAAAAGAATATCGCTGAGGCCCTTTTTGGTACATTGTTCAGCATAGAGGGGGAGTCAAAGAATAATACTAAGGCTAGAGTCGATTGGAGGCACTATGTGATAGACCGTTACAAAACATGCATGAACCGAAAGGAAAGCAGAACTGGACGAAGCCAAAGGCATGGTTCAATCTTGGAAGGCCAGCTATGAGGGAAATTATCTTGTGGGTGAAAATGCAGTTGATGTTGCCTGATGGGTATGCAGCGAATCTAAAGAGGGGAGCGAGTCTTGAAAAATTGAAAATATTTGGTCTCAAGAGTCATGATTGGCACATATGGCTTGAGCGGGTAATGCCGGTGATGTTGCGTGGCTTTATCCCTGAGGATGAATGGCTAGTACTGGCATAGCTGAGCTATTTCTTCCGTGTTCTTTGTGTGAAAGAACTATCGCCTGGCGTGCTAGAAGAAATGGAAGAGTTGGCGCTGGAGTTGATCTGCAAGTTAGAGAAGATCTTTCCACCGGGCTTCTTTAATCCAATGCAGCATTTGATTTTGCATCTCCCGACCGAGGCAAGATTGGGGGGGCCCATGCAAAATCATTGGTGCTACGCAACTTAGAGGATGCAGAAGACGCTTCAAGCAAAATGTAAAAAGAAACGTAGAATTGAAGCATCGATGGCCGAGGCATTCATTACTGAGGAGGCGGCAAACTTCATGACAGCACACTTCGAAGCCAAAAACCGTCATTTGCATAATCCGAAGCCTCGGTACAATGCTGGCGACCCTAAAAAAGGTGGATCCAACCTCAGCCTATTCAAAGGGAATCTTGCACCAGCCGGTGCTTCGAAACCAATATCGTTGGATGTCGAAGAATGGCGGACCATTTCGTTGTATATCTTCAACAACCTAACAGAAGTGCGGCCGTACATCGAGTAAGTTCTCGGTACATTGTTTTGCAACTTCTAATTCCTTTAAACTGCTCTTATTCCCGGATATTTGATACAGTCGATACATTGCCAAATTCTCGGATGGAGCGGTGATCCAAAAGGAATCCATCGAAGAGTATGAGCTTCTGGCAAAGCATGGAGGCGGCTTTTCCGGTTTCATCTTGTGGTTCAAACAAATGGTAATTTCCATTAGACCATTCTCATTTCTTTGTCTAATTTGCGGCTAATGCAACAATCCTTTCGTATTAAACTTGTAGGCTAATTCAGAGTCTATGGACACCGAATTGAGACAAGTCGCTAATGGTTTTGACTATAAGGCCCGTTCATTTGACAAATACGACATCAACGGGTATCACTTTCGTACCTTCGCCAAAGAACTATCTATGGCCAGCCGAAAGTCTGCAAATTGTTGTGTCTCTGCTATCGGCGAAGGAGGTACCGAGTATTATGGGAGAGTTGAAGCAATTTATGAACTTCTATTCTATGGTGAAAACCCACCGAACGTCGTAGTCTTCAAATGTTATTGGTTTCAGCCGAAGGAGACTAGAAGGACTCATGAACATATAGGGCTAGTCGAAATCAAACAAAGCACCCATTTAGATGTTCCCGATGTCTATATTTGATACGTCTCCAACGTATCTATAATTTTTGATTGTTCCATGCTATTATATTATCTGTTTTGGATGTTTTATATGCATTAATATGCTATTTTATATTATTTTTGGGACTAACCTATTAACCTAGAGACCAGTGCCAGTTTCTGTTTTTTCCTTGTTTTTGAGTTTCGCAGAAAAGGAATACCAAACGGAGTTCAAACGGAATAAAACTTTTGCGATGATTTTTCTTGGACCAGAAGGAAACCAGGAGACTTGGAGATGAAGTCGGAGGAGCCACGAGGCGGCCACAAAGACGAAGGGCGCGCCCAGGGGGGTAGGGCGCGCCCCCACCCTTGTGGGCCCCTCGTGCACCTCCTGACCTAATTCTTTCGCCTATATATACCCATATATCCCCAAACCAACAGGGGCATCCACGAAAAGACTTTTCCACCGCCGCAACCTTCTGTACCCATGAGATCCCATCTAGGGACCTTTTTCGGCACCCTGTCGGAGGGGGATTCGATCATGGAGGGCTTCTACATCAACACCATTGCCCTTCCAATGAAGCGTGAGTAGTTTACCACAGACCTACGGGTCCATAGCTAGTAGCTAGATGGCTTCTTCTCTCTCTTTGATTCTCAATACCATGTTCTCCTCGATGTTCTTGGAGATCTATTCGATGTAATACTTTTTTGCGGTGTGTTTGCCGAGATTCGATGAATTGTGGATTTATGATCAGCTTATCTATGAATATTATTTGAATCTTCTCTGAATTCTTATATGCATGATTTGATATCTTTATAATTCTCTTCGAACTATCGGTTTGGTTTGGCCAACTAGATTGGTTTTTATTGCAATGGGAGAAGTGCTTAGCTTTGGGTTCAATCTTGCGGTGTCCTTTCCCAGTGATAGTAGGGGCAGCAAGGCACGTATTGTATTGTTGCCATCGAGGATAAAAAGATGGGGTTTTCATCATATTGCTTGAGTTAATTCCTCTACATCATGTCATCTTACTTAATGCGTTACTCCGTTCTTTATGAACTTAATACTCTAGATGCATGCTGGATAGCGGTCGATGTGTGGAGTAATAGTAGAAGATGCAGAATTGTTTCGGTCTACTTGACACGGACGTGATGCCTATATTCATGATCATTGCCTTAGATATCGTCATAACTTTGCGCTTTTCTATCAATTGCTCGGCAATAATTTGTTCACCCACCGTATTATTTTCTATCTTGAGAGAAGCCTCTAGTGAAACCTATGGCCCCCGGGTCTATTTTCCATAACATAATCTTCTACTTTTCATCATACAAGTTTCCGATGTACTATTTTGCAATCTTTTACTTTCCGATCTATAAAACAAAAATATCAAAAATATTTACTTTATCGATTATCTATCTCTACCAGATCTCACTTTTGCAAATAACCATGAAGGGATTGACAACCCCTTTATCGCGTTGGGTGCAAGTTGTTTGATTGTTTGTGCAGGTATTCGGTGATTTTTGCATTGTCTCCTACTGGATTGATTCCTTGGTTATCAAACTGAGGGAAATACTTATCTCTACTTTGCTGCATCACCCTTTCCTCTTCAAGGGAAAAACCAACGCAAGCTCAAGAAGTAGCAGGAAGAATTTCTGGCGCCGTTGCCGGGGAGATCTACGCGAAGTCAAGACATACCAAGTACCCATCATAAACTCTCATCTCTTGCATTACATTATTCGCCATTCGCCTCTCGTTTTTCTCACCCCCACTTCTAAAATGATTTTCAAAAAAATTTGCCTTTTCTTCGCCCCTCTTTCGTTCGTCTTCTTCGTTCATTTTCGGTTTGCTCATTTGCCTTCTATGTGCTCACACGTTTGATCGCTTGTTTCGCTCTTATGGCTAGTCCTCCCATTATTGTGAGCACTCCTGATAATGAAGTCCTCAATTTTAAACAAAGGGAAGGAGAAAATTTAAAAGATGCTTGGTATAGAATTTGCAATGCTCAAAATAGATCTACTCAAAGCAATCTACTGCTGTTCTTCTTCGCAATTTTTACGTGGGTGTTACTCCTTGGAATAGATATTGTTTAGATACCATTACCGGGGGAAATTTCTTGGGGAGCCATACTTTTGATTCTTACAATGCTATGATAGATTTGTTAGGCCCGCCACCTCTTTTGATCAATGGAACTGTTTTAACCTTGTAACATGTGATGCAAAGGCTTGATATTATTGAGAATAAAATTGCTACCGTTGAGTTGATTGAAAATTTGGATAAAAAGATTCATAATCATATTACTCAATATGGATCTAAAGTAGGAGCTACTTTAAAGAATCTTAGAGAAAAGGAACCCATAGTTAATGAAAAGATAGATCAAGATTCTACTAGAATTGGCAAACTAGAGGATATTATTACCAACTTGGGTTCCGCTTTTGCCTCCATTAAAACTACTCAAAATCTTCCTCCTACTAAGACTGCCAAGTTTATTTACGTTCCTAAGAATGAGGGTGAATCTTCTAGTAAAGAAAATGAAGATCTCAAAACAATAAGTGTTCACCCCAATTTTTTGGATATTATTAAGGAACCAATTGCCACGAGTGAATTTCTTGATTTCTTGCCTAGGATTTTGATCATTGATAAAACCAAAGAATCTCCTAAGAATTATAAGTGTGCAATTGAAGAATTGCATACCAAAGATGACAATACCAAGATCTATTCGTGTTTTTATGCCTAGCTAAGGGCGTTAAACAATAGCGCTTGTTGGGAGGCAACCCAATTTTATTTTTGTTTTTGCTTTTTTTGTTCTGTTTTGCAATAAATAATTCATATAGCCTCTGGTTAGATGTGGTTTTATGTTTTAATTAGTGTTTGTGCCAAGTAAGACCTTTGGGATGGCTTACGGTGATAGTTGATTTGATCTTGCTGAAAAACAGAAACTTTTTCCTCCAGTCTCAGAATTTTAATAATTCACTGGAGCACTGAAAAACCCTGAATTTTTTATACGATATTTATATACACATTTCCTATGTTGTCAAAATGTTTCAGAATTTTTGGAGTTATAGAAGTATTATAACAATTCGGATCTTCACAGACTGTTCTGTTTTTGACAGATTCTGTTTTCTTTGTGTTGTTTGCTTATTTTGATGAATCTATGGGTAGTATCAGGGGGGTATGAACCATGGAAAAGTTGGAATACAGTAGATATTACACCAATATAAATAAAAAATGAGTTCACAACAGTACCAAAGTGGTGATTTATTTTCTTATACTAACGGAGCTTATGAGATTTTCTGTTGAGTTTTGTGTTGTGAAGTTTTCAAGTTTTTGGGTAAGGATTTGATGGACTATGGAATAAGGAGTGGAAAGAGCCTAAGCTTGGGGATGCCCAAGGCACCCCAAGGTAATATTCAAGGGCAACCAAGAGCCTAAGCTTGGGGATGCCCCGGAAGGCATCCCCTCTTTCGTCTTCGTCTATCGGTAACTTTACTTGAGGCTATATTTTTATTCACCACATGATATGTGATTTGCTTGGAGCGTCTTGTATAATTTGAGTCTTTGATTTTTAGTTTTCCACAATCATCCTTGCTGTACACACCTTTTGAGAGGGACACGCATGAATCGTGATTTATTAGAATACTCTTTGTGCTTCACTTATATCTTTTGAGCTAGGCAATTTTGCTCTAGTGCTTCACTTATATCTTTTTAGAGCACGGCGGTGGCTTTATTTTATAGAAATTATTGAACTCTCATGATTCACTTATATTATTTTGAGAGTCTTTAAACAGCATGGTAATTTGCTTTGGTTATAAATTTAGTCCTAATATGATAGGCATCCAAGAGGGATATACTAAAAACTTTCATATAAAGTGCATTGAATACTATGAGAAGTTTGATTCCTTATGATTGTTTTGAGATATAAAGATGGTGATATTAGAGTCATGCTAGTGAGTAATTATGGATTTGAGAAATACTTGTGTTAAGGTTTGTGATTCCCGTAGCATGCACGTATGGTGAACCGTTATGTGATGAAGTCAGAGCATGATTTATTTATTGATTGTCGTCCTTATGAGTGGCGGTCGGGGACGAGCGATGGTCTTTTCCTACCAATCTATCCCCCTAGGAGCATGCGCGTAGTACTTTGTTTTGATAACTAATAGATTTTTGCAATAAGTATGTGAGTTCTTTATGACTAATGTTGAGTCCATGGATTATACGCACTCTCACCCTTCCACCATTGCTAGCCTCTCTTGTACCGTGCAACTTTTGCCGGTACCATACACCCACCATATACCTTCCTCAAAACAGCCACCATACCTACCTATTATGGTATTTCCATAGCCATTCCGAGATATATTGCCATGCAACTTTCCAGCATTCTGTTTTATTATGACACGCTTCATTATTGTCATATTGCTTTGCATGATCATGTAGTTGACATCGTATTTGTGGCAAAGCCACCATTCATAATTCTTTCATAGATGTCACTCTTGATTCATTGCACATCCCGGTACACCGCCGGAGGCATTCATATAGAGTCATATTTTTTTTTCTAAGAATCGAGTTGTAATTCTTGAGTTGTAAGTAAATAAAAGTGTGATGATCTTCATTATTAGAGCATTATCCCATGTGAGGAAAGGATGATGGAGACTATGATTCCCCCACAAGTCGGGATGAGACTCCGGACGAAAAATAAAAAAAAGAGGCCAAAAAAATGATGAGAGAAGGCCCAAACAAAAAAAAATGAGAGAAAAGAGAGAAGGGGCAATGTTATTATCCTTTTACCACACTTGTGCTTCAAAGTAGCACCGTGATCTTCATGATAGAGAGTCTCCTATGTTGTCACTTTCATATACTAGTGGAAATTTTTCATTATAGAACTTGGCTTGTATATTCCAATGATGGGCTTTCTCAAATTGCCCTAGGTCTTTGTGAGCAAGCGAGTTGGATGCACACCCACTTAGTTTCCTTTTGAGCTTTCATAAACTTATAGCTCTAGTGCATCCGTTGCATGGCAATCCCTACTCACTCACATTGATATCTATTGATGGGCATCTCCATAGCCCGTTGATACGCCTAGTTGATGTGAGACTATCTCCCTCTTTTTGTCTTCTCCACAACCACCTTCTATTCCACCTATAGTGCTATATCCATGGCTCACGCTCATGTATTGCGTGAAAGTTGAAAAAGTTTGAGAACATCAAAAGTATGAAACAATTGCTTGGCTTGTCATCGGGGTTGTGCATGATTTGAATATTTTGTGTGGTGAAGATGGAGCATAGCCAGACTATATGATTTTGTAGGGATAAGCTTTCTTTGGCCATGTTATTTTGAGAAGACATAATTGCCTTGTTAGTATGCTTGAAGTATTATTGTTTTTATGTCAATATTAACCTTTTGTTTTGAATCTTACGGATCTGAACATTCATGCCACAATAAAGAAAATTACATGGATAAATATGTTAGGTAGCATTCCACATCAAAAATTCTATTTTTATCATTTACCTACTCAAGGACGAGCAGGAATTAAGCTTGGGGATGCTTGATACGTCTCCAACCTATCTATAATTTTTTATTGTTCCATGCTATTATATTATCTGTTTTGGATGTTTTATATGCATTAATATGCTATTTTATATTATTTTTGGGACTAACCTATTAACTAGAGCCCAGTGCCAGTTTCTATTTTTTCCTTGTTTCACAGAAAAGGAATACCAAACGGAGTCCAAACGGAATAAAACTTTCGCGATGATTTTTCTTGGACCAGAAGGAATCCAGGAGACTTGGAGATGAAGTCGGAGGAGCCACGAGGCGGCCACAAGAATGGAGGGCACGCCCCCACCCTTGTGGGCCCCTCGTGCACCTCCTGACCTAATTCTTTCGCCTATATATACCCATATATCCCCAAACCAATAGGGGCATCCACGAAAAGACTTTTCCACCACCGCAATCTTCTGTACCCGTGAGATCCCATCTAGGGACCTTTTCCGGCACCCTACCGGAGGGGGATTCGATCACGGAGGGCTTCTACATCAACACCATTGCCCTTCCGATGAAGCGTGAGTAGTTTACCATAGACCTACGGGTCCATAGCTAGTAGCTAGATGGCTTCTTCTCTCTCTTTGATTCTCAATACCATGTTCTCCTCGATGTTCTTGGAGATCTATTCGATGTAATACTTTTTTGCGGTGTGTTTGCCGAGATCCAATGAATTGTGGATTTATTATCAGCTTATCTATGAATATTGTTTGAATCTTCTCTGAATTCTTATATGCATGATTTGATATCTTTGTAATTCTCTTCGAACTATCGGTTGGGTTTGGCCAACTAGATTGGTTTTTCTTGCAATGGGAGAAGTGCTTAGCTTTGGGTTCAATCTTGCGGCGTCCTTTCCCAGTGACAGTAGGGGCAGCAAGGCACGTATTGTATTGTTGCCATCGAGGATAAAAAGATGGGGTTTTCATCATATTGCTTGAGTTAATTCCTCTACATCATGTCATCTTACTTAATGCGTTACTTCGTTCTTTATGAACTTAATACTCTAGATGCATGCTGGATAGCGGTCGATGTGTGGAGTAATAGTAGTAGATGCAGAATCATTTCGGTCTACTTGACATGGACGTGATGCCTATATTCATGATCATTGCCTTAGATTTTGTCATAACTTTGCGCTTTTCTATCAATTGCTCGGCAGTAATTTGTTCACCCACCGTATTATTTCCTATCTTGAGAGAAGCCTCTAGTGAAACCTATGGCCCCCGGGTCTATTTTCCATGATATAATCTTCTACTTTTCAGCATACAAGTTTCCGATCTACTATTTTGCAATCTTTTACTTTCCGATCTATAAAACAAAAATATCAAAAATATTTACTTTATCGATTATCTATCTCTATCTGATCTCACTTTTGCAAATAACCGTGAATGGATTGACAACCCCTTTATCGCGTTGGGTGCAAGTTGTTTGATTGTTTGTGTAGGTATTCGGTGATTTGTGCGTTGTCTCCTACTGGATTGATACCTTGGTTCTCAAACTAAGGTAAATACTTATCTCTACTTTGCTGCATCATCCTTTCCTCTTCAAGGGAAAAACCAACGCAAGCTCAAGAAGTAGCAATATTACAGCTCAACAGGTGACCCAAGTTTTCTATCTACCGTGGGCCTGCCAAACTGATCCAAATCTGAATGGTTTGGATGTCGTTTATGAAGTGGCGCCACGTGTTAGACCACCTCCCCCCAATGAAGAGGATTATGAACCTCACATTAACCCAGACACATATGAAGGAGAATTCTTCCAAGAAACACGTCTTTCCAAGAAATGTTTCAAGAACCGCTCTACTTCACCCCAGGACATTGAAGTAGATAGCGACAGTGAATCCGACTTCACCCCTGAGCCGGAACAAGAAGAGGTTACTACTGCGGATGACCTGTCAATGCTTGACCGATTACATAAAGGTGGCCTTCCACATGTTGATGCCGCTGAACCCGATGAACACGTCATTCATGACAGTGATGATGATGCTGCATTTATTGATCCCCGAGCATATATAGACGATCAAGATTATTATTAGTTCATGCCAGGTATTCAATTTGTATTATATACATATATATTGTTAGTTCATGTTAGGTATTCAATTTTTTTATGTTTTACTTGATGATCACACACTTAAGTTATATACATATTATTATTCATGTCGGTATTAATTTTTTTTATGTTGTACTAATTTCGTTTACTCTTTGTCATGGCAGGTGTTGAAAGATGGTGGGCGCGGGTCTAGACCGCTCCGAGGCTCCTTCTTCGTCGGCGCGTGGTGGGAGGGGTACTTCCATTCCACCCCAGTCTCTCCGGAGAGCATTGCTCGACAGTATGCAGACACCAGTGGGCGTTTCTTCATCGGCGTCATTGCCCACCGGGAGAGGAGGTATGGGAGAGAAGAAGTGAGGAGGTCGGAGAGGACGTGGCCGTGGGAGAGGTAGGCATGCTCCTACACCTTCCTCGCCGCCAGCCCCAGCTGATTCACCCGAGCACAGGACTGCTAGGGTCGACACGTCTAAGGCAGAGGCTCCGCGGACTCCAGTGCACGAGCCTTGGGTTGACGGGCCTTCGGCCCATGAGACTTCGGCCCACAAGACTCCAGACCAGGGTACGTCCTAGGAGACGTCCGGATGGGGTACCTGGCCGGATGCGCCTGAGGGGCCGAGTGGCCATGCTGATGGTGGCGGCAATCCGCCTGAAAGCGAGGGCGAGGTGGTTGAGGGGGCCACCATCTACCAGTGTGGTTGTACACGGCTCCCGCCCGTGCCGGCGACCCGCGAGCAGAGGTGGTTGATTTTCCCTGATGGGGAGAGGTAAGTGCATTTACTCTTTTTGTACCTTTTGCCTTCACGTTTCTTCAAATATCTAATGCGTTGGCCTTGTCATACTGTAGGGGTTGGGACCACGCTCCGGATATCCGCAGGCCCAACACCGTCGTTGGTGTGATTTGCCGGCAAAACTTCCCGGGGTTTGTCACATTGCCCGGTGAGGGTCAGCTTCCAAAGCTAGGATTGAGCTGGGAGCACTACTTGGCTGCCCCGGCCCCGCCGGAGGAGATGATCGACGGTATCTTGTGCCACACGAGGGCAGACATGGTGATCAGAAAGTTTTGGGTAATTTCTCCTTTTACACAATTAAAAATCTTCAAATAGCTAGTTATTGTACTAATCAATGTTGTCTCGTTTGATTGCAGACCTTCTACAGGTGTGACGAGGGATACGAGGAGGCCGCGGCACAGGTTATCAATGCCGAGTGCAAGCGCCTACTACAAAACTTACGGCACGAGGCTCGGGTGCAGGCTATTCGAGACTACTACGCCTAACATGGTATTAAGAAGACCAAGCCAGCGTGCCACGAAAAGTTTCTGAAGGAGCAGTACATGACGGTAATTACCTATTCTTAAGGCCTTGTACTTAGTTTCCTTGATTTGATTCGTAGGAGTAGAGCTCAAGTTTCTCTTTACTAACTTAGGTGCCCCCGAGATGATGTGCTGATCAGATGGATTGTTGGGAGGTGTTGGTGGATGAGTGGTGCTCAGACCAATGGCTAGCCCTCCACAACAATGCCAAGGACCGGCGTGCCCAAATGGAAGGTGTGCCACACCATCAAGGCAGCGCCAACTTACATCAGTTCGGGCGGAAATGGGTATGTGGTTTGCGTCATGATTCATGCAATTCATTCTTCATGCTAGCTTTAGCCCTTTAATTACTAATTTACTCTCTTCCTCTCTTTTAGGCGCGGCACAATAAGGCGGAGGTGCCAGAGGTGTATGACCTCTATGCCATGGCCCATACTGCCTCGTACAAGAAGGTCAAGGCATTCTCTGCGTCTGACCTCGATCATCCAGAGAACTTCACGAACATCTCCTCCCACAACAAGCTCGTGAGGTACAGAGATGAGGGGAAGGCGAGGAAAGGGGAGAACTTTAACCCGAGCCAGGGTCCCATTGATCCAGAGCTGCTGATGATACCTAGTGGCGGGTGGTCCCATGGCTCGATAGCCATTGTAGATGGACTTATACGTTGTCCTCGCACTCTCCCGGAGATCAAGGCGCGCCAGTCGAGCTCTGTGTAACACCCCTGTGTAATAAAACACTGTGCTCTTATGTTAAGCATGCCAAGTCATCTTCATTTGGAATGCTTAATCACAGTGGTTAAGCAAAACAACTCAAATTCCCTTCTGAAAATCAATTCAAATTCAAGTGCAAAATAAAGTGGTTCAAAAATTGCTGGAAAAATGTTCACCTTCTAGCAAATATTCCTAAACAAATGTTGTTAAGGAACACAACATCACCATCAACTTAAATTTGGGTTAGTGCATTTATAACAGTGTCAAAACAGCACATTAAATGCCATATCATTTTTGAAAAAATCCAAAAGAATTCCAAAATGGCTCAAACTTTTTGTGGCAGTCCAGAATATTCCATTGTAATTGTGTGACCAAGTTTCACATTTTTACAAAATCATTTGGTGGCTCCAAATATTGCAAAACCCTCTCTGAAAAAGAAAAAGCAGAAACAGAAAAAGAAAAAGGAAAAAGGCCACTGTGCACTGGGCCTAAGTGCACAGTGCCTGAGGCCGGCCCATCTCCCTCTCCTCCCGCTCTCTCTCCTTGCGTGTCGCCGTGCCCATGGCCGCGCCGGCGCGCTCCGGTCGCTCGTCGACACGGTGATGGCCACCGACAGCCGAGGGGATAAGGATCCCCTCGACCACTCACTCTAGCTCCTCCTCGTCCATTTCCCCCTCCTCTCGCTCGCTCTCTCGCACGCGCGCGAGATCCACCGAATGCGCTCGCCGCAGTGCCTCACCGTTGCAGCGGCCACCGGCGCCTGCTCCTCCTTCCGTGGTGTCCAGGAGGTCCACCGGCGACCGCCTCGTCGTCCGGTGCTCTCAGTGGAGCCGGAGCGACCTGCAGCACCGAACCCCCTTTCAACCGCATCTCCGACCACCGTCATTCATCTTTAACTCCGGCGACTCGCTGCTGCTCCTAAGCTGTCGAGGGTTTTTCATAACCATGCGGTGAGCCCTCCTCTCCCCTCTGCCTCTCTCCCGAGCCGCTCTGCTCCTTTCTAGCTAGCTCACCACTGCACCAAGCTCTGTCCGCTGTAGAGCACCTCACCGCCGTGGCCACAGCTGCTGTCACGGCCACCTGAGCTCACTGTCGTGCTCCTGGTGCTTCCAGGAGCACAACGCGCACACGCACGCGACCACTCGAGCCTCCTAGCGACGTCCCCGACGTGCGCCCGAACGCGCCACCGGCTGCGCTCGTCGCCGGCTTGCTTCCGGTGACCAAATGGTCATGGGCTCGCGCCCGTTAGCTTCACTGCATCGCGTAGCACTCGCCTAGCCCCTTAGTTCAAGCCATAGCGCGCCGTAACGCCGACTTCACCGACGCCCGAAACCACCCAGCCGCGGACCTCGCCGCCGGTGCCGTTTCCGTCCATCCCAGCTCTGGCCACCGCCACCATCCGACGTGGCGTCGAACGCCCATTCGAATGGACCCAGCCGCGCGCCGAATGGCGCTAAAAAAATGCAGCCCCGACGCCGGCCCGTGCCCTCCGCCGCGTTTCGACGTCGCCGGCGTCGAGCCGCCGGCCGCCGCCACGCTGGTTGGCGGGCCCCCACGCGGGCCCCACCGCCTATTTTAGTTAATTAAAACATTTTAATAATTAAAACACTAATTAGTTACTAATTAGAGACTGACAGGTGGGGCCTACTGGCTAATTAACCCTGTTTAGTTAAAATAAGACTCTGTTAGCCCCTCTGTCTATGACATGTGGGCCCCACTGGTCAGGTCTGACCTGGCCAGCCTGCTGTTGACTGCTGACGTCACCCGTACATCATGCTGACGTCATATTTCATTACTGTTGATTTAAAATAATTCCAGAAAATGATTTAACATTTGAAAATTCGTAGAAATTAAACCGTAGCTCAGATCAAAAAACTTTCTACATGAAAGTTGATCAGAACGACGAGACGAATCCGACTGTACCATCTGTTTCCGTGTCGGGACCCTCTACGGAGGTGAACCCGCAACTTTTAGCCCATTTCCGGTAGATGAATAGTGCATATACACCGGTTAATAGATCCAACTTTAATCCTAAAATAACTAAAATGATTTAGACATGTCTTTAGGCAACCCTGCACTGCACGTTAGCATAGCATGCTCTGTGATGCATATGTTTGCTGTGTATTTATTTATTTCCTCCCCCTCTTCTCTCTCGGTAGACCCCGGTATCGACGCAGTTCCCGAGATCGACGCTGCTCAGGAGCCCGACGACACCACTGACGACCTTGCCTTTGCCGCCGAGCAACCAAGCAAGCACCCCCCCTTGAGCATGCCTATATCGCCTATTCTCTTCTTTCTTGTGCTTACATTAGAATTGCTGCTGCTACTGCTTTACCTATTCTGATGCATAGCCTGTTTATTGTAACCTGCTATTGATACCTTACCTGCTTATCCTAAACTGCTTAGTATAGGCTGGATAGAGACCCCAGTGACCCCACTTGTCCCAGTTGCCCCGCTGGATCTTCGGAAGATTCGACGACCGGACCCCAGCACGGCACATCAGCCCCTAGTTGTACGACACTACAGCGTTACTATCGAGTGCCGAGGGTGATACCTCGTTTAGCACTTCTGATATTAACTCTGTAGAGTAGCTATTTGGACATGGTCATCGAGGGTGATTCCTCCTTCACCACTCCTGATAATGACGCTGTCGTGTAACACCTCAAGTGTGAACCTCGAGGGTGATTCCTCCTAAGTTCACCTTGACGACTACATCATGTGGGATCCGTCGAGGGTGATTCCTCAGGTTTTCCCCCTGGTGTTTGGATACACAGTTACTATGACTTTGACCATGAACCATGATAAAGTCGGGTCGACACTGAGGGGTACCCGCGCGAGCATGTGATGCGATTGATGTGTAGTCGGGTGACCAGAGAGAGTACCCGCGAGATAATTACGAGGCGTGGCCGGGCATTCTTAGCCCTTGCCGCAAGTCCTCGAGACGGGGCGACGGGGTCACATTGATCGTGAGTCTCTGCTTGTTATCGCGCGCTCCTAATTTACTAACGGTTTGGATATTTGATCCGAGTGGGCCTCTGCCCCGATAGCACTCACCATCATGTGGGAACAGTTATGGGCACTCTGCGTCGTATGCATCAGCCGAAGCTTAATGGACGTCAGCGACTGAGCGGCGCACGCCGGGTTGGACCGCGTAACACAACCGCCTTGATAGTGTGGGTTGCTAGGTCTACTCTTGGTGGCCCCGCAACGTGCTGGAGTTCCCGGGGCGATGGCCCAAGACCCCTGGGGGCATAGGTTTAGTCCGGCGTGCTATCCTCTCTGTTAAAACCTAGGTCGGGTTGCAGCGTATCGTTTGGCCGAGGCCGGGCATGACCCAGAAAAGTGTGTCCGGCCGGAGTTAATCGAGCATGGTGGGTAAGTTGGTGCACCCCTGCAGGGAAGAACTAATCTATGCATAGCCGGATCCTCGGTAACGGACGCTCGGAGTTGTATCCCGATCGATACAACTAGAACTTAATGATGATATGAGAAATGGATACTAGGGCTCTGGGATCGCTTTCTCGCAGGGAGTCGAGGAAGGATCTCTGGCCAAGGTTGATGACACTACTATTACAACTCTACATTATGCTATTTTGTACTCTTCTAATGCTGCAAGACCGCTGAAGATGCTAGTCTTTGATAGGACTAGGTCTTCTCTCTATTCTGGCATTTCTGCAGCCCAGTCCACATATACAGCCTTTCTTTGATAATGTTGCATATGTAGTGTAGATCCTTGCTTGATGAGTACTTCAGATGAGTACTCACGGTTGCTTTGCTTCCTCTTTTTCCCCATATATCCGTTTGACGCAACCAGATGACGGAGCCCAGGAGATAGCTGCCCCCGCCGACGACTACTACTACCACCCCGAGGGTTGTTATTACTACGAGCTTGCTCACGAGCAGGAGTAGGATTGGAGGGTCCCAGGCAGGAGGCCTGCGCCTTTCGATCGTAGCCTTTGTTTTGCCCCGCCTTTCTAAAGGCTTATCTGTTTCTGTTTCATATCTGTACTCAGATATCTGATGCTTCCGCTGACGCTTGTATGCGAGCTTATGTATTCGAGCCCTCGAGGCCCCTGGCTTGTAATATAAAGCTTGTATGACTTTATTTATGTTTTAGAGTTGTGTTGTGATATCTTCAAGTGAGTCCTTAGGCCTGATCATGTGCATTTGCGTGTATGGTTAGTGCACGATTAAGCCGGGGGCGTCACAGGTTGGTATCAAAGCCGACTGCCTGCAGGAATCCCCCTTTCCAACTCCTTGGCCGAAGTTGAGTCTAGTCGTGAAAACTGTTTTACTAACTTGGCTGTGTGGCTTACGGGCCCACGTCGCCAATTGGGTGGTATTAGGATCTTTTATTCCTCGTCTATACTCTGAGACTCTGATCTCTCTTCCTTTCGGGTTGAAATTTTACTAACTCCAACATAGGTTCTCGAGCTCAAATCCACCCGGAGTTCTGAAATTACCCCCCCTTTCTTCAAGATTGTGAGCCAGGTTCTGCTTACAGGATCCTTTTATCGAGGACACCCTGTGTTGTCACTTGCAGATTCCTCGCTCTAGCAGTTTTCTCCGACGTTGATGTAGCCTTTGCTATGTCTCATTGTGTACTTCCTTACCGCGTGCCTGCGCACCGCCTAGCATGTCTAGCTTTTAAATTTGCGCCGTTATGCTGTCCGCATGTACCCGACTCAGTGTATTGATATGTACGTCTTAATTGACTACTGTTAAGTATCTATTACACTGCTCAATTACTGCCGTGTTACATCATGCTTGTCACTAAACACTCACAATTGCTTTTACTAAACTACCCCTGTTGAAACTTAGCAGGATGGTTAGACCAGGTGGTCGTGGTCGTGCCCCTGAACAACCACCACCGCCAGATTATATGGTAGCTATGATGCAACAATTCGAGATCAACCGTCAGTTCATGACTGGGATTATGGCTCAGTTCCCGCATCAGAACAACCAGGACCAGAACCCTGCTTCAATAACTCTGTCGGAATTTGTGCGGCTAAACCCCACTCAGTTTCGCAACGCTGATAAGCCACTGGATGCTGATGACTGGATTCGTGACATCACTCACGAGATGGAGTCTGCAAATGTCTCCCCTGCCAACTTTGTCACCTTCGCGTCCTTTTTCTTAAAAGGTCCCGCTGCTCAATGGTGGGACACACACAAGCGTACACTGCCTGCTGGAACAGCCGTTACTTGGCCTGAGTTCCAGGCTGCTTTTCGTGCCCGATATATTCCTCAGGGAATCATGGACCGGATGAGTACCCAGTTCCGCAACCTCAGTTAGGGCAACAAGACTGTCGAAGCCTATCAGCAGGAATTCCTTGACCTATCCCGCTATGCTGAAGAAGACATCGCCACGGATGCTCGTAGACAAGAGAAGTTCCGTAGTGGACTCCACCCAGACATCGAGCTTGCACTAGCTGCTCAAGACTTCACCGACTTTGCTACCCTTGTGAACAAGGCTATTCTGGTTGAAACTGCTCAGATCAAGCACAAGGAGTCACAGAAGCGCTATCATGATGCTGGCTCATCTTCGGGCTCGTCTTCACAGAAACGCCGTATCTGGATTCTCCACAGCATGTACCGTCCAACTGCACCTACACCAAGGCCGTACCATGCTGCACCTCGTCTGCCTCCTCCACCACCGAGGCAGCTTCTTCAAGCTGCACCACCCCGAGCTCCTACAATCCGTCTAGACAGTGGGCTCTGCTACAAGTGTGGCAAACTAGGTCATCTTGCCAGGAACTGCTACCAGAACCAGAATCAACTGGCTCTGCCTGCAAATGCCCATGGCAACAATCAGCCCCGCAACAACAATGCCAGGCCTGCTTATGGTCGTGGTCAGGCCTATCATGTCAACATGAGTGAAGACCCGGACCAGCCAGCTACTGTGATGGGTACTCTCCTTATTAATTCAGTACCTGCATCTGTTTTATTTGATTCAGGAGCATCGCATTCATTCATGTCAGAACATTTCGCACTCATGCATGACATTAAGTGTGAGTACATGAACACTCCACTAGTGGCACATACTCCCGCGGGCGGTTGCCGAACCTCTGTGGTTAGCTATGATATTCCCATTGAAATCGAAGGGATGAAATTTCTTGTTTCTCCCATTATACTGAAGTCTTCCCCGATTGACCTTATTCTGGGAGTGGATTGGTTGAAGGCTCACTGCGCCTCAATCAATTGTGCCACTAAAGTTGTACATCTTCTGCACCCATCAGATGAACTAGTGAATTACCATGCTCATTTAACGCAAAATGCCGAGGCTCAAATCTATGCCTTGAATGCGTTGAACGCTTCTCCGCTTGAGGGGATCGAAAACATTCCAGTCGTTCATGACTTCCAGGATGTTTTTCCAGAAGAACTTTCAGGAATACCCCCTGTTAGAGCTGTCGAGTTTGTCATCGACTTGAAACCAGGCACAACTCCTATTGCGAAGCGTCCTTATAAGATGCCTCCGCACCACCTTCTCAAGCTTAAGGAAGAAATCGACAAGTCACTTAAGAAGGGTTTCATCCGCCCCAGTTCCTCTGCTGGGGGAGCACCTTCACTCTTCGTAAAGAAGAAGGATGGAACAAACCGATTGGTTCAGGATTATCGACCCATTAACCAAGCCACAATCCAGAACAAATACCCGCTTCCCCGGATCAATGACTTATATGATCAACTTGCTGGATCATCGGTGTTTTCTAAACTCGACTTGAGGTTGGGTTATCACCAGATCCGTGTCCGCGAAGAGGATATTCCCAAGACTGCATTTGTTACTCGCTATGGCTCTTATGAATACACTGTCATGTCATTTGGCTTAACAAATGCTCCAACCACATTCTCCCGTCTGATGAATTACATCTTCATGGATTACCTCGACAAGTTCGTCGTGGTATATCTAGATGATATTATGGTATATTCAAAGAATAAGGAAGAACATGCTGAACACCTTCGACTTGTACTGGAAAGGCTCCGAGAACACCAGCTCTATGCCAAATATTCCAAATGCGAGTTCTGGCTTTCTGAAGTAACATACCTTGGTCATGTGATTTCCATGGATGGAATTGCTGTTAACCCGGAGCGAGTTTAGGCTATTCTTGACTGGACTCCTCCGAAGAACGTCAAGCAAGTGAGAAGTTTTCTCGGCCTCGCAAGCTACTGCGGTCGATTTGTCGAGAACTTTTCCAAGATTGCTAAGCCTCTAACTAACCTGCTTCACAAAGGCATTAAGTTTGAGTGGACAGATAAATGTCAGGAAAGTTTCCAGACTCTTAAAGACAAGCTAACTTCTGCTCCAGTGCTTGCTCCTCCGGATTCTCGCAAGGACTTTGTGATTTATTGCGACGCCTCTCGTCAAGGATTAGGCTGTGTCCTAATGCAAGAACAAAGAGTAATTGCGTATGCTTCGCGTCAATTGCGTCCACATGAAGAAAATTATCCAGTGCATGATCTTGAACTTGCTACAGTGATCTATGCATTGAAGCTGTGGTGGCATTACCTTCTGGGTAACAGGTGTGAGGTATATACTGATCATCAAAGCTTGAAGTATTTGTTTACTCAGCCGGATCTTAATCTCCGTCAACAGCGATGGTTGGAAACAATTACGGACTATGACTGTGGTATTTCATATACCCCTATCAAGGCTAATGTCATGGCTGATGCCTTAAGCCGCAAGTCCTATTGCAACAACCTCATGGTTAGGCGAGCTCAACCTCATCTTTATGAAGAACTGTGCAAACTGAACCTGCGTATTGTTCCCCAGGGTTCTTTTAATGACCTTGTGGTACAACCAGATCTTGAGAAAGCTGTTAAGAATGCGCAAGCTAAAGATGCTGAAATTGATCTGATGAAGAAAGATCTTCACCTGGAAAAGTACATGGATTTCTCGCTATCTGAAGATGGAACCTTGTATTTCAGAGACCGCATTGTGGGACCTCGCTTTGAGCTTATGATTGACAAGGTCATGAAGGAGGCACATGATACACCACTGTCTATCCATCTGGGTAGTACCAAGATGTATCGTGATCTCCGACAAAGGTACTGGTGGTCTAAAATGAAGCAGGATATTGCTCGCTATGTTGCTGAATGTGACGTTTGCCGTCGCGTTAAAGCGGAACATCAGAAGCCTGCTGGAATTCTGCAACCGCTCCCTATTCCTTTATGGAAACGGGATAAAGTTCAAATGGATTTCATTACTGGCCTTCCCAAGTCACAGAAGGGTCACGATGCTATTCTTGTCGTCGTCGGCCAACTCTCTAAGGTTGCACACTTTCTGCCTGTCAAAGAGACGATCACTGCTAGTCAGTTAGCAGAGTTGTATATCTCCAGAACTGTTTCACTCCACGATATTCTGAAGGAGATTAGTTCAGACCGTGGCGATCTTTTCACCTCAAAGTTCTGGGAAAGTTTCCAAGAAGCTATGGGAACTCATATTACCTGGAGTTCAGCTTATCATCCCAATCCCAAGGCCAAGTTGAGCGAGTCAATCCAGTGCTTGAAGACATGCTTCGAGCTTGTGTTATATCTTTCGGCAAGAAGTGGGAAGAATCTCTTCCTTATGCGGAATTCTCATATGACAACAGCTATCAAGCTAGCTTGAAAATGGCCCCCTTCGAAGTCCTTTATGGACGTAAGTGTCGAACCCCTCTGAATTGGTTAAAAACTGGGGAACAACTGCTCGTGGGTCCGGATATTATCCAACACGCCGAAGAACAAGTCCGTACCGTTCGAGAAAATCTGAAGGCGGCTCAGGACCGCCAGAAGAGCAACTATGATCGCAAACGATGGGGTTTGACTTATCAACCTGGTGATCAAGCTTATCTGCGTGTCACTCCTATGAAGGGCACTCACCGCTTCGGAATCAAGGGCAAGTTAGCTCCACGCTACATTGGTCCTTTCTGCATTGTTGCAAAACATGGTCAGGTGGCATATAAATTGGAGTTGCCGCCGTAATTCTCTCATATCCACGACGTCTTCCATGTGTCGCAACTTCGTCGTTGCTTCAAGGAGTCTCCACACCGAGCAGTGGATCACGAGATGCTCGAATTGCAAGATGATCTTTCTTATAAGGAGCATCCAATCCACATCCTCGATGAATCAGAACATCGAACCCGTCAGAAGACGACCAAGTTCCTCAAAGTGCAGTGGTCAAATCATACAGAAGATGAAGCCACGTGGGAACGCGAGGATCATCTTCGAACGGAATACCCCGACCTTTTTCCTTCTACCTCCTGAATTCTCGGGACGAGAATTTCTTTTAGAGGAGGAGAATTGTAACACCCCTGTGTAATAAAGCACTATGCTCTTATGTTAAACATGCCAAGTCATCTTCATTTGCAATGCTTAATCACAGTGGTTAAGCAAAACAACTCAAATTCCTTTCTGAAAATCAATTCAAATTCAAGTGCAAAATAAAGTGCTCCAAAAATTGCCGGAAAAATGTTCACCTTCTAGCAAATATTCCTAAACAAATGTTGTTACGGAACACAACATCACCATCAACTTAAATTTGGGTTAGTGCATTTATAACAGTGCCAAAACAGCACATTAAATGCCATATCATTTTTGAAAAAATCCAAAAGAATTCCAAAATGGCTCAAACTTTTTGTGGCAGTCCAGAATATTCCATTGTAATTGTGTGACCAAGTTTCACATTTTTACAAAATCATTTGGTGGCTCCAAATATTGCAAAACCATCTTTGCAAAAGAAAAAGCAGAAACAGAAAAAGAAAAAGGAAAAAGGCCACTGTGCACTGGGCCTAAGTGCACAGTGCCTGAGGCCGGCCCATCTCCCTCTCCTCCCGCTCTCTCTCCTTGTGTGTCGCCGTGCCCATGGCCGCGCCGGCGCGCTCCGGTCGCTCGTCGACACGGCGATGGCCACCGACAGCCGAGGGGATAAGGATCCCCTCGACCACTCACTCTGGCTCCTCCTCGTCCATTTCCCCCTCCTCTCGCTTGCTCTCTCGCACGCGCGTGAGATCCACAGAACACGCTCGCCGCCATGCCTCGCCGTTGCCGCGGCCACCGGAGCCTGCTCCTCCTTCCGTGGTGTCCAGGAGGTCCACCGGCGACCGCCTCGTCGTCCGGTGCTCTCAGTGGAGCCGGAGCGACCTGCAGCGCCGAACCCCCTTTCAACCGCATCTCCGACCGCCGCCGTTCGTCTTCAACTCCGGCGACTCGCTGGTGCTCCTAAGCCGTCGAGGGTTTTTCATAACCGCGCGGTGAGCCCTCCTCTCCTCTCTGCCTCTCCCCCGAGCCGCTCTGCTCCATTCTAGCTAGTTCACCGCTGCACCGAGCTCTGTCCACCGCTGAGCACCTTGCCGCCGTGGCCACAGCTGCTGTCACGGCCACCTGAGCTCACCGTCGCGCTCCTGGTGCTTCCAGGAGCACAACGCGCACACGCACGCGACCGCTCATGCCTCCTAGCGACGTCCCTGACGAGCGCCCGAACGCGCCACCCCCTGAGCTCGTCGCCAGCATGCTTCCGGTGACCAAATGGTCACGGGCTCGCGCCCGTTAGCTTCACCGCGTCGCGTAGCACTCGCCTAGCCCCTTAGTTCAAGCCGCAGCGCGCCGTAACACCGACGCCCGAAACCACCCCGCCGCGGACCTCGCCGTCGGCGCCGTTTCCGTCCATCCCAGCTCCGGCCACCGCCACCATCCGACGCGGCGTCGAACGCCCGTTCGAATGGACCCAGCCGCGCGCCGAACGGCGCTGAAAAAACGCAATCCCGACGCCAGCCCGTGCCCTCCGCCGCGTTTCGACGTCGCCGGCGTTGAGCCGCCGGCCGCCGCCACGCTGGCTGGCCTGGGGACCCCCCTGGCTCGCTGCCAGTTGGCCCTGGGGGCCCCGTTGACTGGGTTGACCCAGTCAACGTGCTGACTGGGCAGCCTAGTGTCACTGACAAGCGGGACCCACCACCTAATTTAGTTAATTAAAACATTTTAATAATTAAAACACTAATTAGTTACTAATTAGAGACTGACAGGTCGGGCCTACTGGCTAATTAACCCTGTTTAGTTAAAATAAAACTCTGTTAGCCCCTCTGTCTATGACATGTGGGCCCCACTTGTCAGGTTTGACCTGGTCGGCCGGCTATTGACTGCTGACATCACCCATACGTCATGCTGACATCATATTTCATTACTGTTGATTTAAAATAATTCCAGAAATTGATTTAACTTTTGAAAATTCGTAGAAATTAAACCGTAGCTCAGATCGAAAAACTTTCTACATGAAAGTTGATCAGAACGACGAGACGAATCCGACCGTACCATCTGTTTCCGTGTCGGGACCCTCTACGAAGGTGAACACACAACTTTTAGCCCATTTTCGGTAGATGAATAGTGTATATACACCGGTTAAAAAATCCAACTTTAATCCTAAAATAACTAAAATGATTTAGACATGTCTTTAGGCAACCCTGCACTGCACGTTAGCATAACATGCTCTGTGATGCATATGTTTGCTGTGTATTTATTTGTTTCCTCCCCCTCTTCTCTCTCGGTAGACCCCGGTATCGACGCAGTTCCCGAGACCGACGCAACTCAGGAGCCCGACGACACCACTAACGACCTTGGCATTGCCGCCGAGCAACTAGGCAAGCACCCCCCCCTTGACCATGCCTATATCGCCTATTCTCTTCTTTCTTGTGCTTGCATTAGAATTGCTGCTGCTACTGCTTTACCTATTCTGATGCATAGCCTGTTTATTGTAACCTGCTATTGATACCTTACCTGCTTATCCTAAACTGCTTAGTATAGGCTGGATAGAGACCCCAGTGACCCCACTTGTCCCAGTTGCCCCGCTGGATCTTCGGAAGACTCGACAACCGGACCCCAGCACCGCACATCACCCCCTAGTTGTACGACACTGCAGCGTTACTATCGAGTGCCGAGGGTGATAGCTCGTTTAGCACTTCTGATGTTAACTCTGTAGAGTAGCTATTTGGACATGGTCATCGAGGGTGATTCCTCCTTCACCACTCCCGATAACGACGCCGTCGTGTAACACCTCAAGTGTGAACCTCGAGGGTGATTCCTCCTAAGTTCACCTTGACGACTACATCATGTGGGATCCGTCGAGGGTGATTTCTCAGGTTTTCCCCTTGGTGTTTGGGCACACAGTTACTATGACTTTGACCATGAACCATGATAAATTCGGGTCGACCCTGAGGGGTACCCGCGCGAGCATGTGATGCGATTGATGTATAGTCGGGTGACCAGAGAGAGTACCCGCGAGATAATTACAAGGCGTGGCCGGGCATTCTTAGCCCTTGCCGCAAGTCCTCGAGATGGGGCGACGGGGTCACATCGATCGTGAGTCTCTGCTCGTTATCGCGCGCTCCTAATTCACTAACGGTTTGGATATTTGATTCGAGTGGGCCTCTGGCCCGATAGCACTAACCATCACGTGGGAACAGTTATGGGCACTCTGCGTCGTATGCATCAACCGAAACTTAATGGACGTCAGCGATTGAGTGGCGCACGCCAGGTTGGACTGCGTAACGCCACCGCCTTGATAGTGTGGGTTGCTAGGTCTGCTCTCGGTGGCCCCGGAACATGCAGGAGTTCCCGGGGCGATGGCCCAAGACCCCTAGGGGCATAGGTTTAGTCCGGCGTGCTGACCTCTCTGTTAAGCCTAGGTCGGGTTGCGGCGTATCGTTTGGCCGAGGCCGGGCATAACCCAGAAAAGTGTGTCCGGCCGGAGTTAATCGAGCGTGGTGGGTAAGTTGGTGCACCCCTGGAGGGAAGAACTAATCTATGCATAGCCGGATCCTCGGTAACGGTCGCTCGGAGTTGTATCCCGATCGATACAACTAGAACTTAATGATGAGATGAGAAATGGATACTAGGGCTCTGGGATCGCTTTTTCGCAGGGAGTCGAGGAAGGATCTCTGGCCGAGGTTGATGACACTACTATTACTACTTTACATTATGCTATTATGTACTCTTCTAATGCTGCAAGACCGCTGAAGATGATTCCGCAAGACCGCTGAAGATGCTAGTCTTCGATAGGACTAGGTCTTCTCTCTATTCTGGCATTTCTGCAGCTCAGTCCACATATACAGCCTTTCTTTTATAATGTTGCATATGTAGTGTAGATCCTTGCTTGCTGAGTACTTCGGATGAGTACTCACGGTTGCTTTGCTTCCTCTTCTTCCCCATATATCTGTTTGACGCAACTAGATGACGGAGCCCAGGAGACAGCTGCCCCCGTCGACGACTACTACTACCACCCCGAGGGTGGTTATTACTACGAGCTTGCTGACGACCAGGAGTAGGATCGGAGGGTCCCAGGCAGGAGGCCTGCGCCTTTCGATCATAGCCTTTGTTTTGCCCCGCCTTTCTAAAGGCTTATCTGTTTCTGTTTCATATCTGATGCTTCCGCTGACGCTTGTATGCGAGCTTATGTATTCGAGCCCTCGATGCCCCTGGCTTGTATTATAAAGCTTGTATGACTTTATTTATGTTTTAGAGTTGTGTTGTGATATCTTCAAGTGAGTCCTTAGGCTTGATCGTGTGCATTTGCGTGTATGGTTAGTGCACGATTAAGCCGGGGGCGTCACACTCTGCTCCTGAGATAAGGCCTTGTCAATGGCCAGTCGAGCTCACCTTCGAGGTTAGTTATATGGACTAAGCTATCTTTCCTCCATTACATTGTGTGTGCGGCCATCGGTGATTACAATGCTAACGAGGAGTGGTGTTGTAGGCTGCTCTTCAGAGAGAGAGAGAGAGAACCGAGGCGCTCATGCAGGAGAGGGATCGGCAGGCGGCAGAGAAGGAGCGAGAGTTCGAGGAGAGGACGGCTAGGTTGTTGGAGGAGGAGAGGGCACGTTATGACATGGCGAACCGGGCCATGTACGAGCTCCTCGTGGTAAGTTTCTTCTACATATTAGCCAAATCATGCACGTAATGTTCGTTTTATTACTAACTAGTATGACTGACTCGTCAAAACCAAATGTGCAGTCTGTGTGCGAGAAGACCGGTCAGACCCCTCCGCCGATGCCAGTCATTGCTCCGGGGACCACTGTGAGTTTCATTTGAATGGTCATTAGTTACTAGTCTTAACATTTGAGTGTCATCATGCTAATGAGACATTGCAAATAATCTTTGGTGCAGCGTAACTCCAGACAAGCATCGCACGATCCTTCTCCAGGTGGTACCGGCACGAGCAACCCCGGTGCTTCACCTCCGTGATGACGGTAAGTGTTCTCTAGTGTTTTGCTTAACAAATGCATAATGACCTAGACTTAGCTTTATTTCCTCCAATATGCTTACCATAATGACCTAAGTTAGCTATAATATGCTTAGTTACCTAGGTTAGCTCAATAATGACATATACTTAGTTTACTTATATCAAAAATGGCATAATTAGCTTACTTAGGTAAAAAAAAATGGCATAATAACCTTGGTAACCTCATCAATATCATATACTTAGCTTATTTTCTTCTGAAATGACATAATAAGCTTACTTAGCTCCAAAATGATCAATTTTACCTAAGTTAGCTCTAAAATGACCTATACTTAGCTTTGTTTCCTCCAAAATGACCTAAGTTAGCTCTAATATGCTTAGTTACCTAGGTTAGCTCAATAATGACATATACTTAGCTTACTTATGTCAAAAATGGCATAATTTGCTTACTTAGGTCAAAAATGGCATAATAACCTTGGCAACCTCATAAATGTCATATATTTAGCTTATTTTCCTCCAAAATGACATAATAAGCTTACTTAGCTCCAAAATGATCCATTTTACCTAAGTTAGCTCCAAAATGACCTAAGTTAGCTCTAATATGCTAAGTTAGCTTTAATATGCTTAGTTACCTAGGTTAGCTCAATAATGACCTATACTTAGCTTACTTATGTAAAAAATGGCATAATATGCTTAGTTAACTAAAAAATGACATAATTACCCAGGTTAGCTCAATAATAACCTATACTTAATTTATTTAGTTCATTTATGACATAATTGGCTTACTTAGCTCATAAATGGCTTGATAAACTTGGTAAGCTCATAAACATGATAAACGTGTGGAGGTTCATCTCTAGATCTCGAGGGGTTCGGGCAGCGTTTGTCTTCGGTGGATCCGCTTGGATCCGTTCCTCGTTCGTCTAGTTTCGTGTGTCTACAGATTGGATTCTTTCGATCTACGCTTTTCTTCAACAACGGCGGTTGCTGTTCTGGTGCGTCCTATGGGTTCTTAGCACGACGACTTCCTGACTGTCTACTATGGCTCGCTCTAGTTATTGTAATTGTCGCTAGGAGGTTATGGACCTGGATGTAATTTTTACTTTTGGTGTTTTGTACTACCTTGATAATGAATAGATCGAAAGTTTTTTCGAAAAAAAATAATCCAGACCTTTTTTTGGGGGGTTCTCAGACCATTTTGCACATGCAGAATCGATGGCTGGCCCGGCCGGCGCCAGCGAGTCGCCACCATAAAAAAACAGAAGCAGATGCATCTCGGGCCTGGTGGGCCGCGACCTGAGTAAAGGAAGACCTGAGGGAGAGGAAAACACCTTTAAATGCTCGATACCGGTACGGCGGGACGGGCAGCGGACCCCAGGGCGGTACCGGTACGGTGGCAGACCGCCGTGAACAGGTGCTCACAAATCACATCGCCCGATCGTGCCGGCCACTTTAAACCACCCCGGCGGTCTGATAGGATCATGGCGTGCGTACTTTGGTTTGGAGCTAATTAAGTAGCTAAGCAAGCTAGTAAACAGGGAGTTTCTCCTCTCCCGATAGGATCATTACATGCATACTTTCGTTTGGAGCTCATGACATCCCGCCTACTCAGTACAATGCATGCATGCACCCGTGCCGAGGGCATCGGCGCATGCGGTGCGCCCGCCGAGCGCGGTCTGTTGCCGGCAGCCGGCACGCACGTACGGTCAGGGCACGGTGACTGCCTGCACGCCTACGTACGTGACAGTTGCGCCTGGCGGTCACCTGCGTTCTTGTGACAGTACGTACGTGCAAGCAGCAGCAGTGGCTAGCCAGCAAGCACGCACGCACTGTTGGACGTACCCGTGCGTGTACCACTGCTCACCGCCGGCCAACCGTGCGCGCAGATCCGCTCGGTCCATGAAAACGCGCGAGACACAAGCCAGAAGCAGCTAGCAGCTACCACGCGTACGACCGGCGATGGCGCGCGCCGGCGGCAATTGATGGCTCCTGGAGCGGCCGGCCGACCGCGGAATTGAAGCCGCGGACTGTTCACGCGATCGAATTAAATCAGGCCCCAGGTAATCAGTCAATCAGAAGGCGCGATCGAGACGTCACATCACGTCCATCATCCCCTTGGATCCAAAAACGTCACATCGTGTTAACGGTTTTGCTGAAATCTTGTCGGACGGTATATACGCTTCGATCCCTTTAGGGCGGCCCTAGGCCCTAGCGGCCGTTTGATCTCACTTCAATGCGGAATCTTGGCCGCTATACCGTCGCACCATTAAACTCCCACATATTTTTACACATTTGTAACACTCTTGTAGGTGTTCGCTTATTACGCATAGATATATAAACTGGTGAGCAATCCTCAAATCATTCAAGTTATCAAATAAGATTATATCATGACACATTCAAATTATAGGTATTCTATTCTTACGCATAGATATAGAAAATGCCGCATTAGCTATTTCCTCAGACCGCCTGAAATTCCAAATCACATCAGTTAATTCTTGCTAGTTCGAGAAGCACACACCCGGCCCCCCTCCTCCCCCGCCGAGTCAGGTGATGTAGCATCACTAGGAGCGAGCTAGAGCCAGTGATGACGTGGTCGGCCACAACGTCACACACATAGGCCAGTCAAAGGTTTAACATGTTCAGGTGGCTGGACTTTTCATACTGACCGTTGATCGGATTGGAAGAAGCCCGAGGTAGAGAAGGGACGTCGCGACCTATAGTGCCGTTGCCAACAAGGGGTCAGACAGGACGCCATCGAATGCCGTGGACGGAGGAGCGGTAGGGGACAGTTGGATCAGTCGCCGGGGAAGAGGGGGGTGGGGGTGGGGGGAGGGGGCGGCATCGCACGATAGAAATGGAAAAGGTAGATGGTCTAATTGTTTGTTGCCAAATTGACTAAAACGAGGGGAGGGGTTGTTCAGCAAAAACCCTACACTTACAGAAACTTCCCACGGGTTGTTTCCAGGAAGATGACTCTACCAATCCATGCCAACACTCTAACAATAGATGATGTAGATGTATAAATAACTACTCTCTTTGTCCCATAATATAAGCCCCCAAAACGGTGCTCCAACAGATGATGTAGATGCAATTTTTTACTTGAGATTTGCTCCGAGTGTAAAATAGGGCACTTGATGATGCAAATTTGCATCATCTGTGCCTCTCGAGTAAATCTCGAGTAAAACCTAAGCAGTCGCGCGTGTAGCCCAACTGGCGTCCAGAACTTTCCCGCGCTGCGCCTGACCATCTCCGTGCTGCCGCCCGCTGCTGCCGGTCACCATGGACGTCTCCTCCGACCCCACGGCCGCCAATGCCGCTCCAGGGATGGCCACCTCCACGTCTGCCGCTGGTCCCGCCGCCACCGCCATCGCGATGCCTCCCCCAAATCGCCCAGCATATTTGCAGCCCCTCATCCCACCACCACTGCCGGGATGGAACCACCGGTGAGGAAGAAGGCAGCCGCGACCAAACCACGAGGTGGCGGCTCGAAGCGACCACTGCGCGCCCCTACCGTGGCTTCGTCTTGGGCGAAGAAGAAGACATTAGCTGCTTCTGCTTCGTCGCTGGCAACTACTGCTTCGTGTGCAACTGTTGCTGCTGCCGCACCTCCTCCCACTTCCCATCCCGGCGCCGGCCGTGGAGCGGCTGCTGTGCGGCTAATGAATTTTACATCACCTAGTGGAGCACTAGCTATTAGAGCATCTCCAATAAATGGTCCAAATTTTGGCGGTCCAAAACCGGAGATGTAAAATATGGACCGCCAAATGGTGCGTTTTGGAGCTCCGAAAAATGCTCAACTCCAACAATTGATCCAAATTGGAGATGTAAAAAAAAGAGCAACTCCAACAGATGGTCCAAAACGAAGATTAAAACGACCAACTAGTACTTCATCTCAACATAGTTCAAACATGAAATTCAACATAGTTTCATACACAAATTCAACTACTACTTATTCGAACTACTAGATGAAACTACTCCTCGTCGTCCGAGCTGCGGAACTGCTCCCAGAACTCGTCCTTGGTCAGGTCATCGCACCCCTCGTCCTCCTCCTCGGAGTCACCCCAGTCCTCATCCGACGACTCGATAGGGATCACAGTTGAGGGGACGGCCTCGTCCTCCTTCTTCACCCCTTCTTTTTCACCTTGATGTCGCGCTTCCAGTAGTGCTCCAGCTCGGCCTGGACGTATTGCAGATGCTCTCGCTCAAACCGAGCCATCGCCGCCTCGTCGCTCTCGCCGGGAGCGACGACAACCGCCGGTCTCTTCTTCGCCTTCTTCCCCGGCATCTCCTCCATCCGGATGCGCTGCGGCACGAGCCACTCCGCCACCGCCTGGGACTCGATCTCCGGGAAGTTGAGGTCCGTCTTCGGCCGTCCGGCACGCCACACCGCCACGTCGTAGGCACGCGCGACATCATCGGCGGTGGGATACGTGCCGAGCTACCAACGCCGCCCGGCGTCGGAGAACTCCACTCCGAACTTCCCGGAGGGCTTCGCCCTCACGCCGAAGAAACCGGACTTGCCCTTCGGCGTCTTCTTCGGCGCCATCGGGGAGCGGGCGGCAGCCGGACCGGAGGCGGAGGTGGCCGGAGAGGAGGCGGACGGAGCGGGGCCGGGCGAAGGAAGGACCGGAGGCGGAGGCGGCCGGAGAGTAGGCGGACGGGATGCGGAGGCGGCCGGAGAGGAGGCGGACGGGGTCGGGGCGGGGCAGAGGCGGCCGGAGCGGAGGCGGACTGGGTGCGGAGGCGGCCGGAGAGGAGGCGGATGGGGTCGGGGCGGGGCGGGGCGGCGCGGCGGCAGGCGGCGGCCCAGGCGGGGTTGAATCGGCGGCGGGGGTCTGGATCTACGGTGGGGCGGCATCGGAGAGCTGCAGCGGGGCGGCGGCCGAACGGGGAGCTGCGGCGGGGCGGCGGACGGGCAGGTCGCGGGCGGGCGGTCACGAGGCGGAAGGCGAATGAACTGGCGGTTGAGCGTTGGCGCGCGGCCGCGGTTTTTACATCTCGTGATGTAAATTTGCATCACAAAGTTTTAATTTTTACATCACCGGGAGGCCGCGGTCTAATTTTTTTAACATATGGACCGTCTGTTGGAGCAGCGTTTTTTGGCCCAGACGGTCCAAAAGTTAGGTATTTTTACATTTGGACCATCTATTGGAGATGCTCTTAGTGATGCATTTTACATCATTCGTTGGAGATGAAGATTTTTAGAGATGTAATAATGGACTTTTAGGGGATGTATATTTTACTTGAACCACAATTTGATGATATACAATACGTCATCTATTGGAGATGCTCTTAGTCCAGCTGCGACTTTGATCCATCTCTTCCCCTCCATGTACCATGGAGTATTCTTTCGTTGAGCATGCATACATGCGGCCGCATGTTTGCATGCATACAGTGCAAATGTACGCGGGAAATAACTAAGTTTATGCTACACTTGAATGCGCTGTCCTGGCCTATGGAGGGAGGCAACCTAATCGGCCAAAACATATGCTATGAATGGCTCATGATCGAGCTCTAGCTCACTTGAGCCAATAATGCAAATATGCACTGTTTCTCCATGATATAGCCATGCACGCAGGACCCCACTGGTTAATTATCAAACCCTGCCAGCATTCAAGCTTTTGGTCCATGCGCAATACACAGGTGCGATGAAATGAAGGCGCAAATTGTAAATTGTACCTGGTACGAACGAGAGCTAGTTATGGGCTTATGGCTAGGTTTATTTACGGTGTATATCTGCGTTCTGGATGTAGTTACATCCACAGTGAAAATATTAGCGAGGATCCATCTATTCTGGATGGCGAGTCGGGTTAATGAACTCCTGGAACATGCATAGTACTCCCTCCGTCTAGGTGTGTAAGAGGGTGCTTGGATCCAAGGGACTTATTTTAGTCTGACTAAAAATAATCTTTTTAAGAGGCTAAAGTTCCAAGCACCCCTGACTAAAGAGGGGCTAAAACTAGTCTTGAGACTAAATTTTTTTAGTCAGAGGTACCCCTACTAAAATGTGGATTAGTCCTCTCTCTCCTCATTTAACTCCTCTCCTTTAACACATGCGAGTTCTGGATTAGAGGGTTTGGAGGATAATAAATGCTTATTAACTTGATTTTAGTCTCTTTAGTATTTGGATCCAAGCATGGGTGAGGCTAGCAAGTTTTAGTCCCACTACTTTTAGTCATGTGACTAAAACGTATCCAAGCACCCTCTAAGTCACCTTACGAAAACCAAATAATCCCAAAACACTTAGACACGGTACATTAACTCCTCCTTGTTTCTTGTTTCGTGACATATCAACCAATAAAAGATGTGGGCCGTGCATGCTTTTAATGACTTGAGACTAACAAGCACGACATGCAGTGGTTAGTTCATTTCATGCAATGCTATTAATTAGCAAAAAGACATTAAATTCTCTCGTTTTTCCCTCCGCCTTGGTCGCGGTGCACAAACTAAGATGCCTTATACACCTAGACGGAGGGAGTAGATGAAAGATATATGCATGTGTATCCGGGCAGGATCTCTGTGCAAGGGGGGCTCCACTTTTCACATGCAGTTATAACTCCAAATTACTACTCCATGAGAGTAAAAATGGCCAAGATTCGGAAGTGAAGCAATGCCAGATCCGCAAAGATTGTGGATTAATGTGAGTTGGGACCTCGTACTCGTAGGCATGCAGTGAATAGGGAATTTTTTTTTTAGGGAAAGACCTTCATGGCTAGCTTTATTAATCTTAAATAACACTTACATCATCCACTAAGAAACGAGAAGGTGAGTCCTGCCACACATTTGATGGATCATCACGACCTTGTTGTGCTAGCACATGAGCAAACATATTAGATTCATGATTACAATGCTCGATCAGAACCTTCCCGAAGTCTAGACTAAGAGCTCGACAGTCGTCGAGAATTGGGGCAGCGCCCGGTGTTGTAGTTTAAAGCTTCAACTACGACCAAGTTATCCATCTGAACCAGGAGAGAATTGCATCCAAGTCTCTGAGCCAATTTGAAACCTTCGACAAGGGCCGCCGCTTCGGCAGAGATAACATCCGCAACATGTTCTAATTTAGCAATGGACGCACCAATAAAAGCACCAGTACTATCTCTGACAATTGCTCCACATGCGCCTGAATAGGGATAGCTAGTCACATCCGTCACATTTCTGTTAATTAACTGTACGCGATAAAAAAAAGGACCGGTACACATAGAACGACTTAACTGTAAGGCGAGATCCATAAAATGAGAAAAATAATAATAAGAACATAAAGGAATTTTTTTTTTGCCACAACTTCCACGAATGTGATTCATGATGAAACTTTGCAAGCAATTCAAAATTTCCTAATGTTTGAAAAAAAACAGAAAATTTTGAATTACATTTATTTATTTTACTATTCGTGCCAGGAGCATTTGAGCTCGACCTAAGAAAGGTACTTTCGCTGAAAGGGACGATTACATGCTTAGCGAGCATTTCAACGTAGGAGAGCATACTACACAATAAAAAAAGGTACGATCACATCGAGGAACACTATGAAAAAGACATGATAGATCCTATCTCATCAATAAGAACGCAACTGAGGGGAAGTAGATGCTGATGAAGATTCGCCGATTCTCGCAGTTAGGTTATGCCTCACTCATTCGCAAGAATTTTTCCACCGATCGAGAGTCATAGCAGATGACCCCTCTGCGGTATCCACATGTACGGAAGTAGTAGTTTAACATTACTTCATAGTCCAGGACAAAAAGCTACCGGAGAACTAGAGGGAGGGCAACCTTCTGCATACCAGTCTAGAACTGCTCTAGACTGAGAGAGGGAGAAAGAGGGGCGTAGGGCAGGGGGAGTGCTCCAAAGGACTTGTGTGTTCTGGGGTGGCGCCTGCTCCCACATACATATAGTGTCCGGGGAGGAGGGGTCGGTTGACTTGGGGGCCAAAACCTACTAGGACCGGCGCACTAGAAAGAGAACTCCTCCTCCCTCCCAACGAGGTTTGCCCCCGAAGCAAAGAGGGTGCACAATAATTTGGGGCCCATGCGGTGCATGCCCACTTGGCGCAGCCAAGTGGCGCCCACTAGGACCCCTTGTAACGTTATGAAAGATTTCATGCCTTCTATAAAATTTGGGGAAACTCACGGGGACTTCTGGGACACTTGCGGGCACTCCCGAGACGCTCCTGAGACCATCCAGAACACTTCCGGTGCCCATTCTCAGATTCTCGAATGTCTTCTAGTTCTCTAACAGACCACTAGTCATTAAGCGTGTGATCTGCATGTCCAATAAGTATGTGGACATGATTCAGAACACCTTCTGTCAATAATTAACAATGAGATCTAGACACCCATATTAATTCCTACATATGCACGAAAACCTTTTTCGAGCAAACCTTTTTTTTCTGCATACAATTCCCTTTACTCCGTGATACGTTAAAACCCGAGGCGAGACTTTTATAGGTTTCCTATGAATCAACTATTTTATCATAATATCAAGTTGTCCTTGTTTCCAGCTTTGTTGCATTTTCTCGTTTTCATGTGCCGAGATCCCCGTGATCACAATCATGGTTGTGTCAGGATAGATGATGATGGATGTCGTAACACTGAGTGGGCCTAGCTAGAGAGTATCTCTCCATCGTCAGTGGAGCTGATCTGAGTCTTGAATCATCGAGGACCTTGTCATACTTTTTCATTGTAGATGTAAGCTACATTTATGATCTCCCAGTTACAGAAAACGTTGACAACCCTAAAGTAACTATCCGGTACGATGTACCTGTAAGCTACCTTTATGATCTCTTACCAGTTTGCTTCGGGTTTGTGGGAATTCAGATGCCCGGACCGGTCCGCGGATGTTTGATGGACGACGTTAGAGGGCTCAAAGTGTCCTAGAGGCTAGGTCCGAACGTTTACCGGCGGTTTGTCGTATATCGTTGGAGATGCTCTAAGTGAACTCTTGAAACAGGCTTTCTCCCCTCTTTACATATAAAGCAACAACCGAAGAAAGTACACGACTGGACGATATAATATGGTGAGTTATCCCTCTAAAGGGATAGCCAACGCTCTAGCATGGACTAGTGCCACCCTGCCATGTTTGATCTTGATGGTCCAACTCAGCAAAAGGTGTTGCTTGCAGACTAAAGGTGTAGCCTGCAGAAGAGTCTGCCTCCTCACTGTCGAAAGCAAGAAGAGAGAAGATAGAAGAGGAGCATGTAGGGAAAAAGAAAGAGAAGGGACCCCGGTGCATGATGTAGGAAAGGAGGAGAGTCACAGAAAAATGTGGTCTAGAGCTAATGCCTGCATTGGCCGAAAGATTGCAATACAGTGGTTTTATTGATTCAAGCTTGCGTGGATGACGCATACACATGTGATGCCACCATAGTTCATGCCCTTACAAAGCCGATCCCAGGATAACTGGATCATGCAAAATGCACGCGACTACGCTACCAATAAAGAACGCAGGAAGAGCTGAACACACTAACACACAATGACCTAGTACACCTAAGCTCCACGACAATGCCCCCTAAAGGGAGAACAGCGCAGAGCGTCGCCGCTGCCGAGTCCACAATGGACACAGGTCTTCACTCGGAGCCTTGACACGGAGAGAAGATCCATGACGACGTCTTCAAGAAGAGCATGACACCCATGAACGCCGCCGTTGTCAGTGCCAAGGCGCGGAGCTTTCGCTCGGCAACTCACCCGTGTCACCACAAGGCCTCCAGGACGAGTGTGCTGAGGTCATATCCCCAGATCTAGATCAGGGCGTCACCCCTGCGAGGATAGAGAGCACACCTTGAGCCACCCATTGCTACACCTCCCGTCGCCCACACAACCCGGGAGGATAGCCACCACCACCGCGATGGTGCCTGCTAGAGAGCTACCCATGCGGACCGCCATCCTGGGCCGCTGCCCCAGCATCCTTGTCGCTGGACACTGCACATCCTTCACATTACACGTACTCTACCACAAAGGTGGAGTAGAGGCTCACCATCTACTCCCAGCCCGACATCAGTCACTGAGTCTGGGTAGATGCTCCACCATAGGAGGCACCGACGCCTGTGTCCCTAGCCAATCCCGGTGGACTGGGAGGGACACGACTCTGTGACTGCCGAAGGCCGTCAGCGAGCAAGCCCCAAGCCCTGGCCCAAGCGAGCTCACACGACGCCATGCCTGTGGCCACCGGCGCCGATCCGCACACCAAAGCAATGGTATTGTGACCACCACTGTTACGTCTCCAACGTATCTATAATTTTTTTATTGTTTCATGCTATTATAATACCAATCTTAGATACTTTATATGCAATTTTATATCATTTTTGGGACTAACCTATTAACTTAGTGCCGAGTGCCAGTTTATGTTTTTTGCTTGTTTTTGTCTTTTGAGAAAATCAGTAACAAACGAATTCCAAACACGATGAAACTTTACAGTGATTTTTTCTGGACCAGAAGGGACCCTAGAACGTTCGGGAGGAGGCCATAAGATCTACGGGAGCGCGATGACCTCACACGGCGCGCCCCTAGGGGGCCGTCTCACCTGAGCTCATGGGTCCCATGCAGCTTCATTTGACCTAATTCCAACTCCATAAATTCTCAAATATTGCCAAACCCACAGAGAGCCAGCCGAAACACTTTTTCCCCTGCCGCAAGCTTTTGTTCTCCTGCGATCCCATCTGCTGAAGGACTTTTCCGGTACTCTGCCGGAGGGGGAATCGATCACGAAGGACTTCTACATCATCCTTGCTGCACCTCCGATGATGTGTGAGTAGTTTACCACAGACCTACGGGTCCATAGCTTGTAGCTAGATGGCTTCTTCTTTCTCTCCGATCTTCAATACAAAGTTCTCCATGATCTCCATGGAGTTCTATCTGATGTAATCTTCTTTTGCGGTGCGCTTGTTGGGTTCCGATGAATTGTGGGCTTATTATTAGATTATTCATTGAAAGTAATTTAGTTTTTTCGGAACTTTATTATGCATGATTGTTATAGCTTTGTATTTCTCTCCGATCTATCTGTTTGGTTTGGCCAACTAGATTGATTTATCTTTAGTGGGAGAGGTACTTTGTAATGGGTTTAATCTTGCGGTGTCCTCATCTCGTGACAGAAGGGATAGCGAGGCACATATTTGTATTGTTGCCATTAAGAGTAAAACAACGGGGTTCATTCATATTGATTGGTTTTATTCTGTCTACATTATGTCATCATACTTCATGTATTACTCTGTTTGTCATGAATTTAATATGTAGAGAGGCAAGCATAGAAGCGCTCTCGAAGTGGAGTAATAGTAATAGATGCAAGTAGGAGGCTGATACGTCCATTTTGCATCATGTTTTACTACTGTTATTTATAATGTTTTTATGCATAATAATGCTTTTTGGAGTATTTCTAATGCCTTTTCTCTCATAATATGCAAGGTTTACACAAAGAGGGAGAATACCGGCAGCTGGAATTCTGGACCTGAAAAAGCTACGTCAGAGTTACCTATTCTGCACATCTCCAAATGAGCTGAAAATTTACGGAGAATTGTTTTGGAATATATGAAGAATATGGGAGCAAATAACTACCAGAGGGGTCCCACCAGGTGGGCACAACCCACCTAGGCGCGCCAGGGAGCCCAGGCGCGCCCTGGTGGGTTGTGACCTTCTCGTCCCACCTCCGGTGCCCCTCTTCTGGTATATAAGTCATTTTGACCTAGAAAAAAAAGAACATGACTTTCGGGATGAAGCGCCACCGTCTCGAGGCGGAACTTGGGCAGGAGCACTTTTGCCCTCCGGCGGAGCGATTCCGCCAGGGGAATTTCCTCCCGGAGGGGGAAATCATCGTCATCATCATCACCAACAACTCTCCCATCTTTGAGAGGGCCATCTCCATCAACATCTTCAATAGCACCATCTCCTCTCAAACCCTGGTTCATCTCTTGTGTTCAATCTTTGTACCGGAACCTTAGATTGGTACTTGTGGGTGACTAGTAGTGTTGATTACATCTTGTAGTTGATTACTATATGGTTTATTTGGTGGAAGATTATATGTTCAGATCCATTATGCTATTTAATACCCCTCTGATCTTGAGCATGATTATCATTTGTGAGTAGTTACTTTTGTTCTTGAGGTCACGGGAGAAGTCATGTTGCAAGTAATCATGTGAACTTGATACGTGTTCGATATTTTGATGATATGTATGTTGTCATTCCCTTAGTGGTGTCATATGAACATCGACTACATGGCAATTCACCATATTTGGGCCTAAGGGAATGCATTGTGGAGTAGTTATTAGATGATGGGTTGCTAGAGTGATAGAAGCTTAAACCCTAGTTTATACGCTACTTCGTAAGGGACTGATTTGGATCCAAAAGTTTAATGCTATGGTTAGATTTTATCTTAATACTTTTCTCGTAGTTGCGGATGCTTGCGAGGGGGTTAATCATAAGTAGGAGGTTTGTTCAAGTAAGAACTACACCTAAGCACCGGTCCACCCACATATCAAATTATCAAAGTAGCGAACACGAATCAATACAACATGATGAAAGTGATATGATGAAATTCCCGTGTACCCTCAAGAATGCTTTGCTTATCATAAGAGACCATTTTGGCCTGTCCTTTGCCACAAAAGGACTGGGCTACCTTGATGCACATTATTTACCGTTACCATTACTTGCTCGTTACAAATTATCTTGTTATCAAACTATCTGTTACCGACTATTTCAGTGCTTGCAGAAAATACCTTGCTGAGAACCACTTGTCATTTCCTTCTGCTCCTTGTTGGGTTTGACACTCTTACTTATCGAAAGCACTACGATTGATCCCCTGTACTTGTGGGTCATCAAGGCTCTTTTCTAGCACTGTTGCCGGGGAGTGAAGTGCTCTTGGTAAGTGGAAATTGGTAAGGGAAAATTATTACTGCGTGCTGAAATTTATTGTCACTTGTTACTATGGAGAATCATCCTTTGAGGGGTTTATTCGGGGTATCTTCACCTCGACCAGAACCACAATTAGTTGCCCCTCAACCTACTGCACCTACTGAAAATATTTGTTATGAAACTCCTTCGGGTATGATAGAACAACTGATAGCTAATCCTTATGCATGAGATGGAACTGAACATCCTGATATGCACTTGAAATATTTGGACGAAATTTTTGGATTATTTAAGCTTGCAGGTTTGCCCGGAGATGAAGCTAAGAATAAGGTTTTCCTTTTATCTTTGAAGGGAAAAACATTGGCATGTTATAGGCTATGCGATGATATTGGATCTTGGAACTGGAATCGATTGAAATTGGAATTTGACCAAAAAATTTATCATATGCATCTAGTTCATCATGATCGGAATTATATATATAATTTTTGGCCCCGTAAAGGAGAAAGTATCGCTCTATCTTGGGGGAGGCTTAAGTCAATGTTATATTCATGCCCCAATCATGAGCTTTCAAGAGAAATTATTATTCAGAATTTTTATGCTCGGCTTTCTCGTGATGATCAATCCATGCTCGATACCTCTTGTACTGGTTCTTTTATGAAGAAGACTATTGAATTCAGATGGGATCTTTTAGAAAGAATTAAACGCAACTCTAAAGATTGGGAACTCGATGAAGGTAAAGAGTCAGGTATTAAGCTTGAATTCGATTGTGTTAAATCTTTTATGAATACTGGTGCTTTTCACAAGTTTAGCACTCAATATGGGCTTGACTTTGAGATAGTAGCCTCCTTTTGTGAATCATTTGCTACTCATGTTGATCTCCCTAAGGAGAAGTGGTTTAAATATCACCCACCTATTAAAGAAGAAATTAAAGAACCTGACATAGCTAAAGATGAAACTATTATTTACAATGTTGATCCAGTTGTGCCTACTGCTTATATTGAAAAATCACCTTTCCCTGTTAGGATAAAAGAACATGCTAAGGTTTCAACTGTGGTTCGCAAAAGTAATATTAGAGCATCTAAACCTACTGAACAAATTAAAGTAGAGCCTAGTGTTGTTATGGTTAAAGATCTCTTGGTAGAAAATATTGATGGGCATGTTATTTACTTCTGCGATGAAGCTGCTAGAATTGCCAAACCCGATGAAAAAGATAAACATAGACCTGTTGTTGGCTTTCCTGTTGTCTCAGTTAAGATAGGAGATCATTGTTATATATCATGGTTTATGTGATTTAGGTGCTAGCGTGAGTACTATTCCTTTTACCTTATACCAAAAAATTATGAATGACATAGCACCCGCTGAAATAGAAGACATAGATGTCACTATTAAACTTGCTAATAGAGACACCATCACACCGCTTGGGATTGTTAGAGGTGTTGAAGTCTTGTGTGGGAAAATAAAAGACCCCACTGATTTTCTAGTTCTTGGTTTCCCCAAGATGACTTCTGTCCCATTATCTTTGGTAGACCTTTCTTGAACACTGTCAATGCTACTATAGATTGTCATAAACAAACCGTCAGTGTTAGCTTTGGTGATGAGTCTCATGAGTTTAATTTTTCCAAGTTTAATAGACAACCTCACAACAAAGAATTACCTATTAAGGATGAAATAATTGGTCTTGCTTCTATTGTCGTGCCTCCTACTGATCCACTAGAACAATATTTGCTAGACCATGAAAATGATATGCATATGCATGAAAGAAATGAGATAGATAAAATTTTCTTTGAACAACGACCTCTGCTAAAACATAATTTGCCTATTGAAACTCTAGGAGGTCCTCCTCCACCTAAAGGTGATCCTATGTTTGAATTAAAACAATTGCCTGACACTTTGAAATATGCTTATCTCGATGAGAAAAAGATATATCTTGTTATTATTAGTGCTAATCTTTCAGAACATGAAGAAGAAATATTATTGAAAATTCTGAAGAAGCACCGTGCTGTTATTGGATATACGCTTGATGATCTTAAGGGCATTAGCCCCACTCTCTGTCAGCACAAGATTAATATGGAACTTGATGCTAAACCCGTTGTTGATCATCAACGACGTTTGAATCCTAAGATGAAAGAAGTGGTAAGAACTGAAATATTAAAGCTTCTGGAAGCAGGTATAATCTATCCCGTAGCTGATAGTAGATGGGTGAGTCCCGTTCATTGTGTCCCTAAGAAGGGAGGTATTACTGTTGTTTCTAATGATAAAAATGAACTCATTCCACAAAGAATTGTTACTGGCTATAGAATGGTTATTGATTTTAGAAAATTAAATAAAGCAACTAGAAAAGATCACTATGCCTTGCCTTTTATTGATCAAATGCTAGAAAGATTATCAAAGCACACACACTTTTGCTTCCTAGATGGATATTCTAGCTTTTCTCAAATACCTGTTTCACAACCTGATTAAGAGAAAACCACCTTTACTTGCCCTTTCGGAACTTAAGCTTATAGACGTATGCCTTTTGGTTTATGCAATGCACCTGCTACCTTTCAAAGATGTATGACTGCTATATCCTCTGATTTTTGTGAAAAGATTGTTGAGGTTTTCATGGATGATTTTTCTGTTTATGGAACTTCTTTTGATGATTGCTTGAGCAATCTTGATCAAGTTTTGCAGAGATGTGAGCAAACTAATCTTTTCTTGAATTGGAAGAAGTGCCACTTTATGGTTAATGAAGGTATTGTCTTGGGACATAAAATTTCTGAACGAGGTATTGAGGTGGATAAAGCTAATGTTGATGCAATTGAGAAAATGCCATGTCCTAAATATATTAAAGGTATTCGTAGTTTTCTCGGTCATGCTGGTTTCTATCGGAGGTTTATTAAAGACCTCTCTAAAATTTCTAGGCCTCTTACAAATCTTTTACAAAAGGATGTTCCATTTGTTTTTGATGATGATTGTGTAGAAGCCTTTGAAAAACTTAAGAAATCATTAACTTCTGCACCTATTGTTCAACCGCTTGATTGGAACTTGCCATTTGAAATTATGTGTGATGCTAGTGATTATGCTGTTGGTGCTGTTCTAGGACAAAGAGTTGATAAGAAATTAAATGTTATTCATTATGCTAGCAAAACTCTAGACAGTGCCCAAAGAAATTATGCTACTACTAAAAAAGAATTTTTAGCGGTTGTGTTTGCTTGTGATAAATTCAGATCTTATATTGTTGATTCCAAAGTAACTGTTCATACCGATCATGCTGCTATTAAATATCTTATGGAAAAGAAAGATGGTAAACCTAGACTCATTAGGTGGGTTCTCTTGCTACAAGAATTTTATTTACATATAACTGATAGAAAAGGAGCTGAGAACCCCGTAGCTGATAACTTATCTAGGTTAGAAAATATCCTTGATGACCCACTACCTATTGATGATAGCTTTCCTGATGAACAACTAGCTGCAATAAATGTTTCTCATAATACTCCTTGGTATGCTGACTATGCTAATTATATTGTTGCTAAATACATACCACCTAGTTTCACATAACAACAAAAGAAAAAGTTCTTCTATGATTTAAGACATTACTTTTGGGATGACCCACATCTTTATAAAGAAGTAGTAGATGGTATTATTAGACGTTGTGTACCTGAGCATGAACAGGAACAAATCTTACGGAAATATCACTCCAAAGCTTATGGAGGGCATCATGCGGGAGATAGAACTGCTCACAAGGTATTGCAATCTGGTTTTTATTGGCCTACTCTCTTCAAGGATGCCCGTAAGTTTGTTTTAACTTGTGGTGAATGTCAACGAATTGGTAATATTGGTAAACGTCAAGAAATGCCTATGAATTATTCACTTGCTGTTGAACCGTTTGATGTTTGGGGTTTTGATTATATGGGACCTTTTCCTTCCTCTAATGGGTATACACATATTCTGGTTGTTGTTGATTATGTTACTAAGTGGGTAGAAGCTATTCCAACTAGTAGTGCTGATCATAACACTTCCATTAAAATGCTTAAAGGAGTTATTTTCCCGAGGTTTGGAGTCCCTAGATATTTAATGACTGATGATGATTCACACTTTATTCATGGTGCTTTCCGTAAAATGCTTGCTAAATATGATGTTAACCATAGAATTGCATCACCCTATCATCCTCAATCTAGTGGTCAAGTTGAACTTAGCAATAGAGAAATAAAATTAATATTACTAAAAACTGTTAATAGGTCCCGAAAGAATTGGTCTAAGAAATTGGATGATGCACTTTGGGCCTACCGAACAGCATATATAAATCCTATGGGTACGTCTCCCTATAAAATGGTTTATGGAAAAGCTTGTCATTTGCCTCTAGAGTTAGAACACAAAGCATATTGGGCAATTAAAGAACTCAACTATGATTTCAAACTTGCCGGTGAAAAAAGGTTATTTGATATTAGCTCACTAGATGAATGGAGAACCCAAGCCTATGGAAGTGCCAAACTATTTAAGGAAAAAGTTAAAAGATGGCATGACAAGAGAATCCAAAAGCGGGAATTCAAAGTTGGAGAATATGTTCTTTTGTACAACTGTCATTTTAGATTCTTTGTAGGAAAACTTCTCTCTAAATGGGAAGGACCATATATCATCGAAGAGGTTTACCACTCTGGAGCTATCAAAATAATAATGCTGAAGGTACTAACCCGAAGGTGGTCAATGGGCAAAGAATTAAACATTATATTTCAGGTACACCCATTAATGTTGAAAGCAATATCATTCAAACTATGACACCTGAGGAACACATAAAAGAGACCTTCCGGAACACTCCAGAATAATTAAAAAAGAGGAGGTACGTGATACGGTAAGTAAACTGACTCTGAAAAATCCGCAAAAATATTTTCTTTTAGTTTTGAAATATTTTAAAAATTAGGAAAATAAGAAACAACCAGGAAGGCACCCGAGGGGGGCACAAGACACCAGGGCGCGCCAGGGCCCAGGTGGGTTGTGCCCACCTCGGGAACCTTCCCGACTCCGTTTTCCTCCCGTTTGCTTGTTTCCCAAGATAAAAAATCTTTATATACCCCCCGAATGTTTTGACCACCGTATCGCAGAGAAATATTCTGTTCTTCTTTCTTGCTGTTTTCTGGCAGATCTGAAAATATGTCGTCTCAAGATTCGGAGGGAGAGAGCTATGTCGCTAATTATATTGCAAACCCCAAGGTCTACGGAGATGTGGAATATTATGGTTGGACCACGGAGGAAGAAGAAGACTATGATCCGAAAGGGAAAGAAGAGACAAGCTCAGATGAAGATGAAGTTCCATTGCCTCAACCTAGGGACATGCATGTGGAATTCAAGAAGTCAAGTCTCCCTAACAAAGCAAAGAAACCTAAGATCCAGTTATCCCTTTTCGTCTCTTGCAGGAAAACAAGCAGGAATTATGCAAAAAGGTACTAAGGCTTGAGCAGGAGATCGATGACTTGAGGGAGGAAAATTCCATCCTCAAGCGTAAGCTGGGGAAGAAGAACACTCATACCGCATCACCACCACCACCTTCTCCATCACCAAAAGAGACTGAAGTTCATGGTATGGACACTACCCTTGGCTTGTGCCAAGCTTGGGGGAGGTGTCCCGGTATCGTATCACCACCACTATCTTTGCCTTTATCTATTTTAGTTCGATCTTTAGTTTTCCTATGATTTAGTTGAATAAAAATTTAGTTCGATCCTTTCTTTCCGAGTGTTTGCTTAGTGATCTATCAATCGATGTAATCGTGTGCGAGATATATAGTAAAGAGTAGCTTGAGTTTTGTTTCTTTACTTTTATGTTGCAATAAAGGAAAGGAAAATAAATGAAAAAGATCATATGCTAATCTTATGGTAAGTAATGACATCACACAAGGAAAAGTATAAGTGGTAAAAATTGTTGGAGATTGACAAACATAGCATTGGTCAATGATGAAACTCATGAAAGAATTAATAAGGGAAGAGAAGATTCACATGCAAATACACTATCTTGGACATCTTTTATGATCGTGAGCCCCCATTAAATATTTTGTGTCAAAATAGTTGACGTTGGACAAGCAAGACAACGTAATGATTTATGTTTGTTCATATTCACATAGAAGTTATATTGTTATAGATCCTTTAACATGTGGTGCTTGCTTAATATCTTTTCTAGCCAAAAATTCCGCACTAAGTAGAGATACTACTTGTGCATCCAAAAACCCTTAACCCAAATCTTATTTTGAGAGTCCACCATACCTACCTATGGATTGAGTAAGATCCTTCAAGTAAGTTGTCATCGGTGCAATAAGGCAATAAAAATTGCTTCTAAATGTGTTGGATCATTTAGTGTAAGAGAAAATTGAGCGTTTTACGAACTTGTGATGGCAAAGTAATAAAAGGGACGGACTGCGTAATAAAGGTTGCTATCATAAGGGGTAATATAACATGACGTTCTTTTGCATCAAGGGGTTTGGCATACAAACAAATAAGCGCATGACAACCTCTGCTTCCCTCTGCGAAGGGCCTATCTTTTACTTTTATGCATTTACTTTTATGAAGAGTCAAAGTTTTCTTCCCTATTCCCTTTTATTTTCTCTTTTGGCAAGCATCATATGGTGAGGAAAGATCTAGGCACATATATCCAGTTGGATATGAGTAGGCATGAGTTATTATTGTTGACATCACCCTTGAGGTGAATACATTGGGAGGCGAAACTATAAGCCCCTATCTTTCTATGTGTCCGGTTGAAACTTTTTGTTCATGTGTACGCTGTGAGTGTTAGCAATCATAGAAGATTAAATGATGGTCGAGTATGTGGACTTTCCTAAAGGCTCCGATACGTGACCCTTCCTAAAAATATGATGAATTGTAGTTGCAAACTTGACTGAGAACATAGTTTGTTGGGCTTCAATAAGGTTTATGCTTTATACTTCAATGTTGTGATGAACTGTTACTTGTTCATTAGAAGTTATATGATAAAGGTTATATGATAAAAGTTATTTGATAAAGTTTTATGTTAAAGTTCTTTGCTGCTATAATAATATGCATGATGCTTCTATGTCCGTATTTTGTTTTTATCGACACCTCTCTCTCTAAGCATGTGGGCATGTTTTTGGATTTCGGTTTTCGCTTGAGGACAAGCGAGGTCTAAGCTTGGGGGAGTTGATACGTCCATTTTGCATCATGTTTTCCTACTGTTATTTATAATGTTTTTATGCATAATAATGCTTTTTTGGAGTATTTCTAATGCCTTTTCTCTCATAATATGCAAGGTTTACACAAAGAGGGAGAATACCGGCAGCTGGAATTCTGGACCTGAAAAAGCTACGTCAGAGTTACCTATTCTGCACATCTCCAAATGAGCTGAAAATTTACGAAGAATTGTTTTGGAATACATGAAGAATATTGGAGCAAATAACTACCAGAGGGGGCCCACCAGGTGGGCATAACCCACATGGGCGCGCCAGGGAGCCCAGGCGCGCCCTGGTGGGTTGTGCCCTCCTCGGCCCACCTTTGGTGCCCCTCTTCTGGTATATAAGTCATTTTGACCTAGAAAAAATAAGGAGAGGACTTTCAGGACGAAGCGCCGCTGTCTCGAGGCGGAACTTGGGCAGGAGCACTTTTGCCCTCTGACGGAACGATTTCGCCAGGGGAACTTCCCTCCCGGAGGGGGAAATCATCGTCATCATCATCACCAACAACTCTCCTATCTTTGGGAGGGCCATCTTCATCAACATCTTCAACAGCACCATCTCCTCTCAAACCCTAGTTCATCTCTTGTGTTCAATCTTTGTACCGGAACCTTAGATTGGTACTTGTGGGTGACTAGTAGTGTTGATTACATCTTATAGTTGATTACTATATGGTTTATTTGGTGGAAGATTATATGTTCAGATCCATTATGCTATTTAATACCCCTCTGATCTTGAGCATGATTATCATTTGTGAGTAGTTACTTTTGTTCTTGAGGTCACGGGAGAAGTCATGTTGCAAGTAATTATGTGAACTTGATATATGTTCGATATTTTGATGATATCTATGTTGTGATTCCCTTAGTGATGTCATGTGAACGTCGACTACATGGCACTTCACCATATTTGGGCCTAAGTGAATGCATTGTGGAGTAGTTATTAGATGATGGGTTGCTAGAATGACAAAAGTTTAAACCCTAGTTTATGCGCTACTTCGTAAGGGACTGATTTGGATCCAAAAGTTTAATGCTATGGTTAGATTTTATCTCAATACTTTTCTCGTAGTTGCGGATGCTTGCGAGGGGGTTAATCATAAGTAGGAGGTTTATTCAAGTAAGAACAACACCTAAGCACCGGTCCACCCACATATCAAATTATCAAAGTAGCGAACACGAATCAAACCAACATGATGAAAGTGATATGATGAAATTCCCGTGTACCCTCAAGAACGCTTTGCTTATCATAAGAGGCCGTTTTGGCCCGTCCTTTGCCACAAAAGGATTGGGCTACCTTGTTGCACATTATTTACCGTTACCGTTACTTGCTCGTTACAAATTATCTTGTTATCAAACTATCTGTTACCGACTATTTCAGTGCTTGCAGAAAATACCTTGCTGAGAACCACTTGTCATTTCCTTCTGCTCCTCGTTGGGTTCGACACTCTTACTTATCGAAAGGACTACAATTGATCCCCTATACTTGTGGGTCATCAGAGTCGGTCTACTTGTCACGGACGTAATGCCTAGATACATGATCATTGTCATGAATAACTTCATGACTATGCGCTTTTCTATCAATTGCCCAACAGTAATTTGTCTACCCACCGTATGCTATTTATTCGAGAGAGACGTCTCTAGTGAAAACTATGGCCCCCGGGTCTAATTTTATCATATTACAAAAACCAAAAATACCTTGCTGCAAATTATTTTCTTTTATTTTTGCAATTTATATATCTACCATTAGCAAATTTAATCCTTGCAACTAACGAGTTCAAGGGGATTGACAACCCTCTTGCCCGCGTTGGGTGCAAGTATTTGCTCTTGTGTGTGCAAGTACTATTCACTAGGATTTGCGTGATTCTCCTATTGGTTCGATAATCCTGGTTCTCACTGAGGGAAATACTTATCAGCTACTCTATTTCTTCACCATTCCTCTTTGGGGAAAATTCCAATGCAGCTCACAAGTAGCAACAACCACCGATCACGGTACCCACGAGGAGGGCACGAGCACCACCCATGAGCACATCACGGGCCATGCCCAACCACACACCTACCCGAAGCACAAACTCCGATCTGCCCTGGCACCGATCTGGCCTGCCCGATCACGAACCATAGACCGGAACCTTCCCCGCCGCGCATGCGGCCGGCACCATCGGCGCCCGCCCAGCCCGGTGCGCCGTCAGTATAGACCCAGGAGAAGGCCATCGACATCACCACCCCGCGCCGCCTGTAGAAGCCAGCCGCCGCAGTTAACCAAGGCGCACACCGTCACCCAGCCCAACTGTGGCCCTGGACAACCACCCGCGCGAGGCAGAGCACCACCACTGCCCTCAGCCTCTACCATCGAAAGGCAGAGCAACAGCCTCCGGCCCGCGCCGGCTGCTGGCCAAATCCGACCGCCGCTACCAGACACGCACCATCCACCACGCGACACCCTTCGGCGGCGGTGGGGGAGGAGTAGGGAGGAGGGAGGGAGCTAGCAGAGGAGATCGAGGTTTCCTCCCCGGCCGCCTCGCGGGTGGCGGCGCGGGAGGGCTTAGGGTTGGGGAGGGGAAGGAAAAGTGTGTGTCGCTCAAAGTGAACTTGCCCCCATCCATTTAAAATCTAATGGCCATGGACGACACCCAATAAAATTCGCTGAGCTTGTCCCGGTACATAGTTGGTATTCTAGCTATGAATGATGAGATCATGAGGCCAACTCCAATAGTTGGTATTCCAGCTATGAATGATGAGATCATGAGGCCAACTCCAACGCTAGACCCCAAACGGACGTTCAATTTGTCTGTTTGGGGCAGAAAAACGGACATGCGCGTTTGATTTTGGACGCCCGTCAACTTGTGCACTCAACTGGACAGCCGCATCTCAAATTGTCCGGCCGCTTCCCCACCACGCCTGCCCGCTCGCCGGCGCCCGGCCCCGCCGCGTTGCCCGACATGCTCGGCCAACGGGGCTGCTGCAGCAGCAGCTGAGCTCACCTCCCTCGCCTGAGGCCAGTGCTGCCGTCGCCCGCTCGCCGGGGTGCTGCAGCAGAAGCAGTCGCCGCGTCCCGCCTGTGCCTGCCACGCTCGCCCTTCCGCCGTGCTGCTCGACGTGCTCGCCCAACGGGGATGCTGCAGCAGCAGCCGAGCTCACCTGCCCTGGCTCGCATCGCTGCTGCTCGTCGACGCGCCGCCCCTGCCCGTCGACCTCCCCGCGGTCGTCGGCCTAGCATGGTGGGTGGGGTGCTGGGTGAAAAAGGAGGAGAGTGGGTGGGGTGCTGGGTGAAAAAGGAGGAGAGACAGATGGGCTACCAGCTGCATGCAGCGGATAGACAACAGGACGCAGAAAATGTCCAGTTTGTGTCCACTTTGGACGCAAATGACGACCAAATTAGGTTCAGAGATGGGCTTAAATGGACACAAAACGGTCAAAATAATGCGATGGGGTTTGTGGTTAGGTCATTTTTCTGTCCGTTTAACGCAAACGAACACGCAGAGACGAAATGGGATCGTTGCTTGAAGTTGACCTGAGATCGCCATCTAAAAGATGCACAATCTTCCATCCCCCAATGTTCCCAGGCTGGGCCAGGTGAGCGAGCTGTAGTTGGTTGGTTGATGCTAGCAAACAAAAATAAGGCTGCGTGCCCCCATCACATTTTTTTAAGATGATGCCCCATCACATTCTGTTGTACGTAGTACGTTTCATCCGGTGTCCGCACCATTGACTTTATGGTGGAACCGGCCATCGTCAGCATCAGATACAATCAGCCGAAACCCACACTGTTTTGTATGCGGGCTCGCGAATTTTGCTCTTGTTCGTCGTCCTCTCGGTGTTACGAACATTGCGCGCAAACTTTCTTGAATTTTAGCCCATGGATCGACATAGAGTTCTTTTTACCCCATGCAATGCATCAAGTACTCCCTCTGTAGGCGTGTACTGATGTGTTGCCTGGTACGCTCACCTCCTTGATGGCTGAAGCTTTGGCTCTTCGCAGAGCAGTTGACATGGCACGTGAGGAACACTTTTCCTATGTGATCTTTGCCACTGATTGCCTCTCTTTGATGCAAAGGCTGAAATCCAAAGCCCAAGATCGTTCTATTGTTGGTTCCATCGTGGCTGATATCAAGCTGGCAACTCTGGGCTTGTCCTCATTCTCTTTTGTGCATGTTCGTCGGCGATGTAATGTGTTGGCTCATGTTTTAGTTAGGCCCTGTTATAACTCTACTGGTCTTTGTGTTTTCAACTATGCTCCGGAGTGTATGTGGAAGACTTTGTATGACTTTGTTGTTTAGTCAATAAAGTGCCGACATTCAAAATAAAAAAGTACTCCCACTGTATCACTATAGTGATCTAAAAGATCTTAAGTTAGTTTAGAGAGGGAGTACGTCAGTATGTGCAAGTTTTTTTTTAGGGTGTCAGTATTTGCACAGCTTGTCCTGTGGCGTGGCACCGGCCACTCTGGGCGCATGGGCCTACGGGATCTCCGGCGTATCGTCGAGGCTTGATTCTGCGCAGGGCGCTGGGCATGGACCATATGCGTTCCAGCTCTTGCCTGCGGTAACGCTGAAGTCAGCACTGATTGGGTGCATGGCAGGGCCGTTAGCCGCCCGGCCGCTCCCCTGCGGCGTGTGCGGCGGCCGATCCCACCACGTCGGCCAGCGCGCACGCCGCTGTGGTGTTCCCGTCTTGAGCGGGATGAAGAGGTACACGGCCCACGGTGGCCGCGTGCACCGGTTCACGTGCTTGCACAACTGCGGCTGGTGCTCGAATCGTACTACGCGGTGTGGTGCCATCACACTAGTTTTGCTTTCGGTGTCCCAGGTGGATGCAAAGAAAGGTTTATGCAAATGCAACAGGGATAATAAGAGCATCTACAACCGGACCCCTCAAACACGCATCATACGTCTGGGCGGGCCGCCCGGTCACTGTCCGGTCACCATTTTTTGACCCAGACGGCCTCCTTAAACGGCTCTCAAACGTCCGGGCTGGCCGGCACCCTCTTATACAACCCAAATATGGGACGGATATAGGGGCGCCCGGGCACGCCCGTCACGTCGCTCTGACGAAGGGGTCCCAGCCGGAAACACCCTCAAACCCGGCGGTCCGAAACTCGTCTCCTCCGTCGGACCGGTGGCGCCGCGTGGTGCAGCTCCGGCGGACCGCGTAGTCCATTGCCCGGCTATTTAAGTCGGCCGGCGGCACCGAAACCCTACCATCCATCCTCATTTTCCTCCTCCTGTCCGCCCCCCCCCCCAGACACTTTCCACTCCATCTGTCCGCCTAGTAGCCATGCCCCCATGCCGTCGGGTGAGGAGCGAGCCCTTTCTGACGCCGGAGCGCCGGCTCGAGCTCCTTGAGCAGATCCGGGCTAGGCGCGAAGCCCGGATCGCCGCGGGGCTACCTCCGGATGTAGTGGATCCGGAGGAGGAGTTGGAGGAGGAGGAGGAGGAGGTGGAGGAGGAGAGGACGAGGAGGAGGAGGAGCCGGAGGAGGAGGATGTGGGGGACGCTGGCGACGGAGATCTGCAGGCAGAGCAGCAGGCCATCCTCGATTCCCTCCGACCGGAGTCGGCTACGGAGGCAAGACGCCGTCGCCGGCAGGAGATGGAGGCGCAAGATGCTGCGGAGGAGGCGGAGATGTTCGCCTACATGGATGAGGTCGAGCAGGAGGAGGATGAGCCGGAGCCCTCCTACCCACCCGTCCAGCCGGCGCCCGGCACCGTCGAGATCGTGGGCATCTCGACGACGAAGAGTAGCTACGGTAGTACGTAGATGTAGTACATAGGATTATTTTTGCTTGTGTTTGTATGGATTTAGGGGATGAAATATGAGAGAGGCGGATGCAAAGTGGCTAATTTGAGGCGTGCCCAGTCAGTGCCTGCGGACGCGTCCGCGGGGGTTTGAGGGGCCGGATTTGCAAAATCCGGCAGTAGATGCTCTAAGAGCATCTCGTTTTTTAAGATAATATAGTTTGGAAAATGTTTTTTATATTATAGCATAAAGGGAATATATTTAAGGAGTAAAAGTGTGTTTTAGTGAATTAGGCACTAGCTAGCAGATCCCTAAAGCGCATATAATCCCTAAAAATACAACTTTTCAATTTCTAAAATGTAACAGTTGTGACTAGGGCTGGGCGTTCGGTTTATATGGTTAATATGGTTCGGTTTATTCGGTTTTTTATAATATCGGTTTTGAAGAAATGGAAACCGAAACAAGCACACAAAGTTAGAAACCGAACCATATTAACCATAATATATCGGTTCGGTTTCTTCGGTTAACCGAAATACATGCACTCGTCAGTGTAAGTGTAATGATTCATGAGCACTGATTTGCATTGTATAGAATGCATAAAATAGTCACAAGAGCTAGCAACCTTAACATCAGGCAATGCTTTATTCGGTCAAGCAAAAAAGTGAACATAATTAAGTGGAAAAATCACATGAAACGTGCCATGTATTATGTACGGAAGAACACGTGCGATGCCTCCAAATTGAGCAGCTCATGCACTAAATGATACACTAGTAGTTACTTGCACGACCAAGAGGCATGCATACATACCAGATATACATGGACATTATTAGTTTGATTGGGAGATTAGAGACTCAGAGCAGTTGTAAAAGTACATGTGATCTAGCGGCTAGCCGGATGTCCGCCACAAATAACAAGGATTTGCCGATGATTGCTAGCTCGCCGGAGTCAGGCCGGATGTTTAATTGTTCGCCAATGGCTGAAGAGGTCGTCGCCTAATTTACCTTTTGGAGAGACCTCCGCCTGATGGAGTGAACATGGTATTTACACAGGGCATCCTACATATCGGTTTGTTCGGTCTATTCGGTTTCTGGGCACTGAAAACCGAACACAAACCAAACACCAAACAGCCTTAAAATTTCCCACCGAACCAAAAACCAAACCACCGAATTAACCGACATATCGGTTAATATGGTTCGGTTCGGTTTGGTTTTTCGGTTTTCGGTTTAACTGTGCCCACCCCTAGTTGTGACCAAATCTAGTCGACGCACGTGGCTGCGGACTATATTAGCTCGGCCGCCATACCCAGCTTGTTGTCCACTCCATGCAGGAGGAATCAACACGGAACACCATCCCACAACCCGGTCGGCTACTTCCGCATCTTCCCGCAAGTCTAGGTCGCCGAAATCGTCACTTTCGCCGCCGGTGAGGCCGTCATCACTACAGCTCCACAAGGTCACCGCCGAAGTCGTATTTCTTTTGGAATCAGACCGGCTGACAACGGAGATGCCGTAGGAAGCTCGACCCCAAGCCAGTGCCTGCAGACGCCGCCGAATCCAAAGAAGAATCCGGTCGTTCCAGTCACCAGCGCAACCTTCATTCCCGGCGTTGTTTGTCGGCTCCTCGCCCACGAACCGCGTGTGCGGCCACCTACGCGGCATCAACGGTCTCCTTCGCCGCCTAGAGGACCAAGCCAGAGCTCCATCGCCGGTCGATGCCGCAACGACCGCCGCCTCACAGAAAGGTGTTTGTTGAAATTCCCCTATGCATTTCTTCGACGATTCTTCGTCAGATGAGGAAAAAGATGACGATTTCGAGTTTGTCAATGTCATGGTTGCAGGACGAAGATTTCAGGAGGCCACAACGTGGTTCTCGGATAGGTCGACGACTGTTTCTTCGAGAGCGTAAGTTGTGTTTGAATTTGAATGGTTTATGTACAAGAACATTGAATTTGTTATGTATTTGAATTGTGTGCACTTCATTATTCAAGTTTTATTTTTTTATGTTCCGACCGAGATCGACGCCATCAGCCGACAGTGTGGCACTGTCATCGGCGGTGTGTGTGTGTGAGGGTAGGAGGGGGGGAGGGGAACCCTAGTTGACGCCTGCAAGAATAAAGTAGGCGTGGCTTCGCACACATAGACTCGCTGAGGGCCGACCCAGTTTGGCGCTTCACTTGCACGCTTTTGTTTTTCTCGTTCGCAATTTTTTGTTGGGTTTGTATTTTGGTTTCTAATTTTGTTTTTCTTTTCCAATTGGTTTTTAGGATATGGTTTTTTTGGTTTTTGAATAAATGCTTGTGTTTTTTTTAAAACAGAAATTTCAAATAATGATCTTGTTTTTAAAATTTATTCAAAATTTCAAAAATTATTCCCATTCCAAAAAAGTGTTAAAAAAATGTTCTGATTTTATTTAATAGATGGTTAATAATTCTTTAATATACAATGATTTTTTTGAATACACACAGATTTTTCTCTCTAATATACAGTGTAATATTATAAATATACTATGAACATATAGTTAATTTTTTTAAGGGATTTTCAAGGACTTGAATAAATTTTCAAATTGAAAACACTTTTTGACGTATGATAATAAAATTTAAAATTCATGAATTTTTAATAAAATTTGTAACAGTTTTTTTTTGAATATGTGAATTTTGGAAAATTTTGAAACGATTAAATTCATTGACACCTTTTGAAATTTGTAAAGTTTTTAGGAATTTGATATTTTTTAACAAAAAATTTATAAGGAACGAAAATAAACTGGTGCCAGAATTGGGCCAGCCCGTTGGCACTCGCATCAGGCCACTGATCAGATGCATGTCGGGGCCCTTGGCCGGCCTCTCCCCCGCGACGTCGATCAGTCGAAGTGGCCGTAGCTAGCAAGCACTGCTGGACGCGTACGATGGGTGACTGCCCGAGCGTGCGGTAGTTAATGGCTCCGACCGCAGAATTGAAGCCGCCGCCTGTTCATGCCATCGACTTGAATCAGGCCGCAGATAATCAGTCAATCAGAACGCACGATCGCGATGTCACGCCCACCAACCCCGAGCGGTCGCCGTGCAGCCCCTCAATCAATCTAACGGTTTTGTTCAAATCCTGTGGGAAGGTACTACGTTCCCGAGCGTCACGTCGATGCTTCCCCAGCCGTTGATCTCAATTAAATGCAAAATCTTGGCCGTTAGACCATCGCACCATAAAACTCTCAGGGGCAACGTCCATTTCAGTCTTGATGATGTTAGACTATCCATAGTGGGAGTAATATAGATAGTAAGACCATCTACATTTGGACTTGGCAGATCCGTTTTCTCAAACGCCCGCGGACGCGCCCGCGGGCATTGACCAGGCACGCCTCATATGTTAGCTTTCATATCGGCGACCCTCATATCCAAAACCTCAAATCCATGCAACACTATGCATAAACACAATCAACACGCCGGATCACCATTGCATCGCCGGACAAAAGGACCGTAGTTCATTGGCGAACAGTGCAAATGCATACTACAAATACTTAGAACATATTTAAAACATAAATAAAATGGGGAAGGGGGGAGGAAATCACAATTTCCTCGCCGGCCCCTTCCCCTTCTGGTCGTCGGCCCGGCTGTGCCCCTCCTCCATGTAGTCGTCGGCGTGCGGAGGTGCATCGTCGTAGGAGCTGGAGGTGGAGCCGTCCGTCAGGTTGGAGTCGGAGCTACACTATTGGCTCGACAGCCTGCGGAGCAGGCGGTCCACCTCCTTCGCATGACGGGCCGACTTCGCCTTCGTCGTTGCCTCCTTGTTAGCCTCGCGTTCTGACAACTCGATGGCGAGTCGGAGCGCCTTGGCATTCTTGCGACGGAGGCGCCACGCATCCGTCTCCGTCGTTGTGAGAGAACGGCGGAGGACCGACGCGAGGAGCGCGGCCTCGGGATCGACCGGCACACTCGTGTGTGACCGACGCACGATCAGTGCCTCCCCCGCCACTGCCCTCTCCCTCGCCCGCTGCCACTCGTGTCAGGATGCTCGTGCCTCGGACTCGGGCGTCCTCGTGCGTGTCGGCACGGGCACGAGGACCCAGCAGTGGCGGGGTACCACTTCCGGAGCAAAGGGTGGTGGTGGATGGCATTCCTGAAGGAACGGAGCGAAGCGGCCGAAGCTGCACGCCGGGCGGGACGGGCTGGTGACGTCGCTGGCGCTTCTTCGACAGGCGTCGGACACTGACAAAGTTGATCCGCCGCTGCCAGATCTGCCTTGGTCGAGCCGTGAACGCCTCAACACGATGCGGAGGGGCGACCTCCTCCACATCGTCGGGCTCCGCTTCGCACAACAGGCTCCGCTCCGATTCACCACTGGAGCAAGCGCTGCTTCGGTCGCTGGCCATCGAATGGAATCGGAGGGCATTGGAAGTGGAGTGGATGGAGATGGGAGTAAAGTGGAGTTCGGATTGACCGCGGTCTAGGATTTTCCAGATGGGGTTTTGTGGGACACAGATGGGCCAGGATGGGCTAAGCAGGCATGGCGGACGTGCCCAGACGCGCCGCATATCCGCTCTATATTTGGACTGGATATGAGGGGCGCCGGACAATCCAGACGTTTAAGGACGGCTTAAAGCGCCCGACTGGGTAGGTTTTTCACGACCAGTCAGTGATCGGGGCGTCCGTCCGGGCGTTTGGGGATGGTTTGGGGTGCCTGGCTGTAGATGCTCTAACATATATGCCACCTAAGCAAAAAAGATGATGTGGATGCTAATTAATGAGGAGAGAGATAAGTAGAGTGACATAGATAGTTATCATCACATAACGCTTCTCAAGAAAAGAAAATAAGGCCATATATTATACAACCTTTATGTTACTTTGCATTATGGAGGTAGTAACATAGACTAGTAATATATGAAAGCGGACCAGGAGCACTCGGTGACTCAGCCCTCCTGAATCCCGTCCGCCGACTTTCTCGCTTGGGAATATGCATCTCATGCGTACGCAGTAACAGTAGGTACATGTGTTGTGCTATTTAGTACATCTGCACCGCGAACACGATACAAAGTGCTTTGCTGTGGTGTGCATACAAAGTCAATAGTCCTAATTAATGAGACCAGTGTTTGCATGCAAGAAAAGTTAACGTGTTGTCTTTCCTCTACCAACACAGGTATGTTAGAGTACGGTGTGCCGAGGCTTCCATATCCCATATGACGATTCTGCTAGGGTTGCTCTTATAGAGGTTCTTTAATTTTGTTACATGAAATATATGTACAAAATAGGGATAACTGAAATTGGTGTGTATTAAAGTTGATCTTAAGTCCAGCATGCTGCAATTTTGATCGATCTCTTCCCCTCCATGCATCGTGGAGTATTCATTCTTCGACTATGCATACATGCGCCCACATGTTTGCATATACTCGCGAAATAACCAACTTGATGCTACACTTAATACGCTGTCCAAAATACGATCTTGTGTGCATCGATCATGCACGCGTGTATATATAGGATCTGATCTGAGAGAGACATTCGATGGAGTGACTGATGTTTGCTGCTGGTTCTGGGAGGAACGGGCTTACACCATTTAATGTCCAAAATGCCAGTTCCTTCATGCACTCACTACAGTACATTGCACTTATGGTAAGCTCATACCAAGATATTTGAAAAATACACTGAATATTGGTTTAACATCCTGCAAGTCATCATCAAGTGTTGTTAGCGCATTCCGACTGGCTGGGCAGGTTGTCTAGATGACAGACGATCATTTCGTGGCTTTGAAGTATTTTTTGTATCAAACTTAATTTTATGGTGTGCAAAGAAACAACCTACTCTCTCAAGGTCATATACAGAAGCAAAATACAAGACATTAGCAAATGCAACGGCAAAATTATCTGAGTTCAGTCCATGCTTAAAATTTGAAGTAAATTATATGTAAGCTCCATGGGTATATTGTGACAACCTTGGTGCCGCCGACCAATCTTCCAATCCTGTTTCCAAGGCAAGATCCAACACATAGAAATATATTTCCATTTTGCTGGAGAAAGAGTTGCTAATAAACAATTGGAAATTCGCTTCGTGCACTCCAGAGATTAGATTGCAGATAGCTTTACCAAAGTATTTCTCATAAGGAGTTTTGAAGAATTCAAGTGTAATTTCAACTTGGCAAATTTGTGATTAAGGGAGGGTGTTAATGAACCTATCATGTACTACGTCGCAACAGGGCTTCCAGAAGGTGTCCATATGATTACACGTTCTATCACATAGGTAGTTCAAGTTGTATGAGTGGGTCATAGACTTGTATGAGTGGGTCATAGACTTGTAGTGTCGAGGTTGCCGAGGATCAATCACACAGATAAAAGAGCAACTTTTGACTATCACACATCACTGTCAAAGGCATCACCCGGACAACGGATGAAGCCATTGGTATTGTGTACTCCTTGACCCATGTGCCTTTGGTGGGATCAGCGAGAAGCCATATGTTGGTTGAGCTCTGTTGAACCATGCATAGGGCATCATTAAGCTTGGTCATACATCTTGTTGTCGTCTTCTCTTGTAGTTTTTCACCTGATCTCATTGGGCCCCTGATCGACGCCCTCCATTCCTCACTTTCGAGATCAAAGCGGAGTACATAAAGCTCTTTCACCTGATGTGACCTGGATCCAGAAAGGAAGTGCATGACACCATTGACCATGACGACAGAACTGTTGTCATAGCCGTGGGTAGTGACTACTTCTCGAGGAGACTGCACCTGCCTCCACTTGGTGCCATCTTCTAATGTGAGAACCTTACAATATTGTCTCTTGAGGCAGACGACCTTGTACGTGCGAGACGGAGCAGCGCAGCCAATGTGGAGATCGCAGAACAATTCCAACTTAAACTGCCTAGAGGTCATCATTACAATCCCAGTGGGAAGATCTATCACGTTGACGATGGGCTTGAGGCCAAAATAATCCTGGGCGCTGCAGATCGGGCCATCGAGGCGGTAGCCGTAAGTGCAAACACCTGGCCTCTTAATAACTCTTACGACGTTGCCGTCCATGTCCATCAGCCGCAGGTCGCTGCGGACTTTATCGGAGGAATCGGCGGCAAACAGGAGTAGCGGCTCCACGTGGCTTCTGTGCGTGGCGACGAAGGATGGGCCGGAGATGAGGGTGTGCCACCTGCTGGAAGCGCACCGGAATCTGCAGGCAGACTTCACCAGCACCCGCGAGAGTATCTCGAAGATCACATCCTCTGGTAACGACGGCAGCATAGTGGGCGATGTGATGGTAAAAACATCCGTAGTAATTTCTTGAGGAGAGAGGCATAGAGAGAAGGATTGTTGCTTTGAGGTTGGACAAACTCTCATGTCGTATGTCAGGCCATATGCCTCCCCGTATGTATGCATTCTAGGGATTTGATGAGTTGAGATTTGATATATATATATAGGGTTTAGGGTTTAGGATTTAGGTTAGAACTAGACCTCGGAAAGGAATGTGGCCACGTATGCGATGGTATTGGACTCGGAAGTTATGGTTTTGTTTTCGCGCAACTTGGACAGCGAACGATCCCCTGCAGTCCGGACGTGATGGTACGTACTGCCGTTGCTCTCCTGATCGATGCGTGATTTCTGGGCTTCGATCGTCATGGCCGTACGCCGGAGTACGTACGGAGTCGTCCTCACGTCCGGACTGTAGGAAATCGTATATACGTTGGCTGTTGGCTGCCGCAACCGCAAATCCAGACTGCAGGAAACCCATCCGACTCCTTTTCGATGTCGATATATTGTCAGAACAGCACACAAACAATCTAAGAAAACAAAAATGTCATGAACACAAGAGTTTGCCCAACCAATCCCTCCTCGAGAACTTTCGTGTTCTTACCATCGCATGGACGACGCGACGATGCTGCCATCGTCGTTACCGCATGACGTGATCTTCGAGGTACTCTCATGGGTGCCGGTGAATTCCGTCTGCAGATTCCTGTGCGTGTCCGGGGGTGGCACGCTCCTCCCGTGAAACCGGCAGCGAGCTGCGGCTGGTGGATATGGACCGTAATCTCGTGATATGATCAAAGACCGAGGAACAAGCGGGTCAGAACGACGGAGAGAATGATGAGATGGAATAGTGACGACGCACCGGAAGGACACAGTCGGTCGGTCGCACAATGGTGTAGGCTGCTAGCAGGGATCATTGCACTGAGGGGCATATTCAACACCTCAATGTGCCGTTCCTGGCGCCGCCCCCACGAGGCCACGACCATGATTCTTGCTGTCTCCCCCGATCTCCCGTCGTCCAATGCGCACGCACGGACGCTGCTGCTAGTTAGCTAGCTTCCTCGTGGCTATGGCTAGCTAGACGCTGCAGCCTGAGAGCCCCTGGGATGGAACATGTGCCCGTCTCTGTTTTCTCCGTGCGCCACCAGCATTCCCCTGCCCTAGCTCGCTACATGCATTCTCCCCATGCCGATGGATGGGATTTGAGACCCATCCCTCATAGTTTTAGGTACGTAATGACATTATTCAAAATGGCACTACTCACTGGCACAGACATGCATGCAAAACGAGTCAAGATGAAACATTACCCAGGGCTGTTTCAGGCCACCAACTGTTACACAGAAAAAAAGGGCGACAAATACAAGCAACCACGGCAATAATGCCATGAATGCATGGGATCGGGCTAGCTCTAGCTCGCCTAAAGCCAATAAAATGCAAAATAGGCACTGTTTGTCCACGATAGCTATACCTGCATGCATGCATGCACGCAGGACCCCACTGGTGAATTAACAAACCTGACAGCATTCAAGCTTCTGGTCCATGAGAATAAAGGGGGTACAATGAAATGAAGGCCGCAAATTCTAGTAGTATGTGGTACGAACGAGATCTAGTTACGGCTAGGTTTATTTACGTACGTTTTTCTGTGTTCTAGAGGTAGCTAAATCTTCACAGAAAATATTAGCGAAGATCCATCTCTCTCTCTCTCTCTCTCTATATATATATATATATATATATATATATATATATATATATATATATATATATATATATATATATATATATATATATGGGTCGCGCTATTCGTCATCCTAGGTGAGGAATTCTTATTCCTCACCCCAGCCCACGTATGCGCTGTGTCAAACCAGCTTCCACCCACGGTAAGAACAAAGGTTTGGGAGGCAAGATTACTAGATGGAGGTTACGTAAGATTATGGACTGCACATCAGTCTAGCGCTGGAAAAGCCACGATGACGCCCCCAGGGAAGTGAGGTAAGATTACGGTTGCATGTGAAGTAAGATTACAGCCTAGACAATCAATCCCACGCGCAAAGAGAAATATAGGAGGAAAATTAGATTGTGACGTAAGACTACTGCAATAAATAGTGGCAGCATTCTTGATTTTTGTACATAAGGTTGCGTGGTCCCTCAGCAGTACCATTGATACCTTGTATCACTCTCATGTTATTACTCTTCACGCCAGGAAATAACCAATTTTTATGCACGACTGAAGGCAAACCCAAACTATGTTATGAGTTATGACATATGATGATTAAAGAAGGCAACCCAAATGATGTTATGACAGTGTAAAATACAAAGACTTTTGACTGCTGTCGCTCATTCTGATACTACCAGTATGAATTTGCCTCAGGTTGACACCAGCTTTAAGAAGAATTCACTAGTGGTCACAAGAATGCTTTAGGGATTGGCAAAATTTGCAGCAACATTAGCCCACTGTTGCGTGTTCTTGCTTGTATCTGTTTTAGCGCAACTGGATGTATTGACAGAAGTGGAAATTCTACAGGGATAACATTGCAGTAGCATCTCTATGCTGTAATAAGAAAAGGAAAAAAAACAAATCGTCTGAGAACCAAAATGGGTTCTTAAGCGGATATATTAAATATTAAGATATAAAATGAAACGTGCATCAATATACAATCAGAAAATTTCTTTTTATGAACTAAACAGTATCAGAAAGCAACTCCAAATAGAGAGGTGATGTGTTAAAAATAATAGAACCAACAAGTGGCGCATCGGAAAACAGGGATGTAGTGCTTGGCTGCTACATAAAAATCTAAAGCACAATTCCGGAACAGATTCACCTTTTTATTATTGCTTTAAACCTCAATATAGGATGGATCGCAAAATACAAAACCGTGTTCCAGAAAACCAATTCATGATCAGGTTTGCAAGAAAATACACTTCTAAATATCCATCATACACTACCCTTCATCCACCCCGCAACAAAGAACAGAACAAAGAGAATATCTCGATTCTGAGAAGCATATCAACAAGCAGGTAAAGGCCACCAACAAACAAGAGTACATAACACTTGAGATTAACCTTGGTTTTTCTACGTCAAATTGAAACAAATTAATATCAAAATGACATCACAAGGGAATTTTCAATGTGTGTGTGCGGGAGTGGGGGGCTATATATCATTGGTTCTATCAGATTGGTCCATACAACACTGGAGCAACAAGAAAACGAAGTCCCCACACAACACTGGAACAGGCAGGAGCTGTGAGAAGGCTTGCTACTAATATTCTACAAGGAGATGCACTAATCTGACATAGTACACAAAACATAGCTAAGCCTTGAAACGGAATTAGGCACCGGGCCGAGCACCATCACGGCTGCGTGGGCAGGGTGATGCCACGAGCGAGTAGAGGATATGGGTTTGGACTAGATACCAGTCAAGATCAGCCCATCATCTGCTTCCTGTCAAGGGTAGATGAATCCTGAATATATGTTGCAGAACACATATGAGTTCTGCTCAGTGTCAGACACAAAATTAGACTGTCTCGTAGTCTTGCTATATCAGTTTAGCACTTCCGCTCCCTGTAAATGTAAAGGATAGTCAATTCAAGGATAACGATTCACCTGACCAAATAATGAACTAAATAACTTGCATCCAAAATCAGGGCATTGCAATCAGTAGTAAACCAAGCAATGCATTGCAGAGAAACAAATTAACATCAACTAGGTTCTGATGGGCTGGGAAGTGACCAGGCCGTACTATAGCAGGAAAAATCTCACCTCATATATCAGACTCTTCCTGTGCATCATGTCTTCAGAATGACAAATGTAAGTCGTAATTAGATCAGTAATTTGTGATGGCTAAATTCAACTAAAAAAAGTGATAACAAAATGCAAGTGTCACTTATCTATAAATGGATAACGGACAAAAATTCATATACAAAAAGGAAAGGAAGTTATCACGCTCATATTAGCTGCAAAGCATACATTAGTAGCGTTGCTACTATTTCACTTCTGACCAGGTTAGTCAGCTTCAATATAAACACAGTAGATATAATGCGTGGACAAGAGTATTGATCTTGATAATATGAGCCCTGGATGTTCCTACTAATGTTATCCTTTTGCCAAGATGGATGTGTGGTACTGGTGAGCAGAGTCAGAATTTGGTATCTAGTATTTGCTAATTAAGATTCATATGAACTGGACCAATTACTCCAAAGAAGAAGAAAAGGAGTTGAGCTTCATGCTACCAGAAACACCACTAGTTACAAACCATGTGCGTGTTTCCATCATTACTGTGAGACTGGAATTTTGATCAATAAATACCTAGACTGGAACATTCCAGAAGGTATGATCAAGACGTACACCCATGTACATGCTTCCATCGCTAACAGCATAATAATCTAAGAAAAATTACAGCGACTAACAAAAAATACTTTAGATAGGTGATTGCCTTTGTTTTCATGTACTCTTCGTTCCATTTAAAATACAAAGCTGCAACTTGCTTTTTCATGGCATCATCACATAAATAAATAAATAAAAACTTGATTAACCAGCTAACTATTAATTTAACCTTCTTTTCGCTATGTTCACAAATTGATCTAACCCAGATAAAAAACATGAACTCCTCAAACTGAATCTAATTTACCTGCACTAGATCACTCAGAATTGCAGCTATATGAATCGAAAAATCATTGCAACTTGAGCAGTTCTAATCCACCATATCAAGGAAATAGTTCAAAAGTAAAGATGCACAAAAGTAAGATTTTGACGCAATTTGTTGGTCCTTCCCAATCCATAGTTCTATACAACTCATATAATCATAATATCTGAAGAAGAGGAACATCCCTAACATTGGGAGGCATCTGAAGGTTGGAGAACTTGGACGGGATCTGGAGGTTGGTGCGACTAGTGGCGCTCAGGTACAGAGGCGGCGGTTGATTTCTACGGCTAGTGGACAGGAACTGTGTGCTGCTGGAGAGGAGATCGAGGGGACGAGAAGTCACTGCTTCTCCAGCCGGCAGCGCTTGCTCCTGGCGTGGTGCTCTCCTTCTTGGCCATTGGGAGCGACAACAACAAACAAGTAGTCAAGCACCTTGCTGTGTCCATTTTAGGGCCCTTGCCGCTGGAATCCTGCTCCCAGAATTTGTCCAATAAAATTGGAAAAAATAAATCGTACAAACAGGTGATTTTGGCGAGAAGATTCCTCATACCATGGGGGTGAATTGGTGTACAGAGGTCTCCAATACTGATTTGGCTGGAAGGAAATCTCGTAGATGGTGCGGATGTGCGCATAGGCACCTTCATTTCTTCTCCAGTTTGTAGAAGAGAGGCGTCGATGCGCCATTCCAGCCCGGCGAAGAACCCAGACGCCTCTGCAACCTACTGCCAGCCGTCGATAAGAATCAGCACCGGCGAAGAAGAGGTTCTCGCCGCCCGTCACGACCTCACGGGAAGAGGGCAGATTGAATCGTCGGTGGGGCGAGTTGACCGAGTTACCCACGACTGAGAAAACCGTCCACAAAAAAAAAATCTTTTTTTAAGTTTGGTACATGGCTTGGTCGCACCGAGCATACCTACAGGGCGGTGGCCTCGCTCGACCCGGGTGGAGAATAACTTTATATAGGGTCGCGCTATTCGTCACCCTACGTGAGGAATTCTTATTTTTCATCCCAGCCCGTTGTACGCCACACATGCTACCCTGGTGCGTGAGCCACGGCCACGGAACGGCCGTAAGAAGCAAAAGCTGTGAGGTAAAATTACGGAGGTAACCGTCCACCATAAAAAAACAAAACGCTCCACAGGTAAAATTACCGCGTGGGGCTGAGGAACTACTCTGGCGCATGAGGCGTGTACGAGCTAAAGTCCTTTCTTCAACGGGAAGCCAGGTAAAGTTAAGGTATGGATGAGTTACTCGTAAGTTCTGGTCAAGCTCTGGCAGACAATTTGTTCCAGTGTCATAAAGCCACCGAAATCAAGGAGATTAGTATCATCTTTTTTTTACCTTGTGATTAGTATTATCTTAACAGTTTGTTGGTACGAAAGCAAATGTAGTTGATGGCTGTGTGCAAAATTTGACGTTCGTGCGAGGGGGAGGTCGTTGATGAGCTCGGCCCTTGACTTGCTATGTACTAGCCCGCAACAAAATTATAACTCTACTGTTGAGGAATGAGATACTAGCTCCTTATATAGGATATAGGAATTTGTCCAGAGCCGGTGAGGTAATGATGTCACAAGCCAAATAAGCAGATGGGACAAAGTAATTTTCTATTGTCATCTGAACACAAATAAGTTAGTGCAATAATCATGCAAAAACCTGATGGTTGGGGCAACACATACGAACAAGGCGACCTATAATTAGAGAAACAAACTGGCTTGGTATAATGTTATACTTCTCTATATGCACCGAAGCATCAGGTCTTGCCAAAAAGCTTTAAAATGGTTGGTGTCTCGCATCTTTCAGTCTTCCTGGAACGTCCCTTGCATATACCCATTGGTCAGAGTTCATAAAATCGTTATGGTGAATAATTCTATAAAACTATAGAGATAAAACTGAAAGCAAGAACTGGGCTTATCACATCCTTTGCTGGCATGCATGATCATGAATTTTGGAATCAGTAACCTAACAATTAAGTGGAATACTTATAAAAAAAAGGCAATGGGTTAATCTCAAACAATCATACTTCCAAGAAGCTTGCAGAATGAACTGCTTGAGCTTAAAGACAGATTTTACAACTACAAATTGTAGTTGGCAAAACATTAAAACATGGATAGATTCTTACCAACAACCCGCTGAATGAGGCATGATGGTCCAAGAGAAATGAAGCAATGTTGTTTCCTAGAGGAGAACACACACCGATTCCCTGTACTCATGTCATGTATGACTTAGCTTGATAAGTCCATGTATATTTAATGTGCTCTTTCGCTAGAGAACATTATTAGTTACACTAAGTTTTCTTTTCCGAAATAGTCGCCAAAAAATCACTATCATATATATAGCCATTGTTTTCGGGAAGAACTCAATTCTGTTTTTTGCCAGTTCTGAATTTGTTTTCTAGCATGCATACTTGTAGTCTATAACACTGAACACCATGACTATTAGCTTTTTAGCTTCTTTTCTCACAACTTACCAACTAGTGAAATGACATGGGTGCAATGTACGAATCTATTACATAGTCCTAAAACCAGTAATTGGCTATCTATATGTCCAGCAAATGTAACCTGCACACGAAAGAACCTAAGCATGGATTTCGTGATCTATATAACACACTTATAACTCCACATAGCTTATTATCTTCGACAAAATTGGTCTATTACAATCAATTTAGACCAGAACACAATCTACTACTGACGTAGAGGAACTAAATTTTTGGAACGAAATAAAAATTTGTAATGTCAGTATTAAACTTGTAGTTTAGCTATGATCAAAACTACTAAATTTTGGACCGAAATCAAAATTTAATACACAATAATTTGCCTCAAGATAGTAAATTGCTACGTAGTTATGTAAACTGACCGAGAGTAGGCGATACTGAACAACTCCGGTGGTGAAGACTCGGTTGCCGACCATCATGATGAAAGGAGATGCATGGCGCATCAACATGCATGCCAATGGCGAAAGGTAACCTGACATCGAGGAACACCAGTGTCACTACATGACTACTTGGCCTTCTTCGAATCCACGACCACCCACCTCTGTACAAAAATTAGGGTGTTCCTGATAAAAAAATGTTACTTGCACGAAAGCAAGCACACAGTCAAGGATATATGGTAAAATCAAATTACCTCTTTGGACAGGATGTTCAGCCTCATGATCTCTTCTATATCTACAGCCTCTCTGCAAAAACCGAAAACCAAATTAGCAATTTGGGAGGAACACGACCAGGTGAAACGTATGTGGATGTTGATTGGAAGTTTGGAGAAGAAAGCATTAGGATTGAGGCTTCTCACCTCCTACCGTGCAATCCCCACCTACACACATGGAACTAAAACCAAAATAGCCCAAACATGGATCACCATCGCCATACATGGCCTTTGTGAGCCGGAAGAATCACCCGGGCCAGCCACGGCCGGGGAACCTGCCCGTGCTTATGAGACACTGGAGTGGCCGCAGCCTCTTGAATTGGATGGAGAAGAAGAACAGCTCATACCATCAAGCCCCCCTCACACCTACAGCCACCCATCCACCTCGGCGACGAGTTGTCGCCGCTGCCACCCCAGGGAGCAGCGTCGGCCACTCCTATACAAAATGCCACAAGTAGGAAGTCGAGCGCCCGACCTCGCGTCATCTACAAAGGCCACACCGGTAGCACGAGGAAGAGGCCGGAGAGATCCCTTTATTCCGCTTCGTCCTAGCGTACCTACCACTACCAAAACCACAAAACCTAGATCGTGCAGACCTAAAACATACCTCTGTGGACAGATCCGTGTTCCCATCAGCAAGCTGACACCTAATCGGCCGCCGGAGGCGAAGGGGATCGGTGGAATCGCCGCCGAAGGACACCACCTGTCGCACTGTGAAGAATGACGTAAACCGCTACGGGACAGGTGGGGTAGCTACGAATAAAACGTAAAATTACATTGCTCCGGGTGACAATTCACGGCGGTAGGATGGTGGCCTGGTCCAGCCCCGATACGTGGCTCGGTCGATCGACCAGGGTGATGAATTACTTATTCTTCACCCTGGGTCATTAATAGACTTATATATATATATATATATATATATATATATATATATATATATATATATATATATATATAGTATATGGATGTTGAGTAGGTTAGGACGTGTTTGGTTGCTCGCATAGAGGTCAACTAGGCCCGCACGGATGAAATTAGGTTGTTTGTTTGTCTGCCTTCACTGTTGGGCATACATAGCACAGAGTTTAAAGTACCTCCCAACCAGGCCCGCTAGAAACTCTCAAATCGGCAGTTTCAGGGAGGCAGGCTCGAAGGATGCAAAAGAGCGCACGTGGGTTGGTCCAGTAATGCAGCCTTGTTTTGTGTGATATGTGCGTGTAGGAGAAGTTGCACGTGGTCTGTTTGTTTAACTACTGATCCTCGTCCACTTATTTGTCCCTTCTAATCTACATAGCGGTTCTTCGATCCAAGGTAATGTCTACACGAAAAAGAAGCATTTCGACGTTGTGGTTTCATTCAGGTGAGCGGTTCGTAGTTTTATCCATTGTAAATGTTCAATTTCATGTTCATGTTTGGAGCTATGTTAAACGAATTTTGTCAAATTCGTCGCGCACAGTCGTGGTCTAAATTTTTCTTTGACCATTAGCTTCATCTCGCAGTTTCACACGACTTTTGTATTGCACGTTTTCTATTTTGACGATCGTAGACGAGTAGATCTACATCTTCCTCATGATTGTCTACATGCATATGTGTGGTCTGGTTTAATACACTCCTTAATCGTTCCTCTAGGCCTCTGTCCCGCGTCCTGTTACACTGGCACCACTACCGGCGTCATTCCGTTCGGTCTCTTCTCCCACGTCTTGTTGCACTGGTGTCATCATCGTTGTCGTTCATCTCGACCTCCTCTGCCCCGTACTACTACACTGGGGCGGTTATGGGCGTCATTTCTCTTGGTCTTCTCTCCCACTTTCTGCCACACTGGTTCCACCGCCGGTGTTGTTCCTCTTGTTCACCTCGTATGCGTCCTACTATACTATCACCAGTGTCGTTCGTTTCGGCCTCCTCTCCCGCATCCTACTGCACTGACGCCGCCAGGGAACGCACACTGGATTTCTTTGTCGGCATCGTTCCTCTCGGCCTCCTCGCCTGCGTCGTACAACACTAGTGCCACCATCGGCGTTGTTCCTCTCGACCTCCTTAGCCGCGTCCTACTATACTGGATTCGTCTCCAGCGTCGTTCCTTTCGACCTCCCCTCCCTCGTCCTAGTACTCTGACGCTGCCATGGCACGCACACTGCATTTCTCCTCCTGTGTCCTCTGCCTCCGTGTCCTCCTATTCGTCCCTCCGCGAGGACTTTCTCTGCGGCGATGACGCTAACAACTAGTTCGCCGCGCCACTGACGGGATCGCTCGCCCACGACTCCGTGCTCCTCGTGTCGGATGCGGTGCTGCCGCCAATGTCCACCACATTCGCCAATGTGTAGCTGTTAACTCTTAATCACTCTGCCTGTATGCAACCAAACACCGTGTAGTTGCACCAGTCGAGTCAATGTAGGACACCAAACACCATGCCAAAAGTTCTCTCCTAATGTAAGAAACATATATGCGGACAACCAAACAACATGCAAATGCTGATTTTTTTGCTTGTTTTTTCTTAGCTAGGCTCAACTGAGACACAGATGCAATGCATGCAAAATCATAGCCAGCAACCAAACAAGTCCTTAATGAACTCGATGGGCATGCATGCATGCAAGATACTCCCTCCGTTCCTAAATATAAGTCTTGTACAGGGACGCGTAGTACGTGATCCCGAGCTCCAGTGATCCCGGATGAACAGTAAAATCTTGAAAAATAGTAAAAAAAAATCTGAAATTTTTTGGCAAGAAACTTTGATGTTTTTCCTACATGCGTACAGAAATTCATGACGAAATGACATTCATGCAGGTCTCGGCAAAAAAAACAAAATCGATGCTCCAAAATGCTTCCAAAAACAGTTTTTTTGGAGCATGATTTTTTTTTGCCGAGACCTCCACAAATGTCATTTCATCACGAAAATTGGCACGCATGTAGAAAAAACATCAAAGTTTCTTGACAAAAAATTTCAGAATTTTTTGAATTTTTTTACTATTTTTTCGGATTTTACTGTTCATCCAGGATCACTGGAGCTCGGGATCGCATTAGAGTTTTCGTTTGTAGAGATTCTACTAGGTGGGCTACATACGAAGTAAAATGAATGAATCTACACTTAAAATGCATCTATATACATCCGTATGTGGTTCATAGTAAAATCTCTACAAAGACTTATATTTAGGAACGGAGGGAGTATATGCATGGGCAAGAGAACTTTGCTACACTTGCGGAATTTCTGCTATGGAGTTCACATGCGGACTGATATGGAGAAAATCAATAGATGGAGGTTGAAATCACGAGCGGAAGTTTGCTAAAACCAAGGGGTGCGATTAGTTCGTAGGTCACTCCGTAGGTTTTGAGTCCGTCGGTGTAGCATTTTTGCAAGATATATGCATGGCAAGTACGTAGCACGCGTAGGCTTCATGCGAATTTAAGGTTCATGTGTATCCGGGCAGGATCTCTGTGCAAGGGGGGCTCCATATTTCACATGCTGTTAATAGGTGTAGTTATTACTCCGAATTAATACTCAATGTGAGGACAAATGGCCAAGATTCGGAAGTGGGGCAATGCCAGGTCCGCAAAGATTGTGGAATGATGTGAGTTGGGAGCTCGTAGGCATGCAGTGAATTGGGGATAAGTAGTCACATCTTTGGTAATTAATTGTAGGAGATAAAAAGGACCGGTACAACATACACCAACTTAACTGCATGAGCAGAAACTAAAATTAAGAAAATGAAAAATAATGAGATGACAAATATTACTACTCTCTCCATTCCAATGAATAAGAGGCACACGTTCTCTAAAATTTAATTCTGACCATAAATAAGATCAATAATGTAAATTTTTGTGACTTAAATAACCAACGGAAACTTCTTTTCAATATGAATTCAACGGCATAATTTTGATCATATATAATCAACATTTGGTTGGTCTAATTTATGATCAAACTTAATTTTGATATGCGTACACGCCTTATTCATTGGAATGGAGGAAGTATTTCTTCTCACAGAAACAGAAATGTGGAAAGAAAGTTGATAGAGAGTAGGGGTGGAATTCGAGCCGAGTCGAGCCAGCTCGACTCGACTCGCTAAAGCTCGTTTGATTAACAAGCTAGCTCGACTCAACTCGTTACTATAACGAGCTCAAATCCAAGATTGGCTCGACTCGTATAACTTGCGAGCTGGCTCGTTTAGCTTGTTAAACTCGTTAAAGATATGAACATGAAACCTTACAAATACGATAAAAATATTAATTGGAAATTTAACATGTACATATATTGTCATATACGTTTTTTAACTCATATATTGTCATATACGTGTGAGTCTCCTGAGTGGTTGGGCCTTGTGGTGGGACGCAGGGTGTTTAGTGGCTGTTTTTTGCTACCCCTAAAAAACGCTGATTTTTTTTACCGAGCTGCAATTTTTTTTTTGTTGCAATTTATATATCTACCATTAGCAAATTTGATCCTTGCAAGTAACAAGTTCAAGGGGATTGACAACCCTCTTGCCCGCGTTGGGTGCAAGTATTTGATCTTGTGTGTGCAAGTACTATTCATTAGGATTTGCGTGATTCTCTTATTGGTTCGATAATCTTGGTTCTCACTGAGGGAAATACTTATCAGCTACTATATTTCTTCACCATTCCTCTTTGGGGAAAATTTTAATGCAGCTCACAAGTAGCAACCACCACCGATCACAGTACCCATGAGGAGGGCACGAGCACCACCCATGAGCACATCACGGGCATGCCCAACCACACACCTACCCGAAGCACAAACTCCGATCCGCCCTGGCACCGATCTGGCCTGCCCGATCACGAACCATAGACCGGAACCTTCCCCGCCGCGCATGCGGCCGGCACCATCGGCGCCCGCCCAGCCCGGTGCGCCGTCAGTATAGACCCAGGAGAAGGCCATCGACACCACCACCCCGCGCCGCCTGTAGAAGCCAGACCGCCGCAGTTAACCTAGGCGCACACCGTCACCTAGCCCAACTGTGGCCCTGGACAACCACCCGCGCGAGGCAGAGCACCACCACCGCCCTCAACCTCTACCATCGAAAGGCAGAGCAACAGCCTCCGGCCCGCGCCGCCTGCTGGCCAAATCCGACCGCCGCTACCATACACGCACCATCCACTACGCGACACCCTTCGGCGGCGGCGGGGGAGGAGTAGGGAGGAGGGAGGGAGCTAGCAGAGGAGATCGAGGTTTCCTCCCCGGCCGCCTCGCGGGTGGCGGCGCGGGAGGGCTTAGGGTTTGGGAGGGGAAGGAAAAGTGTGTGTCGCTCAAAGTGAACTTGCCCCCATCCATTTAAAATCTAATGGCCATGGACGACACCCAATAAAATTCGCTGAGCTTGTCCCGGTACACAGTTGGTATTCCAGCTATGAATGATGAGATCATGAGGCCAACTCCAATAGTTGGTATTCCAGCTATGAATGATGAGATCATGAGGCCAACTCCAATAGTTGGTATTCCAGCTATGAACGATGAGATCATGAGGCCAACTCCAACGCTAGACCCCAAACGGATGTTCAATTTGTCTGGATTTTGTCTGTTTGGGGCAGAAAAACGGACATGCGCGTTTGATTTTGGACGCCCGTCAACTTGTGCACCCAATTGGACAACCGCATCTCAAATTGTCCGGCCGCTTCCCCACCACGCCTGCCCGCTCGCCGGCGCCCGGCCCCGCCGCGTTGCCCGACATGCTCGGCCAACGGGGTTGCTGCAGCAGCAGCTGAGCTCACCTCCCTCGCCTGAGGCCAGTGCTGCCGTCGCCCACTCGCCGGGATGCTGCAGCAGAAGCAGTTGCCGCGTCCTGCCCGCGCCAGCCACGCTCGCCCTTCCGCCGTGCTGCTCGACGTGCTCGCCCAACGGGGATGCTGCAGCAGCAGCCGAGCTCACCTGCCCTGGCTCGCATCGCTGCTGCTCGTCGACGCGTCGTCCTTGCCCGTCGACCTCCCCGCGGTCGTCGGCCTAGCGTGGTGGGTGGGGTGCTGGGTGAAAAGGAGGAGAGTGAGAGCGGTGGGTGGGATGGTGGGTCTCTTTTATTTGGATGACAGATGGGCTACCAGCTGCATGCAGCGGACAGACAACAGGACGCAGAAAATGTTCAGTTTGTGTTCACTTTGGACGCAAATGACGATCAAATTAGGTTCAGAGATGGGCTTAAATGGACACAAAACGGTCAAAATAATGCGATGGGGTTTGTGGTTAGGCCATTTTTCTGTCCGTTTAACGCAAACGGACACGCACAGACGAAAATGGGATCGTGGGTTGAAGTTGACCTGAGATCGCCATCTAAAAGATGCACAATCTTCCATCCCCCAATGTTCCAAAATGGGCTCACGGACGCTTCATCGGCGCCTCTAGGAACAGACGCATGGCCATCGTGAAGCGTGTGTAGTGGTCATGTATGGACTAGAATCCACCGACAGGAATGCATCGACAAGATGTGCAGGAAGAGGATGGGACGACGCATGTGTAGATGATTTATATAACAAAACATTTGTGATAGTGCTACATAGCAAATGGTCGTTTTCTATATACCGTCACACACGATTTATCTCCCACGTTTTATCCTGTGGAACCGTGTGAGATGCCAAAATCCCACTAACTTTGTTTCATTGAATGCAACATTTCCCCAAAATGCTGGCTGCTCGCATCCGCTGGCTAGTAGATGGCCATTCCATCACTTTTATTTCTTTACCATCATAAGTTCGTACAAAGCTTATTTTCTATTACAATAAAAGATCATACATATTTAGGAGTAATTTTTATTTCTTTTTTCACCGATGACAACTTATTTGAAGGATCTTATTCAATCCATAGGTAGATATGTTGGACTCTCATAGCAAGAAACTGGGTTCAAGGGTTTTGAATGCACAAGTAGTATTTATACTTAATACGTAATTTTGGCTGGCAAGAGATTATGAGCAAGCACCACATGTTAGACGATACATGACAATATAACTTCTGTGTGAACATAAGCCAACATAACTCATTACGTTGTCTTCCTTGTCCAACATCCACAACTTGATCAAACAGAGAATATTTGATGGGGGTTCACAATCATAAAATATGTCCAAGATAGTATATTTATATGCGAGACCTCTCTTTCTTTATTACTTTTACATGAATTGCATCAATCACCAATGCTATGTTTGTTAATCTTCAACAAAATTTATCAACTATACCTTACTTATGTGAAGTCATTACTCCCCATGGGCTTAGCATATGATCTTTTTATTCTTTTATTGCTAAAATTGAAACAAGAAAGTAAAGTACCATAACTCAAACTACTCTTTATTATACTAGTAAACGTGCACGTGCAACGCACGTATTATCATGTGAACAAAATCAACATTCATCCTAGAAAAAAAATATATCAATAATATGAACAATATATAATGATGCACCAACATAACAGAGGCAATAAAGGTGTTTAACAATGTTGTAACACAAAAAGTTTACTCAGACCAAAACTCTAGTGAACATACTGGAGAACCCTGGTATGCAAGTTTTTTCTTATCAAATAGGTAATGCTGAGAACCAAGTTCTTAGTAATTGCACACACGGAAATTTGACAAAGAACACTGGAAACATTTTCCGAGTGGAGTGCATCATTCATCATAATCAAAAGCTACTATGCATAACATTAACTCATTTAGTTGTCCAGATGACCAGATTAAGTTGTAAGCATTATGTGGTTCTTATTTCAGTGAAAAGGAATTTCCTTGAATAATAAACTTAACAATAATGTTACACCTACAAAGACTTACAAAGGTTTACTTAACCTTCCAAACTAATTCTATCTCTCCCCCCTGATTTTAAGTGGGGTGGGGCCCCTCATCCCCCTATTACCAATGACAATCCTCCACATCAGTTTGTACGTAAAATCTTTAAGTAAGTCTTTGTAAATGTAGCATTGCCCTAAACTTAACTGGTATAAAAGAACTATAATATGCGTGGCGTAAATATTGTTCTAGAAGATAAGAATAAAATGCGTGCAATAATTCTCTATTACTATTTTGGGCATACCAGCTATTTCAGTAACAAAGTAATAATGGGACATGGTGCAACTCAACTCACGTGAGCTAGATTGACACACTTTTGCTGTAGCCAGCTGACATGATCTCTAAAGCAATGGGTGGGATGAAATTCTTGCCAACATCCTGCAGTCAGGGGGGAAATCCTTAACTTTGGAAGCTGATTGATAATGCAGACAAAATAAAAATAGTTGCGGGATACTACCTATTTTAAAAAAGAAAAAAAATCATTGTCAAGTATTCTTGCTCCATGCTCGTAATGGGATATGAAAAGATTGGTTGTGGTTAACTTCCATGTCAACATGAGGCCAGCCTGTAATGTTGATTATACTTGGTTATACGTAAATAAAAATCATAACTGCTATAGGTCGGTGTTGATTTGTGCACGTTGCACAATAACTGCGCGTGGAACAAAAAGTTAGACTGACCTTGTAGAGGATGAAGCTAAATGTGCATGTGTACTTGCAGTGGTGGACCCAGGAATGGGCCAAGGCCCAGGCAGCTCTGGTGACTGTAGCATTTTACTGTAGCTACAGTGCATAAGTATATGAAGGACATGGGCCTCACGCCTCAGGCCGCCGCCCCTTCTGCCTGGGGCCTAAATCCGCCCATGTGTACTCGTGTCGAACACTTCGTTTCTGTACAGCTCAGGCGCAGTGTATTAACCTAAATTACCGAAGAATATATTTAAGTTTGTCAGCGAAGGATTATTAACTATATATTTCTTATTTTGATGTTAGTAAAATTGGGCTTACTGAAACTATCGACAAGGGCCTTGTGGTTCACCAGTTTCACCTTCTTGGGGGCGATCTTGGACACCCTCCTGAGGCAGAATCACCTTATTTGAAGGATCTTATTCAATCCATAGGTAGATATGTTGGACTCTCATAGCAAGAAACTGGGTTCAAGGGTTTTGAATGCACAAGTAGTATTTATACTTAATACGTAATTTTGGCTGGCAAGAGATTATGAGCAAGCACCACATGTTAGACGATACATGACAATATAACTTCTGTGTGAACATAAGCCAACATAACTCATTACGTTGTCTTTCTTGTCCAACATCCACAACTTGATCAAGCAGAGAATATTTGATGGGGGTTCACAATCATAAAATATGTCCAAGATAGTATATTTATATGCGAGACCTCTCTTTCTTTATTACTTTTACATGAATTGCATCAATCACCAATGCTATGTTTGTTAATCTTCAACAAAATTTATCAACTATACCTTACTTATGTGAAGTCATTACTCCCCATGGGCTTAGCATATGATCTTTTTATTCTTTTATTGCTAAAGCTGAAACAAGAAATTAAAGTACCATAACTCAAACTACTCTTTATTATATAACTCTCACACTCGATTACATAGATATATAGATAACGAAACAAGCACTCGAAACTAATTCATACTAAAACTTTATTCTTCTAAATCACCAAATAAGTAAGTATCGTACTTTGATAGATAATGATGATATACGTGATGGTGATACGCTACCGGGGCACCCCCAAGCTTGGAACAAGCCAAGGGTAGTGCCCATACCCGTGTACTCAAGTTTCTTTCTTCGGTGTTGGTGGTGATGATGTAGTAGGCTCGTCCTTCATCTTCCAAGGCGTGGGTTCTCCATCAAAGAAAGAGGAACGAGTCTCCGGAATCCTGAAATCTACAGCTAGGTTCATCTTCTCATATCTGGACTCATACTCACAATTTTGGTTTTGTAGGTCATAGATTTACGCCTGTGGATGATCAGCTCAATTATGCAGCTTGAAGATGGCTTCTGCAATGTCCTTGTTGTCCCACTTGTGCTCACGGATAAAATCCCATGATCATGGAGTGGTTGGCACTAAGTCCGTGCTCCACCATCCCTTGACGCCTGAAGATCTCCTGTTCCACCTCCTCAAGCCTGGCCTTCTCACACCCATCCTTCTTTGGTCCTTGAACATCCCGGATGTGAAGCACCCCCTCAGGAAACTCCATGCTTTGAGGGTGCTTCATCACCTCCGGAAGATAGGGGTCAATAACCTTCTCGTAGCTAGAACTTGTCCTTGGACGAGCTTGATGACGACATGATGATCTAGATCTGTCCAAAAAATAGCCCGAAACAAGGACAAAGGAGAAACTTGCGATATGGAGGTCAAAACAACGAAACGTATATATAATGATTTTTCCCTTGCGGGACAAGGCTTTGAGAAGAAAACAGAGCCGGGAAAGTCCACGAGGGCCCCACAAGCCTGGGTGGCGTTCCCCAGGGGGTGCGCCACCTGAGCTTGTGGCCCCTCGTGCACTTTCCTAGCTATCTCTTATTTTCCCAATTTTATAAATAGTCCAAAACGGTGAAAAAATATTTTTATGGAAATTTTGGACTCGGTTTACTTAGCGTATCACATACCTATTCCTTTTTCAAGATTCTGGAGCATTCCGGAAGGTTTCCCTTATGTGTTCCTCTGGTGTAATTGTTTTAATAATGTTGGTTTCAAGGTTAATGGAGTACCTGAAATATGTTGCTTAATTGTTTACCCATTAACCACCTTCGGATTGTTCCTTTCGGCATTATTGATCTTGAAAGCCCCGGAACGATAAACTTCTTCGATGATATATGGTTCTTCCCATTTGGATAGAAGTTCTCCTGCAAATAATCTGAAATGAGAGTTGTACAATAGAGCTTGATCTCCAATATTAAATTCCCGTTTTTGAATTCTTTTATCATGGCACCTTTTAACTTTTTCTTTAAACAACCTGACATTTTCATAAGCTTGTATTCTCCATTCATCTAGAGAACTAATATCAAATATCCTCTTCTCACCGGCAAGTCTGAAATCATACTTAAGTTCTTTGATTACCCAATAAGCTTTATGTTTTAGTTCGAGAGGTAAATGACATGCTTTTCCATAGACCATTTTATATGGAGACATACACATAGGGTTTTTATAAGCATTTCTGGATGCCCATAATGCATCATCAAGTTTCTTAGATCAATTCTTTATAGATCTATTAACGGTCTTTTGCAAAATTAGCTTTATTTCTCTATTACTCAATTCAAATTGACCACTAGACTAAGGATGATAAGGCAATGCAATTCTATGGTTGACATCATACCTAGCTAGAATTTTACAGAATGCACCATGAATAAAATGTGAACCACCGTCGGTCATCAAATATCTAGGCACTCCAAACCTCAGAAAGATAATTCCTTAAGCATTGTAATAGATGTGTTGTGATCAGCACTACTAGTTGGAATAGGTTCTACCCACTTAATAACATAATCAACAGCAACTAAAATATGAGTGTACCCATTAGAGGAAGGAAAACATACCATATTATCAAAACCCCATACATCAAATGGTTCCATAACAACTGAATAATTCATAGGCATTTCTTGACGGCTACCAATATTACTAATTCTTTGACATTCACCACAAGAAAGGACAAACTTACGTGCATTCTTGAACAAAGTAGGCCAATAAAAACCAGATTGCAATGTGTTATGTGCAGTTCTATTTCCCGCATGGTGCCCTCTGTAAGCCTCGGAATGACATTTCCTTACAATTTGTTCCTGCTCATGCTCATGTACACAACGTCTAATAACACCATCTACTCCTTTATATAAATATGGGTCATCCCAAAAGTAATGTCTTAAATCAAAGAAGAATTTTTTCTTTTGTTGGTGTGTCTAACTAGGTGGAATATTTAGCAACAATGAAATTAGCATAGTCTGCATACCAAGGATTGTTGCGAGAATTGGAACAATTTACAATAGCTAATTGCTCATCAGGAAAACTATCATCAATAGGCAATGGATCATCAAGAACATTTTCTATCCTAAACAAATTATCTGCTACAGGATTCTCAACTCCTTTTCTATCAACAATATGCAGGTCAAACTCTTGTAGTTAAAGAACCCACCTAATCGATCTAGGTTTAGCATCTTTCTTTTCCATAAGATATTTAATAGTAGCATGATCAGTGTAAATAGTAACTTTAGAATCAACAATATAAGGTCTGAACTTATCACATGCATACGCAACTGCTAACAAATCTTTCTCAGTAGTAGCATAATTTCTTTGAGCGATATCTAAGGTCGTACTGGCATAATGAATAACATTTAGTTTCTTATCAACTCTTTGACCTAAAACAGCACCAATAGCATAATCACTAGCATCACACATGATTTCAAAGGGTAAATTCCAATCAGGTGGTTGAACAACATGTGCATAAATTAAGGCTTTATTAAGTATTTCAAAGGCTTCTACCCAATCATCATAAAAAACAAATGGAACATCTTTTTGTAGGAGATTAGTTAGAGACCTAGAAATTTTAGAGAAGTCTTTCATGAACCTTGTATAAAAACCAGCATGACCAAGGAAGCTTCTTATACCTTAAATATCTTTAGGACATGGCATTTTCTCAATCGCATCAACTTTAGCTTTATCTACTTAAATACCTCTTTCAGAAATCTTATGACCATGGACTATACCTTCATTCACCATAAAGTGACACTTCTCCCAATTCAAGACGAGGTTGGTCTCTTCACATATCTGCAAATCTTGATCAAGGTTGCTCAAGAAATCATCAAAAGAAGTTCTGTAAATGAAAAAAATCATCCATGAATACCTCAACAATTTCTCACAGAAATCAGAGAATATAGCAGTCATACATCTTTGAAAAGTAGCAGGTGCATTACATAAACCAAAAGGCATATGTGTATAAGCATAAGTTCCAAAAGGACAAGTAAAGGTAGTTTTCTCTTGATCTTCTTGTGATACAGGTATTAGAGAACAAACTGAATAGCCATCAAGAAAGCAAAAGTGTGTGTGCTTAGACAATATTTATAACATTTGATCAACGAATGACAAAGGATAATGATTTTTCTAGTAGCTTTGTTTAATTTTCTAAAATCAATTACCATCTATAACCGGTTACAATTCTTTGTGAGATAAGTTCATTTTTTATCATTAGGAACAATAGTAATGCCTCCTTTCTTAGGAACACAATGAACATGACTTACCCATCTACTGTCAGCTATTGTATAAATAATACATGCTTCCAGAAGGTTTAATATTTCAGTTCTTACCAGATCCTTCATTTTGAGATTCAAGCGAAGTTGATGATCGACGACTGGTTTAGCGTCAGTCTCCATATTACTCTTGTGTTGACATAATCTGGGACTAATGTCCTTGAGATCATCAAGCGTATATCTAGTTGCAGCACGATGCTTCCTTAAAGTTTTAAGTAATCTCTTTTTTTCATGCACTGAAAGGTTAGCATTGGTAATAACAGGATATATCTTCTGCTCATCAAGATAAACATATTTCAGTGTATCAGGAAGTTTCTTTAATTCAAACATGAGATCACTCTTAGGGGGAGAGGATCTCCCAAGGTTTCAACAGACAAATTATGTTTAAGGATAGGTGCTTGCTTAAAAAATATCTCATCTATTTCATTTCTTTTATTCATATGCATATCATTCTCATAGTATAGCAAATATTTTTCTAATGGATCAGTAGGAGGTTGCTTACTAAACTTGGAGAAGTTGAATTCATGAGATACATCACCAAAATTAACACTGACTGTCTCCCTAGCGCAATCAATTTTAGCATTAATAGTGTTCAGGAAAGGTCTACCAAATATAATGGGACAAAAATCATCTTGTGGTGATCCAAGAAGTAGAAAATCAGTAGGATATTTGATCTTACCACAAGACTTCAACATCTCTAACAATCCCAAGTGGTGAAATAGTATCTCTGTTTGCAAGCTTAATAGTAACATCAATATCTTCTATCTCAATAGATGCAATATCATGCATGACTTCTTGATATTAAGTAAACGGAATAGCACTTACGCTAGGACCCATGTTACATGAACCATGATAACAATGATCTCCAATTTTAACAGAAACAACAGGCATGCCAACTACAGTTTTGCTTTTATTTAATTTATCTTGTTTAGCAATCCTAGTTGCTTCCTCAAAGAAATAAAATAACTTGTCCATCAATGTTGTCAACCAAAAGATCTTTGATTATTGCAACATTAGGTTCAACTATAATTTGTTCAGAGGGTTTAGGTGTTTTAACATTACTCTTATTAACCACAGTTGTAGATTTAGCATGTTCCTTAATCCTCACAGGGAAAGTAGGTTTCTCAATATAAGCAGTAGGCACAACTTGCTAGATCAACATTATAAATAATTATTTCAGCTTTAGCTATAGCAGGTTCTTTACAAATTTCTTCAATAGGAGGATGAAATTTAAACCACTTCTCCTTAGGTAGATCAACATGAGCAGGAAAAGATTCACAGAAAGTAGGTACTATCTCAGAGTTAATTCCATATGTTGCGCTAAACTTTGGAAAAGCATTTGTTTCCATAAAAGATTTAACACAATCATATTCAAGATTTATACCTGACTCATTACCTGTGTCGATTTCCCAATCTTCAGAGTTGCGTTTAATTCTTTCAATAAGAACTCATTTGAATTCAATAGTATTCTTCATAAAAGAACCAGCAGAAGAAATGTCAAGCTTCGCTTTATCATCATTAGAAGCCGAGCATAAAACTTTTGTAGTATCATTTCTCTTGAGAGCTCATGATTGCGCATGTGTGCATCATATATGTAAGCCTCCCCCAAGCTTGAGCGATACGTTCTCCTTCGCAGGTCAAAAAATTATATATATAATTCTGATCACGGTGAACCAGATGCATAGGATAAAATTTCTGGTGGAATTCCAGCTTCAATCGGTTCCAATCCCATGTTCCAATATCATCCAATAGCCTATACCAATATAATGATTCCCCCCCCCCCCAAGATAAAGGGAATACTTTCTTCTTAAGTCCATCCTCGGATAAACCTGCAACCTTAAACAATCCATAAACTTCATCTATATAGATTAAGTGCATATCAGGATGTGATGTTCCATCTCCTGCATACGGATTAGCTAGCAGTTTTTCCATCATACCCGAGGTAATATCATAATAAATATTTTCAGTATGTTCAGCAGGCAGAGGGGAAACTTTTACCACTTCCAGTCGAGGTGAAGATACCTCGAACAAACCCCTCAACGGATTATTTTCCATAGTGACAAGTAACAGTAAATTTCAGCACGTAATAAAAATGTTTCCTTACCAAATTCCACAAACCAAAGGCGCTTCACTCCCTGGCAACGGCACCAGAAAAGAGTCTTGATGACCCACACGTATAGAGGATCAATCGTAGTACTTCCGATAAGTAATAGTATTGAACCCAACAAGGAGCAGAAGGAAATGAAAAGGGGTTTTCAGCAAGGTATTCTCTACAAGTACTGAAAGTAGTGGTAACAGATAGTTTTGTAGCGAGGTGATTCATAACAAGTAAAAAGTCACAATAGTAACAAGGTGCAGCAAGGTGGCCCAATCCTTTTTATAGCAAAGTACAAGCCAGAAGTCTCTCTTATATTAAGCAAAGCGTTCTCGAGGACACATGGGAATGCTCGTCTAGTCATGATCATCATGTTTAGTTGATTCATGTTCATTACTTTGATAATTGTATATGTGTGTGGACCGGTTCTAGGGTGATGTTCTTACTTGAAGAAGCAACCCTGTTATGATTACCCCCTCTCGTAAGCATCCGCAACTACGAACACTACTACAGGGTGGTCCAAACGCGACACATCAATCACATACTTTTTGATGAAACTGTGTGCGATGCAGTAATCGCAAACGGTGTCGTAATAAAACCGTCACCAATAATGCGAACCGTTTGCGATGGCCAAGACATCAAACACACTTCATATTAGATTTGCATGTGCGGTAAGTGGCATACAGTTGATCCATACGAACTGTTTGCGATGAGCCAGAACAACAGGAACAGTCAGCCATATCAAGGTTTGTGCGATAGATAGCATACAGTTTAGTCGGATGAACTGTTTGCGATTACCCAACACAATAGAGATGGTCAGCCAGATGAAGGTGTCTCCGACATAGGGCATATAGTTCACTCGGATGAACTATTTGTGATGAGCCAAAACAACAGAAATGGTTCAACATAACAAGATGTGTGTCATACGAGGCAAACAGGTCAGTAATTAGAAATGTGTGGGAAGACCGATAACAACACAGACGATTCCTGCTAATAAGCCGTGTGTGTTGTAGGCAAATGCTTGCTGGTATACAATTGTCAGCGATTGACGAAATCATCACCGACACGTTCCCTAGTTTGGTCCGTGTGCGATGCAATTTGCTCTGTCCACAGAACAACAACCTATAGTTGCACTTATGGCTCATCTAGATGTGCTTTAGCAAAACTGATATACGTATAAGGACATGATTGCATAACCAAATTAAACAACCAATTACATAGGTGGCTAGTGCAAACATGACATTTGCACACACCAAAGTAAACAATTACATGCATAATTAACTAGGATAAAACGATCTAATCATCATCTACTTCTTCTTGTGATGCTTGCCGCCACTGCTCTGCTAGTGGCTCGATCCCTCGTCGATTACAGGAAGGAGGTACTCCCTCGTGTCAACGATCCGTGTGTGCATCTCGTGGCATGTGTACACATTCTTGCTTGCGAACTTGAGGTGAGCTTCATCCAGTCTCCGCATCCAGGCCCCGTGCCAGGCTTCAGGATTTTTCTTGGCATCCTCCATGTTTTTGTAGTAGGGGTCGATGATGGACGAGGTGAGGTCAACAAGGGAGTCCTTCACCTTCTTGCTACGCCAGACCCTGTAGTGGCCACGGATGTTGGCAAGCATCTTGCAGGCCAAGCCCGTAACCTTGAGCGCTTTTACTTCGCTGATGGTGTTTGATAACCCACAAGTATAGGGGATCAATTGTAGCCTTTCTCGATAAGTAAGAGTGTCGAACCGAACGAGGAGCTAAAGGTAGAATTTATATTCCCTTCAAGTTTTATCGACCACCGATACAACTCTACGCACGCTTAACGTTCGCTTTACCTAGAACAAGTATGAAACTAGAAGTACTTTGTAGGTGTAGGATAAGTTTGCAAGATAATAAAGAAGACGTAAATAAAAGTTAGGGGCTGTTTAGATAAAGAAACAATTAAGTTAGTTTTAGTAGAGAGCCTTTTGTCACAAGAAAGTTATTTGTCCTTAGGCAATCGATAACTAGACCGGTAATCACTATTGCCATTTTATATGAGAGAGAGGCATAAGCTAACATACTTTCTCTACTTGGATCATATGCACTTATGATTGGAACTCTAGCAAGCATCCGCAACTACTAAAGATCATTAAGGTAAAACCCAACCATAGCATTAAAGTATCAAGTCCTCTTTACTCCCATATGCAAACAACCTACTTACTCGGGTCTGTGCTTCTGTCACTCACGCCACCCACCATAAGCGAATCATGAACATATTGCAAACCCTACAACAGGGGTCCCTCACGCTTGCGCGACACGGAGAGCACCATAGGACAGCACCAATAATAAAACATACAACTCAAACCAATCATGATCATCAATCAACCCATAGGACAAAACGGATCTACTCAAACATCATAGGATAGCCATACATCATTGGGAAATAATATATAGCGTTGAACACCATGTTTAAGTAGATATTACAGCGGGTAAAACAAAGGTTACGCCACTCCATAGAGGGGGAAAGAGTTGGTGATGACGGCGGCGAAGTTGTTGGTGTAGATCGCGGTCACGATGATGGCCCCGGCGGCATTCCAGCGCCACCGGGAGAGAAGAGGAGAGAGCCGCCCTCCTTCTTCTTCTTCCTTGGCCTCCCCCTAGATGGGAGGAGGGTTTCCCCTCTGGTCCATCGCCTCCATGGCGGTGGAGGGGCGGGAGCCCCTCTGAGATTGGATCTCTCTCTCCGTTTCCTTTTGTTTCCGCGTTCCTGTTTTCTGGCCTTTCACCGTTTCTTAAATTCCTGGAGATCCGGGACTCCGATTGGGCTGAAATTTTAACACGATTTTTATTCGTATATTAGCTTTCTTGCGGCCGACGAAGGGCACCAACCACCTTACGGGGTGGCCACAAGTCTGCCAGGCGCGCCCAGGGTAGGGGGACGTGCCCCAAGGGCTTGTGGGCCCCTCGGGCATCGTCTCATGCATGTTGATTCTTTTTCCCAAAAATCACATATATTCCAAAATAAATCTCCGTAAATTTTTATCGCGTTTGGACTTCGTTTGGTATGGATATTCTGTGAAACAAAAAACATACAACAAACAGGAACTCGCACTGGGCACTAGATCAATATGTTAGTCCCAAAAAATAATATAAAAAAGTTGCCAAAAGTATATGAAAGTTGTAGAATATTGGCATGAAACAATCAAAAATTATAGATACGACAGAGACGTATCAACATCCCCAAGCTTAATTCCTGCTCGTCCTCGAGTATTTAAATGATAAAAAAATAATTTTTGATGTGGAATGCTACCTAGCATAATCTTGATCATGTAATCTAATCATGGCATGAATATTAAGACATGAGTGATTCAAAGCAATTGTCTATAATTTGACATAAAGACATCAATACTCAGGCATCCCAACAAACAATCATGTCTTTCAAAATATCAATGCTAAAGAACGTTATCCCTACAAAATCATATAATCTTGTCATGCTCGATCTTCATCACACACAGTATTTATCATGCACAACCCCGATGACAAGCCAAGCAATTGTTTCATACTTTTAATGTTCTCAAGCTTTTGCAACTCTCACGCAATACATGAGCGTGAGCCATGGTTATAGCACTATAGGTGGAATAGAATACGGTGGTAGGGATCAATAGAAGAAGGACGAAAGTCTCGCATCAACTAGGCGGATCAACGGGCTATGGAGATGCCCATCAATCGATATCGATGCAAGTAAGTAGGGATTGCCATGCAACAGATGCACTAGAGCTATAAGTGTATGAAAGCTCAAAAGGAAACTAAGTGGGCGTGCATCCTACTTGCTTGCTCACGAAGACCTAGGGCAATTTGAGGAATCCCATCATTGGAATATACAAGCCAAGTTCTATAATGAAAAATTCCCACTAGTATATGAAAGTGACAAAATAGGAGGCTCTCTATTATGAAGAACATGGTGCTACTTTGAAGCACAAGTGTGGAAAAGGATAGTAACATTGTCCCTTCTCTCTTTTTCTCTCATTTTTTTATTTTTTATTTTCTTTTATTTTCTTTTTGGGCTCTTTGGCCTCTTTATTTTATTTTATTTTTATTTTGGGCTCTTTGGTCTCTTTTTTATTTTAAGTCTGGAGTCTCATCCTGACTTGTGGGGGAATCATAGTCTCCATCTTCCTTTCCTCACCGGGACAATGCTCTAATAATGCTGATCATCACACTTTTTTTTACTTACATCTTGATATTACAACTCGATAAAACTAATACATGATGACTCTATATGAATGCCTCTGGAAGTGTACCAGGATGTGCAATGATCTAGCATAGCAAAGATATCAAAAAATGGACAAGCCATGAAAATATCGTGCTAGCTATCTTACTATCATGCAAAGCAATATGACAAGAATGCTCAAGTCATGTATATGATGATGATGGAAGTTGCATGGCAATATATCTCGGAAAGGCTATGGGAATGCCATAATAGGTAGGTATGGTGGCTGTTTTGAGGAAGATATAATGAGGCTTATGTGTGATAAAGCGTATCATATCACAGGGTTTGGATGCACCGGTGAAGTCTGCACCAACTCTTGAGGTGAGAAAGGGCAATGCATGGTACCAAAGAGGCTAGCAAATTGCGGAAAGGTGAGAGTGCGCATAATCCATGGACTCACATTAGTCATAAAGAACTCACATACTTTTTGCGAAAGTTTATTAGCCCTCAAAGGAAAGTACTACTACGCATGCCCCTAGGGGGATAGATTGGTAGGAAAAGACCATCGCTCCTCCCCGACCGCCACTCATAAGAAATACAATCAATAATAAATCATGCTCCAATTTCATAGCATAACGAGAGACCATACATGCATGCTTCGGGAATCACAAACCTTAACACCAGTATTCTTACTAAACCACAATCATTCACTAGTACCTCCCACATATTATCATCTCTATATCGCAAAACTATTGCAAAGAATCAAACATATCATATTCAATGATCTACAAGTTTTATGTAGGATTTTATGACTAACCATGTGAATGACCAATTCCTGTTGACTCTCTAAATAGATATAAGTGAAACAAGATAGTTTAATTATTTTTACAAAAGATTTGCCCATGCTCTAACAAATATAAGTGAAGCAAAAGAGCATTCTACAGATGGCGGCTTTCTATGCATAGAGAAATAGGCAATCCAAACTTCAAATGATATAAGTGAAGCACATGAAGCATTCTATAAAGCCATACTCAAAAGATATAAGTGAAGTGCAGAGAGCATTCCATAAATCAACCAAGGAGTATTTCATACCATCATGGTGCATTATTAAAAGAAAAATAAAAAGCACACGATGCTTCAAGATTTACGCATATCATGTGACGAATAAAAATATAGCTGCAAGTAAAATTACCGATAGTCATTAGAAGAAAGAGGGGATGCCTACCGGGGCATCCCCAAGCTTAGTTGCTTGGGAGTCCTTGAATATTACCTTGGGGTGCCTCGGTGATACGTCTCCAACGTATCAATAATTTTTGATTGTTCCATGCTGTTATACTATCATTCTTGGATTTTTTATAATCATTTTATAGCAACTTTATATCATTTTTTGGGACAAACCTATTGACATAGTGCCCAGTGCCCAGTGCCAGTTGCTGTTTTTTGCTTGTTTTTTACTTCGCAGGAAATCAATACCAAACAGAGTCCAAATGCAGCGAAACTTTTTGGTCATTTTTTCTGGACTAGAAGACACCAGTTGGGCCAAGAAAGTACCTGAGGGGGGCTCCAAGGGGAGCACAACCCACCAGGGCGTGCCTGGGGGCCCAGGCGCGCCGAGGTGGGTACCGAGGTGGGTAGTGCCCACCTCAGCGACCTCCCGCACCGCCTCTTTGCTCTATAAATACCCCAATATTCCAGAAACCCTAGGGGAGTCAACGAAAATCAATTCCAGCCGCCGCAAGTTCCAGAAACCACAGATCCAATCTAGACACCATCACGGAGGCGTTCATCATCCTCATTGGTGCCTCTCCGATGATGCGTGAGTAGTTCATGGTAGACCTACGGGTCCGTAGTTAGTAGCTAGATAGCTTCCTCTCTCTCTTTTGATTCTCAATACAATGGTCTCTTGGAGATCTATTTGATGTAACTCTTTTTGTGGTGTGTTTGTTGGGATCCGATGAACTTTGAGTTTATGATCAGATCTATGTTTTTATCCATGAAAGTTATTTGAGTCTTTTGATTTCATATATGCATGATTACTTATAGCCTCGTATTCTACATAAATAGATCTTGTCTACATCATGTCATCGTTCTTATTGCATTACTCCGTTTCTCCATGAACTTAATACACTAGATGCATGCTGGATAGCGGTCGATGTGTGGAGTAATAGTAGTAGATGCAGGCAGGAGTCGGTGTACTATTCTTGGACGTGATGCCTATATAATGATCATTGCCTGGATATCGTCATAATTATTTGAAGTTCTATCAATTGCCCAACAGTAATTTGTTTACCCACCGTATGCTATTTTTCTCGAGAGAAGCCACTAGTGAAATCTACGGCCCCTGGGTCTATTTTTCTCATCATATATTCTCGGATCTATTTTGCTATTTGCCTTTTTATTTATTTGCCACTTTTATTTTCAGATCTATATTTCTAAAAATCCAAAAATATTTTGCTTCACTTTATTTTATTCGCGATCTATTTATCCAATCTACTACAATTTATCTCCCGTCCGTTTGCTAATTTCTGGCGCCGTTACCCGAAAGGGATTGACAACCCCTTTAACACGTTGGGTTGCAAGTATTTGTTCTTTGTGTGCAGGTGTTGTTTACGTAGTGTTGCTTGGTTCTCCTACTGGTTCGATAACCTTGGTCTCATCACTGAGGGAAATACCTACCGTTGCTGTGCTCCATCATCCCTTCCTCTTTGGGGAAATACCGACGTAGGTCAAGCAAACATGAAAAAGAATTTCTGGCGCCGTTGCCGGGGAGACATCATCAACATCTACCAGGTTCCTAATCACAAACCTCACCTCCTTGCAATTTACATTATTTGCCATTTGCCTCTTATTTTCATCTCCCCCACTTCACAAAATTTGTCGTTTTATTCGCCCTCTTTTTCGTTTGCCTTTTTCTTGTCAAATCTCTTTGTTTGCTATCCCTACTTATGTTACCATGTGCCTTCTATTGTCTTGCATCTTTTTTTGCTAATAATCTATTGATATGGATCCTCATCCACTTGCTAATCTTTTTAAAAGATCCAATTATGACGAACCAATTGTTAGTGAATTGAATTCACTAGATTATCTTTATGAAGTTTTGCTGGAGATTTATGAATCTGAAAATTGTGATGAAGTGTTAAACGAAGAAATTCATGAAGTGGTTCATGATAGCTCCTTGAATGAAAAGCATGATTGCAATGATTTTACTATAAATTCTATTAATGTCAATTGTTTCAGTGATATGCAAAACCCCAAGCTTGGGGATGCTTGTTTTGATATGTCTACTACTTATTGCAATGATCATGATTGGGGTGATAATGTTTCTTATGATCTTTAAAATTTATTTAAGCCTCATGATGATTATGATATTGATAATAATGTTTGCACTAATATTGAAAGTGGGTTTGGAAGAGCGTCAACTTTAGGTAAAAATAATCCCATATATTTGGAGAGTGTTCAATCTTATGATTTTTTTTATGAAAGTGGGTTTGGAGAGGTCATGACTTTAGTTGATGTTAATCCCACTATTTTGGAAGACTATAAGAATTTTATGCATGTGGATCATGGAGAGAAAATTTTATATGATAGCTATATTGTTGAATTTGATTATGATCCTACATGTAATTATTATGAGAGAGGAAAATATAGTTGTGGAAATTTTCATGTTACTAATTTACCTCTCATTATGTTGAGATTGCTATTGTTTCTTTCTTCTTCCTTGCATATGCTATATATATTCTTGTCTTGATAATTTGTTTTCTTATAAACTCCCTATGCATCAGAAGTATGTTAGACTTAAATGTGTTTGTCACATGTATTATGATACTCTCTTTGTGTTTCAATTCTTGTCTTTCATGCGAGCATCATCAAAATTATTATGCCTAGCTAGGGGCATAAAACGATAGCGCTTGTTGGGAGGCAACCCAATGAATAAAATTATTTTTGTATTTTTCTTTCTGTTCTTGAGAGTTTGCACAATTATGCTACTGTTATGATTGTGTTTTTTGTGTTTTAATTAGTGTTTGTGCCAAGTAAAGCCTTTTGGATAGCTTTGGTGATAGTTGATTTGACCTTGTTGGAAAACAGAAACTTTTGCGTCCAGTAAAAAAAAATTGAAACTTCACAGAAGCGACGAAAAATTCTGAATTTTGTACACAAGATTTATATACAAATTTCCTCTTTTTTTCCTAATTTTTCAGAATTTTTGGAGTTACATAAGTATGAGAACAATTCGCATCTTTACGGACTGTTCTGTTTTTGACAGATTCTGTTTTCTTTGCATTGTGTGCTTATTTTGATGAATCTATGGTTTGTATCGGGGGGTATGAGCCATGGTAAAGTTAGAATACAGTAGATATAATGCAATAACAAAATTTGAATGGGTTTTATATAGTACTTAAAGTAAAGATTGGTTCTTATACTAACGGATCTCACGAAGGTTTTGTTGAGTTTTGTGTGATTGAAGTTTTCAAGTTTTGGGTGAGATTACGATGGATGAAGGAATAAGGAGTAAGAAGAGCCTAAGCTTGGGGATGCCCCATGGCACCCCAAGTTATTATCCAAAGAGGAACAACCAACTAAGCTTGGGGATGCCCCAAGTGGCATCCCCTCTTTCTTCTAACGACCATCAGTATTTTACTTGGAGCTATATTTTTATTCGTCACATATCTTGAGTTTTGCTTGGAGCGTCTTGTATGATATGAGTATTTGCTTGTTTTGCTTTTTATTTGATGTCAATTATCCTTGCTGGACACACCTATTTGAGAGATTCAAAATTATGCCATGATTTGTTAGAATTGCTCTCTATGCTTCACTTAAATCTTTATGAGCTTTGGAATTGCTCTAGTGCTTCACTTATATCTTTTTGAGCACGGTGTGCTTTAGTATTTTTGAAGAAATGCTCTCATGCTTCACTTAGATTTATTTGAGAGTCAGTAATTTTTTTTTTAGAAATTCTCTCTTGCTTCACTTAAATTATTTTGAGAGAAGAAAATTTTATGCTCATGTTCTTCACTTAGATTTGTTTGAGCTATCAAAAGCAACAAATGAAATTAGTCGCAAAGTGATAGATATTCAAGACAGATATAATAAAAACTTTCATGAAGATCATTGGACAAAATAAACTTGATTCCTTGTAATAGTTTTGCGATATGTTGATATAATATGTGAGTCATGTTGATGAGTAATTATGCTTTTGTAAGAATATTGGTGTTAAGGTTTGTGATTCCCTATGCAAGCACGAAAGTCAATAGTTATGCAATGAAATTACATCCTACTTGTGGTGCATTATTCGGTGTTAGTTATGCTTAATGCTCGCTTATGAGATTTTTCGTTTCTTGGTTGGATGCTTCTCAATCTTTTGCTAGCCTTCATTTGCACTAAGTATGATCACTACTTGTGCATCCAAAATCCTTAAACCAGTTTTGCCATATGAGTCCACTATACCTACCTATATGCTGTATTTCCGTGCTGTTCTAAGCAAATTTGTATGTGCCATCTCTAATTTCAAAATAAATTTCTCTTTTGTGTGCTCGTACCGCTCATGAAACGGTAGGGGGTGGCTGATATATTTCCATGCTAGATGTGTTATTCTCAAGATGAGTGTTTATTCACTTGTCCTTGCACGAGACTATGGCAAAGGTATTAGGGATGCCCAGTCCCGAAATGAAAAATGAATTTACTTTATGTTGTCAAATAATAAATTCCTTGGAAAGTGTTGGTATGGAGGGCACTGGTGGATACGGCTAGCCATGGAAAGTGAAAGTATGGTGGGAAAATGAATAAACTTTATTTTCTGTTTGGGAACCGCCTATGATATATCTAGCATGGACAGTATTGGGAACTACTCGATCGTTTTCGTTGACAGGAAAAGCATGCCACCCAAAATGTTTTATCTCTACTTTTTTCGCTTTGAGCTCTGGCACCTCTACAAATCCCTACTTCCCTCTGCGAAGGGCCTTTCTTTTACTTTATGCAATTTTTATTTTGAGTCTCCATCTTCTCTTATAAAGCACCAATTAAGGGGCACTATGATCGTACTTGAGCATTGGGTGTAGCTAATATGTGAGTGTGTTTCATGAATGGATCAATGATTGAGCATAATGGGCTAGGGATAACTTGCTTTAGTGTTGATATTTTGAAAGACATGGTTGCTTGTTGATATGCTTGAGTATTGAAATCTTCATGTCAAAACTAGACTATTGCTTTGAATCATATAAAAGTCCAAATGTCCATGCTACAAAGAAAAGAATATGTGATGAACATGTTAGGCAGCATTCCACATCAAAAATTCTATTTTTATCATTTACCTACTCGAGGACGAGAAGGAATTAAGCTTGGGGATGCTGATACGTCTCCAACATATCTATAATTTTTTATTGTTCCATGCTCTTATATTATCATTCTTGGATGTTTTACAATCATTTTATAGCAAATTTATATCATTTTTTGGGACTAACCTATTGACATAGTGCCCAGTGCCAGTTGCTGTTTTTTGCTTGTTTTTTACTTCGCAGGAAATCAATACCAAACGGAGTCCAAATGCAGCGAAACTTTTTGGTGATTTTTTCTGGACCAGAAGACACAAGTTGGGCCAAGAAAGTACCTGAGGGGGGCTCCGAGGGAAGCACAACCCACCAGGGCGCGCCTGGGGGCCCAGGTGCGCCGAGGTGGGTTGTGCCCACCTCGGCCACCTCCCGCACCGCCTCTTTGCTCTATAAATACTCCAATATTCCAGAAAGCCTAGGGGAGTCGACGAAAATCAATTTCAGCCGCCGCAAGTTCCAGAAACCACAGATCCAATCTAGACACCATCACGGAGGGGTTCATTATCCTCATTAGTGCCTCTCCGATGATGCGTGAGTAGTTCATGGTAGACCTACGGGTCCGTAGTTAGTAGCTAGATGGCTTCCTCTCTCTCTTTTGATTCTCAATACAATGGTCTCTTGGAGATCTATTTGATGTAACTCTTTTTGTGGTGTGTTTGTTGGGATCCGATGAACTTTGAGTTTATGATCAGATCTATGTTTTTATCCATGAAAGTTATTTGAGTCTTTTGATCTCTTATATGCATGATTACTTATAGCCTCATTTTTCTTCTTCGAATCTTTGGTTTAGTTAGGCCAACTAGATCGATTTTTCTTGCCATGGGAAGAGGTGCTTTGTGATGGGTTCGATCTTACGGTGCTCGATCCCAGTGACAGAAGGGGAACCGACATGTATGTATCGTTGCTATTAAGGATAACAAGATGGGGTCTATTTCTACTTAAATAGATCTTGTCTACATCATGTCATCATTCTTATTGCATTACTCCGTTTCTCCATGAACTTAATACACTAGATGCATGCTGGATAGCGGTCGATGTGTGGAGTAATAGTAGTAGATGCAGGCAGGGGTCGGTCTACTAATCTTGGACATGATGCCTATATAATGATCATTGTCTGGATATTGTCATAATTATTTGAAGTTCTATCAATTGCCCAACAGTAATTTGTTTACCCACCGTATGCTATTTTTCTTGAGAGAAGCCACTAGTGAAATCTACAGCCCCCGGGTCTATTTTTCTCATCATATATTCTCAGATCTATTTTGCTATTTTTCTTTTTATTTATTTGCCACTTTTATTTTCAGATCTATATTTCTAAAAACCCAAAAGTATTTTGCTTCACTTTATTTTATTCACGATCTATTTATCCAATCTACTACAATTTATCTCCCGTCTGTTTGCCAATTTCTAGCGCCGTTACCCGAAAGGGATTGACAACCCCCTTTACACGTCGGGTTGCAAGTATTTGTTCTTTGTGTGCATGTGCTGTTTACGTAGTGTTGCTTGGTTCTCGTACTGGTTCGATAACCTTGGTCTCATCACTGAGGGAAATACCTAGCGTTGTTGTGCTGCATCATCCCTTCCTCTTTGGGGAAATACCGATGCAGTTCAAGCAAACATCACTCGGGCATCCCCAAGATTAGGCTCTTGCCACTCCTTATTCCTTCATCCATCGTGATCTCACCCAAAACTTGAAAACCTCAGTCACACAAAACTTAACAAAACCCTCGTGAGATCCGTTAGTATAATAAAGCAAACCACTACTTTAATTACTGTTGCAAACCCACTCATATTTTATTTTTGCATTATAACTACTGTACTCTAACTTCACGATGGCTTATATCACTGATACAACCCATAGATTCATCAAAACACGCAAAACAATACATCAAAAACAGAATCTGTCAAAAACAGAACAGTCTGTAGCAATCTGAACATTGACCATACTTCTATAACTCCAAAAATTCTGAAAAAATAGGAAAAAAATTAAAATATTTGCATAGTAGTACCGCGTAAAAATTTCAGAAACTTTTGATGTTCCAGTAAAAATGAAAATTCATGCACTACGGCTAAAGTTTCTGTTTTTGCACTGCACAAAGCAAACAAGCAATCTAATCATCCTAAAGGCAAATCTTGGCACATTATTTTTATAATACAATGGATTTGTACAAGAGGATAATTATTTTTGTCGAAAAGTTTCTGTAATTCAAGATTTGAAAAGTTTCCATGGCCATGAACAAGGTTCAAGGAGCTCCCCCACTTCAACGGAGCTCGTCTTTCTTACTTTCACTCTCCTTTTTGAAAAGTTATAGGTTCCCCTCTATACTTTTTTTGTTTTTAAACTTTTTTCAAAGCACACAACAGAATAAATGGAGTCTCTAAAACTTCTGGGTTGTCTCCTTGGTAGCGCTTTCTTTAAAGCCATTAAGCTAGGCATAAAGTGCTCAAGTAATTGATCCACCCAGATCCCAAGGTATATCAAAGCCAATTTTAATTAACAATTACTTGTATTTTAGTGGTGAGCACAAAGTAATATATATCATGCAACAACGAAGTCTAACTCTCTACCTATGCATCGGCATGTCATAAAAGAACAATTCATGCACACAGTAAAGGCCAATACATAGCATAAGCAGTTTCTTGCAATTTTATCGTATTGGAAACAGAGAGAGGCGGAGATGTAGTTCCTCTCTCATAATAATTGCAAGTAGGAGCAGCAAGCACATGCATATTATATCTATCAAAATCATCAAGTGTAGTAGTAAAATGCAACCCATCAATATAATCCTTAATAAGCGCAAACTTCTCCGATATAGTGTAGTTGGGAGAATTCAAAAAGATAATAGGACTATCATGTATGGGTGCAATAGCAAGAATTTTATTCTTAACATAAGGAACTATAGCAAGTTCATCTCCATAAGCATAATTCATATTGGCATCATGGCCACAATTATAGCAAGCATCAATTTCATCAAAAAGGGATATTTCAAACGAATCCAAGGGATCATAGCAATCATCATAGCATTCATCCTTTGGTAAGCACGAAGGGAAATTAAACAATATATGAGTTGAAGAGTTACTCTTATTAGAAGGTGGGCACGGGTAGCTAATCCACTCTTCCTCCTTTTGTTCTTCGCTCTCCTCGTCATCTTTTTCATCCAATAAGCTCACTGTTTCATCAATTTCTTCTTCCATAGTTTCCTGCAAAATATTAGTCTCTTCTTGGACAGCGGAGACGTTCTCAATAAACTCATTAATATTGGCATTATATTCATAATTCTCATAGCAATATTTAAGTATAGCATAATTTTCAGGTCTGTAAACAACATCTTCATAATTTTCACACTTTTCAAACAAAGATTCAATTTCATAAGCACCCTTAAAAGCGGCAAATTCTTCTATTCGTTCCACATCATAGTAATACCATTAGCATAAGAAGCCAAGGTTTCATTATCATTAAATTCACATGAAAAGGGAAGGTGTGGAGCCTTCATCCTAGAGCAACAAGTATAATCATATATTAAGCATAAATTCCAAGCATACCATTGCAACATTTCAATTTGATCCCATAAGAGTTTCCCTTTTTGAGTCAAGCGATAATCCTTAAAGTATTCATGTTGATCCAACGTGTCTCCCATTATCAAGTTGAACGGGGTTTTCTCAGAATTATCAAAGTAGTGTTTAATATTTTTCACATAACGAGCATCGAGGGTTTTAGGAGGTTCCCCATCTCCATGAGTAGCAAGTACACCTAATTTATTTGGTATTTTGTGTTCCATATCCATAACTAAAGATAGAGAACAACTTAGAACAGAAAATGAAATCTACTTAGTGATAAAAAACAAGCACACACGAGAATATTCACCCCACGCTATTGATCCCCGGCAACGGCGCGAGAAAAAGGTCTTGATAACCCACAAGTATAGGGGATCAATTGTATCCTTTCTCGATAAGTAAGAGTGTCGAACCCAACGAGGAGCTAAAGGTAGAATTTATATTCCCTTCAAGTTCTATCGACCACCGATACAACTCTATGCACGCTTAACGTTAGCTTTACCTAGAACAAGTATGAAACTAGAAGTACTTTGTAGGTGTTGGATAAGTTTGCAAGATAATAAAGAAGACGTAAATAAAAGTTAGGGCCTGTTTAGATAAAGAAACAATTAAGTTAGTTTTTAGTAGATAGCTTTTTGTCACAAGAAAGTTATTTGTCCCTAGGTAATCGATAACTAGACCGGTAATCACTATTGCCATTTTATATGAGGGAGAGGTATAAGCTAACATACTTTCTCTACTTGGATCATATGCACTTATGATTGGAACTCTAGCAAGCATCCGCAACTATTAAAGATCATTAAGGTAAAACCCAACCATAGCATTAAAGTATCAAGTCCTCTTTACTCCCGTACGCAAACAACCTACTTACTCGGCTCTGTGCTTCTGTCACTCATGCCACCCACCATAAGCGAATCATGAACATATTGCAAACCCTACAGCGGGGGTCCCTCACGCTTGCAACAAACAGGAACTGGCACTGGGCACTGGATCAATATGTTAGTCCCAAAAATTAATATAAAAAGTTTCCAAAAGTATATGAAAGTTGTAGAATATTGGCATGAAACAATAAAAAATTGTAGATACGATGGAGACGTATCAGTGTCCACCATAGCGAACTTGTAGTCGGGGCTGTTGACAAACCTGGCGAAACACTTGCAAGGCCTTGTGGCCGTGGAGTAGTGGTAGACGAGGACGTGATGGCCGGGGAGTAGTGGTTAACGCTTTCGGTCTACAAGGGTATGTAGACACCACTCCCCTCTCGTTGCTATACATCTCCTAGATTAGATCTTGGGTGTTTCGTAGGATTTTTTTTGATTTTCATGCTTTGTTCCCCATCAATGGCATCATGAGCTAGGTCTATGCGTAGATGTTTATGCACGAGTAGAACACAAAGTTGTTGTGTGCGTTGATGTTCAAATTGCTTACTTCCCTTGACTTATTTGGATTCGGCGGTATTGTGGGATGAAGCGGCTCGGACCAACCTTACATGTCCACGCACATGAGACTGGTTCCACTGTTTGACATGCAACTTGTATTGCATAAAAATGGCTTTGCGGGTGTCTTTCTCTCCCACTTTAGTTGAATCTGATTTGATGATGGCGGTCCTTGTAGAAGGTTATATATCACCATTGTGGTTTTGCATAGATAAGAACGGTTCTTATTGTTTGTCCTAGCAGCCACGTAAAAAATTTCAACAACAAAGTAGAGGGCGTCTAACTTGTTTTTGCAAGGCATGTTGTGATGTGGTATGGCCAAAACATGATGTGATATATATTGATGTATGAGATGACTATGTTTTGTAATAGGTTCACGACTTGCATGTCGATGAGTACGGCAACTGGCAGGAGCCATAGGGTTGTCTTTAATTTATTGTATGACCTGCGTGTCAACAAATAACGCCATGTAATTGCTTTACTTTATTGGTATGCATTAGCAATAGTTGTAGAAGCAATAGTTGGCGAGACAACCACGTGATGACACGATGATGGAGATCATGGTGTCATGCCAGTGATGATGGAGATCACGTCGGTGCTTTGGAGATGGAGATCAAAAGTACAAGATGATAATGGCCATATCATGTCACATATTTTGATTGCATGTGATGTTTATCTTTTATGCATCTTATTTTCCTTAGGACGACGGTAGCATTATAAGATGACCCCTTCACTTAATTTCAAGATAAATGTGTTCTCCCTAAGTATGCATCGTTGCGAAAGTTCATCGTTTCGAAGCACCACGTGATGGTCGGGTGTGATAGACTCTACGTTCGCATACAACGGGTGTAAGACAGTTTTACACATGCAGAATACTTGGGTTAAACTTGATGAGTCTAGCTTGTACCGAAAGGTCGAACATGAGTCATATAGTAGATATGATCAACATGGAGATGTTCACCGTTGATGACCACCCCATCTCACGTGATGATCGAACATGGGTTGGTTGATATGGATCGTGTGAACACTTAGACAACTTGAGGGATGTTGATTTAAGTGGGAGTTCACTAGTACTTTGATTAACTGAACCCATTATCATGAACATAGTCTAAATTGTCTTTGCAAAATTGTGTTGTAGATCAATAGCTTGTGTTGTAGCTCCCTGTTTTAATATGTTCCTAGAGAAAGACAAAGTTGAAAGATATTGTAAGCTTTTATGTGGACTGTGACGACCCCGGCTTAATCGTGCACTAATCATACACGCAAATGCACACGATCAAGCCTAAGGACTCACTTGAAGATATCACAACACAACTCTAAAACATAAATAAAGTCATACAAGCTTTATATTACAAGCCAGGGCCACGAGGGCTCGAATACATAGCTCGATGGCATACAAGTGTCAGCGGAAGCATCAGATATCTGGGTACAGATATATTACAGAAATAGAGATAAGCCTTTAGGAAGGCAGGGCAAAATAAAACACTATGATCGAAAGGCGTAGGCCTCCTGCCTAGGACCCTCCAAATCCTACTCCTGGTCGTCTGTTGGCTCCTCGTAGAAGTACTCGCCGGGAGGGTAGTTGTAATAGCCGTAGTCGTCGATAGGGGCAGCTAACTCAGGGGCTCCGTCATCTGGTTGCGTCAAGTCGATATGGGGAGAAAAAGAAAATAAAGCAAACGTGAGTACTCATCCGAAGTACTCAGCAAGCAAGGATCTACACTACATATGCAACATTTTCAAAGAAGGGCTGTATATGTGGACTGGGCTGCAGAAATGCCAGAATAGAGGGAAGAGCCTAGTCCTACCGAAGACTAGCATCTTCAAGCATCTTCATTGGTCTTCCAGCATTAGAAGAGTGCAGATTAACATAATGTAAAGTAGTAGTAATGTTATCAACCTCGCCCAGAGATCCTTCCTCGACTCCCTGCGAGAAAGCAATCCCAGAGCCATACTATCCATTTCATCTCAAGTCACCAGTTCTAGTTGTACCGATCGGGATACAACTCCAAGTGTCCGTTACCGTAGGACATGCTATCGATAGATTGTTTCTTCCCTGCAGGGGTGCAACAACTTACCCACCACGCTCGATTAACTCCGGCCGGACACACTTTACTGGGTCATGCCCGGCCTCGGCCAAACGATACGCCGCAACCCGACCAAATACTTAACAGAGAGGTCAGCACGGCGGACTAACCTATGCCCCCAGGGGTCTTGGGCCATCGCCCCGGACGCTCCTGCACGTTGCGTACACCGCTGGTGAGCAGACCTAGCAACCCCTTAATACAAGCGCAGTTGCGTTACCAGTCCAACCAAGCGTGTGCCGCTCAGTTGCTGACGTCTATTAAGCTTCGGCTGAAGTATACGACGCAGAACGCCCATACTATGCCCACATGATGGTTAGTGCTATCAGGCCAGAGGCCCCTCGGATCAAATATCCAAACCGCTAGTGTGTTGGTAGTGCGGTAACGAGCAGAGACTCACGAAAGATGTGACCCCATCGCCCCGTCTCGAGGACTTGCGGCAAGGGCTAGGAATGCCCGGCCACGCCTCGTATTCAATACTCGGGCACCATTCAGGTCCACCCGACTCCACATCACTCTCATCACAATCTCATGCGGGTACCCCTCAGGGCCGACCCGTCTTTATCCAGAATGATCAATATCAGCAGTAATCTAAAGGCATCCATGTGGCTACCACATCAAGAAGGAATCCGAGGCATCACCCTCGTTGGACTCCCACCTGACGTAAACATCAAGGTGAACTAAAGAGGCATCACCCTCGAGGTCCACACTTGAGCAGTTGCACGACAATGTCGTTATCGGGGGTGGTGTAGGAGGAATCACCCTCGCTTACCACGACCGAATAACTAACCTACAAGGTTATCATCAGAAGTGCTTGACGAGGTATCACCCTCGGCACTCGATATTAACCCAGTAGTGTCGAGCAGTTAAGGGGGAAGTGACGTGCACTGTCGGGGCCTGGTCTTCGATCCCGTTGATCGGGTCTTCTGAGAATCCAGCGGGGCAGTCGGGATAAAGTGGGGTCTCTGATGGTCTCTACCCAGCCTATACTAAACAGTTTAGGATAATAGGTAAGTATCAACAGCAGGTTACGATTAAACAGGCTATGCAGCAGCTTTAGGACAGCAGTAGCAGCAGCAACTTCTAATGCAAGAATAAGAGAGAGAAGAGTAGGCGATATTGGAATGCTCAAAAGGGGGTGCTTGCCTGGTAGCTCGGCGGCAAGGGACTGATCTTCTGGAGCGTAGTCGACCTCCGGAGCTGCGTCAGTCTCGGGAGCTACGTCGACGTCGGGGTCTATCGAGAGAGAAGAGGGGGAAGAAACATATAAATGCACAACAACGATGCAATACAGGGCATGCTATGCTAAGATGCAGTGCAGGGTTGCCTACAGATGCACCTAAGTCATTTTAGTTATTTTAGGATTAGTGTGGGATTTATTATCCGGTGTATAAGAACTATTCATCTACGGGATATGGCCTCGAAGTTACGGTTTCACCCACATAGGGGGTTCCGGCATCGAAACAGACGACACGATCAGATTCGTCTCGTCGTTCTGATCAACTTTCATGTTTTAAGTTTTTTGATCTGAGCTACGGTTTAAAAGTTATTAATTTCCGAAGATTTAATCGATTTTCTGGAATTATTTTTATTTACAGAAAATGATATATGACATCAGCATGATGTCACTGTGACGTCAGCAGTTAACAACGGCTGACCAGAGTCAAACCTGACATGTGGGTCCAGTGGGACCCACATGTCAGTCTCTGTTAAGACTAACAATGAATTAATCTAACTAACAGGGTTAATTAGGGGTTGGGCCCCATCTGTCAGTGAGACATTAGTGTAACTAATTAGTTTTAATTTATTTAATCATTCATTAGATTAATTAGTCGAGGGGGGACCCACATGGCAGTGGCTGGGCTCGGCCCAGTCAGCACGTTCACCCGAGTCAACGGGGTCAACGGGACCCACCGGGGCCACTGGCAGTGTCCCAGGGTGGACCCCACACCTGGCCACGTCGGCTGGCCGGCGACTGGATGCCGGCGAGCACAAAACGCGGCGGTCGTCCGCTGGAGCTGCTCGGATTCGCGTTACAGGGCTCGGTTCGAGCCGTGGTTAGGTGCGTTCGAAAGCTGGAGGACTCGCGCGTCGAGCGGTGGCCTCGTACAGACCAGAGATGACCGGAAATGGCGCCGGCGATGAGCCGTGGCGGAGGCCGAACGCCGGCGAACTCGCGTTCGTTAAAACAAGGGCCAAAACGTGCGGTGATCTACTCCTACAGCATCTACGCGACGTCGCAAACACGATTGCGGGCTCAGTGGACCACGACGGCCACTGCTGCGACGACAGCGAGCTCGTTGATGGAGCTCAGCTCGGGTGGCCATGGCGGCAGTTGCTAGGGCGCGTCAGAGAGCTCGGAAAGAAGAGATAGACGAGGGTGAAGGCTCACCGAGCGGCTCAAGGTGGCCCGTGGATGCTTAGGAGCAGCAGTTCGTTGCCAGAGAGGAAGGGGATCGTCGGCGATCCGAGGAAGACGACGATGCGCACGGGCGACGCAGAGCTCCTCGGCGTCCTCCAGCGGCTCCAGAGGACGTGGCCGACCACGTCGCTCCTCCCTTGCACCTTCAGGCGACGCGGGGAGGCCGCTAGCCACGGCGGTGGCGATGTGCGGCGACGGCGGCGCTGGGGCGTCGCGGATCTAGGGGAGAAGAGGGAGAGGCGAGCGAGGGAGAGTGGGGAGAATGACGGGGGAGGCCAGGTGGGAAGCACGGGCCTCGTCCTTATCCCCCTCGTCGGCTGCGGGCGTCGGTGGCGTCGGCGTGTCGACGGGCGACCGGAGCGCGAGCGCTCAGCCATGGCGGTGGCGACACACTGAAGGAGAGAGAGGGAGATGGGCCAGATGGGCCGTGGTCGGGGCACTGTGCACTTAGGCCCAGTGCACAGTGCCTCGTTTTATGTTTCTTATTTTCTGTTTTGCTTTTTCTTTATTTATTTCTGTTAGGTAATTGTTTAGGCCACTTTTGCACTTATGTAAAATATGAAACTTGGCCCAAATATTACAGTGCATTAATACCTTTCATCAAAAACTTGTTTGGGCAAAGTAGAATTTCATTTGAATTTGATATTATTTTAAATGGATTAAATAATTCTATTTTGGTGCTGTTTCATGTAATTTGAGTCTTTTAGCTAACTCCATCATCATTGTTTATATTTTTATGAGTGCTTCTGGAATATTTGCTATTTAGTGAATATTTTTCCAATAGTGTTTGAGCAAATTTATTTTGCACTTTTGAATTTGAGTTGATTTTCAGAGTAGAATTTAAATTGATTTCTTAACCAAAGTGATTAGGCACTGCAAATTGAGATGACTTGGCATACTTAGCAGAGTGTCACAGTGACTATTACACAGGGGTGTTACATGGACTAGGTCCATAGTCTGAGGATTGTCCTCACTTCTGCACAGAAGGCTTATGTCCTTGATGCACCGCTCGGTACGCTAACCCCTATAGCGTCGTATGTGGATGTTGTGAACGTCTGGCAGGCACGTTCTGATGACTACTTAATAGTTCAGTGCGCCATGCTTTACGGCTTAGAACCGGGGCTCCAAAGACGTTTTGAGCATCACAGAGCTTATGAGATGTTCCAGGAGCTGAAATTGGTATTTCAGGCTCATGCCCGGGTCGAGAGGTATGACACCTCTGACAAGTTCTTTGCCTGCAAGATGGAGGAGAACAACTCAGTTAGTGAGCATGTGCTCAGAGTGTCTGGGTGCTACAATCGCTTGAATCAAGTGGGAGTTAATCTTCCAAATAAGACAGAGGTTGAGAAAGTTTTCCAGTCACTGCCACCAAGCCACAAGGGTTTTGTGATGAACTATAATATGCAAGGGATGGAGAAAACGATCCCCGAGCTATTCGCAATGCTTAAGGCCACGGAGGTAGAAATCAAGAAAGAGCATCAAGTGTTGATGGTTAATAAGACCACAAGTTTCAAGAAGAAAGGCAAGGGAAAGAAAGGGAACTTCAGGAAGAATGGCAAGGCAGTTGCCGCTCCCATGAAGAAACCCAAGGTTGGACCCAAACCCGAGACTAAGTGCTTCTACTACAAGGGGAATGGTTATTGGAAGCGGAACTGCCCCAAGTACTTGGCAGATAAGAAGGCTGGCAATGTCAACAAAGGTATATTTGATATACATGTTATTGATGTGTACCTCACTAGTGCTCATAGTAGCATCTGGGCATTTGATACCGATTCAGTTGCTAATATTAGTAACTCAGAGCAGGAGCTGCGGAGTAACGGAGACTAGCTGAGGGCGAGGTGACGATGAGTGTTGGAAGTGCCTCCAAGGTTGATATGATCACCATCGGCATGCTCGTAATACCTTCGGGATTAATATGAAACCTAAATAATGGTTATTTGGTGCTTTTGCGTTAAGCATAAAATATTATATCTGGATATTGTTTATTGCAAGACGGTTATTCATTTAAGTCTGAGAATAATGGTTATTCTATTTATATGAGTAATATCTTTTATGGTAATGCACCCCTAGTGAATGGTTTATTCTTGTTGAATCTCGATCGTAGTGATACACATATTCATAATATTGATGCCAAAAGATGCAAAGTTAATGATGATAGTTTCACATACTTGTGGCACTGCCGCTTAGGTCATATTGGTGTAAAGCGCATGAAGAAACTCCATGCTGATGGACTTTTGGAATCACTTGATTATGAATCATTTGAGACATGTGAACCATGCCTTATGGGCAAGATGACTAAAACCCCATTTTCCGGAACAATGGAGCGGGCTAGTGACTTATTGGAAATAATACATACTGTGCGGTCCGATGAGTATTGAAGCACGCGGTGGATATCGTTATTTTCTTACCTTCACAGATGATTTGAGTAGATATGGGTATATTTATTTAACGAAACACAAGTCTGAAACATTTGAAAAGTTCAAGGAGTTTCAGAGTGATGTTGAAGATCATCGTGACAAGAAGATAAAATGTCTACGATATGATCGTGGAGGTGAATATTTTGAGTTACGAGTTTGGTATGCATTTAAGCCAATGTGGAATTGTTTCACAGCTCATGCCACCTGGAACACCACAGCGTAATGGTGTATCCGAACGTCCGAATCGTAATCTATTGGATATGGTGCATTCTATGATGTCTCTTACCGATTTGCCACTATCGTTTTGGGGTTATGCATTAGAGACAGCCGCATTCACTTTAAATAGGACACCGTCTAAATCCGTTGAGACGACACAGTAAATTATGGTTTGGCAAGAAAGCTAAGTTGTTGTTTCTTAAAGTTTGGGGATGCGATGCTTATGTCAAGAGGCTTCAGCCTGATAAGCTCGAACCCAAAGCAGAGAAGTGCATCTTCATAGGATACCCTAAAGAGACCATTGGGTATACCTTCTATCACAGATCCGAGGGCAAGATATTTGTTGCTAAAAATGGGTCCTTTCTAGAGAAGGAGTTTCTCTCGAAAGATGTGAGTGGGAGGAAAGTAGAACTTGATGAGGTAATTGTACCTTCTCTCGAATTGGATGGTAGCACATCACAGAAAGCAGTTCCCATGATGCCTACACCAACAGAAGAGGAAGCTAATGATGGTGATCATGGAACTTCGGATCAAGTTACTACTGCACTTCGTAGGTCGACCAGGACACGTTCCGCACCTGAGTGTTACGGTTATCTCGTCCTGGAAGTCATGTCGTTAGACAACGGTGAACCTACGAACTATGAAGAAGCAATGATGAGCCCGGATTCCGACAAATGGCTTGAGGCCATGAAATCCGAGATAGGATCCATTTATGAAAACAAAGTATGGACTTTGGTGGACCTGCCCGTTGACCGGCAAGCCATTGAGAATAAATGGATCTTTAAGAAGAAGACAGACGCTGATGGTAATGTCACCGTCTATAAAGCTCGACTTGTCGCAAAGGGTTTCCGACAAGTTCAAGGAGTTCACTACGATGAGACTTTCTCACCCGTAGTGATGCTTAAGTCTGTTAGAATTATGTTAGCAATTGCTGCATTTTTCAATTATGAAATCTGGCAGATGGATGTGAAACCTGCTTTCCTTAAGGAAGAGTTGTATATGATGCAACCTAAAGGTTTTGTGCATCCTAAGGATGCTAAAAAGGTATGCAATCTCCAGCGATCCATCTACGAACTGGTGCAAGCATCTCGGAGTTGGAATATATGCTTTGATGAGGTTATCAAAGCTTTTGGGTTTATACAAAGTTTATGAAGAAACTTGTATTTACAAGAAAGTGAGTGGGAGCTCTATAGCATTTCTGATAGTATATGTGGATGACATATTGTTGATTGGAAATGCTGTAGAATTTCTGAAAAGCATAAAGGGTGTTTTGAAAGGAGTTTTTCAAAGGAAGACCTGGGTAAAGTTGCTTACATATTGGGCATGAAGATCTATAGAGATAGATCAAGACGCCTGATAAGATTTTCACAGAGCACATACCTTGACAAGATTTTGAAGGAGTTCAGAATGGATTATTCAAAGAAGGAGTTCTATCCTATATTGTAAGGTGTGAAGTTGAGTAAGACTCAAAGCTCGACCACGACAGAAGAAAGAGAAAGGATGAAAGTCATCCCCTATGCCTCAGTCATAGGCTCTATAATGTATGCCATGCTGTGTACCAGACCTGATGTGTGCCTTGCCATAAGTCTGGCAAGGGGGTACAAGAGTGATCCAGGAGTGGATCACTGGACAGCGGTCAAAATTATACTTAGGTGCCTAAAGAGGACTAAGGAAATGTTTCTCGGTTATGGAGGTGATAAAGAGTTCTTTTTAAAGGGTTACGTCGATGCAAGCTTTGACACTGATCCGGATGACTCTGAGTCGCAAACCGGATACGTATAATGGAGCAGTCATTTGGAATAACTCCAAGTGGAGCGTGGTAGCAGCATCTACAGTATGACATAGAGGTTTGCAAAATACACACTGATCTGAATGTTGCAGACCCGTTGACTAAAACCTCTCTCACAAGCAAAACATGATCAAACCCCAGAACTGATTGGGTGTTAATCACATGGAGATGTGAACTAGATTATTGACTCTAGTGCAAGTAGGAGACTGTTGGAAATATGCCCTAGAGGCAATAATAAATTGGTTATTATCATATTTCCCGTTCATGATAAATGTTTATTATTCATGCTAGAATTGTATTGATCGGAAACTTAAATACATGTGTGAACACATAAACTACACCGCATCCCTAGTAAGACTCTACTAGACTAGCTCGTTGATCAAAGATGGTTATGGTTTTCTAACCATATACATGAGTTGTCATTTAATATCGGGATCACATCATTAGGAGAATGATGTGATGGACAGGACCCAACCGTAATCTTAGCAACATATCGTATCGCTTAGTTTATTTGCTGTAGCTTTCTTCATGTCAAGTATCCGTTCCTTCGACCATGAGATCATGCTACTCCCGTAAACCGGAGGAATGCCTTGTGTGCTATCAAATGTCACTTCATAACTGGGTGATCATAAAGGTGCTCTACAGGTATCTCCGAAGGTGTCTGTTGGGTTGCATGGATCGAGACTGGGATTTGTCGGTCCGTGTGACGGAGAGATATCTTTAGGCCCTCTCGGTAATACAACATCATAAGAAGCTTCATGTGACTAATGAGTTTAGTAACGAGATCTTGTATTACAGAACAAGTAAAGAGACCTGCCGGTAACGAGATTGAAATAGGTATGGAGATACTGACGATCGAATCTCGGGCAAGTAACATATTGCCGGACAAAGGGAATTGCATACGGGATTGACTGAATCCTTGACATCGTGGTTCAACCGATAAAGATCTTCGTGGAATATGTAGGAATCAATATGGGCATCCAGGTCCCGCTATTGGTTATTGACCAGAGAGAAGTCTCGGTCATGTCTGCATGATTCTCGAACCCTTAGGGTCGCACGCTTAACGTTCGGTAGTGCTAGGGTAGTGTTGAGATACTAATAGTGGAAAGTCTGAAGGTTGTTCGGAGTCCCGGACGGGATCCGGGACATCACGAGGAGCTCTGGAATAGTCCGGAGGTAAAGATTCATATATGGAAAGTTGTTATCGGGGTTCCGGAAAAAGTTCGAGTTTTTTCGGTATTGTACCAGGAAGGTTCTAGAAGGTTCTGGAGTGGGGCCCACCTGCATGGGGGACCCACTTGAATGTGGGTAGTGGGTAAAGTCCCCACAACCTTGGTCTAGGCGCACCAAGATCCTCCCTTAAAAGGAACTAGTTGGGTGACCCGCGCATTTGCGCGGCTAGACTTCCTTTACAATTTCTTCTTTTACTGGTTTTGCTGTACATATGTTCGTTCATTTGATCCATTTCTATATATGTATTTATATAAAAGATATATCTAAAATGTATACTATTATAAAATATGATGAAACTTTGCTACACTTTCTGTGAAGTTGATGCTAATGATATGGTTGTCCCCTGAATGAAATATCAAAAGACCCAAGGCATGTATCCCACCATGCCAAACCATTGGCTTTAATACTAATCTCTTGCTTTAACGGTTTCACCTTTTCATCCATGTTCATTTATCTTTGCACCCGATATTGTTTTAGAAGTTTTACCGAGAAAAGTGAAGAAAAACATTGATGACTTGCAAACATACACAGTTATCTGTTCCACCGCTATCTATTAGAACAATGTCAAATATCCACATATCCATATATATGTTTCCAAATCTTCTGATCGTGCCATTCACTAAGTGTTATATTTAGTATATTTTTTTCTCCACCAGTATTTGTCCGTCTATAGTTAAATTATACTATTAAAAGTGCCAAAATGTGCACCTCCGGAAAAGAGATAATATTTCGGAATTCTGTTTTTAATTGTATTATTTTTTATTTGATCTGTGATAAAAATTAGCACCCTACCATGCAAGCCATATAATTTCATACCAATCTTCAGATTTCTCTCTTCCACTATTGTTTGTCATTCCCCTTTGAGAGATCATTTAAAATACAAACAACTATTGTAGTTTGAATGTGTGTCCTATGAAAAAAAATCATCAAACTACAGGTGGAATCTTTTTGGTAAATGTACTATTGTTGCTAAAGTCATCTACGCCAGCCTGACAAAAGGTGAGTAACGGTGCTGATATTAGATTCCTACTACTCCAAGCCATTTCATCATTAATTAAATGCCTAAATGTTATGTTATCTTCCTCTATCTACATCACCACTGTTTGACGTGCAATTTTTTTTGTAGATAGCATGATGTCATGGATGTCGACCTTCCATGCATGCGTCTAAATGCTCATGACAATATCCTTTCACTCTAATTGTTTGTGTAGCCTGACCATCTAAGGCTATGTAGCTGTCGATGTATATTTGAAAAAAAAAATCTAACAATTGGTGTGTATTAATATAAAACTATTTGGGTCGCCCGAAAAGTGTAAAGAAAGATATGCTAGAAAATATGAAAAAAGAAAAAAAAGGAAATTCATTTTGTAGACCTCTATTATAGAATATCATAGCCATTAGATGTTCTAAATTCCATCCAAACACTATTCAAATGCATTGGACGTCTATGTAAGAAATATCTAGTTACTTCACAGCCAAGTGATCATACACACATGCATGATATATATCCCAGCTAGAAATCTGAAAATATGCATATACCGCACAAAAAAGCATATATCTCACAAACGCATGCATGCACATGATATTTGTAGCCTAGCGGAAATTGCTAATCAAGCTCGAGCTCCATGGAGCTTGAATTTTGAAAAATCCAAAAATCAAAATTTTTATGTTTCAAAAAATAAAAAAAATAAAAAATACATACCTATGGATGTATACTACTTTTCTACAACGTTTATGGTGAAATTCATTTATATGGGATCTACACAAAAAATAATAAATTCATGTAACTATAGCACATGTACTATTCACTATAAAGGTATACATGATTTTGTTTTTTATGTAGATCATATCACAACCTATATCATAATGAAAAATTTACACGCGTCTAGTATACACGTATAAGTACTTATGTATTTATTTTCAGATTTTGGGAACTTAAAAGATTGGTTTTGGATTTTCCAATATTTTGAGTTCGTTTCTTTTTTTGTTTTTTGCGGGGAGTTTCGAGTTGGATTCAAAGGAGACCTAAAGCCGAAAAGCCTCAATCGTAGCCTAGCTAGTACGATTCTAGGTAGTAGATGGTATAATGAGGAATCAATTAACGTAACTGATGTACCAACGGAAGAAAGAGATCGCTCAACGCACCTGTTCACGTCCATACGCATGTGTACGTGCCTGCTTGTGTTATGCTCGACCGAAGCTCTTGATCGCCACCACTGCTTTACTCGATGTGATCTGGCCGCCACAACCTGACTAAGCGACCACACGGCCACGCCGGTGCGTGCATGCGCTCCTGTCTTGCGACAAAAGCTTCTGCCGCTATCGTAGTCTCGTAGCCCAGACTGCTGATTCTAAAATCATAAATATCCAGCCAGTAGATAATACTGGAGTAGGTGATTCTCTAGTCACAACAACGTACGTCTTTGATGGTTCTTACTTGGGTTCTAAATCGCAGATTGTCGCATGTGTGGCAACAGCATCAGCGACGGTGCGGCTGCCGCCTCTGTGGAAACAGCTAACATCAGCTTAGGTGCGCCGGCAAGATCCCGTAAGGCATGAGTACAGCACGTTTTATCTTCAGTTTTACAGCGGCCTTGACTTGCATGCATGCAGGCTGTATCCATGTATTTTATCTCCAATTTAAAAGCGGCCTTGGCTTGGACGCATGCATGTAACGTTGCAATTTTAAATCTCAGCCGTTCATATAAGAAAATAATGGTTAAGATAATTTAATCTATGTGGATGAACGTGATGGCTTCTTTTACTTATGTTTTAACTAGCGGTGCGGCCCGCACATTTGTTTGTTTGAGATTAGTTTTCTCTACCAACTATATGGCCTCTGGCTTAAGTATTATCTGATTTAACTTTTCACTTTTTGTATATCATATAAAATTAAATTTAAGTCCTGAGGAAACTTTGATTGGAGTAATGAGTGCATTATAGTTTGTTGATAAAAGGCCTTCCAGACTTCTATGTCATAACAATATTCGTATTTTCCCTCTTTGATCCACTCCTCGCTCCTTGTAATGTATCTATGCACCAATATATTTTAGAGCGATTCCCCTCCAAGAAGATCGAAACATCAGTTGCTTCTATGTAAACCAATTTTTCTTAGGTTACAACCAATTGATCACTGACTGCACTATTAGTTTCCTTGTCTTTCTTCACTGATGCAATATCTTTCGTACCTACATATCCATCCAAGGATTCTCATCTAAACACTGACTTCTTAAAGATACTCTTTCCTTGAGTGAGGGCTTTTGGAGGCCGAGCATCAGGCAGGCCGGTATCCTAGCCATTGGAATGGGCTTGGGATCTGGAATCTTGTCAGGCTGTTGGCAGTCTTGTGTCGGCTCGTGTCAGCCTATGCATCCAAATACGGCCCAGGATACACCGATAGGCGTATATGTTTGGCCCATTGGTCTGCTTCTGTCCCTCTTCTTATCCTCGCGGTGGGGTTGCACAGGTGAAGGCTGCATCGTGTGCTACGAACTCCCCTCTCTCTCTTCCATTATTCCCGTAGAGCCAGCCACCTCTCGTCTGCTAATGGCAACGCCACACCCAACCTCCGCTACGAGACGCCTGCGACCGAAGCAACGGCCGGAGCGCTCGTCCTCTTCCACTACGGCGGCCAAACCACCAGGATCCCGCGTCATCTTCCACTCTGGCGGCCAGATCAGTTCGAGTTTGGATAACACCAGATCTACCGAGGAGGCGGTCCTCATCCACGGATCTAGCCGGGGGAAATCATTTTCTTCATTGTTCCCGTTGGTGAGGCTGGATCACGACCTGTACTTGTGCTTTTCTCCTAGTTGTTCATCTGTTCCAGATCCAGATTTGCATGTTTTTGGTGATTTTAATTTTGTTACTTTTATTGCTTTGGTATTGCTGATCTAGCTGGATGGCTCGATCGAGATGTTGTTGATTTGTTTTGGTGTTCTTGATCTACAAGCTACGAGTTGTTGAAGCGGACACTACTGCCGTAGTCAGGCCGGTTGAGTTGCAGGCTTCCCTCAGCGTCATAGAGCAGGAAATATGACGTGCTAGAGAACCAGCCGACGCTGGACAGAGCGAGGGATTTCCCTCTGGATTCGCCGGGGTGCACGTGTGCATCAAGCTACCGGCGGCAGTTCGTTTTGGTTGAGAGGACGTGATTTCCAAGTGAATAATCTGAATGATAGCGCCTCTCACTAATTTTTCTCTTAGCTGTTTGGGTTTTGTCTGACCATAGCTGACTGTAGTGAATATTTTCTTGGTCCTGGATTCGGAAATCCTGATGAACTATGTGCCACTGAATTTAGGATAATTTAGAGTTCAGACCAAATACATGCATTATGATTTAGAATTCATGTTGTTTGGGCTTATTTGGATTTGTAAACAGACTTGTTAGAGTTGTTTGATTCCAGGTTAGCAGCAAGCTGATGCATGGGACAAGGGGGATTATTTGTAATGGGCTTGGATTCCGTCGATGGTTGTGCTGTACATTCTTGGATTGTTTACTGTTTTTATGGGCAATTTATTGTATTGGTCGATTGTACTGTTGTTTGATTTCATCTGCACTTGTAGCAAGTAGCTTGGTTCTGGTTATGAATAATCTTTGGTACAAAAACTGATATGTGGTGTGGTTCTAGTGAAAGAGAAAATGTTTAAGTGTTTGGGGGTTCAATTTTAGTCGCTGGTGTACTTGGGGAAAACTGGATTGTTTACTGACCTCTAGTTTTTTTTTCAATGAGAGAATATGGACGTAAATGGCTGGTCTGAGCTAAATTTTTGGATTGGAGGATTGTTTAGTACTGTTTTTTGGCGTTGTCCTTGTGTGGGCTTGACACACCAGGAAGCAGGATTGTTTTGTTCTGTTTCAGCTTATTTACATGCTAGTTTATCTTATTGGCATAAATTGTTTGGCATTGTGACTGCTGCATTATTTGCCGATTAGCAGAATTCTGTTATTGATAGGTAGCTTGGTTATGTACAAGTTCTGCCAGGTCCTGCAGCTCATGTCCGTGGCAAACAAGGATCTTGCTGCGTGAAGAGCTTTTCCCAGTTCGTGTTGCTTGCAGTGCTACTTCATGTAGCCTGAAATCCTGTAATTCTATTTTTATCAATCCTGTGATGCCGATGTTAACCATGTACACCTATCTATCTTCTGATTGCATTAGAGGAGATAACTTGACCGTCTAATGTTAGTGTGCCGCACGTTAGGTCCTAACATTTTGTTCGTGTGCCAACTGCAACAATCTATGATTTAAAATGGGAAAAATGTTAAACGAGTGAACAAAAACATTTTCCGGCAGTGATCTGAAAGGGTGGCAAACTTTGTACGTAAAAAACGTAGAAATCCAAATGATGTGGGTGAGCTTAATCAAGGCTAGCTAATAATAAGCAAACTACCACGTCCTCTGGCCAAAAAACCTCCACGTCTGCACGGTAGAACTGGTGGACAGCCAGGCAACGCTTGCGTGTAGCCGGTCAAGGTACAGGTTTGCGTCCACTGCACTGGCACATTAGTAGTCAGCTTCGCGTAGGGTAGGACAGTGGACAGGGAGCTATTCAACTAGCAAGATTCCATGCCCAATGCTCCATCTTTCTTCCTGAATACACGCGCCTGCCACCGATACAAGGGGACACGAGCCGAGAATACCGGACAAGCATGGATCCCTAGCGCATGTGAACGGACAGGATAAAGTCCTGCCTGATGCTCGGCCTCCATTGGCATTTTCCGCTCTTTCCTTATCTTACTTCATAGCTTATTCATGTTGCTTGCGTTGTATTTTTTGTATGAACTTTTATTTTCTTTACAATTATATAAATGACTATTATCAAATTTATATGATACTAATATTTTTTGTCAATTAGTTTTGTTTCTTATTCTGAATTTCATTCATAAATTCTTGTATTACCATCTTTTTAAAAAGAATTTTATCTATTGTAGGTTCCTAAGTATATATGTATTTTTTATCAACTATAGTTTTATACTTGTAACTACTACGGAGTTTTATAAACATTTTTCACTCACCTACACCAATATATTCTTGAACCACAATCAACGGCAAATATGTCATCCTCTGTTGATGGACATGTAGACCTTTTTTCTTGTCGTGTTAATATAAAATCTATACAGTAAAGGACGTTGTTATAATTTGAATCAAACCGTGACGATATATCCTGCAATACATATTTCTTCGTGTGTTGCCAAATAGGTGCTTTCTTTTTCTATCGACGATTTTACTATAATAAGTGATAAGTGATGTATAGTTAACTAAAAAGAATAATTGATGGACACATTCATATATTTTTATTATGGCTTCCATGGGTGCTTAACACTTTTTTTGCTATTGTATGTCTGAACCTTCTATATATCACACGCCGTGTTTGGTGTGTATTGTAAATTGCTTACTACAATACTACGGTAACACATATATAGATACATGAATTCGATGTGGTACTTCCGTCATCCTTGTTCGTCATGTGGACTGGTTTTCTTACATGGAACTAATTATTATGCCTTCATATGATGTATCTACGGCCTCTTGCCTGTGCATGCATTAAATCGATATTGTGGAAATTCTTGATAGGACATAAATCTACCTAATACCTTGCGCCGTCAGTTCGTACAACTTCTTGATGGAATCAAACTCTAAACTTTTAGTCGAGGCCTGTGATCAGAAAAATAATCAGAGCCGAATTGATGCAAACCGCGGTCGGACAGTAGGTCACAAAAAATTATCTATGGCCGCCCGTGGCACGTTAGTGTGTCACCCCAGTGCCGGTGTTTTTCTCTTTGTGGTCGCCCTCTTTTTGCTTGCGGGATCATTGTGGGCGCCCTCTTTTTTTTGCGGGATCTTTGTGGTCGCCCTCTGTCCTCTTCTTGGACCTTGACTTAGACTGGCGGTCCCTGGATCGTGGCCATTCGACACCATAGACCTTTCCGTAGACTCCAGGCGCCTTGTGTGTTTTTCTTCTCCTTCGACGCAGGATCACTGTCGTTTCTGGAGCTCATCACAGAATTCATGTAGGGCCATTGCAGGGGTTGTGTGCTTTCGTATAACTTCTTGATGGAACCAGACTCTAAACTTTAGTCGAGGCGTGTGAACAGAAAAATAATCAGAGTCTAACCGATGCAAACTGCGGTCGGATAGTGGCTCACAAAAAATCATCTATGGCCGTCCGTGGCAGGTCAGTGCGTCACCACAGTTCCTGTGTTTTTCTCTTTCTGGTCGCCCTCTGCCTCTCCTTGGACCTTGCCTTAGACCTGCGGGCCCTGGATCATGGCCTTTCGACAACATAGACCTTGCCGTAGACTCCAGACGCCTTGTGTTTTTTTCTTCACCTTCGGCGCGAGATCACTGTCGTTTCTCGAGCTCATCACAGGATTTTTGTTGGGCCGTTGCAGAGGTAGTTGTCTTCTCTAGATCCACTTGATGGTTTTCTAATTGCTACCGAAGAATCTTTGATCCCGTTTCATCTAGACGTGATGGTGTATACCTGATCTGGCTAAGCGAAGCAGCACCACAGATATATGTAAGAAAAAGGTACATTATATAGGTATACCAAATATTACCTTTTTCTATTGTACAAAATCTTCCTATTGTACTTCGCAAAAAAAAATATTCCTATTGTACACGACATACCTATGTGGATGTCCTTAGTTGCATAATTTACGTGGATGGTGGATCCCAGCTGTTCAGCTTTCCGAATATAGATGGTTCTCCATCTACTAAATCTAGTATACGTTTGTTGCAATTTGGCAGCGTGATGGATTATGGCTCTATATTTCCTATTTAACACAAATGTTTTTTTTTCTTTTGGCGGGGAAATACACATTATTTTCTAGTACGTGATTGATTTTTTTAGATGGAGTACGGGATTGATGTTACACCTAATATGTTTTTTTTGCGGGTAATATGTACCTAGTTTTTTTGAGGAACAATATGTACATAGTTATTTTCCTTTCTTTTGGAAGGGTATGTTTTTTTACCTGAGGGAGGATATGTTTGTTAATGCTGCACGTTCTAATCTACTCCGTACTTTTCTCTTCCCTAAAAAAAAATACTCCATATTTTTCTCAACAGCTACGTGCTTCCGTATCTGATTCCAGTTCATGTCAAAAAGAAAAAAACTGATTCCAGTTCAAGTTGCCTTACATATGCTTACACGTGACAGTCCAATACCTATACATGTTAACATGTTACGTGGTACAAAATATAACTTCTATTTCTTTCAATAGTTGCGTGCTTACATATCTGACTCCAATTCTAGTTGCCTTTTTTTTTTCTTGAGGGGAGTTGCCTACACGTGACAGTCCAATTGGTAGGAAAATACTACATGTTAATATGTTACGCAAAAACTTTAAATCTCAGCCATTATTATTCTTATCGAACGGTGCTAATAATATTAACATATGTGGATGAACGTTATGGCTTGTTTGTCTCTTGTTTTAAGTATATAATAGATAGATTATATAATAGATAGTATCATATCTCGAAGGGATAAGATCAAAATTCCTAAAAAGGGGACAGCGATCGGTGGAGAAGGAAATGAGGGATTTCCTTCCTGCCCTTTTGACCAACGACCCTAGGGCCTTAGAGGGCAAGCCACCAGCCCCCTCCACGTCTATATAAAGGTGGGGAAGCATTGGGGGCAGCTACCCTTCGACCCTTGCCCATTATCTCTCCCAACTCCTCCTACGTTTTACCGGTACGCGCTTGGCGAAGCCCTGCCGGAGTTCCGCTGCCACCACCATCACCACGCCGTCATGTTGGTTCAGACCTCATCTACTCCTCTCCCTCCCTTGCTGGATCAAGAAGGAGAGGACGCCGCCGAGCCGTACGTGTGCTAAACTCAGAGTTGTCGCACGTGCGGCACTTGGATCAGATTGGATCGCGACGCGAGTACGACTACGCCAACCACGATCTCTAAATCGTTAACGCTTTCGGTCTACAAGGGTATGTTAACACTACTCCCCTCTCGTTGCTATACATCTCCTAGATTAGATCTTGGGTGTTTCGTAGGAATTTTTTTTATTTTAATGCTTTGTTCCCCATCACGTTTGTGTTGTGTGGCGTGATCGAAAGGTTGAAGAAACTAAGGTTATAATGGCCGCGGGAATAAATGGGGAGGCCGGACGGCCTGGAATATTGGCACGTCCAGATGGCAGTTTTGGCAGCGCGTAACTCTATCGTGCCGCACGCAACTGCATCGTGGCGACGTGCGCGGCGCAACCGCACACATATGCATGTGGCCCCCAAAGTGATCGCGCGCCAGCCCCAAACGCTAGCAGAGTGCGCGCGGAGGGATGCGACAGCAGAACATGCTGCGGCCGCCTAATGACGAGCAGAGCGTGCCGAGGGGCGTGAGCAGAGGCCGGCACGGTGAGGTGAACACGGGCAACGGACAAGGGTGCACCGGCTAATTGTGTGGAAATACCGATAAAAACACAGACATTTCCTGTTAATAAGTTGTGTGTGTCATGGGCAAACGCTTGCTGGTAAATAATTGACTGTGATTCTCGTAATCATCATCGACGTGTTCCGTTTTATTCATTTGCCATGAGATTTGCTCAGTCTGCACAACATCTACGCTCTCTGTGTACAGACCAATATTCTTTAGTGTGAATAGTATGCTCTTATGGGCACTTGAGTATGTGGATCACACCCATGGGCGAGCAATGTGCGCGCAGGCGTCGTGCTAGCTCGTGCTTCCTTCTATGCTAAGTTTTCATTAATTGATAGTGTTTTATGAACACTCCACTGTTTCCCGCCACTTCCTCATCCGTGTCCCACCGCCACCCAGCGATATTGCACATAAGCCGAGGCGGTGTGCGACACACCAAGGCACAAGCGTAGCCTATAGCCCCTCTACATTTTCCAAGCATGCCAACCCACCGAAGCACCGCCTCTGCCATCAACCTCCTCGACGAGGAAAACGAGTAGGCGCCATGGCCCATCGAGGCCGAAGGCCTCCCCGGCAACGCGATGGACGACGCCGTGCTGCCCGTCATCGCCAGAGTTGAGCAGACCCTTGGCACACGGCGCTTAAGCGTCGCGGATCAAGATAGGCATGTCAGCGACGAGAGGCTGCAACTCGCTGCACCACATGATTGGTGGTGTGCCGCAGAGCAAGCTAGGTGCGTCCGCGCCGATAAGCTGCGGCTCGCCGCACAGCGAGACTGATGGAGCAGTGCAGAGTGAAAGGCGCGGCGCGCCACGCAGCAAGAGCGGATCCATCAGTGCTTGCCTACTGTTGACATGGCGCTATCAATTAAGTTTCCATTAATTGATAGCGTTTTATGAACACGCCACTGTTTGTCGCCACTTCCTCATCCGTATCCCGCCGCCACCCAGCGATATTGCACATAAGCCGAGGCGGTGTGCGACACACCGAGGCACAAGCGCAGCCTATAGCACCTCCATCTTTTCCAAGCATGCCAACCCACCGAAGCACTGCCTCTGCCATCAACCTCCTCGACGAGGAAAACGACCAGGTGCCATGGCCCATCGAGGCCGAAGGCGTCCCCAGCAATGCGATGGACGACGCCGTGCGGCGCGTCATCACCAGAGTTGGGCAGACCCTTGGCACACGGCGCTTAAGCATCGCGGATCAAGATAGGCATGCCAGCGATGAGAGACTGCAGCTCGCTGCACCACATGATTGGTGGTGCGCCGCAGAGCAAGCTAGGTGCGTCCGCGCTGATAAGCTGCGGCTCGCCGCACAACGAGACTGATGGAGTGGCGTAGAGTGAAAGGCGCGTCCACCACACAGCAAGAGCGGATCCATCGGCGCTTGCCTACTGTCGACAGTGTGCTGCAGCTGGGTACACGGCCCATCAGTAGCTCCATTCCTCGGCAGGAGTGGGCAGAGGTTGTCTGTGCCGTACTTGCACCAAACCCTGGTCGCGCCGTTCGCATAGGTCGCGCCGTTCGCCTTGTCCGCGGCCCGCTCGATGCCAACGGGCTGGTCGCTAGGCTCGAGCGCCTCCTTGGCCCAGGTGTCCGCGTATGCATAGTAGAGGAATATGGCCGTCGCATCCTCGAGCTGGTGATCTCCGATGAAATAGCCAACTTGGAGCTCGAGATCGCGCTCCAGATGTACCGCGAGCATGTCAACCGCTTGGACGAACACCTGCACGAGTTCAGGCAGTGCCAGGAGCTACCATAGGCAAGGCTGGTGGTCACTGACGTGTTTTATTTTGTTGAGTCGTTTCGACGTTGATCGCTATGTATTCACAACAATCATAATATTGATCTATTTCAATGTGTGTACTCTATTTTTCGTTCTTATATATTGTTCTGTTTCAACCTCTCTATGCTTTCTATTGTGTACATGTGGATAGTAACAACTAGATAGAAATTAGTACAAAAACAGGTAGAAAAATGAAATTTATAATATATATAATATTTGTTCAATAGTTCATCATAGAATATATATAATATCATCACATATACGTGATGATACTTAACTACTACGCACAATGCATAAAATTGAAAATGAACAATAATAAAACTAATAATCCCTCCTTAGGGGGGCAATATTCCGGCAGCTCCTCGCTAGCTGCTCCCTGATGCGCGGCGGCTTCCCATTGCGAGCGAAGTACTCCGCCTCCTCCACCTCGCAGAGCTTGACGTGCTGATTTGCCTCTTGCTGGCGGACGCGCGCGAACGATCTTGTCATTTCATTGGGTGCCCTCCAGAGCTTCTCGTCGGTAGCATGCTGGAGCTTATCGTCCTACCTCCACGCAGCGATGAGGCGCCTAGTGCCTTTGGCCTTCCTAGCGAAATACCGGTCGTCTTCCACTAGTGCAGAATTGGGATTTAGCATCGGTTCGTGAGGCCCTTTAGTGCCGGTTCTGGAACCGGCACTAAAGGATGGGGACTAAAGCCCCCCCCCCCCCCTTAGTCCCGGTTCAACACGAACCGCCACTAAAGGGCCACCATGTGGCACGAGCCCGCGCCAGGGGCTGTGAGACCTTTAGTACCAACACCAACCGGTACTAAAAGGTTTAGGGGGTTTTGGGTTTATGATTTATTTTTTCTTTAATTTTGTGTTTTCCATTTAATTCTTTTTCATTTGCTGGTATTTTACGATACTACATATTGTACACATTATGCATATATATAAATAGAATTTCTCGTAGAACCGATCATATATATATATATATCATCGAATGTCTCGCACCACCATTCACACATACACATGTATATATACAATTTGGTATATACAATTTCTCCTACATATATGGAGGCATTACTGCGGTAGCGGGTAATGAAATTCTCCTTTGGGATCTATGACCTGGTCGAGCAAAAATCCCGCTATTTCCTCTTGAATTGCTCGTACGCAATTCGTTGGTAGGAGCTTATCCCGCATCTCCGAGAACTTTAAAGAAGGAGATCAATATGCATGTATTAGTTGTGTGTATATATATTAGATAATGATGTAAAAATTGTGAATAGTATTCTGGCAAACGTACCCATAGCTTTCTATTAGATAAGCTCCTTTCGGACGCCATCATACCAATGTTCTCGCAAACGTTGTATGCACATAAATCAGTCCCCGGCGCCTGCTTCAGGGCCTTTATGAGAATAGAATTCAACCAGATAATAGTTAATCAAGCATGATAATTAATGGTATTGAAACTAGAATTAAAGAGATGGTAGCTAGCTAGTACTACTTAATTAATTACCTTGGGTCGATACCATTTCAACTTTTGTTTCCATTGACCTGGAACCTTTTTGATGAACTTTTCCCAAGCCCTGCCCACCGGCAAAGAAAATGAATAAAGGAGTTATTAATTAGTTGATATCAGGAAATGACGAACTAAAGAGGCCGACATATAGTTCGATAATGATTGAAATTACCTGTCGACCATCCCCTTCACGATTGAGTACTCAGTATCTGGTTTAAGTAGTGAGTCCAGTACTTCAACTTTTCCCTCTTCAAGTTGAATGATTAACAAGATCCAGTGGAAACTGCATGCGCACACGTTTGCATGTATAAATTAAGCGGGCATGTGCATAACACTCATCAACTGCCCTAAACCCTATACACTTATTAACATCTAGCTAGTAAGCAAAAATAGAATTTGTAGTACAAGACAGTGTGACTCACTCGAAGTTGTAAGGAAGTAGTATATCTCGATTGGTATTTAGGCGCTTGAAGAACTCTAGCAAGGTTTTCTCTGTGTCTTTTTTCGACCATTCTTGTGACCATGTCTCTTGATTAATGGTATTTGGATCAATGAACCCAATGCCATAGCGTCTAGCTTTTTTCATTTCATAGATCTTCATTCTGCATAATACCACATAAAAGAATATAGTGAGGATAATTACAGGCAATGATCAACGAGCACTACAGCTAGCTTGAGACTTAAATTACAGAAAGAAATCACTTACAGACAATAGCAACTGGCGATAGATTTGTCGAGTGCGTCTTGATTGAATAACTGAAAATGTTCTGTAAACTCGACATACAGAGCATTCGCATTGTAGTAATGCTCTGGCTTGACTCTCACCATGAGGGACTCTCGATTGGTAGTCTTGGCAATTTTCATGTACCATTCATGCAATTCATACATTCTCGTTGAGAGCTTCTTCATCTCCTCAGGCTTGAGCAGTGGTTCGCCGCGGGCATATTTCCGTTTTAGTTGCTGCTCTGTAAACTTTTTCATGGGCTCGATGCCTAGGAGTTGTTCTATAGTGCATCCGATCCCTTCAGCCTGCCTTCTATGATCGTCCATTATTACCAGCTGATCGGCGCCGGTACTCACATGTGTTGGTACAATGAGTGGGGGGGTCGATTGCACCGCCTGTTCTCCTAGCTGGGGAATAGTTTTCCCGCTTTTTTTGGCAGCTGCTTGGCTGGAGCTCGAGCTCGACTCCTTCTTTTTTTGTGCTTGATATGCCTTCCTGATTTGGCGCTCATAGTCTGAGTCAATAGGCTTGGGAGCTGGTGGTTCAGCCATACAAATAAAGTGGTCAATGACATGCTCAGGTACTATCTCCTTTGGCGGCGGTGGCGGTTTCGGTCCAAAATGGGCCCTCAATTCGGCTTGCACTTTTGCTTTGTTTTCCTCCACAGTTAGGTTGTAAGGCCTCCTCGGAAGAGGCGTGAGGCTTGGACCAAATTGGAATCTCTTGCCTCATGTACCTGTACTTGTACCGCTAGCCACCATACCTGCGGCGGCTCTCTTCCGCTGTTGCTTAGGCGGCGTAGCCCGCTGAGGCGGCGGAGACGGCTGACGCGGTGCCTGACTTAGAGGAGGAGGAGTGGGCTGACGCGTTGCCGAACTTGGAGGAGGAGGAGTGGGCTGACGCGGTGCCGGACTTGGAGGAGGAGGAGTGGCTTGACGCGTTGGCGGACTTGAAGGAGCAGGACTCTGCTGAGGTAGTGGCTGATGACTTGGAGGAGCGGGAGTCTGCTGACGCGGTGGCGGACTTGGAGGAGGAGTCGGCTGATGCGGTGTCGGTGGCCTTGGAAAGATGATGCAATCCTTTCTCCATAGAATGATATGATGTATGGCCTCTCCCAGTGTGTGCTCGTCGTCACCTCCAGGAATGTCAAGCTCTAGCCCCGAATATTGTGCCACCACTTAATAAACCACGACACGAGCATAGCCAGCTGGAATCGGGTTGCAATGGAAGGTTGCTTCAGGGGGATTTGTATAAGCAACGGCGTTCGCCACCTTCATGGATATGTTCTTCATTTTGAAGTGTAGCTCACAATTAGTGTTTTCCATGATGTCATCCACAGGGTATCTATCCAGCAGTGCCTCGCCCGGGGTGGAACCCACGCTGCTTCTCGGCATGGATGGGACGGTGCTATCCAATGCTGGATCCGCTAGCTGCTGCCGCTGCTGAGACCCCCTTTCCTGGCTAAGTGAGTCGATCTGCTGCTGCTGCCGCTGGAATTGGAGTGCCAACTTTGCGTGCGCTGATTCTAGGCCTTGAAGGCGTTCTGCTTCCTACTTCCTCTGCTCCTCCTCCAGCTTCCTCTTCTTCTCCTCCTCCATCTTCTTTCTCGCACGGCTTCTGTAGTCGGCGTTCCAGTCCTGAAACCCCTCATACCATGGAACAACGCCTTTGCCTCGTGTTCTTCCAGGGTATTCAGGATTTCCTAGGGCGCGTGTAAGCTCGTCGTTCTCTCTGTTGGGCGTGAACACCCCCGTTCGAGCCTCCTCTATTGCAACAAGTATTTTGAGGTCGGCTCCTTTAAGACTTGCCTTCTCCAAAACCTGGCCTATCTTTGGGTCCAACGTCCCCCCATGCGCATAGAACCAAGTCCTGCACCTGGGGGGCTAGCTCAATGTAACTGGAATGACCCCTGCATCCACCATCTGTTGCTCAGCCTTATCCCACTTAGGCCGGGCCACCGCGTAGCCACCTAGCCCCAGCCTATGGTAATGCTCCTTTTTCGCGGCATTGAGCTTGTTTCTTCTCGACCGTTCCTTAGCTAATTCTGATTCCTTGAATTTCACAAAAGCGGGCAGTGATCTCTTTGCTTCTCCAGTGTTCGCGTGAATTCTGGAGTCTTCTTTCCTGCTTCGAAGTACTTTGCCCATATACTTTTCTTGTGGTTGTTGAATGCAACCGCCATCTTCCTAAGAGCAGCGTCCTTGACTTTCTGCACATCTGCATCTGTGAAATGATCTGGTAGGGTGAAATGTGACATGAGAGATTTCCAAAGCAGATCTTTTGCTCTTTGGTCAACAAAAGTAAGATCTGGACGTTCCTGTGCTGGCTTTTTCCATTCTTGAATGGAGATCGGGATTTGGTCCTTCACAAGAACTCTGCACTGACGAACGAAATTGCCCGCATTCTTCTTAGGCTCGCTTGGTTCGCCGTTAGGTTTGATGGCATCGATGTTGTACTTTACGCCATCCTTCAACTTTTTGGCCGGGCCTCGCATTGTCCTGCTGCCTGTAGAAGATTTGCTCAATCCGGAGGGCTGAAAGAAGAAAGATCGATTTGTTAATATATATACAAATCATTTAAAACATGTGATGATCAACAGATGCCTGCTTATATAAATATACCTCGCCGGTCTTTGTTATTTCAAGATCAACATTTTCTTCGTCATCATAATCATAGTTCTGGACTTCATCTATTCATTCGGCTTCATCAAATATCATACCCTCACCGGTAGGGTTCAGATATTGCGAGACGTCATCTTCTTCAAACTCATCTGGGCGAGGGGATGAACGTATGATGTTGAACAGGGCCTCCTCTCCTTCTCTCCCGATATTGTCCATAGCTTTTATTTAACTAATCCAGAAGAAATATAAAAGAATTTAGTATTCAAATTACAATGCATGCATGCAATCAATAAGGAAAAACTGAATCATAGTACATAATATGCATCATCGAATATAATCTCGAATATTATCGAATAATATATATAATCGAATACATCGTCTCGAATATTATCGAATAATATATATAATCTTGAATACATCGTCTCGAATATTATCGAATACATCACTAGCTAGCTAATATAGATCGAATACTATCGAATAATCTAGTTCACTCGCGGTTCTTGAGGCGCGGGCGGTGGACACCCAAAGAACCTGCCAGGTATTGGAGAACATGACGTCCAACGCAGCCATGTAGCGACGAACATGCTCGTCCTCCTCCCTGACACGGCGACGTACCACCTCCGGCGGGGCCGGCTCCCTCCGCACTGAAAGTGGCCCACGCGAACGCCACCAAAGGAGCTCCGGGTTGACGACGGGACCTGGGGCCGGGTTCCTCACCAAGCGGCGCCCCCGTGAAGGTAGCACCTCCCAGTGCCAGCCCGACGGAGCCCAGTCCCGGACATGGCTCCTCTGAAGCAGGACATCGTCGCGAACGGGTCGACGGCGAGGATGTGGGCCGGGCATCGTTGACGTCGAGAACAAATTCTATATGCACATTCTATATAATCAAATGTTGCATATGTCAAAATTCAAACTTTGACATATGATATCTAGCTAGCTAGCTAATTCATCTAACATTAATATATCTAGCTAATTCATCAAACATTTGACAAAAGTATAAAAAACTAATTCATCTAACATTAATATATCTAATTCATCTGTAACTAAAAGTATAAAAAACTAATTCATCTAACATTTCTATCTAATTCATCTAACATTTGACATTAATAATATCTAATTCATCAACATTTGTCATTAATCTAATTCATCTAAACTTTGACATTAATACTAACATATATATATATATATTATATATATATATTTATTATATATATATATATATATATATATATATATCTATATATCATAATTCATCTAAACATTTCTATAAACTACAAGTATAAAAAAGTAAAAACCAGAAAAACAGAAAATAAATAAGAAAATGTGTGTGCGTGTGTGTGTGTGTACTGTGTGTGTGAGGGCGCGCGGCAGGGGGCCGGGTCTTACAGCGGGGCGACGGCCGGCGAGGCGAGGCGACGGGGAGCGGCGACGGGCCGGGGCGGCGACGGGGACGGGCGCGGCGATGGGGACGGTGACGGCGACGAGGGCGGCGACAAGCCGGGGCGGCAACGGGGACGGGCGCGGCGATGGGGCAGAGGTTGAAGCAGAGGAAGAAGAGAAGAAAACTGAAATTTTTTGTAGTGTTGCTTATATAGGATGGACTTTTAGTACAGGTTGGAGCCACCAACCGGTACTAAAGGTCTGTTTTGGCCAGGCCAAGCGGCAGGAAGCGACCACCTTTAGTACCGGATGGTGGCACCAACCGGTACTAAAGACCCCCCCTTTAGTACCGGTTGGAGCCACCAACCGGTACTAAAGGGGGTGCGCTGGCACAGGTGCGGTGCACAAAGTTTAGTCCCACCTCGCCGAGCGAAGGGCAGCCGCACTAGTTTATAAACCCAGTCGCGGCTGCTCCTTCGAGCTCCTCTCTAAAGCAGGCCTTCTGGGCCTACCTGTGTTGCACTGCCCTGTGGGCCTACTGGGCCTTGCAGGCCTGCATCCTGGCCCAACTACATGTTGGGTTTCTAGTCGTATGCTGGCCGTTGTGGCCCAGTAGGCGGGCTTTTTTTAATTTTTTCTTTCTTTTTTACTTTATTTATTTTCTTTTATTTCTGAGTTGTTTTTTGCTTTATTTAGAGTTTCTTTGTGAATATTTTTGCTTTTGGTAAAAAAAATTTATAAAACATTCTGTTAGTGCCAGTATTTTTTAAATTTGGATAGTTTAAATTTGAATTATTTGAATTTCACGTGAATCACTAGTTTGTGAATAACTTTACTTTAAAAATAGATTTTTCAGTAATTCTTTTTTTTCGTTGTTTAATATTAGTGTGTTTTATCATTATATTCAATTTGGCAATACTTAGGTTCTTTTAAAAAATGAAATGCCTTTGTAACAGATGAGATTTCGTCCGAAACCCTGATACTTCGAAAGAGATTGTCCATTTTGTACACGAAGTGCATCCAGTTTTTGTCGTAACCCTCTCAACTTTTTCGGACATGCTATGTGGGTGAAATGATGATACCATGCCAACTTTCAACCTTATCAGAGTTCATTTGTAGTGCTTTTCAATTTCAGGGTCATTTAGCTCAAAAAAAATCAGTAAATGCATGAAAAATAGCAAATGAAGTCAGAAAGGGTTGAAAGTTGATGACGTGGCTTTCAATGGTGCATACTGAATGCACAAAAAGTCTGGAGTTGTAATAAGTTTTAAAAAATGAAATGCCTTTGTAACAGATGAGTTTTCGTCCGAAACCCTGATACTTCGAAAGAGATTGTCCATTTTGTACACGAAGTGCATCCAGTTTTTGCGGGTACCTTCAACTTTTTTGCACATGCTAATGGGGTGAAATGATGATACCATGCCAACTTTCAACCTTTTCAGAGTTCATTTGTAGTGCTTTTCAATTTCGGTCATTTAGCTAAAAAAAAAATCAGTAAATGCATGAAAAATAGCAAATGAAGTCAGAAAGGGTTGAAAGTTGATGACGTGGCTTTTCAATGGTGCATACTGAACGCACAAAAAGTCTGGAGTGTAAAAGTTTAAAAAATGAAATGCCTTTGTAACAGATGAGTTTTCGTCCGAAACCCTGATACTTCGAAAGAGATTGTCCATTTTGTACAGAAGTGCATCCATTTTGCCGTAACCCTCTCAATTTTCGCACATGCTATGTGGGTGAAATGATGATACCATGCCAACTTTCAACCTTTTCAGAGTTCTTTGTAGTGCTTTCAATTTCAGGGTCATTTAGCTCAAAAAAAATCAGTAAATGCATGAAAAAATAGCAATGAAGTCAGAAAGGGTTGAAAGTGTGACGTGGCTTTCAATGGTGCATACTGAAGCACAAAAAGTTTGGAGTTGTAATAAGTTAAAAAATGAAATGCCTTTGTAACAGATAATTTCGTCCGAAACCCTGATACTTCGAAAGAGATTGTCCATTTGTACACGAAGTGCATCCAGTTTTGCCGTAACCCTCCAACTTTTCGCACATGCTATGTGGGTGAAATGATGATATCATGCCAACTTTCAACCTTTTCAGAGTTCATTTGTAGTGCTTTTCAATTTCAGGGTCATTTAGCTCAAAAAAATAGTAAATGCATGAAAAATAGCAAATGAAGTCGAAGTAGAAAGGGTTGAAAGTGATGACGTGGCTTTCAATGGTGCATACTGAAGCACAAAAAGTCTGGAGTTGTAATAAGTTTAAAAAAATGAAATGCCTTTGAACAGATGAGTTTTCGTCCGAAACCCTGATACTTCGAAAGAGATTGTCCAATTGTACACGAAGTGCATCCAAGTTTTGCCGTAACCTCTCAACTTTTTCGCACATGCTATGTGGTGAAAATGATGATACCATGCCAACTTTCAACCTTTTCAGAGTTCATTTGTAGTGCTTTCAATTTCAGGGTCATTTAGCTAAAAAAAAATCAGTAAATGCATGAAAAATAGCAAATGAAGTCAGAAAGGGTTGAAAGTTGATGACATGGCTTTCAATGGTGCATACAACGCACACAAAAAGTCTGGAGTTGTAATAAGTTTAAAAAAATGAAATGCCTTTGTAACAGATGAGTTTTCGTCCGAAACCCTGATACTTCGAAAGAGATTGTCCATTTTGTACAGAAGTGCATCCATTTTTGCCGTAACCCTCTCAACTTTTTCGCACATGCTATGTGGTGTGTGATTGATTACCTGCCAACTTTCAACCTTTTCAGAGTTCATTTGTAGTGCTTTAATTTCAGGGTCATTTAGCTACAAAAAAATCAGTAAATGCATGAAAAATAGAAATGAAGTCAGAAAGGGGTTGAAAGTAGTGACTGGCTTTCAATGGTGCATAATGAAACACAAAAATTGTGGAGTTGTAATAAGTTTTAAAAAAATGAAATGCCTTGTAACAGATGAGTTTTCGTCCGAAACCCTGATCACTTCGAAAGAGATTGTCCATTTGTAACGAAGTGCACCAGGTTGGCGTAACCTTCTTACTTTTTAGCACATGCTATGTGGGTGAAATGATGATACCATGCCAACTTTCAACCTTTTCAGAGTTCATTTGTAGTGCTTTTCAATTTCAGAGTCATTTAGCTCAAAATTCAATCAGTAAATGTATGAAAAATTGCAAATGAAGTCAGAAAGGGTTGAAAATTGATGACGTGGCTTTGAATGGTGCATACTGAACGCACAAAAAGTCTGGAGTTGAAATAAGTTATAAAAAATGAAATGCCTTTGTAACAAATGAGTTTTCGTCCGAAACCCTGATACTTCGAAAGAGATTGTACATTTTGTACACAAAGTGCATCCAGTTTTTGCCGTAACCTTCTTACTTTTTAGCACATGCTATGTGGGTGAAATGATGATACCATGCCAACTTTCAACCTTTTCAGATTTCATTTGTAGTTCGTTTCAATTTCAAGGTCATTTAGCTCAAAAAAAATCAGTAAATACATGAAAAATAGCAAATGCAGTCAGAAAGGGTTGAAAATTGATGACATGGCTTTGAATGGTGCATACTGAACGCACAAAAAGTCTGGAGTTGAAATAAGTTATAAAAAATAAAATGTCTTTGTAACAGATGAGTTTTCGTTCAAAACCCTGATACTTCGAAAGAGATTGTCCATTTCGTACATGAAGTGCATCCAGTTTTTGCCGTAACCCTCTCAACTTTTTAGCACATGCTATGTGGGTGAAATGATGATACCATGCCAACTTTCAACCTTTTCAGAGTTCATTTGTAGTGCTTTTCAATTTCAGAGTCATTTAGCTCAAAATTAAATCAGTAAATGCATGAAAAATTGCAAATGAAGTCAGAAAGGGTTGAAAATTGATGACGTGGCTTTGAATGGTGCATACTGAATGCACAAAAAGTCTGGAGTTGAAATAAGTTATAAAAATGAAATGCCTTTGTAACAGATGAGTTTTCGTCCGAAACCCTGATACTTCGAAAGAGATTGTACATTTTGTACACGAAGTGCATCCAGTTTTTGCCGTAACCCTCTCACTTTTTAGCACATGCTATGTGGGTGAAATGATGATACCATGCCAACTTTCAACCTTTTCAGATTTCATTTGTAGTTCATTTCAATTTCAGGGTCATTTAGCTCAAAAAAAAATCAGTAAATGCATGAAAAATAGCAAAGAGCTGGTAGGCAACCAAACCGGTACTAAAGACCCCCCCTTTAGTACCGGTTGGAGCCACAACCGGTACTAAAGGGGGTGCGCTGGCACAGGTGCGGTGCACAAAGTTTAGTCCCACCTCGCCGAGCGAAGGGCAGCCGCACTAGTTTATAAACCCAGTCGCGGTGCTCCTTCGAGCTCCTCTCTAAAAGCACTTCTGGGGCCTACCTGTGTTGCACTGCCCTGTGGCCTACTGGGCCTTGCAGGCCTGCATCCTGCCCAACTACATGTTGGTTTCTAGTCGTATGCTGGCCGTTGTGGCCCATAGGCGGGCTTTTTTTAATTTTTTCTTTCTTTTTTACTTTATTTATTTTTTCTTTTTATTTCTGAGTTGTTTTTTTGCTTTATTAGAGTTTCTTTGTTGAAATTTTTTGCTTTTGGTAAAAAATTTATAAAAACATTCTGTTAGTGCCATTATTTTTAAATTTGGATAGTTTTAAATTTGAATTATTGAATTTCACGTAATCACTAGTTTTGAATAACTTTACTTTAAAAATAGATTTTTCGAATTCTTTTTTTCGTTGTTTAATATTAGTGTGTTTTCATATATTCAATTTGCAATACTAAGGTTCTTTTAAAAAATGAAATGCCTTTGTAACAGATGAGATTTTCGTCCGAAACCCTGATACTTCGAAAGAGATTGTCCATTTTGTACACGAAGTGCATCCAGTTTTTGTCGTAACCCTCTCAACTTTTTCGGACATGCTATGTGGGAAATGATGATACCATGCCAACTTCAACCTTATCCAGAGTTCATTTGTAGTGCTTTTCAATTTCAGGTGCATTTAGCTCAAAAAAAATCAGTAAATGCATGAAAAATAGCAAATGAAGTCAGAAAGGGTTGAAAGTTGATGACGTGGCTTCAATGGTGCATACTGAATGCACAAAAAGTCTGGAGTTGTAATAAGTTTTAAAAAATGAAATGCCTTTGTAACAGATGAGTTTTCGTCCGAACCCTGATACTTCGAAAGAGATTGTCCATTTTTGTACACGAAGTGCATCCAGTTTTTGCCGTAACCCTCTCAACTTTTTGCACATGCTATGGGTATGTGAAATGATGATACCATGCCAACTTTCAACCTTTTCAGAGTTCATTTGTAGTGCTTTTCAATTTCATGGGTCATTAGCTACAAAAAAATCAGTAAATGCATGAAAAATAGCAAATGAAGTCAGAAAGGGTTGAAAGTTGATGACGTCGGCTTCTAATGCGAGGTGCATACTGAACGCACAAAAAGTTGGAGTTGTAAGAAGTTTAAAAAATGAAATGCCTTTGTAACAGATGATTTTTCGTCCGATAACCCCTGATACTTTCGAAGATTGTCCATTTGTACATGAAGTGCATCCACTTTTTGCGTAACCCTCTCAACTTTTTCGCACATGCTATGTGGGTGAAATGATGATACCATGCCAACTTTCACACTTTTCAGATTCATTTGTAGTGCTTTAAAATTTCAGGGTCATTAGTCTCAAAAAAATCAGTAAATGCATGAAAAATAGCTAATGAAGTCAGAAAGGGTTGAAAGTATCTGACGTGGCTTTCAATGGTGCATACTAATGCACAAAAAGTTTGGAGTGTAATAAGTTTAAAAAAATGAAATGCCTTTGTAACAGATGAGTTTTCGTCCGAAACCCTGATACTTCGAAAGATTGTCCATTTTGTACACGAAGTGCTCCAGTTTTGCCGTAACCCTCTCAACATTTTCGCACATGCTATGTGGGTGAAATGATGATACATGCCAACTTTCAACCTTTTCAGAGTTCATTTGTGTCTTGCTTTTCAATTCAGGGTCATTTAGCTAAAAATCAGTAAATGCTGAAAAATAGCAAATGAAGTCAGAAAGGGTTGAAAGTTATGAACGTGGCTTTCAATGGTGCATACTGAAGCACAAAAAGTCTGGAGTTGTATAAGTTTAAAAATGAAATGCCTTTGTAACAGATGAGTTTTCGTCCGAAACCCTGATACTTCGAAAGAGATTGTCCATTTTGTACACGAAGTGCATCCAGTTTTTGCCGTAACCCTCTCAACTTTTCGCACATGCTATGTGGGTGAAATGATGATACCATGCCAACTTTCACCTTTTCAGAGTTCATTTGTGTGCTTTCAATTTCGGGTCATTTAGCTAAAAAAAATCAGTAAATGCATGAAAAATAGCAATGAAGTCAGAAAGGGTTGAAAGTTGATGACTGGCTTTCAATGGTGCATACGAACGCACAAAATGTCTGGAGTTGTAATAAGTTTAAAAAATGAAATGCCTTTGTAACAGATGAGTTTTCGTCCGAAACCCTGATACTTCGAAAGAGATTGTCCATTTTGTACAGAAGTGCATCCAGCTTTTGCCGTAACCCTCTCAACTTTTTCGCACATGCTATGTGGGTAATGATGATACCATGCCAACTTTCAACCTTTCAGAGTTCATTTGTAGTGCTTTAATTTCAGGGTCATTTAGCTCAAAAATCAGTAAATGCATGAAAAATAGCAAATGAAGTCAGAAAGGGTTGAAAGTTGATGACGTGGCTTCAATGGTGCATATGAATACACAAAAAGTTGGAGTTGTAATAAGTTAAAAAATGAAATGCCTTTGTAACAGATGAGTTTTCGTCCGAAACCCTGATACTTCGAAAGAGATTGTCCATTTGTACACGAAGTGCATCCAGTTTTGGCCGTAACCCTCTCACTTTTTCGCACATGCTATGTGGGTGAATGATGATTACCATGCCAACTTTCAACCTTTTCAGAGTTCATTTGTAGTGCTTTTCAATTTCAGGGTCATTTAGCTCAAAAAAAATCAGTAAATGCATGAAAAATAGCAAATGAGTCAGAAAGGGTTGAAAGTTGATGATGGGCTTCAAGTGGTGCATACTGAAGCGCAAAAAAGTCTGGAGTTGTATAAGTTTAAAAAAATGAAATGCCTTTGTAACAGATGAGTTTTCGTCCGAAACCCTGATACTTCGAAAGAGATTGTCACATTTTGTACGAAGTGCATCCAGTTTTTGCCGTAACCCTCTCACTTTTTCGCACATCTATGTGGGTGAAATGATGATACCATGCCAACTTTCAACCTTTCAGAGTTCATTGTAGTGCTTTTCAATTCAGGGTCATTTAGCTCAAAAAAAATCATAAATGCATGAAAAATAGCAAATGAAGTCAGAAAGGGTTGAAAGTTGATGACTGTGGCTTTCAATGGTGCATACTGAACGCACAAAAAGTCTGAGTTGTAATAAGTTTAAAAAATGAAATGCCTTTGTAACAGATGAGTTTTCGTCCGAAACCCTGATACTTACGAAAGAGATTGTCCATTTGTACACGAAGTGCATCCAGTTTTGCCGTAACCCTCTCAACTTTTCGCACATGCTATGTGGGTGAAATGATGATACCATGCCAACTTTCAACCTTTTCAGAGTTCATTTGTAGTGCTTTTCAATTCAGGGTCATTTAGCTCAAAAAAATCAGTAAATGCATGAAAAATAGCAAATGAAGTCAGAAAGGGTTGAAAGTTGATGACAGTGGCTTTCAATGGTGCATACTAACGCACAAAAAGTCTGGAGTTGTAATAAGTTTAAAAAAATGAAATGCCTTTGTAACAGATGAGTTTTCGTCCGAAACCCTGATACTTTCGAAAGAGATTGTCCATTTTGTACACGAAGTGCATCCAGGTTTTGCCGTAACCCTCTCAACTTTTTCGCACATGCTATGTGGGTAAATGATGATACCATGCCAACTTTCAACCTTTTCAGAGTTCATTTGTAGTGCTTTTCAATTTCAGGGTCATTTAGCTCAAAAAAATCAGTAAATGCATGAAAATAGCAAATGAAGTCAGAAAGGGTTGAAAGTTGATGACATGGCTTTCAATGGTGCATACTAAACGCACAAAAAGTCTGGAGTTGTAATAAGTTTAAAAAAATGAAATGCCTTTGTAACAGATGAGTTTTCGTCCGAAACCCTGATACTTCGAAAGAGATTGTCCATTTTGTACACGAAGTGCATCCAGTTTTTGCCGTAACCCTCTCAACTTTTTCGCACATGCTATGTGGGTGAAATGGTGATACCATGCCAACTTTCAACCTTTTTAGAGTTCATTTTGTAGTGCTTTTCAATTTCAGGTTCATTTAGCTCAAAAAAAAATCAGTAAATGAGCTGAAAAATAGCAAATGAAGTCAGAAAGGTACACGTTTGTCCGAAGCACAAAAGTACACGTTTCAAATGCCAAAACACATAAGCACCCTAACTATTACAAAGATTCCCTACGGTTTGTCCAAAGTGGGACTTTCCAGATATATACGTCCGAAAACTCACTAGAGAAGAAAGTGATGACAGTGAAGCCGGTTACATCCCAGAGTGGGATCTTTGGGTGTGAAACTTTTTCTTCGCGTGTGTCCCTTTGCGCAGTAACCATGGACAATCTTCATCATTTAACTGGATGCTCGGGTCAATATTCACTGTGAAGGGAGCAATTTCATGAAACTTTTCATAATCTTCTGACATGTCTGTCTTGTCATCCACTCCCACGATGTTTCTTTTCCCTGAAAGAACTATGTGGCGCTTTGGCTCATCGTATGATGTATTCGCTTCCTTATCTTTTCTTTTTCTCGGCTTGGTAGACATGTCCTTCACATAGAAAACTTGCGCCACATCATTGGCTAGGACGAATGGTTCGTTTGCGTACGCAAGATTGTTGAGATCCACTGTTGTCATTCCGTACTGCGGGTCTTCCGTTACCCTGCCTCATGTCATATTGACCCATTTGCACCGAAACAAAGGGACCTTCAAACCACGTCCATAGTCAAGTTCCCATATCTCCTCTATGTAACCATAATATGTGTCCTTTCCCCTCTTGGTAGCTGCATCAAAGCAGACACCACTGTTTTGGTTGGTGCTCTTCTTATCTTGGGCGATCGTGTAAAATGTATTCCCATTTATCTCGTACCCTTTGAAAGTCATTATATTCGACGATGGTAACTGGGACAGCAAGTACAGGTCATCTTCAACAGCGGCGTCATGCATGGCACGTGTCTGCAACCAACCGGCAAAAGTCCCCGTTTGTTCACGTGTAATCCAGTCATCAGACTGCTCCGGGTGTTTGGAGCGTAGAAAATTCTTGTGTTCCTCCATATACGGAGCCACCAATGCGGAATTTTGTAGAACTGTGCAGTGCGCTTGAGTGAGAGAATGCCCGTCCATACATATTATTTGTTCCGGTCCTAGCGTGCCATTTCCACCCAGTCTGCCCTTATGCCGCGATTCAGGAACACCAATCAGCTTAAGGTCAGGAATAAAGCCATTACAAAACTCAATGACCTCCTCATTTTCATGGCCCTTGGAGATGCTTCCTTCTGGCCTAGCACGGTTATGAACATATTTCTTTAAGACTCCCATGAACCTCTCAAAGGGGAACATATTGTGTAGAAATACAGGACCCAGAACGTTAATCTCTTCGCATAGGTGAACTAGGACGTGCATCATGATGTTGAAGAAGGATAGTGGGAACACCAACTCAAAACTGACAAGACATTGCACCAAATCATTCTCTAACCTTGGTATGATTTCTGGATCGATTACCTTCTGAGAGATTGCATTGAGGAATGCACATAGCTTCAAAATGGCTAAACGAACGTTTTCCGGTAGAAGCCCCCTCAATGCAGCCGGAAGCAGTTGCATCACAATCACGTGGCAGTCATGAGACTTTAGGTTCTGGAACTTTTTCTCTGCCATATTTATTATTCCCTTTATATTCGACGAGAAGCCAGACGGGACCTTCATACTGAGCAGGCATTCAAAGAAGATTTCCTTCTCTTCTTTGGTAAGAGCGTAGCTGGCATGACCCTGATGTATGCCGTCTTTTCCGTGCATACGTTGCTGGTCCTCCCGTGCCTCCGGTGTATCTTTTGTCTTCCCATACACTCCAAAGAAGCCAAGCAAGGTCACGCAAATATTCTTCGTCACGTGCATCACGTCGATTGCAGAGCGGACCTCTAGGCCTTTCCAATAGGGTAGGTCCCAAAATATAGATTTCTTCTTCCACATGGGTGCGCGTCCGCCAGCGTCATTCAGAAGAGGATGTCCGCTAGGACCCTTTCCAAAGACTACCTTCAAATCCTTGACCATATCATGTACATCATCACCAGTACGGTGGCGAGGCTTCGTCCGGTGATCCGCCTCACCTTTGAAATGCTTGCCTTTCTTTCTTACGGGATGCCTGCTCGGAAGAAATTGACGATGTCCCAGGTACACATTCTTCTTACAATTATCCAAATATATATTGTCGGTATCATCCAAACAGTGTGTGCATGCACGGTATCCCTTGTTTGTCTGTCCTGAAAGGTTACTGAGAGCAGGCAAATCATTGATGGTCACAAACAGCAACGCATGTAGGTCAAATTCCTCCTGTCTGTGCTCATCCCACGCACGTACACCTTTCCATTCCACAGCTGTAAGAGTTCTTCAACTAATGGCCTTAGGTACACATCAATGTTGTTGCCGGGTTGCTTAGGGCCTTGGATGAGCACTGGCATCATAATGAACTTCCGCTTCATGCACAGGGTTGGAAAGTTGATGACGTCGTGGCCGTTCTATTGGAGGTGCATACTGGAACTCGCACAAAAAGTCTGGAGTTGTAGAAGTTTAAAAAAATGAAATGGCCTTTGTAACAGATGATTTTTCGTCCGAAACCCTGATACTTTCGAAGATTGTCCATTTGTACATGAAGTGCATCCACTTTTTGCCGTAACCCTCTCAACTTTTTCGACATGCTATGTGGGTGTAAATGATGATACCATGCCAACTTTCACACTTTTCAGAGTTCATTTGTAGTGCTTTAAAATTTCAGGGTCGTTAGCTCAAAAAAAAAGTAAATGCATGAAAAAAATAGCTAATGAAGTCAGAAAGGGTTGAAAGTACTGACGTGGCTTTCATGGTGCATACTAATGCACAAAAGTTTGGAGTTGTAATAAGTTCAAAAAAATGAAATGCCTTTGTAACAGATAAATTTTCGTCCGAAACCCTGATACTTCGAAAGATTGTCCATTTTGTACACGAAGTGCATCCACGTTTTTGCCGTAACCCTCTCAACCTTTTCGCAACATGCTATGTGGGTGAAATGATGATATCATGCCAACTTTCAACCTTTTCAGAGTTCATTTGTGCTTTTCAATTCAGGGTCATTTAGCTCAAAAAAATAGTAAAGCACTGAAAAATAGCAAATGAAGTCAGAAAGGGTTTGAAAGTTATGAACGTGGCTTTCAATGGTGCATACTGAATGCACAAAAAAGTCTGGAGTTGTAATAAGTTTAAAAAATGAAATGCCTTTGTAACAGATGAGTTTTCGTCCGAAACCCTGATACTTCGAAAGAGATTGTCCATTTTGTACACGAAGTGCATCCAGTTTTTGCCGTAAGCCTCTCAACTTTTTCGCACATGCTATGTGGGTGAAATGATGATACCATGCCAACTTTCAACCTTTTCAGAGTTCATTTGTAGTGCTTTTCAATTTCGTGGTCATTTAGCTAAAAAAAAATCAGTAAATGCATGAAAAATAGCAAATGAAGTCAGAAAGGGTTGAAAGTTGATGACATGGCTTTCAATGGTGCATACGGAACGCACAAAAAGTCTGGAGTTGTAATAAGTTTAAAAAAATGAAATGCCTTTGTAACAGATGAGTTTTCGTCCGAAACCCTGATACTTCGAAAGAGATTGTCCATTTTGTACATGAAGTGCATCCACTTTTTGCCGTAACCCTCTCAACTTTTTCGCACATGCTATGTGGGTGAAATGATGATACCGTGCCAACTTTCAACCTTTTCAGAGTTCATTTGTAGTGCTTTAAAATTTCAGGGTCATTTAGCTCCAAAAAAATCAGTAAATGCATGAAAAATAGCTAATGAAGTCAGAAAGGGTTGAAAGTAGCTGACGTGGCTTTCAATGGTGCATAATGAATACACAAAAATTTTGGAGTTGTAATAAGTTTTAAAAAATGAAATGCCTTTGTAACAGATGAGTTTTCGTCCGAAACCCTGATACTTCGAAAGAGATTGTCCAGTTTGTACACGAAGTGCATCCAGTTTTGGCCGTAACCCTCTCAACTTTTTCGCACATGCTATGTGGGTATAATGATGATACCATGCCAACTTTCAACCTTTTCAGAGTTCATTTGTAGTGCTTTTCAATTTCAGGGTCATTTAGCTAAAAAAAAAATCAGTAAATGCATGAAAAATAGCAAATGAAGTCAGAAAGGGTTGAAAGTTGATGACGTGGCTATCAGTGGTGCATACTGAGCGCACAAAAAGTCTGGAGTTGTAATAAGTTCAAAAAAATGAAATGCCTTTGTAACAGATGAGTTTTCGTCCGAAACCCTGATACTTCGAAAGAGATTGTACATTTTGTACACGAAGTGCATCCAGTTTTTGCCGTAACCCTCTCCACTTTTTCGCACATTCTATGTGGGTGAAATGATGTTACCATGCCGACTTTCAACCTTTTCAGAGTTCATTTGTAGTGCTTTTCAATTTCAGGGTCATTTAGCTCAAAAAAAATCAGTAAATGCCTGAAAAATAGCAAATAAAGTCAGAAAGGGTTGAAAGTTGATGATGTGGCTTTCAATGGTGCATACTGAACGCACAAAAAGTCTAGAGTTGTAATAAGTTTAAAAAAATGAAATGCCTTTGTAACAGATGAGTTTTCGTCCGAAACCCTGATACTTCGAAAGAGATTGTCCAATTTGTACTTGAAGTGCATCCAGTTTTTGCCGTAACCCTCTCAACTTTTTCGCACATGCTATGTGGTTGAAATGATGATACCATGCCAACTTTCAACCTTTTCAGAGTTCATTTGTAGTGCTTTTCAATTCAGGGTCATTTAGCTCAAAAAATCATTAAATGCATGAAAAATAGCAAATGAAGTCAGAAAGGGTTGAAAGTTGATGACGTGGCTTTCAATGGTGCATACTGAACGCACAAAAAGTCTGGAGTTGTAATAAGTTTAAAAAAATGAAATGCCTTTGTAACAGATGAGTTTTCGTCCGAAACCCTGATACTTCGAAAGAGATTGTCCATTTTGTACACGAAGTGCATCCAGGTTTTGCCGTAACCCTCTCAACTTTTCGCACATGCTATGTGGGTGAAATGATGATACCATGCCAACTTTCAACTTTTCAGAGTTCATTTGTAGTGCTTTTCAATTTCAGGGTCATTTAGCTCAAAAAAAATCAGTAAATGCATGAAAATAGCAAATGAGTCAGAAAGGGTTGAAAGTTGATGACATGGCTTTCAATGGTGCATACTAAACGCACAAAAGTCTGGAGTTGTAATAAGTTTAAAAAAATGAAATGCCTTTGTAACAGATAGTTTTCGTCCGAAACCCTGATACTTCGAAAGAGATTGTCCATTTTGTACACGAAGTGCATCCAGGTTTTGCCGTAACCCTCTCAACTTTTTCGCACATGCTATGTGGGTGAAATGATGATACCATGCCAACTTTCAACCTTTTCAGAGTTCATTGTAGTGCTTTTCAATTTCAGGGTCATTTAGCTCAAAAAAATCAGTAAATGCATGAAAAAGCAATGAAGTCAGAAAGGGTTGAAAGTTGATGACATGGCTTTCAATGGTGCATACTAAACGCACAAAAAGTCTGGAGTTGTAATAATTTAAAAAAATGAAATGCCTTTGTAACAGATGAGTTTTCGTCCGAAACCCTGATACTTCGAAAGAGATTGTCCATTTGTACACGAAGTGCATCCAGTTTTTGCCGTAACCCTCTAACTTTTCGCATACATGCTATGTGGGTGAAATAAATGCATGAAAATAGCAAATGAAGTCAGAAAGGGTTGAAAGTTGATGACATGGCTTTCAATGGTGCATACTAAACGCACAAAAAGTCTGGAGTTGTAATAAGTTTAAAAAAATGAAATGCCTTTGTAACAGATGAGTTTTCGTCCGAAACCCTGATACTTCGAAAGAGATTGTCCATTTTGTACACGAAGTGCATCCAGTTTTTGCCGTAACCCTCTCAACTTTTTCGCACATGCTATGTGGGTGAAATGGTGATACCATGCCAACTTTCAACCTTTTTAGAGTTCATTTTGTAGTGCTTTTCAATTTCAGGTTCATTTAGCTCAAAAAAAAATCAGTAAATGAGCTGAAAAATAGCAAATGAAGTCAGAAAGGTACACGTTTGTCCGAAGCACAAAAGTACACGTTTCAAATGCCAAAACACATAAGCACCCTAACTATTACAAAGATTCCCTACGGTTTGTCCAAAGTGGGACTTTCCAGATATATACGTCCGAAAACTCACTAGAGAAGAAAGTGATGACAGTGAAGCCGGTTACATCCCAGAGTGGGATCTTTGGGTGTGAAACTTTTTCTTCGCGTGTGTCCCTTTGCGCAGTAACCATGGACAATCTTCATCATTTAACTGGATGCTCGGGTCAATATTCACTGTGAAGGGAGCAATTTCATGAAACTTTTCATAATCTTCTGACATGTCTGTCTTGTCATCCACTCCCACGATGTTTCTTTTCCCTGAAAGAACTATGTGGCGCTTTGGCTCATCGTATGATGTATTCGCTTCCTTATCTTTTCTTTTTCTCGGCTTGGTAGACATGTCCTTCACATAGAAAACTTGCGCCACATCATTGGCTAGGACGAATGGTTCGTTTGCGTACGCAAGATTGTTGAGATCCACTGTTGTCATTCCGTACTGCGGGTCTTCCGTTACCCTGCCTCATGTCATATTGACCCATTTGCACCGAAACAAAGGGACCTTCAAACCACGTCCATAGTCAAGTTCCCATATCTCCTCTATGTAACCATAATATGTGTCCTTTCCCCTCTTGGTAGCTGCATCAAAGCAGACACCACTGTTTTGGTTGGTGCTCTTCTTATCTTGGGCGATCGTGTAAAATGTATTCCCATTTATCTCGTACCCTTTGAAAGTCATTATATTCGACGATGGTAACTGGGACAGCAAGTACAGGTCATCTTCAACAGCGGCGTCATGCATGGCACGTGTCTGCAACCAACCGGCAAAAGTCCCCGTTTGTTCACGTGTAATCCAGTCATCAGACTGCTCCGGGTGTTTGGAGCGTAGAAAATTCTTGTGTTCCTCCATATACGGAGCCACCAATGCGGAATTTTGTAGAACTGTGCAGTGCGCTTGAGTGAGAGAATGCCCGTCCATACATATTATTTGTTCCGGTCCTAGCGTGCCATTTCCACCCAGTCTGCCCTTATGCCGCGATTCAGGAACACCAATCAGCTTAAGGTCAGGAATAAAGCCATTACAAAACTCAATGACCTCCTCATTTTCATGGCCCTTGGAGATGCTTCCTTCTGGCCTAGCACGGTTATGAACATATTTCTTTAAGACTCCCATGAACCTCTCAAAGGGGAACATATTGTGTAGAAATACAGGACCCAGAACGTTAATCTCTTCGCATAGGTGAACTAGGACGTGCATCATGATGTTGAAGAAGGATAGTGGGAACACCAACTCAAAACTGACAAGACATTGCACCAAATCATTCTCTAACCTTGGTATGATTTCTGGATCGATTACCTTCTGAGAGATTGCATTGAGGAATGCACATAGCTTCAAAATGGCTAAACGAACGTTTTCCGGTAGAAGCCCCCTCAATGCAGCCGGAAGCAGTTGCATCACAATCACGTGGCAGTCATGAGACTTTAGGTTCTGGAACTTTTTCTCTGCCATATTTATTATTCCCTTTATATTCGACGAGAAGCCAGACGGGACCTTCATACTGAGCAGGCATTCAAAGAAGATTTCCTTCTCTTCTTTGGTAAGAGCGTAGCTGGCATGACCCTGATGTATGCCGTCTTTTCCGTGCATACGTTGCTGGTCCTCCCGTGCCTCCGGTGTATCTTTTGTCTTCCCATACACTCCAAAGAAGCCAAGCAAGGTCACGCAAATATTCTTCGTCACGTGCATCACGTCGATTGCAGAGCGGACCTCTAGGCCTTTCCAATAGGGTAGGTCCCAAAATATAGATTTCTTCTTCCACATGGGTGCGCGTCCGCCAGCGTCATTCAGAAGAGGATGTCCGCTAGGACCCTTTCCAAAGACTACCTTCAAATCCTTGACCATATCATGTACATCATCACCAGTACGGTGGCGAGGCTTCGTCCGGTGATCCGCCTCACCTTTGAAATGCTTGCCTTTCTTTCTTACGGGATGCCTGCTCGGAAGAAATTGACGATGTCCCAGGTACACATTCTTCTTACAATTATCCAAATATATATTGTCGGTATCATCCAAACAGTGTGTGCATGCACGGTATCCCTTGTTTGTCTGTCCTGAAAGGTTACTGAGAGCAGGCAAATCATTGATGGTCACAAACAGCAACGCATGTAGGTCAAATTCCTCCTGTCTGTGCTCATCCCACGCACGTACACCTTTCCATTCCACAGCTGTAAGAGTTCTTCAACTAATGGCCTTAGGTACACATCAATGTTGTTGCCGGGTTGCTTAGGGCCTTGGATGAGCACTGGCATCATAATGAACTTCCGCTTCATGCACAACCAAGGAGGAAGGTTATACATACATAGAGTCACAGGCCAGGTGCTATGATTGCTGTACTGCTCCCCAAAAGGATTAATGCCATCTGCGCTTAGACCAAACCATACGTTCCTTGCGTCACCTGCTAAGTCCTCCCAGTACTTTCTCTCGATTTTTCTCCACTGCGACCCGTCAGCGGGTACTCTCAACTTTGCGTCTTTCTTACGGTCTTCTCTGTGCCATCGCATCAACTTGGCATGCTCTTTGTTTTGGAAAAAACGTTTCAACCGTGGTATTATAGGAGCATACCACATCACCTTGGCATGAATCTTCTTCCTGGGGCGCTCGCCCTCGACATCACCAGGGTCATCGCGGCTGATCTTATAGCGCAATGCACTGCATACCGGGCACGCATTCAAATCCTTGTACTCACCGCAGTAGAGGATGCAGTCATTAGGGCATGCATGTATCTTCTGCACCTCTAATCCTAGAGGGCAGACAGCCTTCTTTGCTTCATACGTACTCTCGGGCAATTCATTGTCCTTTGGAAGCATCTTCTTTAACATTAGCAGGAACTTTCCAAATCCCTTGTCAGATACACCATTCTCTGCCTTCCATTGCAGCAATTCCAGTGTGGTGCCCAGCTTTTTCTTGTCAGCTTCGCAATTCGGGTACAACAATTTCTTGTGATCATCTAACATGCGCTGCAACTTCTTCTTCTCCTTTTCACTTGCGCAGTTTCTCTTTGCATCGGCAATTGCCCGACCTAGATCATCAGCGGGCTCATCTGATGCCTCTTCTTCAGCTTCTTCCCGCATTGCCAGCTCAGCTTCTTCCCCCATTGTTGTACCATCTTATTCAGGGAACCCATGGCCAGGATAGCTGTCGTCGTCGTCCTCTTCTTCTTCATTGTCTTCCATCATAACCCCTCTTTCTCCATGCTTGGTCCAAACATTATAGTGGGGCATGAAACCGGACTCAAATAGGTGGACGTGAATGGTTCTTGACTTAGAGTAATTCCGATCATTCTTACAGCCAGCACATGGACAAGGCATAAAACCATCCGCCCGCTTGTCTGCCTCAGCCGCAAGCAGAAAAGTACACACATCTTTAACGAACTGGGGAGAGCATCGGTCATCGTACATCCATTGCCGGCTCATCTTCATTACACAGCACCGAAAAGACCAAATTAATACAAGTTCATACATAAATTCATACAACACTTATTCTCATAAAACAACATACAAATAACTCTCTAGCTAAAGCATTTAAATGCAACAACAAATGCGATCAAGATCGCAACTAAGGTAACAATTGATCCAACAGCATAATGATACCAAGCCTCACTATCGATGGCATATTTTCTAATCTTTCTAATCTTCAAGCGCATTTTCTTCATCTTGATCTTGTGATCATCGACGACATCGGCAACATGCAACTCCAATTCCATCTTCTCCCCTTCAATTCTTTTCAATTTTTCTTTCAAATACTCATTTTCTTTTTCAACTAAATTTAACCTCTCGACAATAGGGTCGGTTGGAATTTCCGGTTCACATACCTCCTAGATAAAAATGTCTATGTCAACTTGATGGGCATAATTTGTCATAAACACGAAATGCAACAAATAGTTTTAAAAAAGAATATACCACATCCGAATCATAACCCGGACGAGGGCCGAAGGGGACGGATATCAAAACCATGGCACTATGTATAACAAACAACATACGGGCCGGGTAAGATAATTATACAAGTAACTATATATATAAATCACACAAACATGATTTTTTATAAATAAAAAAGATAAGAACAAGAGGCTCACCACAAGGTGGTGCCGGCGACGGGACGGTGCGGACGATCGACGGTGGTTAGGATGGAGACGGGAAGGCACTAAGTAAACCACACCTACATATGCAAACTAAGAGTTATTTTGACCACAAATTGCATATAAATCAAATAAACTACCACATATAATTCCTCCAAAACTAAAAAACCCACAAATCACTATACTTATAGAGCATGCAAGAGCTAATCTAGCAACGAGAGATAAAAGGACAAAGTTGCTAACCTTTGTGATCACTTGGATGGATCGGGTGCCTTCAAATCTTCACAAATTTTGGCAAAAATGGAAGTGAGCTCGAGCAAGAGGGGAAGAAAAACAGAGAGGAGGGGAAAAACAGAGCGCTTCGGCTCGGGCGGGACGAAGCACTATATATAGTGATATCTTTAGTCCCGGTTGGTTAGACGAACTGGGACAAAAGGTGCATCTCTAGTCCCGGTTCGTGGCATGAACCGGTACTAAAGGTGCTGGTGGGGCCCCAGCCTGACAACAGCCTACCACCACCTCTTTATTACCGGTTCGTGGTACGAACCGGTACTAAAGGTTCGCCACGAACCGGTACTAATGAGCGCCGCCCGCCTAGCCGTTGGAACCGGCACTAATGGTCACATTAGTGCCGGTTCAATTACAAACCGGGACTAATGAGCTTCAGATTTGGCCCTTTTTCTACTAGTGTTCGTACACCTCCTCCACATGTCGATGCGCCCGCCCCCAAAGCTCCACCGCCTCCTTTTCCCAGGCGGCCTCACGGGCTGCACGGGCTGCCTGGTACCAGGCTTCCTCCTCCACCATCTCCTTCTTGAACGCCACTCGCCTGACTTTCTCAGTCAGAGGCAGCGCCTTCCATAGACAAACATTGTACTCACCCCAAAACTATTCCAAAGTTGGAGTGTCCGGTGCAACCTCGTCTGGTGGCACGTAGGGTTCCTCCTCGTCACTACTCTGCCTAGACGTCCTCGGGGCGGGCCGCCTCCTCCTCGGCGCGTGGGCAGATCGGCGTCGCCATGGCAGAGTTTTTGTGAGAGAGATAGGGGGAGAGCTAGGAGAGAATGTAGATGAGAATGCAGGTGGGACGACATGGGTAGGGTAGCATTTATCGGCGGCCGGAATCTAGATCGACGGGAGCAGTACACGCGTCGGTCACCGGAATTTGTCAGTACTATAGCTCGAATTACACACAATTCCCGCAGGAAAAGCTGTGTGTGAAATAAATAGCTGACTGTTTCCAATTCAGAACCGCGTCTGATTAATAACCCGCTCCACGCACCTTCTAAACCTCGAGGCGTGAAATAGAATGTTAATCATGCGGGGCCCGGTTGTCTTGCCAGATATTTACATTTTCTTTCCAAATCTAAGGCATGAATGCTTAATTTGTGTTACCCTGATATTATTGTAAAAATGTAATGTAATACATAAATTATATTTCCAACACATAATGGTTTGCTGGTGCATGTACATGTAGTTCAAATTTGCGTTGCGGGCATTAAATGGCTAGAAAATCACTTAAATGTCTTTAAAAAGTCAAATGACCACGGAAAATTCCAAATTTTAACATGACAGTTTTATTGGTGCATGTTAATATTAGAAACAATTTTCAAGGCCATATGGGGAAGCGACCACAGGTTCGTCATCGAACATTTGTCAAACATGCCAAGTTTTTTACCACAACAGCTTGGTGACATGCCATTACATCAAGCAAGGTTTCATGTATTTATGATCATTTTTTGTTTTTTCAAATTTAAAAGCCATGGTACTCAATGTTTGTGTCCAAGCCGTGAGACCATATGTTTGAAATTTCCTTTCGATTTACTTGCACATGGAATTAGCTTGCACACAAGGACAGAAACATAATTTTCCAACCCATGATGTTTTCCTGTTGCATATACATGTAGTCCAAATTTGAATTACGGCCATTAAATGGCAAGAAAATAACTTAAAAGACTTAAAAAGGTCAAATGACCTATGAAAATTTCCAAATTTTTACATGACAGTTGTATTGGTGCAAGTTAATGGTAGAAAAAAAAATTCAAGGCCATATGAGGAAGTTACCGCCGGTTTGTCATCAAACATGCGTTGTTCCCTCTCAAAAACCACGAGTCTTCTCTTGAGATGCTCCGGTTTGTGAGGGGGTGTGTCCAAACTTTCGTCGAACAGGCCAATTTTTTTACCATATAATCTTGTTGCCATGCGATTACATCAAGCAAGGTTTCATGTATTTCTAATCATTTTAATTTTTTTTGGAATTTTAAAGCCATGGCACTCAATGTTTGCGTCCAAGCCGTGACACCAATATGTTTGAAAATTCCTTCCAATTTACTGCACAGGGCATGAACTTGCACACAAGGATACAAATATGATTTTTGAACCCATGATGGTTTGCTGCTACATTTACATATAGTTCAAATTTGAATTACGACTATTAAATGGCTAGAAAATCCGAAAATCCATCTCTGCACCCGAGCTCATTGATACGTCTCCAATGTATCTATAATTTTTGATTATTCCATGCTGTTATATTATCATTCTTGAATTTTTTACAATCATTTTATAGCAACTTTATATCATTTTTTGGGACTAACCTATTGACATAGTGCCCAGTGCCAGTTGCTGTTTTTTGCTTGTTTTTTACTTCGCAGGAAATCAATAGCAAACGGAGTCCAAATGCAGTGAAACTTTTTGGTGATTTTTTCTGGACCAGAAGACACAAGTTGGGCCAAGAAAGTACCTGAGGGGGGCTCCGAGGGGAGCACAACCCATCAGGGCGCGCTTGGAGGCCCAGGCGCGCCCAGGTGGGTTGTGCCCACCTCGACCGCCTCCCGCACCTCCTCTTTGCTCTATAAATACTCCAATATTCCAGAAACCCTAGGGGAGTCGACGAAAATCAATTCCAGTCGCCGCAAGTTCCAGAAACCACAGATCCAATCTAGACACCATCACGGAGGGGTTCATCATCCTCATTGGTGCCTCTCCGATGATGCGTGAGTAGTTCATTGTAGACCTACGGGTCCGTAGGTAGTAGCTAGATGGCTTCCTCTCTCTCTTTTGATTCTCAATACAATGGCCTCTTGGAGATCTATTTGATGTAATTCTTTTTGCGGTGTGTTTGTTGGGATCCGATGAACTTTGAGTTTATGATTAGATCTATGTTTTTATCCATGAAAGTTATTTGAGTTTTTTGATCTCTTATATGCATGATTACTTATAGCCTCGTATTTCTTCTTCGAATCCTTGGTTTAGTTAGGCCAACTAGATCGATTTTTCTTGCCATGGAAAGAGGTGCTTTGTGATGGGTTCGATCTTACGGTGCTTGATCCCTGTGACAGAAGGGGAACCGACACGTATGTATCGTTGCTATTAAGGATAACACGGTGGGGCCTATTTCTACATAAATAGATCTTGTCTACATCATGTCATCGTTCTTATTGCATTACTTTGTTTCTCCATGAACTTAATACACTAGATGCATGCAGGATAGCGGTCGATGTGTGGAGTAATAGTAGTAGATGCAGGCAGGAGTCGGTCTACTAATCTTGGACGTGATGCCTATATAATGATCATTGCTTGGATATCGTCATAATTATTTGAAGTTCTATCAATTGCCCAACAGTAATTTGTTTACCCACCGTATGCTATTTTTTCTCGAGAGAAGCCACTAGTGAAATCTACGGCCCCCGGGTCTATTTTCTCATCATATATTTTCAGATCTATTTTGCTATTTGCCTTTTTATTTATTTGCCACTTTTATTTTCAGATCTATATTTCTAAGAACCCAAAAATATTTTGCTGCACTTTATCTTATTCGTGATCTATTTATCCAATCTACTACTATTTATCTCCCGTCAACTTGCCAATTTCTGGCACCGTTACCCGGAAGGGATTGACAACCCCTTTAACACGTCGGGTTGCAAGTATTTGTTCTTTGTGTGCAGGTGCTGTTTACGTAGTGTTGCTTGGTTCTTCTACTGGATAGATAACCTTGGTCTCATCACTGAGGGAAATAACTACCGTTGCTATGCTGCATCATCCCTTCCTCTTTGGGGAAATACCGACGTAGTTCAAGCAAACATCACTCATCTGCACCCGGGCTGATGAAAAATATCAAAACAAATACTAGAAAAATTCAAAAAATTCCAATTTTTTTTGTGCGGTAGACAATTTGATGCGTGAGTCCCGCTCTGATTTTCAAATCATTTAGACATCTGAGGAGCTCTCCACAAAAAAGACAAACTGGGGGTCTGTAAAAATGTTTACTGTTTATGTACTATTTTGGCCCGATTTGTCTTTTTTGCCGAGAGTTGCTCAAATGTCCAAACTACTTGTAATTTTGAGTGAGCCTCACGCAAGAAATTGTCTACCGCATAATTTTTTTTTGGAATTTTTGGAATTTGTTTGAATTTTTTATGATTTTTTTTCTAACCAGGTGCAAGATGAGCCTAGGCACCGAAACGCCCTACTCTAGAAAATCACTTAAATATCTTAAAAGGGTCAATGACCCCTGAGAATTTTCAAATTTTAACACAACAGTTGTATTAGTGCATGTTAAATTGTACAAAAAATTTCAAGGCCGTACGAGGAAGCTACCGCCGGTTCGTCATCAAACATGTTCCCTCTCGGAAGTCTTCTCATGAGATGCTCCGGCTTGTGAGGGGTGTGTGTCCAAATTTTCGTCGAACATGCCACTTTTTACCATGCCATCTTGGTATCATGCCGTTACATCAAGCAAGGTTTCATGTATTTCTGATCATTTTTGAATTTTTCGGAATTTAAAAGCCATGTCACTGAATGTTTGTGTCTAAGCCGTGAGACCAATATGTTTGAAACGTCCTTGCAATTTACTACAGAGGGTATTAGCTTGCACACAAGGACACAAATATGATTTTCCAACCCATGATGTTTTAATGCTGCATGTACATGTAGTTAAATTTGAATTACGGCTATTAAATGGCTAGAAAATAACTTAAATGTCTTAGAAAGGTCAAATGACCCCTGAAAATTTCTAATTTTTAACATGTTAGTTGTATTAGTGTATGTTAACAGTACAAAAATTTTAAGGCCATACGAGGAAGCTACCGCTGGTTTGTCATCAGACAAGTTCCCTCTCGGAACCACGAGTCTTCTCATGAGATGCTCCGTTTTATGAGGGGTGTGTGTCCAAACTTTTGTCGAACATGCCTTTTTTTACCACAGTATCTTGGTGCCATGCCATTACATCAAGGAAGGTTTTATGTATTTCCGATCATTTTTGAATTTTCTGGAGTTTAAAAGCCATGCCACTAAATTTTTGTGTCCAAGCCGTGAGATCAATATGTTTGAAAAGTCCTTGCAATTTACTGCACATGGCATTAACTTGCACACAAGGGCACAAATATGATTTTCTAACCCATGATGGTTTGCTGTTGCATGTACATGTAGTTCAAATTTGAATTACGGCCATTAAATGGCTAGAAAATCACTTAAATGTCTTAAAAAGGTCAAATGACCCCTGAAATTTTCCAAATTTAAACATGACAGTTGTATTAGTGCGCGTTAAGGGTAGAAAAAATTTCAAGGCCATACGACGAAGCTACCACCGGTTCGACATCAAACATGCATTGTTCCCACTCGGAACCACCAGTCTTCTCGTGAGATGCTCCGGTTGTGAGGGGTGTGTGTCCAAACTTTCGTCGAACAGGCCAATTTTTTTACCACATCATCTTTGAGCCATGACATTACAACAAGCAAGGTTTCATGTATTTCTGATCATTTTTTAATTTTTTTTGTAATTTAAAAGCCATGGCACTTAATGTTTGTGTCCAAACTGTGACACCAACATGTTTGGAAATTACTTCCAATTTACTGCACAGGGGATTTACTTGCACGTAAGGACACAAATATGATTTTCCAACCCATGAAGGTTTTCTATTACATGTCCATGTAGTTCAAATTTGAATGACGGCCATTAAATTGCTAGAAACTCACTTAATGTCTTAAAAAGGACAAATGAACATTGAAAATTTCCAAATTTTAGCATGACAGTTGTATTAGTGCATGTTAACGGTACACAATTTTCTCATACATTTAAAACACCATCCGTTGCCACTGTACTCCAAATTCGTCTTTCACAACTAATACAAAAAATCAACTACATCACAGGCAGTTGGTTATTGGAACCGTTTGCGATGAAAATTTGTGGGTCTATTTATGTCTTCCTCCATAAGCTTCGCCGGCTTCGTATGCTTTAGTGCCGGTCACCCCCGAATCCACGAATCCCCATCCCCTTCTTGCAAATAATGATGCAGTGGAGACACTTCGTGCGGGCCCGTACGGTCACCGTCTCTGCCCCGAGCGCCTCTGCCTCCGCCGAGAGCGCGGCAGCATCCACATTGAACACGGCAGAATCCGCGGGAGGGCGTCCGCGGTAGCAGACCGGGCAGTTGTCGCAGCTGAGACTGCTGCAGCAGCTGCTGCGACAGTGGCTGCAAACGCCGAGAGCACTCGAGCAGTCGTCCGTTCCGCGGAGGTCGCCCTGGCTCAGGTTGAGGCCGTCCACGCCAAGATCGAGGCCGCCCACGCCAAGATATTCCAGGCCTCCTCGGAATCCAGCATGCACCCCACGTCCGAAAAGGTGGCAGAGGCCATGGAGCACCTGCTTCCTCGTGAGATCGTTGAGCGGGAGCTGGAGATGCAGGAGGCGGCCGAGATCGAGGAGCGCCGGGAGGAGGAGTTGCGCGTGGCTGAGGAGGTAGAGAAGATCCTGGCCATCGAGGAATCAGCGATGGAGTAACAACGCGAGCTGGCGCAGGCACTACTACGAGTACTACAACCTTGAGGATGGCGGCAAGGATGAGGACGACGATGACTCGGTCGACTTCAGCTTGGGGGACGCGGAGTCCACCAACGGTGGCATGTCGCCAGGACAAGTCATCGACGTCTCATCTTACATTGCCGAGGCATAGGGTGGCGCGTCAGCGGCTTTGTTAAAATTATGCGTACTTAGCCTTTGTTTATAACGCTAGTATTTTTTAGAGAAATGTTTGTTGAATTACTAAAATTCGTCGATTTAGTAAGCGCGGTCTGTATGCTTTACGCTCTTTTGTGTACCCAAATTAGCAAGCGATGTTAAATTATGCAATGACATGGATGAGCACCGTACTCAGGGAAATTTAGACAAAAAATTTGAATGCTCAAACTCATTGCATGCGCGTAAAGCAAAAGTGAAAGGTGTCCGGCGGCACCGCACGCCAAGTTTCCAAAATATCTAACTCTTTCCACCTTCCCATTCCCTTTTCTCCCCAACCACAAGCCACATTTCCCCTGTTTCCTCCTTCCTTCCATCACAAGCTATAGCCGCTTCCTCCATGCTTCCTCGCTCTCGTCATCTCGCATCCAACCGCGCGGTCGCCATGGTCTTCTTCAATGACCTCTCTAGCGGTTCCTCCTCCGATGACGACTCTTTCACCAGCCGGGTATGCCTCTCTCCTCTATCTCGGGTTATGATTTTGAACAAAGGATTTAACCCGACGGCCGGTTAGAGCCATTTCTTCCTCTTGTAGCTCCCTAGGACTATCACTTGCAACGAATGGAGCGGGGTGGCTGAAGATCTGCCTGCTCGTTGTCACCATCAATCGCCATGCATGAAGTTAGTTGCGTTTGAATCTGTGGACAATGGGAGGAAGTTTCTGGCATGTGCAGAGCAGGTTAGCCCCACTTTCGTTGTTACAAATCATTTGTTCGATGTGATTCAGACACAATCACTGTGCTATGTTATTCTGGATGTGATTAAGACGGTGTCACAGTTTCCACCTAGTATCTAAAAATATTGCCATCTCATCAGCGGTGCCCTGAGAGAATTATTTGGCACCGCTTCAGCAGTTTGTGCGACCAACTTTGCTCCACACATCCGAGCAGCCAAGCAGTAAAATACTAAAACTTTATGGCATGAAGGAACTGGGCATCAGAGCAACTAGGTATTCCGGAGTCCGGTTCCCTGAATTTTTCCTCTAGCATCGGCTGGGCAGTGCAGGGTACCAGTGCCAAATGTAGCAACATTTGTTTTGACACCGGTTTTGGCATAGATAGTGGAGAGCCTTACTGCTATTAGTTCCATGTTACTAAATCTATGCATGTACACACCTGTAGTATTAATTTGATGTTATCCAAACATTTTCGCTATCCTGTTGTAGTTATATTTAGCTTCCTCATAGAATGTTAAATTTGTTATTTATAGTACATGACTAAGAACTTGCAGTGTTGTTGTAGTTAATTATAGCTTGTGATGTTCCTGAATTTGGTTGTTGTCTCAGTAGCAATTAATTCATTTGCACATTGATCTTTTTGAGAAGATATGTCATAATTAACATGTTACTTCAGTTTTCAAAATATGTATGTGGTGAATTTCTATGTTGCTAGTAACCCGTTTTCCCTACAAATGTAACTGATTTAGTATTAAATATTATAGGATGAACAGAAGTGTTCTTACCAAGAGTTGGTTGATCAAGAGTGGCCACAGTCATTGAAGATGTGCCTAGCAAAGCTCTGGAGCATGTATGAGGAAGAAAATAGAGATAGGCTTAGAGAAAATGTTGTCAACGCTGAAGAATATTTCAAGATATGGGAAAAAAAGAGGAAGATGGCGAATGAGCTCAGATTTTTAAATTAGACTTTGCTAAGATGGTGTTTGTGAAGGAGGAGGCACTTTACCAGTTGGCCAGTGCAAAAAAGGTTCTTACTGAACTGAAAGCAGAGGTGGACAAGACGAACTTGGTTGATCATGCATAGTTCGATTAGGGAAATGAATATATTATTCTAATATTGTGCTTATGAAGGTTAACTAGCTATATGTTGTACCGTGTTGTTTTCACGTAGCTATCGTACTGTGATGTTAAAATATATTTGTGTGCCTAATATGAAAGTGGAAACAGCTGTTCGATATGAAATGTGAATTTTCTTAATACTGGAATTATTAATAGTAAACTAATAAACCTGCTAAATGGGTCATGGAACTTTACAAACGGTTCTAGCAGTAGAAGCGCGTGTTATGGATAGCCCAAGTCATATAGTTTTCTTCAATGAATCCAGTGTGATATACTTGAATAAGGCAAGTTAATGGAGGTTGAGCATGTGTGATCATTACACCTATCACAGACAAGGCTATACAGAAAACTATGTGTGTTGTAGATACGAACAAAAACGGTTGTCTGGGGTTCATTGTGTGGGATGTGCATATGAACGGAAATGTTTGTCTGCGATTCACTGTGTGGGGTGTAGATACGAGTGGAAACATTTGTCTGGGATTCACTGTGTGGGACGTACATATGAACAGAAAAGTTTGTCTGAGATTCACTATGTGGGATGTACATATGAACGGAAACTTTTGTCTCGGATACACTATGTGGGATGTACACACGATCGGAAATGAGTGGGCATGTATAATTGTATGCGATGGCTTGCCCAATCGCATACGAGCTCATTTTGCCCCGCGTGTGTGACCGAAGGACCTATCCCCGAAGGTTTCTGGGTCGTGTGGGAAGGACTGTTGGGGAACGTTGCATGGGAAACAAAAATTTGCCTATGCTCACCAAGATCAATCTAGGAGATGACCATCTACGAGAGGAGAGATTGCATATACATACCCTTGTAGATCGCTAAACGGGAGCGTTAAGAAATGCGGTTGATGCAGTCGAATGTCTTTGCGATCCAATCATGATCCATCCCGCGAACTCCCGATCTAGTGCCGAACGGACGGCATCTCCGCGTTCAACACAAGTACGGCTTGATGACGCCTTCACCTCCTCGATCCAGCGAGCGATGGTGAAGTAGTAGCTCGAGTCCTCCGGCAGCACGACAGCGTGATGGCGGTGGTGGTGGTGGAATCTCAGCAGGGCTTCGCCAAGCACTACAGAGTGGAAGAAGGCTACGAGGGAGAGGAAGGGCAGCGCCGTGGCGTAGATTGGTTCTCAAGGGTGCGGCTGACCTCTCTCTCATCATCTATATATAGGGGGAAGGGGGAGAGGGGGGCGCTCCTAGATCCCATCTAGCGGGCGGTGGCCAAGGCAGATGGGGGCGCCCCCTAGGGAAACCCTAGGGTGGCTTGCCCCCCAAGCCAGGTGGAGGGAACCCTAGAGGGGGCACCCCACCTCTCCTGGTTACGTGAGATGGGGTGAGGGGGGCGCACAACCCCTTAGTGGGCTGGTTTGCCCCCTCCCCTTTGGCCCGTGAGGCCCCCCAACACTTGCAGGGGCCCCCGAAACCCCTTTCGGTCATGCTGGTCATCACCCGGTACTCCCGGAACACTTCCGGACTCCAATACCCTTCGTCAAATATATCAATCTTCACCTCCGGACCATTCCGGAGTTCCTCGTCATGTCCGGGATCTCATTCGGGACTCCGAACAACCTTCGATAACCACCATAATGACTCAACTATACTTATATCGTCACCAAACTTTAAGTGTGTAGACCCTGCTGGTTCGAGAACTATGCAGACATGACTGAGACACCTCTACGCTCAATAACCAATTTACGGGACCTGGATGCCCATATTGGTTCCTACATATTCTACGAAGATCTTATCGGTCGAACCTCGATGCCAAGGATTCAGCTAACACTACTAGGGAAAAGCATATACACAGAGGTAGAGCAGTAGCGCTGGTTAAAAGAGAGCGCTACTGCTACTTAGTAGTAGCGCGTGTCAGTAAAGAGCGCTACAACTATGGTTATAGCAGTAGCGCGTCTACCGGAAAAAGCGCTACTACTATAATTCCCACCCTGTTGCCGGTAGGCTTGAATAGTAGTAGCGATGCCGCAAAAAGCACGCTACCGCTAAGTACCTTGTAGTAGCGCGTTTCCTATATAGAGCGCTACTGCTAGAAAAATAAAATAAAATGGAAAATAAATAGAAAAGTAAATTAAAATGAAAGAAGTAGAAAAAGGAGAAATGAAAAAAAGAAAATGTAAAGATAAACAAAAGAAAAAGAAAAATAAAGGAGAAAGGCATAGCAGTAGCGCATGTTTCCACAAAGCGCTATAGTTACTCTAGCAGTAGCGCGTTTTATAAGCCCGCGCTATAGTTACGTTCCTTAGATAAAAGGAAAAGAAAAAGGAAAATAAATAACTACTTCCTATAGCAGTAGCGCATTTTGGTAGAAAGCGCTATAGCTAACTTAGCTATAGCGCTTTTTTTCCTACCAGCGCTACTGCTATTTTGACTTAACCCCGCGCGGGCTCAAAATTTTGCTAAGTCCCTTCCCCCCTCTCCCCCAACTCCTCTGTCGCCACCGTCGATCGACCACGCCCTCGACCTCAGTGCTGCCGCTCGAGGCCGCCCTCGACCTCACCGCCGCCTCCCGAGGCCGCCCTCGACCTCACTGCCGCCGCCCTCGACCTCACCGCCGCCACCCGAGCTCGCCCAGGACCGCCGCCGCCCGAGCTCGAGCCCGTCCTCGCCGCCGACCGTAAGGCTCTCCCTCTCCTCTCCGTGCCCTCCTCTCTATCTCACTCTCTCTGCTAGGGCAATTCATATGTTGCTGCTGTGATGATGTTCATATGAACCCTAGGTGTTCATATGAACCCTAGATTTGTTTAGGGCAGTAGGCATTTTTTTAGCATTTAGGAAAAAAGATTAGCAATTTTTTTAGGAAATTAGCTAGGGCAAATTTTTATGAAAATGCCTAAACAGTAATTCCATTTAGCTTTAAATTAACAGAGGGTATATAAATAATAGTAGCATTTAGCTTTAAATTAATAGAGGCTATAAACAAAAAACAATAGCATTTAGCTATAAAAATTTATTTGGACTATGGACCTGAATCTGGTCCAAATTTCATTCAAATGAAATTTGAATTATTTGGACTATGGACCTGAATATTTTTCAAGAAATTAGGTGTAGGTACTAATGTCCTTCTTTGGATATTTTGGTGAGGTCAGAAGGGTTAGAGAAAATGGAGTTCCTTTGCAATTTCTAATAAGGTCAAGTATTGTTGGAATATTTGCTCTAAAACAATTTGGCTGAAAAGAAAATAATGTGTGTGTGTGTGAGAGAGGAATAGCTAGAACATAATTTGGGTTCTGTCCTAGGCAGAGAAGTGTTCATTTGCATATTCCATTATTGGTGATTATATCGTTTCATTGAAGAGGTCATGTTATATGCAAATTCCTCAATAGTGTTTGCTCATGTTATATGCAATATTGAAGTGGTTCGATTGTGCCCAAGTGGCCTTTTGTTGTTTGCAGGGAATGATTCTGAGTGGCCTATGTTTTGCCGGAATGTTGATTTATTTCCGTTCCGGCAAATTTCAGGCGCTCTATTTGTCCAGTTTGTAGCAAAGGTCATGCCAAAAAATTTCGTGAATTTCGGCATGACTTGGGCTACAAACTAGGACATATCGTGTGCCCGGGATTTTCGCAACAGGAATGAATCAACATTCCTGCAAAACATTGGCCTTTTTTATGTCATTATTCATTTTATTAGGTCTAGAATTAATTGACTAGATTTAATCATATGAAACATGGCTAGCAACGATGAAGGACAGGGTTCTGGTGATTGCAACATCCACGCGGCGGCAGACGCCTGTTTGAACCTTCTCGATGAGCAACGGCTGTTGCAGGGCCCACCTGTTACATCCGAGACTAAGCCCGACATCGAGACCAGCGCTGAGACTGACACCAGCGCCGAGACCGGCGAAGCCGGTTTAGAACCGAAACCAAAGAGGCAACGGCTCCCAAACCAGCTCATCACTACTACACTGGTGGTCATGGAGGTGGACGACAGCAATTTTGAGCCAAAAGAGCCTGCGGAAGCGCGCGCGTGCTACGGCAATCAAATAGGCTGCATCCTACGGGCAACCGCCACCATCAACGATGAGAAACTAAAGAAGATACCAGATATGAAGGAGTCCCTCCTAACTAAGCTGCACCAGGTATTCTTGTTCCCGAGCCGGGATGAAATCAAATATACTGATCGAGATAAAGACCCGGTAATGAAGAAGATAAACAAATGCGCCATGGGCAAGTTTAGTAAGGGTGAAAGCAAGGATCATCGACAAAAAGGAACCCTACTCCGAGATTCTAAAGGATAATCTGACAATTATGGAAGAGCAGTTTGAAATATTCAAGGCGGCTTGCGTTGCCGAAGCTGCCAAAGGAAAGTCAGAGTACATGAAGGGGCTTCAAGAGAGGAACATGGGGTGCCACCACCTCGGAAGCCATGGTTACGTGGGGAAGAGGTCCATATGGGCCAAGGAGGACGCGGAACGTGAAAGTCTGGGCATCCCAGACCCCTTGGCGGAGTTCACCGTCCCGCAGGAGCGTGACGTCATCAGGGCCCGGTACCATTGGGACCCAGTCAAGAAGGTTTTCGAGACGGATGCGGTCACGACGGAGTTCATGAGACTGCTGGTAATTTTAGCTTCTGATCAATTCGACTGCACATTTAGTCATATTTGTAAACTATCCTTGTTCCTTTTGCAGAAAGAGCAGCACAGGATTGCGGCCGAAAGAGACTCGCCGTCTGAGGCGTTGGCGAGGCCCAAGTGGGACACCCCATTCAACCGGGCCTTGAACATATTGAAAGGACTCCCGGTGGACACTCGGCCGTCGTATGGACACGTGCACGGCGTCGGAGACGGCGCCACGTGGAAGAAGTACTACCGTGAGACCACGGAGGAGAGAAAGGAAAGACGGAGGTTGAATGAAGAAAACATCGACAAGAAGGTTGCGATTGCGGTTGATAAGAAATCAGTTGAGATAGTCGCAGCAGCGGTAGCTGCCGCAAAACAGGAGATTGCAGCTTCGTATAGTGTCTTGGTTCCGGCTATCGTCAGTTGGACCAAGCAAAATCCAAATAAGGATGCAACGGACTTTCCCCTTGCCAACTTCTTGGGGAGCAGCTCGACTAGCGTTGCACCAGCACCTGCTCCTGCACCGGCTCCCGCACCTGCTCCTGCACCGGCTCCCGCACCTGCTCATAGCAGCCCGTCCTCCGTCTCGGACGTGCTCGGCGGTGCTTCGTCTTTGGCTGAGCTCGACGCCCTCACGGTACCTGTCACACCGGCCCTCTTCAATATATGTATAATCTCCCTTTTCCGTTGCCTTTTGGATGTCTCACGTCGCAGACATGTCTTTGTAGGCCAACGTAACCCCATGCACCATACTGTACACCATCAGTGGCCAGAAGGTGGACGTGGGGAAGGCGACGATAGTGAAGCCGAAGGAACAATTGTTCCACAGCTGGCCGATCCCCCCTGACCTCTTCAAGGTTTCCGTGGCCAGTGTCAAACCGGGCCATGAGAATTTGGCTCCTCCGATAGCACTAGGGGGAGATGACGACGAGACCCCGCGGTGGCTTGGCGATTGCAAGCATTGGGTCCTATTGTGGCCGAAGAGTCTGCTTTGTTTGGAGGCGGCCGGGAGCACACCCACGACCAAGCAGCCTCAGCAAGGTATGAACACCAACACCCCACCTACCCAATTAGCATCGCCTGTCGTGTCGGGTGAGGAAGAAGCAATGCATGATATCGATGCCATCGATGAGGATGACGATGACACTCTACAGTATCTCAATACCGGCGCCTCTGACGACGGAGGATTGATGGCTCAGCAGTATGAGTACTCAGGGTTTGAGCGTCATGAGTCGGTGCCTGAATTGCCGGAGGATGAACGTATTATAGGCGACCTTCTAGTAGCAAAGTAGCATAGGAAGAGATCGAGGAAAGGCAACAAAGCTGCTTCTATGATCCAGCCGCCTCAGCAGCCTCTGGTTCAAGACCGTATACCTATCGCCGGTGCGGCAAAATTGCATATCCCCGGTGATCCGATCCTACCTAAGGCAGCGGTAGAGGCCATATACAGCGATTTAAGGAGACTTCATGACGATGTGCTGCGGAGAGAGAAAATCCTGATCGCCTAGAAAAATCCAGGATACCCGCTCTACGTGGTTAATGTGCCGCAGCAAAGGTTGTACGTCGACACATTCCCCGCGGAGAAATTGTTCCTTCGATTCGATTACATCTTCGACATGTTTCACTTGAAAAAGCTGGATTTTACGTTTGTCCGCCTTTTTGCCTTGTACATGAACTACATCATCAGGACTGAGCAGATACCTTATATCTGTGTCGCTAACCTGTACTTCATGCACGAGGCCTTCTTGGTAGTCTGCCCAAAGCACCGTGAATACGCGAGTAACTACATTGCCGATTTCATGGTCGGCAATAAGGACAAGGAGACGATTCTCGTGCCATATCATCCCATGTAAGTCATCCGCGCGGATATCTTCCTTCGATTTCAATCATTTCATTTGCAGGCGTGGAGGTTAATTTGAGGTGTACTTATTTTGCGCAGCGACGGGAGTGCCGTCCTCATCATCCTTTACCCCCGATTCTCCCACGCTCTTTACTTGGACTCGTCGAAGAACATGAAGAAAAAGGATTACACCCACATCAAGTCTGTTCTCGACAGTGCTATCTTTAGCTACGGCATACGGGGTGGAGAGATCAAGACCAAGAAGACAAGGAACCGCGTGCCCGCCTTCGGCCATAAGACCGACTTCTGCTACATCCAGCAACCGAGTGGTACAGTCAGTGATGGATTCTATGTCCTCCACCACATGCTGGACTACAGACGGGATCAGCAGAACCTCGCATGTCACCTAGATCCGGCGATGCCCATATTCTGCAGTGGGCAAAGAACCTAGGAGATATCCCGGATCATCGACTCCGAGCTGAGTTCTATCACATCCAGCGTGAACTTGCCCAAACCATCATGAAGGAGGTCCTCGAAAAACAGGGATGTTCTACGAAGAAGGGCAAATGTCGCGGGAAGACGTCCGAACACGCGTAGCCGCTCAGCGTCTCGACGTGAAGCCTTTCACTGCGCTCGGGGACTATCTCCCTGACTTGGATGGATGGCACGACATGTTGGAGTGGTTGACGATATATGACAATGTGTCCGTTTAGTCCATACTTTCTCTATGATGAAACTTTGAGTTATGCACGATGAAACTTTATTTATGATGTAATTAAACCGTCCTCCTCAACTAGCAAAGATCACTCTAGTTAGGGCATTTTGGTTATGATGAACTTTGTTATTTATGCTTATGATATGTTGCTTCTATTTTTGCCAAGTATGTCTCTTTCTGTTGCTCAACTATATATGTTGCATATCATCGACTCATGTGATGATGCAGGTGCATAGATCATCCATGGCGAAGAAGTGCTACGCCAAGAGTATACGACGAGTGGCCGGAGTGTCAGGCCCAGGTGTACCGGTTTTCGGTTTCCGAGAGATAGCCAGTAGTTAGTTTAGGTTCACGCTAGTGCGAGAGAGGGATACGAACCGACGCCTCAAGAAGTACTACATTATGTATGATGAGACATGTCATGTAACTTGTATAGCAATATCGTGATTATGATGTGACGACATAATTTGTGTTGGATGATATGATGAGACTATTATGTGTATGATATGATGAGCATATTGCATGTTTATGATATGATTAGAATACTGTATAAAACCTGTACAAAAACATCGCAAATACGTAGCAAAAAAAAAGAAAATATAGTATTAGCGCTCTTTAGCGCTGGACAGGAAAACGCTACTGCTAAAGCACTTAGCAGTAACGCTGGTAAGGACAGCGCTACTGCTAAGTAGGTATAGCAGTAGCGCGTGTCAAAGCGCGCTACTGATAAACTTTAGCTGTAGTGCCGTATCAGTAGCGCGAGCACCAGCGCTACTGATACACCAAATACCAGCGCTACTGGTAGGCTTTTCCCTAGTAGTGTAATCCCGTATGCAGTTCCCTTTGTCTATCGGTATGTTACTTGCCCGAGATTCGATCGTCGGTATCTCCATACCTAGTTCAATCTCGTTACCGGCAAGTCTCTTTACTCGTTCCGTAATACAAGATCCCGTGGCTAACTCATTAGTCATATTTCTTGCAAGCTCATTGTGATACTGTATTACCGAGTGGGCCCTGAGATACCTCTCCGTCATACGGAGTAACAAATCCCAGTCTTAATCCATGCCAACTCAACAGACACCCTCGGAGATACCCGTAGAGCACCTTTACAGTCACCCAGTTACGTTGCGACGTTTGGTACCCACAATGTACTCCTCCGGTGTCAGTGAGTTGCATGATGTCATAGTTATGGGAACATATACTTGACATGCAGAAAACGATAGCAATAAACTTGATACGATCATATGCTACGTTCATAGTTTGGGTCTTGTACATCACATCATCTATTATATAATTAAGATAGAAACCAAATAAGACACCACGTGCTTCTACATTAGCTAAAATAATATACACAATTGATTGGTAATATTTACGACTGAGATTTAACGATATTACGTTACATACAAATATTCTCGACATGCACTACTTTGCACATGTTGAATCTGTCACGTACAAGTACTTATGATGGAAACAGTGTAAAAAACAGAAAAGAATTACGTATAGGAGAAGGACAACTAAAATTTTGAGAAGCCAACATCACGCAGTACATGGACAGATAATCAATTCCTATTTGAACTCTGTTATAAGAGCAAAAACCTTTCACAGCCATCCAGCCTACGTAATGAACCTGTCACCTTTATTTATTTATTCGAAGGAACCTGCCAGATTTTGGCCCAGTTTCACGCTCCAGCAAATAATAAAAACTTATGGGCAAATAGTGCGTAGTGGCTTCAGCAAATCAGAAAAACTTATGGGCTAATAGTAGCGGGCTATCAAAGGGTAAAGAAACGAGCGAGTTGACAAAAGATTAGAAGAGTGAAACACGCACATCCGTCCAATCTATAAATGACGCCTACCAGATGAATAAATACTATTACTATGTTTTATAGTACACCATCTAATCAAAAATAAGTGTCATGGTTTTAGATCCAATTTGAACTAAAACCACAACACTTATTTTAGATCAGAGGGAGTACTAGATATGATATTATTAGAAAAACTAGCATTTTTATTTAAAAAATATATTCAAAACATATATAAAATGTTGTATTAAATCCGTATAACATTTATAAATATTATATATGAATTCAGTTGTAATAATAGAAACACTTAGTGAATTGATAAATAATAGAACTACATTGTATCGTATGAAAAATGGGAACCGAAAAGGATAGTGATTTGGTATTAAAAAAGGAATGGATAAATATAGATATGAAATACTAAATAAATTAATAAAAACTCTCAAATTGCACGTAAAAAATACAAATATATGTTTACTAAATGAACTAAAATAAAAGAAAACATAGCAAATTTGTTTTTGTTAAAACTCCAAGTGAAATCCTCAATTGATAAAGGGAAAATAAATGTCTATATCAAGAAATCTTATTCGGTGTACTGTGATTATTACTCTGTTGGTGTATGAATTTAGGAATAAAGGAAATCAGAAAAAATATTTTTGTAAAAAATCCAAAGATAGTCTATAAATGCATGGCAAACTTCATATGTATTAAAAATTGGATTAATCAAGTAGCATCGTAGTACATTTTTCATTAATATTTTTTGTAGTACTATCATTTATTAATTTATACAGTAATAGCGATATGAAAAACATTACTTAATGTTGTGTAAAGATGATCATGTGAAGACTAACAGTTATGGTTGTAGTAATGCGCGAGTCAATATAGCCAAAAAAGTATGGTACAGATTTAGGGTTAAAGACAAACTGTCTATGCAAGCTATATGGTGCAATCTGTGTTTATATATAAAGTGAAAGAACAATTGATGAAATAAAAAAAAGCACTGCATCTTGAGGTAGATGACGTCAGCGATTAGATTCCTAAATTTCCCAATATCTAATTCTACTTAGAGCCGATTAAAAAGCTAATGTGAAGTTTATTTCTAAGTTGAATTTTTCTTGCAAGGGCCGAATTAACAACAAAACGTGAAATGGGAATATTCAAAAAATTCATGTCTATCAATCTAGCCATTAGTTATAGTCACTCCTAATTGTAACTACTGTTGTGAGATTTTTAGAAATGAGGTCCATATGTATGATCTTGGTACAAAGAACGACAAAAAACTAGAAGTACATCTCTAACAACTTAGAAATAATACTAAATAAATTATGGACACCAATTCAAGAAAACACTATAAGTGTATGTAGCTAGAATCTATATATATGATCTTGGTACAAAGAACGACAACTAATGGTGTTCAATGACAAATCTGATATGGGAATTTTTGCATCCTCTATGTTACACGGGTGTTGATATATAATTAGTTGATGCTTATTCGTTAGTTACTATCATTGTATCTCCTATGAATTTTTTTTGGATAATCCTTGGGCCTTCCAGGTCCATGTGGCAATTAGCCTTTGAGCTCTTTCCCATTACCAAAAATTGATGGTTGTCACAACCCAAATTATGTATTTTCAACATTCCTGGCTAATGGGTATTGGGTGTATGTATAAGTAGTTTGACCATCTAGGTTTGATACTGGTACAAACGAAGGTCACTGATGGAGACAAAAGTGCACAACTAAATAACCATTCACCACTAACTCAACTTAGATGACCATATTGACACAATGGGTGTCCCACAACAATATTCTTAGATCTAAGGTAAGTCGACAAGAAGAACATATGATATTGGCATGAGCCATTGATGATTAGATTTAGTTCATGTTGGAAAGTAGTTGGTCATGGAGCTCACACAAAGAAACAGTATAACAATAAGTAACCATTCTAGCCACGCAAATGCACGGGTGACTCTGCTAGTTCTCCTAATGATGTGATCCCGTTATCAAATGACAACTCATGTCGATGGCTAGGAAACCATAGCCATCTTTGATCAACGAGCTAGTCCGGTAGAGGCTTACTAGGGACATGTTGTTGTCTATGTATCCACACATGCATTTGAGTTTCCAATCAATACAATTATAGCATGGACAATAAACGATTATCATGAACAAGGAACTATAATAATAACCACTTTATTATTGCCTCTAGGGCATATTTCCAACAGTCTCCCACTTGTACTAGAGTAAATAATCTAGTATTACATGGTAATGAATCTAACACCCATAGAGTTCTGGTGTTGATCATGTTTTGCCCGTGGAAGAGGTTTAGTCAACGGATCTGCAACATTCAGATCTGTATGCACTTTGCAAATATTTATGTCCTCCTCCTTGACCCAGTCACGGATGAAATTGAAGCGTCGCTTTATGTGTCTGGTCCTCTTGTGAAACCTTGGTTCCTTGGCCAGAGCAATGGCACCAGTGTTGTCACAGAGCAGAGTCATTGGGTCCAGTGCACTAGGTACAACTCCAAGATCTGTCATGAACTGCTTCATCCAGGCACCTTCCTTCGTTGCCTCCGAGGCAGCTATGTACTCCCATGTAGAATCAGCTACCATGCTTTGCTTGGAACTGCACCAGCTTACCGCTCCCCCATTTAGAGTCATCCGGATCAGTGTCAAAGCTTGCATCGACGTAACCTTTTACGACGAGATCTTGATCACCTCCATAAACGAGAAACATTTCCATAGTCCTTTTCAGGTACTTAAGGATATTCTTCACCGCTGTCCAGTGATCCATTCCTGGATTACTTTGAAACCTTCCGGCCATACTTCTGGCAAGGCTAACATCCGGTCTTGTGCACAACATCGCATACATGATAGAGCCTATGGCAGAAGCATAGGGGATGACATTCATCTTTTCTCTATCCTCAGTAGTCGCTGGGCATTGAGTCTGACTCAACTTCACACCTTGCAAAACAGGCAAGAACCCCTTCTTGGACTGATCCATTTTGAACTTCTTCAAAATCTTATCAAGGTATGTGCTTTGTGAAAGTCCTATTAAGCATCTCGATCTATCTCTATAGATCTTGATGCCCAATATGAAAGCAGCTTCTCCTAGGTCCTTCATTGAAAAACTCATCCAAATATTCCTTCACGTTTTCCAAAAGATCTATATTGTTTCCAATCAGCAATATGTCATCCACATATAATATTAGAAACGCTATAGAGCTCCCACTCACTTTCTCGTAAATACAACATTCTCGAAAAACTTGTATAAACCCAAACGCTTTGATCACCTCATCAAAGTGAAGATTCCAACTCCGAGATGCTTGGACCAGTCCATAAATGGATCGCTGGAGTTTTCACACTTTTTCAGCATTATCTGGATCGACAAAACCTTCTGGTTGCATCATATACAACTCTTCCTTAAGGAAACCGTTAAGGAACGCTGTTTTGACATCCATCTGCCAGATTTCATAATCAAAAAATGCAGCTATTGCTAACATGACTCTGACGGACTTAAGCATCGCTACGGGTGAGAAAGTCTCATCGTAGTCAACTCCTTGGACTTGTGAATACCCCTTTGCCACAAGTCGAGCTTTATAGACGGTGACATTGCCGTCCGCGTCCATTTTCTTCTTGAAGATCCATTTATTCTGAATGGCCTTTTGCCCTTCAGGTAATACTTTCAAAGTCCATACTTTGTTTTCATACATGGATCCCATCTCAGATTTCATGGCCTCTAACCATTTGTCGGAATCCGGGCCCACCATCGCTTCTCCATAGCTCGTAGGTTCACCATTGTCCAACAACATGACCTATAAGACAGGGTTACCATACCACTCAGGAGCTGTATGTACCCTTGTCGACCTACAAGGTTCGATAGTAACTTGATCTGAAGCTTCATGATCATCATCATTAGCTTCCTCTTCAACTGATGTAGGTGCCATAGAAACATCTTTCTGTGCTGCACTACTCTCAGGTTGAAGTAAAGGTTCAACAACCTCATCAAGTTCTATCTTCCTTCCACTCAATTCTTTCGAGAGAAACTCTTTCTCGAGAAAGGACCCGTTCTTAGCGACAAACACTTTGCCTTCGGATCTGAGATAGAAGGTATACCCAACTGTCTCTTTTGGGTATCCTATGAGACACATTTGTCCGCTTTGGGTTCGAGCTTTTCCGGCTGAAGCCTATTGACATAAGCATCACAACCCCAAACCTTAAGAAACGACAACTTCGGTTTCTTGCCAAACCACAGTTCATACGGTGTTGTCTCCACAGACTTAGATGGTGCCCTATTTAAAGTGAATGCAGCTGTCTCTAACGCATAACCCCAAAACGATAGTGGCAGATCGGCAAGAGACATCATAGAACGCACCATATCCAATAAGGTACGATTATGATGTTCGGACACACCATTACGCTGTGGTGTTCTAGGTGGCGTCAACTATGAAACGATTCCACATTGTCTTAAGTGATTGCCAAACTCATAACTCAGATATTCTCCCCCTCGATCGGATTGTAGGAATTTAATCTTCTTGTTACGATGATTCTCAACTTCACTTTGAAATTGCTTGAACTTTTCAAACATTTCAGACTTATGCTTCATCAAGTAAATATACGCATATCTACACAAGTCATCAGTGAAGGTGAGAAAGTAACGATATCCATCGCGCGCGTCAACGCTCATCGGACTGCACACATCAGTATGTATGATTTCCAACAAGTCAATTGCCCGTTCCATTGTACCAAAAAACGGGGTCTTAGTCATCTTGCCCATGAGGCATGGTTCGCAAGTGTCAAGTGATTCAAAATCAAGTGACTCCAAAAGTCCATCAGCATGGAGTTTCTTCATGCGCTTTACACCAATATGACCTAAGCGGCAGTGCCACAAGAAAGTGGTACTATCATTATCAACTCTACATCTTTTGGCATCAATGTGATGAACATGTGTATCATCACTATCGAGATTCAATAAGAATAAACCCCTTACAATGGGTGCATGACCATAAAAGATATTACCCATATAAATAGAACAAGCATTATTCTCTGATTTAAATGAGTAACTGTCTCGCGTTAAAGACGATCTAGATATAATGCTCATGCTCAACGCAGGCACTAAATAACAATTATTCAGGTTCATCACTAATCCCAATGGTAATCAAAGAGCGAGCGTGCCGACGGCGATCACATCAACCTTGGAACCATTTCCCACGCGCATTGTCACTTCATCCTTCGCCAGCCTCCGTCTATTCCGTAGTTCCTGCTTTGAGTTGCAAATGTGAGCAACCGAACCGGTATCAAATACCCAGGCACTAAAACGAGAGTTGGTAAGGTACACATCAATAACATGTATGTCATATATACCTTTGTTGACGTTGGCCCCCTTCTTGCCGGCCAGATACTTGGGGCAGTTCCGCTTCTAGTGGCCAGTTCCCTTGCAATAGAAGCACTCAGTCTCTGGCTTGGGTCCAGCCTTGGGTTTCTTCACGGGAGGAGTAACTGCTTTGCCACCTTTCTTGAAGTTTCCCTTCATTCCCTTGCCTTTCTTGAAACTAGTGGTTTTATTCACCATCAACACTTGATGCTCCTTCTGGATGTCTGACTCAGTGACGTTCAGCATCGCAAACAACTCAGAGACGGACTTGTTTATCCCTTGCATGTTATAGTTCAACACAAAGCTTTTGTAGCTAGGTGGTAGCAATTGAAGAACTCTGTCAGTGACAGCCTTCGACGGGAGCTGAACTCCCAACTCAGCCAGACGGTTGTAGTACCCAGACATTCTGAGTATGTGCTCAGTGACAGACTCGTTCTCCTCCATCTTGCAGGCATAGAACTTATCGGAGGTCTCATACCTCTCGATCCGGGCATTCTTCTCAAAGATAAACTTCAATTCCTGGAACATCTCATATGGTCCATGATGTTCAAAACGCCTTTGAAGTCCCGGCTCTAAGCGATACAGCATGGTGCACTGAACTATTGAGTAGTCATCAACATGCGACTGCCAGGCGTTCACAATGTCCACAGTCGCCGGAGGGAGTGGCGCACCAAGCGGTGCATCAAGGACATTAGCCTTTTGGGCAGCCGTGAGGATAATCCTCAGATTCCGGGCCCAGTCCACAAAGTTACTTTCATCATCTTTCAGCTTAACTTTCTCTAGGAACGCATTGAAATTCAGGGGAGCTACTGCGCGAGCCATTGATCTACAACATAAATTTGCAAAGGCAACTTTAGACTATTGTTCATGATAAAGAGTTCAATTAATCATATTATCTAAGAACTCCCACTCAAATCAACATCCCTTCGGTTGTCTGAGTGTAACACGATCCAAATTCACCAACCCAAGTCCGATCATCACGTGAGATGAGGTGGTTTCAATGGTGAACATCTCTATGTTGATCATATATACTATATGACTCGTGTTCGACCTTTTTGTCTCTTATGTTCCGAGGCCATGCCTGTACATGCTAGGCTCGTCAAGTTTAACCCAAGTGTTCCGCATGGGCAAAACTGGCTTGCACCCGTTGTATGCGAATGTAGAGTCTATCACACCCAATCATCACGTGGAGCTTCGAAACGATGAACTTTTGCAATGGTGCACACTTGGGGAGAACACAATTTTATCTTGAAATTTGAGTGAGGGATCACCTTATAATGCTACCGTCGTCCTAAGCAAAATAAGATGCATAAAAGCATTAACATCACATGCAAATCACAAGTGACATGATATGGCCATCAACTTGTGCTTTTGATCTCCATCTCCAAAGCACCGGCATGATCTCCATCGTCACCGGCATGACAACATGATCTCCATCATCATGATCTCCATCATCGTGCCGCCATCGGAGTTGTCACGCCAACCATGCTTCTACTACTATTGCTACCGCTTAGAAATAAAGTAGAGCATTCCAGAGCGCTTAATGATTGACACACAAGTCATACAATAATTAAAGACAACCCTATGGCTCCTGCCGGTTGCCGTATGCATCAACATGCAAGTCGGTATGAACTATTACAAACATGATCATCTCATACATCAAATATATTTCATCATGTCTTTGGCCATATCATATCACAACATACCCTGCAAAAACAAGTTAGACGTCCTCTAATTGTTGTTACATGTTTTACGTGGCTGCTATGGGTATCTAGCAAGAACGATTCTTACCTACGCAAAGCCACAACGGTGATATGCAAGTTGCTATTTAACCTTCTACAAGGACCGCCTTTGTCGAATCCGATTCAACTAAGGTGGGAGAGACAGTCACCCACCAGCCATCTTTATGCAACAAAGTCACATGTCAGTCGATGGAACCGGTCTCATGTACGTGGACATGTAAAGTAGGTCCGGGCCGATTCACCCCACAATACCGCCGAATCAAGAAAAGACCAAAGAAGGAAGCAATATGAATATCAATGCCCACAAACTCCTTTGTGTTCTACTCGTGATGTCATCTACGCATAGACCTAACTCATGATGCCACTGTTGGGGAACATTGCATGGGAAACAAAAAATTTCCTACGCTCACCAAGATCAATCGAGGAGATGACCATTTACGAGAGGAGAGATTGCATCTACATACCCTTGTAGATCGCTAAGCAGAAGCGTTAAGAAACGCGGTTGATGTAGTCAAACGTCTTCGTGATCCAATCACGATCCGTCCCGTGAACTCCCGATCTAGGGCCGAACGGACGGCACCTCCGCGTTCAACACACGTACGGCATGATGACGCCTTCACCTCCTCGATCCAGCGAACGATGGTGAAGTAGTAGCTCGAGTCCTCCGGCAACACGACGGTGTGATGGCGGCGGTGGTGGTGGAATCTCAGCAGGGCTTTGCCAAGCACTACGGAGAGGAAGAAGGCTACGAGGGGGAGGAAGGGCAGCGTCGTGGCGTAGATTGGTTCTCAAGGGTGCGGCTGCCCTCTCTCTCCTCATCTATATATAGGGGGAAGGGGGAGAGGGGGCCGCCCCTAGATACCATCTAGGGGCGTTGGCCAAGGAAGATGAGGGCGCCCCCTAGGGAAACCCTAGGGTGGCTTGCCCCCCAAGCCAGGTGGAGGGAACCCTAGAGGGGGCACCCAACCTATCCAGGTTACGTGAGATGGGGTGAGGGGGGCACACAACCCCTTAGTGGGCTGGTTTTCCCCATCCTCTTTGGCCCATGAGGCCACCCAACACTTGCCGGGGCCCCTGAAACCCCTTTCGGTCATGCTGGTCATCACCCGGTACCCCCGAAACACTTCCGGACTCCAATACCCTTCGTCCAATATATAAATCTTCACCACCAGACCATTCCGGAGTTCCTCGTCATGTCCGGGATCTCATCCGAGACTCTGAACAACCTTCGGTAACCACCATAATGACTCAACTATACTTATATCGTCACCAAACGTTAAGTGTGCAGACCCTGCGGGTTCGAGAACTATGCAGACATGACCGAGACACCTCTACGGTCAATAACCAATAGTGGGACCTAGATGCCAATATTGGTTCGTACATATTCTACAAAGATCTTATCGGTCGAACCACGATGCCAAGGATTCAGCTAATCCCGTATGCAGTTCCCTTTGTCTATCGGTATGTTACTTGCCCGAGATTCGATCGTCGGTATCTCCATACCTAGTTCAATCTCGTTACCGGCAAGTCTCTTTACTCGTACCGTAATACAAGATCCCATGGCTAACTCATTAGTCACATTGCTTGCAAGCTCATTGTGATGCTGTATTACCGAGTGGGCCCTGAGATACCTCTCCGTCATACGGAGTGACAAATCCCAGTCTTGATCCATGCCAACTCAACAGACACCCTCGAAGATACCTGTAGAGCACCTTTACAGTCACCCAGTTACGTTGCGACATTTGGTACACACAAGGTACTCCTCCGGTGTCAGTGAGTTGCATTATCTCATGGTCATAGGAACATATACTTGACATGCAGAAAATGATACCAATAAACTTGATACGATCATATGCTATGTTCATAGTTTGGGTCTTGTCCATCACATCATTCTCCTAATGATGTGATCCCGTTATCAAATGACAACTCATGTCCATGGCTAGGAAACCATAGCCATCTTTGATCAACGAGCTAGTCCGATAGAGGCTTACTAGGGACATGTTGTTGTCTATGTATCCACACATGCATTTGAGTTTCCAATCAATACAATTATAGCATGGACAATAAAGGATTATCATGAACAAGGAAATATAGTAATAACCACTTTATTATTGCCTCTAGGGCATATTTCCAACAAGGACCCCCCTATTGCCCACATAGGCAAGGCGATGGTTTAAAACGTAGTCGCGAAAAGGGGTTTAAAACCGTTTGTATAGCAGGTCGATACGTCTCCAACGTATCTACAATTTATGAAGTATTCATGCCATGTTTACAATAATTTTATATGGTTTTGGTATGATTTGGATGGAACTAACCCGAACTGACACTGTTTTCAGCAGAACTACCGTGGTGTTGTTTTTTGTGTAGAAATAAAAGTTCTCCAAATGCAACGAAATTTTTTGATGATTTTTTTTGGAACAAAAGAGGCACTAGAAGCTTTGTGGGAGGACCAGAAGGTGAAGGAGGTGAGCACAAGACACCTGGGTGCGCCAGGAGGCCCAGGCGCGCCCAGGTGGGTTGTGCCCACCTCGAGGCCCATCTTCGCGTGATTCCAATGCTAAAAAATCCTATAAATAGAGAAACCATCAGAAATAACCCTAGATCAGAATTTCCGCCGCTGCAAGCCTCAGTAGCTACGAAAAACAAATCTAGACCCCGTTATGGCGCCCTGCTGGAGGGGTAATCATCACTGGTGGCCATCTTCATCATCCCGACGGCCACCGTGATGAGGAAGGAGTAGTCCACCCTCAGGGCTGAGGGTTTGTACCAGTAGCTATGTGTTTAATCTCTCTCTCTCTCTCTCTCTCTCTCTCTTGTTCTTGAGATGTCACGATCTTGATGTATCACAGGCTTGGTTAATATAGTCGGATCATATGGTGTTTTCCCCTCTCTATCTTATTGTGATGAATTGAGTTTTCCCTTTGAGATTTCGTTTTTTATTGGATTGAATACTTTTATGGATTTGAGAGCACTTGATCTATGTAATGGCACTCAACTCGCGGATTCTCGAGGTGACATTGGGGTAATCTATGCATAGGGGTTGATGCATGTTCTCGCCTTTGTTTCTCAGGCAGAAATCTTGGGTCACTCTTCGAGGTTCTTTGTGTTGGATTGCGTATTATGAATCTGAAATTGTTTGATGCATATCGTGTAATCAACTCATGGATACTCGCGATGAAATTGGAGTATCTATGTGACATTAGATTTGGTTGATGTGTATCATATGGTGTTATTTTAGTACGAACTCTTGGTTAGATCAATCAGAAAGAATAGCTTGGTGTTATTTTAGTACGAACTCTAGGATAGATTGCTCAGAAAGAATAGCTTTGAGGTGGTTTCGTACCCTACAAACAATTTCTTCTTATGTTCTCCGCTAGATAGGAACTTTGGAGTGATTCTTCATTGCACGTTGAGGGAAGGTTATATGATCCAATTATATTAGCATTGTTGAGAGATTGCACTAGCGAAAGTACGGACCTTAGGCCTCATTTTCAAGCATTGAAATACTGTTTGTGCTCCGTTTTATCAATTGCTACCTTGCTTTTTTTATTGTTCCTATTACAAAAATCAATATCTACTATCATTACTATGCTTGTATCACCATCTCTTCGCCGAACTAGTGCACCTATACAAATTACCATTGTATTTGGTGTGTTTGGGACACAAGAGACTTTTTGTTATTTGGTTGCAGGGTTGTTTGAGAGAGACAACCTTCATCCTATGCCTCCCACGGATTGATTAACCTTAGGTCATCCACTTGAGGGAAAATTGCTACTGTCATACAAAACTCTGCGCTTGTTGTCCCAACACGAGTCTACAAGAATAAAGTTGCGTAGTAGACATCAAGCTCTTTTCTGGCACCGTTGCCTGGGAGGTGAGTGCATGAAGGTATATCTTTAGATCTTGCAATTGAACCTTTTAGTTTCTTGTTTTATCACTAGTTGGGTTTATAAAAGAAAACTACAAAAAATGGAATTGAGGTTGCATCATATTGTTCATCTTTATAATGTCTTTCGTGAAAATGATGGAAAGGAAAATTGTGCTCAATTGATAGAAGCAGAATTCAATAAAATGTTTGGCATAAATGATGAGCATGATTGCAATGTTGTTACTATGAATTCTTTGAATATCCTTGATGTTAATGATATGTAAATCTACAAGCTTGGGGATGCTATGTTTGATGAAGATGATATTTTTAGTCCCCCAAGTTTTGATGAGAAAATTTATTTTGATGATAGCATGCCTCCTATTTATGATGATTATATTGATGAAAGTGATTTTGGAAGAGTGTCAACTCTAGGTACTAATGATCCCACTATTTTGGAGGGTGTTGAATCTTATTGTAATATTTATGAAAGTGGATTTGGAGAGGTCATGACTTTATTTAGTGATGAATCCACTATTTCGGAAGAGGTTTCAATTGATTATGACAACAAAGTTGCTATGTATGATGATTATGGTGATGACATGTATGCTATACAGAATAATGATAACCATGAAACTTGTCATCATGATTTTAATTTCCAATCACATGATAGTTATTTTCTTGAGTTTGCTCCCACTACTATTCATGAGAATAAATTTGCTTATGTGGAGAGTAATAAAAAAATTATGCATGTGGATCAGGAAAAGAATGCTTTATGTGATAGCTATATTGTTGAATTCATTCATGATGCTACTGAAAATTATTACGAGGGAGGAACATATGCTTCTACATATCTCAAAAATATCAAGTTTCCTCTCTATGTGTTGAAAGTTTTCAAGTTATGCATGTTTTGCCTTCCTATGCTAGTTGATTCTTGTTCCCATGAATTATTTGCTCACAAAATCCCTATGCGTAGGAAGTGGGTTAGGCTTGAATGTGCTTGTCATGTGCTTCATGATGCTCTTTTTCTGTTTCAATTCTTATCTTTTATGTGAGCATCATTGAAATCATCATGCCTAGATAAAAAGGCATTAAAGAAAAGAGCTAGTTGGGAGACAACCCAACACTATTACCTACTGTTTTTGTGTGTTCACATGATTAAGCTACTGTATTAATCATGTTTTATAGCTTTTATTTCAATAAAGTGCCAAGTAAAGCCTTTGGGATAGTGTGGATGATAGTTGACTTGATTCTGTGCAAAAATAGAAACTTTTGCGCCCAGTAACAGAATTGTTTAAATTCATTGGAGCGTCGAAAAACTCTGAAGTTTTGACAATTGTTGGGTATACAAATTATCTACGTTGTCCTAATTTTTCAGATTTTTTTGAGTTACAGAAGTATGACTAAAATTAAGATCTTTACATACTATTCTGTTTTTGACAGATTCTGTTTTCAATGCATAGTTTGCTTATTTTATGGTTTCTATGGCTTATATTGCTTAATATAAATTGTGGAAATTGTAGATTACAGTAGGCATTATGTGGAAACAATTGTGAATCTTATCTTGACAGTACCAAACTGAATGATTTGTCTTTATCATACTAACCCATCTCATGAACACTACTGCGGGATGCTGCTAATGCGACACTATGATCAGAGACCCTTTGACGAAACTGTGTGTGATGCATTAATCGCAAACGGTGATGTAAAAAAACCGTCAAAAAAGATGCAGAACATTTGCGATGAAGGATACATCAAACATGGTTCCGATTTTAGTTGCGTGTGCGATGCGGGGCATGCGGTTCAGTTCAATGAACTGTTTGTGATGAGGCAGAACAAAAGAAACAGGCATCCAGATGGAGGCGTGTGCGATATACGGCATATAATTCAGTCGGATAAACTATTTGTGATGAGGCGGAACAATAGAAACGGCAGCCAGATGAAGGTGTGTGCGATATACGGCATACAGTTAACTCGTATGAACTATTTGTGATTAGGCAACACAAAAGAAACGGTCAGCCAGATCAAGGTGTGTGTGATACGGCATACGGTTCACTCGGATGAACTGTTTTCGATTAGACAACGCAACAGAAACGGTTCAACCAGATCAAGGTGTGTGCAATGGAGGGCATACACTTCATTCCAATAAACTATTTGTGTTGAGCCAAGAGAACAGAAACGTTTCACATAAACAAGATGTGTGTGATACGCGGCAAACATCCAATTACATAGGTGGCGAGTACACACATGACATTTCCACACACCAAAGTAAACTATTACATACATAATTAACTAGGATAAACAATCATCTTATCATCATCTACTTCTTGTGACGCTTGCCGCCACTGCTCTACTAGGATAAATGGAACAGTATTCTTTACTATGAATAGTGTGCTCTGTTGGGCACACAAGTATATGGATCATAGCCTTGGGCAAGCAATGTGCCCGCACGCGTCGTGCTAGCTCGATGTTTCTTCTATGCTAAGTTTCCATTAATTGATGGCGTTTTATGAACACGCCACCGTTTCCCGCCATTTCCTCACCGGTTTCCCGCCGCCACATAGCGATATTGCGCGCGGCGCGCGATGCACGGAGGCAACAAGTGCAGCCTATAGCACATCCACCTTTTCCAAGCATGCCAACCCACCAAAGCACCGCCTCTGCGATCAACCTCCTCGACGAGGAAAACGAGAAGGCGCCACGGCCCGTCGAGGCCGAGGCGCTCCCCGGCAACGCGATGGACGACGTCGTGATGCGCGTCATCGCCAGGATTGAGCAGACCCTTGGCTCCAGTCTTAAGCGTCGTGGATCAAGCTAGGCATGTCAGCGCCGAGAGGCTGTAGCTCGCCGCACAACATGATCGATTGCGCGCCGCAGAGCAAGCTAGGCGCCTCCGTGCCGATAGGCTGCGGCTCACCGCACAGCGAGACCGTTGGAGCGCCGCAGAGCGACAGGCGCGGCACGCCGCACAGAAAGCGCGGATCCATCGGCGCTTGCCTGCTGTCGACAGGGCGTCGCCGCTGGGTACACGTCCCGTCAGTACCCCCATTCCTCGCCAGGAGTGGGCAGAGGCCGTCTGCGCCGTACTTGCACCGGATGCCCGCCGCGCCATTAACATGGGTCGCGTCGTTCGCCTTGTTCGCGGCCCACTCGATGCCAACGCGCTGGTCGCTAGGCTCGACCGCCTCCTTGGCCCAGGTGTCCACCTGGGCATAGTAGAGGAACATGGCCGTCGCATCCTCGAGCTGGCGATCTCTGAGGAAATAGCCAACTTGGAGCTCGAGATAGCGCTCCAGATGTACCGCGAGTGTGTCGATCGCTCGGACGAACGCCTGCACGAATTCAGGCAGAGCCAAGAGCTACCATAGGCAAGGGCTGCTGGTCATGGTCTCATGGACGCGTTTTATTTTGTTGAGTCGTTTCGACGTAGATCGCTATGTATTCACAGCAATCATAATATTACTCTGTTTATTGCTTTGCTTCAATGTGTGTACTCTGTTTTCCATCGTTGTATGTTCTGTTTCAATGTGTGTGTATATGCTTTCCATTCTGTATATGTGGATGATAACAGCTAGTTACAAATTAGTATACGAAAACAGATAGAAAATGGAATTCATAATGTATATTAATTGTTCATTAGTTCATCATAGAATATATATAATATCATCACATATACGTGATGATACTTAACTACTAGGTACAATGCGTAAAATTGAAAACAAACAATACTAAAACTAATAATCCCTCCTAGGGGCAGTATTCCGGTAGTCCCTCGCCAGCAGCTCCCTGGTGCGCGGCGTCTTCCCAGCGTGGAGGCAGTACTCCGCCTCCTCCGCCTCGCAGCACTTGACGTATTGATCTACCTCTTCCCGGCGGACGAGTGCGAACGATCTTGCCATTTCATTGGCTGCCCACTGGAGCTCCTCGTCGGTGGCACTCTGGAGCTTATCGGCCCACCTCCACGCAGCTATGAGGTGCCTAGCGCCTTTGACCTTCCTCGCGAAGTACCCGTCTTCATACACCTCCTCCGCATGACGACGAGCCCGCCCCCAAAGCTCCACTGCCTCCTTTTTCCAGGCGGTATCACGGGGTTCACAGGCCGCCTAGTACTTGGCTTCCCCCTCCGCCATCTCCTTCTTTAACGCCACTTGCCTGGCTTTCTCAGCCGGCGGCAGCGACTTCCATAGAAAAAGATTGTACTGGCCCCAACATGACTCTTAAGTTGGGGGGTCCGGCGCAACCTCATCCGGCGGTGCGTAGGGGTCCTCCTCGTCGCTGCTCTTTGACTGAGCGTCCTCGGGGGGCGGCACCGCCTCGTCGGCGCGTGGGCAGATCGGCGGTGCCATGGCAGAGATTTGAGAGAGAGAGAGAGAGGGCGAGCGAGGGGAGGATGTAGATGAGAATGCAGGCGGGACGACGTGAGGAAGGTAGTATTTATTGGTGGCCGGAATCTAGATCGACGGGAACAGTACACGCGCCGGTCGCCGGAATTTACGAGTACTGTAGTTTGAATTACACACGATTCTCGCAGCAAAAACCATGTGTGAACTTAATAGCTGACGGTTTCCAATACAGAACCGTGTCTGATTAATAACCCGCGCCACTCACCTTCCAAACCTCAAGGCACAAAATAGAGTGCCAATCATGTGGGGCCCGGTTGTCTTGCCAGATCTTTACATTTTCTTTTTTGAACACCAGATACTTACATCGTCTGATCATTTTTTAATTTTTTGGAATTTAAACGCCATGGCACTCAATGCATGTGTCCAAGCCGTGACACCAATATGTATGAAAATTCGTTCCAATTTACTACACATGGAATTAAATCGCACACAAGTACATAATTTTTTTCAAACCATTATGGTTAACTGCTGCATGTAGATGTTGTTCAAATTTGGATTACGGACATTAAATAGCTAGAAAATCACTTAAATGTCTTAAAAAGGTCAAATGTCCCCTTAAATTTTCCAAATTTTGACATGACAGATGTATTAGTGCATGTTAACTGTAGAAAAATTTCGAAGCTCATAAGAAGAAGGTATCATCGATTCGTCATCAAACATGCATTGTTCCCTCTCCAAACCACGAGCCTTCTACCGAGTTGCTCCGGTTTGTGAGGGGTGTGTGTCCAAACTTTCGTCAAACAGGCCAATTTTTTTACCACATCATCTTGGTGGCATGACATTACATCAAGCGAGGTTTCAAGTTTGTTTGATCATTTTTTAATTTTTTGGAATTTAAATGCCATGGCACTCCATGCATGTACTGTCCAGGCTGTGACACCAATATGTTTGAAAATTTCTTCTAATTTATTACACATGGAATTAACTCGCACACAAGTACACAAATATGAGTTTTCAAACCATTATGGTTAGCCATTGCATGTAGATGTAGTTCAAATTTGAATTACGATCATTAAGTGGCTAGAAAATCACTTAAATGTCTTAAAAAGGTCAAATGACCCTTAGAATTTTCCAAATTATCAAATGGCAGTTGTATTAGTGCACGTTAAATGTAGAAAAAAATTTAAGGCCGTAAGAGGATGCTATCTCCCGCTCGTCATCAAACATGCATTGTTCCCTCTCGAAACCACGAGCCTTCTAGTGAGTTGCTCCGGTTTGTGTGGGGTGTGTGTCCAAAATTTCGTCAAACATGCCAAATTTTTTACCACATCAACTTGGTGGCATGACATTACATCAAGCAAGCTTTCACATTTGTCTCATCATTTTTCAATTTTTTAGAATTTAAATGCCATGGCACTCCATGCATGTGTCCAGGCCGTGACACCAATATGTTTGAAAATTCCTTCTAATTTACTGCATATGGAATTAACTCGCACACAAGTACACAAATATGATTTTTCAAACCGTTATATTTAGCCATTGCATGTAGATGTAGTTCAAATTTGAATTACGATCATTAAATGGCTGGAAAATCACTTAAATGTCTTTAAAAGGTAAAATGACCCCTAGAATTTTCCAAATTTTCAAATGACAGTTGTATTAGTGCACGTTAAATGTAGAAAATATTTGAAGGCCGTAAGAGGAAGCTATCTCCCCTTCGTCATCAAACATGCATTGTTCCCTCTCGGAACCACGAGCCTTCTAGTGAGTTGCTCCGGTTTGTGAGGGGTGTGTGTCCAAACTTTCATTAAACATGCCAATTTTTTTACCACATCATCTTGGTGGCATGACACTACATCAAGCAAGGTTTCATGTGTTTCTGATATTTTTTTAATTTTTTGGAATTTAAATGACATGGCCCTCAATGCATGTGTCCAGGCCTTGACACCAATATGTTTGAAAATTCCTTCCAATTTACTGCACATGGAATTAACTCGCAGGAAAGTACACAAATATGACTTTTCAAACAGTTATGGTTAGCTGTTGCATGTACATGTAGTTCAAATTTGAATTACGGTCATTAAATGGCTAGAAAATCACTTAAATGTCTTAAAAGGTCAAATGACCCCTGAAATTTTCCAAATTTTGACATGACAGTTGTATTAGTACTAAAAAAATTCTCGTACATTTAAAACACCATCCGTTACCACTTTACTCCAAATTCGTCTTTCACAGCTAATAAAAAATATCAACAACATCACACAGAGTTTTTTTGTAGGAACCGTTTGCGATGAAAATTCGTGGGTCTGTTTAATTCTTCCTCCTTAAGCTTCGCCGGCTTGTCTGCTCCAGTGCCGGCAACCTCCGAATCCACGAATCCCGATCCCCATTCCCGCAACCCCTTCTTGCAAAAATGACACCGTGGAAACGCTTCGTGAGGGCCCGTACGGTGGCCGCGTCCTCTTTGAGCGCCGCTGCCTCCGCCGAGAGCGCGGCCGCCTACGTCGAGAGTGCCGCCGAATCCGCATTGAGCGCGGCCGTAACCGCCGAGAGGGCGTCTGCGGCAGCCCACAAGGGAGCTGCAGCAGCTGAGATGGCTGTAGCAGCTGTTGCAATGGTGGCTGCGAACGCCGAGCGGGCACGAGCTGCCATCCGTGCCTCCGATGTCGCCCTGGCCCGGGTCGAGGCCATCCACGCCAAGATCGACGACGCACACGGCAAGATATTCCAGGCCACCTCGGAATCCAGCATGCAACCCATGTCCGAAAAGGCAGCGGTGGCCATGGAGCACCTACTTCCTCATGAGATCGCCAAGCGGGAGCTGGAGATGCAGGAGGCAGCAGAGATCGAGGAGCGCCGGGAGGAGGAGATGCAGGTGGCTGGGGTCGAGGTAGAGAAGAGTCTATCCGTCGAGGAATCGGCGGTGGAGTACCAACGCGAGCTCTGGCTCAGCCGCTACTACGAGTACTACAACCTTGAGGGCGGCGCCGAGGACACGGTCGACTTCAGCAGGGGGGACGCGGAGTCCACCAACGGCGGCATGTCGCCAGGACAAGTCATCGACGTCTCATCTCACACCGGCGATGCATAGGCCGGTGCGGCAGCGACTTTGTTAAAATTATGCGTACTTAGGCTTTGTTTTTAATGCTGGTCTTTTGTTAGAGCAATGTTTAGGTCAACTGGCTCTGTTTAAGTACTAAATTCCTCAATTTAGTAAGTGTGGTCTGTGTGTTGTACGCTCTTTTGTGTGCCCAAATTAGCAAGCGATGTTAAATTATGCAATGACATGGATGAGGACAGTACCCTGGGAAATTTCCACCAAAATTTGAATTATCAAACTCATCCCATGCGCGTAAAGCAGAAGAATCGTTTGCAATGCACACAATCGTTCAAAGTGAATGGTGTCCGGCGGCACCGCGCGCAAAGTTTCCCTCCACATTTCGAAATTTTTGGCCTACCGCCGAAATATCTACCCCCACCCCCACCCTTCCCCACCCCCGTTTCTCCCCGACCACAAGTCACATTTCACCTGTTTCCTCCTTCCTTCCAAAGCTATAATCGCTTCCTCGCTTGCTTCCTCACTCTCGCCATCTCGCATCCTAGCGCCGGGGTCGCCATGGTCTTCTTCAATGACCTCTCCAGCGGTTCCTCCTCCTCCGACGAATTTTTCAGCACCCGGGTATGCCTCTCTTCTCTCTCTCGGGTTATGACTTGGATGAAGGATTTTAACCCGACGGTCGATTTGAGTCATTTCTTCCTCTTGTAGCTCCCTAGGACCATCAGTTGAAACGAATGGAGCGGGGTGGCTAAAGATCTGCCTGCTCGTTGTCACCATCAATCTCCATGCGTGAAGCTAGTTGCGTTTGAATCTGTCGACGGTGAGAGGAAGTTTCTGGCATGTGCAGAGAAGGTTAGCACCACTTTCATTTTTACAAATCATTTGTTAGATGTGATTCAGACACTGTCACTGTGCTATGTTATTCTGGATATTAAGACAGTGTCACAGTTTGTACATAGTATCTAAAAATGTTACCATCTCATCAGCGGTGCCATTAGAAAGTTATTTGGCACCGCTTGAGCAGTTTGTGCAGCCAACTTTGGTTCACACATCCGAGCAGCCAAGCAGTAAACTACTAAATCTTTATGGCATGAAGGAACTGGGCATCGGAGCAACTAGGTGCTCCGGAGTCTAGGTCCCTGATTTTTTCCCGCTGCATCGGCTCGCCAGTGCAGGGCATCGGTGCCAAATGTAGCAACAGTTGTCTTTACACCGGTTTTGGCATACATAGTGGACAGCCTTAGTGATATTAGTTCTATGTTACTAAATTTGTGCATGTACACACCTGTTAGTATTAATTTACTGTTATCCAAACACTGTCGCTATGCTGTTGCAGTTATATTTAGCTTCCTCAAAAAATTGTCAATTTGTTATTTATAGTACATGACTAAAAACTTGTAGCGTTGTTGTAGTTAATTATAGCTTCTGATGTTTCAGAATTTGGTTGTTGTCTCAGTAGCAATTAATTCATTTGCACATTGATCTTTTGAAGAAGATATGTCATAATTAACTTGTTTCTTCAGTTTTTCAAAATATGTATTTGGTGATTTTCTATGTTGCTAGAAACCCATTTCCTCTACAATTGTTACTGATATAGTTTTAAATATTATAGGATGAACGAAAGTGTTCTTCCCTGGAGTGGGTTGATCAAGAGTGGCCACAGTCTTTGAAGATGTGCCAAGCAAAGCTCTGGAGCATGTATGAGGAAGAGAATAGAGGTAGGCTTAGTAAAGTGTTGTCAACGCTGAAGAATATTTGATGATGCGGGATAAAAAGAGGAAGATGGAGAATGTGCAAGTGCAAAATTAGACTTTGCTAAGATGGTGTTGGCAAAGGAGGAGGCACTTTCCCAGTTGGCCAGTGCAAAACAGGTTCTTACTGAACTAAAAGCAGAGGTGGTTAAGACGAGCCTGGATGATCTCGATTAGGGAAATAAATATATTGTTCTAATATTGTTCTTTTGAAGGTGAACTAGCTATATGCTGTACTATGCTGTTTTCAGGTAGCTATCGTACTGTGATGTTAAAATATATTTATGTTCCTGATATGAAATTGGCAAACAGCTGTTCCATATGAAATGTGAATTTGCGTAATACTGAAATTATTAATTGTAAACTAATAAACCTGCTTAATGGGTCATGAAACTTTGCAAACGGTTCTAGCAGTAAAAGCGCTTGTGATGGATAGCCCAATGCCATACAGTTTTCTTCATCAAATCGTGTGTGATGTAGTTGAATAAAAGTAAACGGTTAACCGAGGCAGAGCGTGTGTGATAGTCACACCTATCACACATGAGGCTATACATAAAACTGTGTGGGATGTATATACGAACAGAAACATTTTCCCTGGATTGACTGTGTGGGATGTACATACGAACGGAAACGTTTTCCCTGGATTGACTGTGTGGGATGTACATCAGAACGGAAACGTATTCCTTGGATTGACTGTGTGGAATGTACATAACAAACGGAAACATTTGTTTCGGACTGACTGTGTGGGATGTACTTACGACCGGAACCGATTGGGCCTGTATAACCCTATTTGATCGCTCGCCCGTCGCACACGACCTCATTTTGCCGAGCGTATGTGACCGGAGGGCCTATTCCCAACGATTTCTGGGTCATGTGGGAAGGACCCCCCTATCGCAGTCACTCACTTGGCGACGGTTCAAAACGCCATCGCGGAAAAGGGGTTAAAAACCATTTGTATAGCACCTCGTTGTACCAGTGGAACTTCCGTTAAGTTTTGTGTGATTGAAGTTTTCAAATTTTGGGTGAGATATCGATATGAGGAGAATAAGGAGTGACAAGACCCTAAGCTTGGGGATGCCCAAGGCACCCCCAAGGTAATATTCAAGGAAGATCCAAGCAACTAAGCTTGGGGATGCCCCGGAAGGCATCCCCTCTTTCGTCTCCAACATTATCGGTAACCTCACTTGGAGCTACACTTTTATTCGTCACATGATATGTGTTTTGCTTGGGGCATCACTCTATTTTATTAGGATTTTCTTGCTGTTATTTGGAATAATTTTTAATATATTTTACTTCAATAAAAATGTCAAGTATATAGCCTTTGCCATGCTTATTTTGCAAGTCTATGTGTTGCTGTTTGAAAACAGAAAGTTGCACGCTATTGCGTGTATTCTTGAGAAAAGTCACAATGTGATAAAATGTTGAATTTTTTTGCACAATAAGCTATGATAAATTTTCTACAGCGTGATAAATTTTCAGAATTTTTGGAGTTAGGTAAGTATGAGGATAATTGCACTATATATAGACTGTTCTGTTTAGACAGATTGCTGTTAGGTTTGCATTGTTTGCATATGTTTGTTTGTTTAATGATTCTATTTGAGGATGGAATTATTAAATATGCAGAGGCATTTAGTATGCAATGTTAAATAATAATTTTAGTGATTTGTTACAGTAGAGAATGATAAGGTGTTGCATTGATTCATTCTAACTTTTCTCACGAGTTCTTGTTGAGTTTTGTGTGGATGAAGTTTTTAAGATTTAGGAAACCGTGATATAAAAGGAATTAAGGAGACACAAAAGCTCAAGCTTGGGGATGCCCAAGGCATCCCAAAATAATATTTCAGTAAGTCTCAAGCATCTAAGCATGGATATGCCCCGGTAGGCATCCCACCTTTCTTCATCAACAATTATCGGTTAGCCTCGGCTGAGCCTAAGTTTTTGCTTCTTCACATGATGTGTGCTATTTTTGGAATGTCATTTTATTTTGTTTTGCTTGCTGTTTTAATAAAATACTTAGATCTGAAAGTTTTTAAATTTGAGAGAGTCCTCAAATAGCTACCCATTTACTTAACTACTCGCTTGAACTTCACTTATATCTTTTTGGAGTAGTTTGTCATTTACTCTTGTGCTTCACATATATCCTATGAGTAAATTGTTGAATGAATTGAATATCATGATGTTGAAATTATATGTTCATATCATGCCTAGTTGTAGCTTCACATTGGGTTTAGAAAGTGAAATCTTTTGAAGCTTGACAATCACAATATTGGTCATACAAGCAATTCATGAATGATTAGTATAAGGAAGAGAACTTTCACATACAAATATATTATCTTGGACATCTTCTATGATTGCGAATACCCATTAATTATTTTCAAACTTGAGCAAATTAGTTGAAGTTGGACAAGCAAGACAACGTTATGAGTTATGGTTGTGTATATTTGCATAGAAGTTATATTGTCATGGATCCTCCAACATGTGGTGTTTGCCTAGGATCTTTTGCTAGCCAAAAATTCATACTAAGTAGAGATACTACTTGTGCATCCAAAAACCCTTAAACCCAGTTTCGTGCCATGAGTGTCCACCATACCTGCCTATGGATTGAATAAGATCCTTCAAGTAAGTTGTCATCGGTGCATAAAGCAATAAAAATTGCTCTTTAATATGTTTGATCTTTTATTGTAAGGGAAAATTCAGCATTGTACGAACTTGTGATGTAAAAGTAATAAAAGCGATGGACTGCATAATAAATGTTGCTATCATAAGGGGCAATATAACGTGACGTTCCTTTGCATTAAGAGCTTGGGCATCCAAAAATAAAAAGTGCATGACAACCTCTGCTTCACTCTGCGAAGGGCCTATCTTTTACTTTTCAGTATTTACTTTCATGCAAGAGTCAATAGAATGCATTCTCATTTCAACCTCAATTATTCTCTAGTTGGCAAGCATCATGTGGTGGGGAAAGATCTAGGCACATATGACCAATCAAATATATTTGATCATGATTTATTATTGTTGACAATTATCTCTATGATAAATGAGTTGGGAGGCGAAACATTAAGCCCCTATCTTTCTCTGTGTTCGATGGATGCCATTTGTTCTAAAAATATGCTTTGAGTACTAGCAATCATAGAAGACTATATGATGATTGAGTATGTGGAGCTCTTACTTAGACTCTGTTGAATCAGTTGAATTACAATTATTTGCTGACAAAGGGTGTGTTTGGTTGTAGAACCAAGTAGAATGGAATGTAACCGTTCCATTCCACTAGAATGGAATGGTTCTGTCTCCGTGTTTAGTATAGGTAATATGATGGAATGGAATGGTTCCATCTCAGCATTTGGTTGGAGGAGTAGGATGTAATATGTATCACTCAAATTCACTAAGCATTATTATTTTCAAGTGCTAGTACCAGTAGTAAACAACATTTAGCAACTATTAAATTTGAATTAACTAGTAATATGGTATACGAAGTATCATTTGGCAAGGTAATGCAGCACTGTACGCGTATACAGTGGGGGTGGAAGGAAGCACCGAGGAATCGATTCCTTGCGCTGACGGAACGAGTCAAGATTGCTGCTCTTGGCCACCTGCTCGGAAGTCGCCGGCAATCGCCATGCCACCGGCCGCTCAGGTCAGGTCGCTGCCCAAATCAACCGCGATGCCAAGTCATGCGTCCGCAAAATCACTCCGATCGATCGACGGCAGGAAGCAACAGCAGCGACAGCTAGCGCACTGCTCAATTTCCTGCTTGTTCTCTGCTTCGCCTAGCTTCAAGGCCGCCCCGTAGATACTCATCGCCGTGTCGTAGTCCAGAGAGGAGGAGACGAGCGACAGGAGCAGCGGCGGCGCGGATCAAGCGACAGGAGTAGCGGCGGCGCGGATCGAGCGAGGGTCTCATGTGGGAGCGGAGAGGGAGAGGCGACAGGAGAGCGACGAGGCGTTCCGCGTCGTTCCACCGATTTGGAGGAACGAGCTCGTGATGGATCTGGGCCAAATATTCTCTTTGGGGGAATGAGTGGGTTCCAGGTCGTTTTCGATCCGAATGCGAGAACGCGGCCCACGGACGGGCCGGACCCGTGACGTTCCATTCGATGACTGAATCCAAACACACCCTAAGAATATAGGTTGTTGAGTTTCAAGAGAATTCATTGTTTGAATCTTAACATGTGAATTGGTTGCTACTTTAACATGAGACGTTTTATGAGAAAGAATTGTTGTTATGATGCTAGGAAAAGTGATTGAAATTATCATTGATTAAACTTATGCACTTTGCTAGCATTCACACTTCATAAATAATTTTTTTTATCATTTACCTACTCGAGGACGAGTAGGAATTAAGCTTGGGGATGCTGATACGTCTCCAACGTATCTATAATTTATGAAGTATTCATGCCATGTTTACAACAATTTTATATCGTTTTGGTATGATTTGGATGGAACTAATCCGGACTGACGCTGTTTTCAGCAGAACTACCGTGATGTTTTTTTTATGCAGAAATAAAAGTTCTCCAAAGGCAACGAAACTTTTTGACAATTTTTTTGGAACAAAAGAGGCACTAGAAGCTTCGTGGGAGGACCAGAGGCTGAAGGAGGAGAGCACAAGACACCTGGGCACGCCAGGAGGCCCAGGCGCGCCTAGGTGGGTTGTGCCCACCTTGAGGCCCATCTTCGCGTGATTCCAACGCTGAAAAATAATATAAATAGAGAAACCATCAGAAATAACCCTAGATTGGAAGTTTCGCCACCGCAAGCCTCTATAGCCACGAAAAACTAATCTTGACCCTGTTCCGGCACCCTAGCGGAGGGGGAAATTATCACCGGTGGCCATCTTCATCATCTCGGCGGCCACCATGATGAGGAAGGAGTAGTCCACCCTCGGGGCTGAGGGTTTGTACCAGTAGCTATGTGTTTAATCGCCATCTCTCTCATGTTCTTCAGATGTCACGATCTTGACGTATCACAAGCTTTGTTAATATAGTTAGATCATATGATGTTTTCCCCTCTCTATCTTGTTGTGATGAATTGAGTTTTCCCTTTGAGATTTTGTTTTTTATCGGATTGAATACTTTTATGGATTTGAGAGCATTGATCTATGTCTTGGCACTCAACTCGTGGATTCCCGAGGTGACATTGGGGTAATCTATGCATAGGGGTTGATGCACGTTCTCGTCTTTGTTTCTCCGGCAGAAATCTTAGGGTACTCTTTAAGGTTCTTTGTGTTGGATTGAGTATTATGGATCTGAAATTGTTTGATGCATATCGTATAATCAACTCACGGATACTCGCGGTGACATTGGAGTATCTAGGTGACATTAGAGTTGGTTGATGTGTATCATATGGTGTTATTTTAGTATGAACTCTTGGTTAGATCGATCGGAAAGAATAGCTTGGTGTTATTTTAGTATGAACTCTAGTATAGATTGATTGGAAAGAATAGCTTTGAGGTGGTTTCGTACCCTACAAACAATTTCTTCTTATGTTCTCTTCTACATAGGAACTCTGGAGTGATTCTTCATCGCACGTTGAGGGAAGGTTATATGATCCAATTATATTAGCATTATTGAGAGATTGCACTAGCGAAAGTACGGACCCTAGGACTACTAGGGAAAAGCCTAGAAGTAGCGCGGGTTTTAGGTGTATCAGTAGCGTGGGGACCCGCGCTACTGATACGGGACTACAGCTAACTTTTAGCAGTATCCCGTGTTCACCCGCGCTACTGCTATACATGGGTAGCAGTAGCGAGCTTTACCGGAATGCGCTGCTGATAATAGCTGTAGCACTCTACAGTAAGCTGCGCTACTGCTAAGTGCGCGCTGCTGCTAACTTTACTCCCCTCGCTACTGCTAGTTTTATTAGTTTCTAATTTTTTTTTCTGCATATTTAATTTGTATTTGTACATGCTTTATACAATAATCACTAGCATATCATACACATACAAATGTAATCATAGCATACACATAGAAATAGTCTCATCAAATCATGTCATCATCATAATCATCATCCAACACAAAGTGGTCTCTCGTCATCATCTCGAAAATAGTGATAGAAGTCTCGAATACTTGCAACTACATCGTCATCCATCTAAAAAATGATATACACATGAAGAGCTATCACTATGAGTGAGAGCGGAACTATGCAGTACATGAGGCGGCGGTTATGAGTCCTCTCTCGCACTAGCATGAACCTCAAGTAATTAGCTTCTGCTTCTTGTCTGCTTTTGAAGCCTTTATGGCTGGCGCCCGAGACCCCCTCCACTTGCGCCTGACACTCGGGCCACTCATCGTACACTCCTGGAACCTTCCCTTTGTACACGACATAGCACTACTTCTTCGCCATCAAGAATCTAGGTACCTGTTAGAGATGCATCTTCATCAAGAGAATGTACAATCATATGCAACAAAATATACTTGAGCAACACGAGAAAGAAAGGGTTAGCAACTAGATGTAACATATAGTAAACATAAAAAATCAACGCAGTTTCATCGTACGCAAACTAATTAACTAGAGGTAAGCAGGTCATTGTACCCAAACTAACAAAGTAGCGTTACGCAAGTTCAGCAGGGACCATGGACATCACAAAGTTTCATCGCTACAAAAAGTATACAAGTTCAACTGACACATATGATCATCATCGGCATCGTAAATCACTAGAACTTCCATCCTTCCGTATCATCGAGGATGCACCCTAGCTTCTTGAACGGCGTGAGGTCCTGACGTTGCATGCCTATGCGAGTTCGGACGTCAGCTCGTGATATAGGGCCGTGGTGGAACATCCCTTTCTCTTCGACGACTTCTTTCATGATGATCATTGGAATGTCCCTCTGGATGCGAAAAAAGTCATCTCTAAGTTTATAATCCGCTTCTCTATGAGATTCTACCCACTTTCGGATATGATCATCATTTCTGGTTGCCATGCGAAGCTTTTGGTGATCCCTTCTGAACTCCATCATGAGATGGAGGAGGTAGAATCCATCGTTCCTGCTTGGTTTCGGGACATGGATGCATCAGAAGTTAGTTTTATGCAAGAAACCCGTCTTCTTGTTCCTTTGTTTCCTGATCTGCAGGTGGCCACCCTCAAGCTGAAGCCTTGGAGAGCATCATCTAGAATATTCATTACGTGAGTGTAGTCCTTCTTCTCGTAGTTTCTGGTAGGGTCAAAATACACGGCATGGGAGACTCGCGGGTAAAGAACGATAAGGATTGCGCGCCCGTTGTTGCAGGGAAAAGAACACCTCAAATTATTCTCCATATGAGCGAGAAGGAATGATTGAAATGTATGAAAGGGTTGCCCGGCACTGACTTACTTTGGATGATATGGCAGGAGGACAATTTCCTGGTCCTTATTCTGAACCATGAAATTTTCGAGGTACTCCCTAGCAGTTTTACGCTCAAAGTCGCTGAGACTCAAGAAGGACTCTTGCATGTAGTATGAATCCGCCACACAGAATTGCGAGACTTCTTCTCTCTTCATGACGGAGCTCATATGTAGCGCAAAAAGGCGGACGATTGTAAGATCGAGCCGCCTTGTCAGAAACATCTCGAAGATATGCTCAAACCGCAGGAAGAACACCTCCGCGGGCCTTGTGCCGACATAGCACTTCCCCTCAGGCACACGAGCTGCGTATGTCGGATATCCTGGATCCTTTGAGGCTAGTAGGCTTTTCTCAGTCAACAGCACATGGTCGTGCAGTCTCCTGAGATACCCTGATATTGCCTCCAGCGGTTTCGGCGGTAGCATCAGCTCGCCCGTGACATGGAACATGGACGCACCTTTGACGAGTACATGCTCTTCAAAATCCACCGTCTGGCTGCTATGTGCTCTGGCTTGTTTGTAGGCAGCAGAGCCTTTCTTCGCCGGTCTCCTCCTCTCCTTTTTCTTGAGCTGACCTTCCAGACCCTTCCTTAACCCCTGCCCCAGTGTTGTCGGGCTAAGCACTGTATGACCCTTGGCTAGTTGAGCCTGTGTTGAAGCGGCATCTTCAGGCGTGTCCCGTGAGGATTGCATGAAGAGAGACTTCTTGCAATCAACCCTGCTAGGACGTTCCTGCCCGGGCAGATCATCCATCTCCTCATCAGCATGCTGATAGCCCGAGTCGTCATATGGCTGACTCATCAATTCTAAGTCATCGTCATAGACGCCTGTATTGAGGAACCGAAGAGGGTCCTTGTCCATCTCATCATCCATTCTTTGTTGTACGGGGGCGATTACATCAGCCACTATTGGACCCCCTTCCTCGCGTCGTCCGCCGCTCTCACCCGGCACTACAGGCGCTGGTAATTGCATAGGCGGGGTGGTGGTGTTCATACCTGCTTGCTGATGCATGGTTATTGGTGTGCTCTCGGCCGGCTCCAGACGAAGAAGATTCTTCGGCCATAGCAGCACCCAACCCTTGCAGTTTCCAAGTCATGGCGGGGTCTCGTCATCCTCTCCCCCTAGCCATACTAGAGGAGGCAAATTCTCGTGCCCCGATTTCACACTCGACAAGGTAACCCTGAAGTGCCCACCGGGTATCGGCTGGCCGTGGAACGTGAGTTCCAAGGGCTTCGTTAACACCGCCTTTCCCACGTCCACCTTCTGGCCTTTGATCAAGTAGAGTATGGTGCACGGGGTTTTGTCGGCCTGCAAAGACATGTCTGTGGCGTAAAACATCCGAAAGGCAACGAAAATGGAATATTCTAGATATATGTTGGTGCGACATGTAATTACCGTGAGGGTGTCGAGCTCAGCCAAAGACAAAGGCCCGCCTAGCGTGCCAGAGACTGAGGACGGGCTGCTATGAGCGGGTGCGGGTGCGAGTGCGGGAGCAGGCACGGTTGCGTGAGCAGGTGATGGTGCAGTTGTGTTGTTCACCGAGTTGCTCCCGACGACGCTGGGCATGGGGAAATCATCTACCGTCTTGTCTGGATTTTCCTTCGTCCAGTTGATGATAGCCGGGATCAAGTTAGTAGCAAAAGCATTTCTACAGGCATCTACAGCTGCAACGACTGCCTGTTGTAGCAACTCATTTTTCTCCTCGGCTGCTTTTTTCGCGTCCTCAGCTGCTTTTTTCTTGAACGCAAGCTTCACCTTCTCGTCGATGTCCACCTGACTGAACTTCTTTTTCTGCTTCTTGGCCTCTGGGCCCTCGTTGTAAAAGACCTTCCACGTGGCGCGTCTCCGGTGTCGTGCACATGTCCATATTGCGGCCGCTGGTCCAAAGGGAGTCCCTTAAGTTCGTTCAAGGCCCGGTTGAGAGGGGTGTCCCACTTGGGCCTCATCGACGAAGACTGGCTTTCGGCTGCAAGCTGGTGTTGCTTGTCCTTCAGAAGGAACGTGAACCATTTAAGAATGTGTAGTCGACTTGATCAGAAGCTAAATGTAAGGTGGTAAAAGAATAATTACCAGTATTCTAAACAATTTCCTTGTGATCAGGTCCATGTAAAAAACCTTCTTTTCCTTGTCCCACTTGTAGCGAGCCCTGATGAAGTCACGCTCCAAGGGGTTGGTGAACTTCACGAAGTGGTCTGGGAGACCCGCGGCTTCATGTTCCGCGTCCTCATCCCATATGGGCCTTTTGCCAAGGTAGCCACGGCTTCCGAGGTGTTGGTTCCCCGTGTTCCTTTGCTAAAGGCTCTTGAATTTCGCAGCCTTAGACTTGGCTACCTCGATAGCGCAAGTGTCCTTGAACTTTTGGAACTCCTCTTCCGTAAGTGTCGGATTTTCCTCCAGAATCTTGCACAGGGGTTCCTCAGCCTCAATAGCTCGTTTCACCCTCCCTTTCCAGGAGGCCAAATCATTGCTGAACATGCCCATGACGTGATTGTTAATCTTTTTCATCTTCGGATTATCCCACGGGTGTTCTATGTTGTCATCCCGGTCGGGGAACTTGAATCTCTTGTGCAGCTTCGTCAGGAGTAACTGCTTCAAATGTTCTTTACCCCTTAAGTCATCGTCGTTGATGCTCGCGCATTCCCGTAGGATGCATCCGACTTGGTTCCCGTAGAACTTGCGAGGTTCTTCCGGCTCTAATGGCTCAAACTTGCCAGGGGCCATCTTTGTGATCACCAGTCGTCCGATGCCGAGTTTGTTAGGTTTTCGTATCCTCTGCTTCTTCTTTTTGCTAGCGGCTTCAGCGACGGTACCTTCCCCGCCGGTATCTTCCCCGCCGGTGCCTTCCCCGCCGGTCTCGGCACCGCCATCGGCGCCGGCGCCATCGGTGTCGATGTCGGCGTCAGTACTATCATCCATGCTGCCCTGCAAACCTTGACTGTGCTTAGCAGACAAAAAGTCGAGGTACTGTTGTTCACCCTCATAATCCATCTCGTCTGCATCGTGGTTCGACATGTTTCCCACGATTAAGTCTCCTCATTTATTTCTTAAACTATAATAAAATGAGAAATGACATAAAAAAGTCTATTGTTTGCCGGAATGCCGTTTCATTCCCGTTGCAGCAAATCCCAGCACTCGATATGCCTACTTTCTAGCGCAAGTCATGCCAAAATTCACGAGAAATTTCGGCATGACCTTTGCTAAAAAGTGGACATATCGAGCACCTGAAATTCACTAGAACGGAAATGAATCAACATTCCGGCGAAACATAGGCCACTCGGATCATTTACCCTGCACATAACCATCATTTTCCAAATATCACATGTCCACTTCAAATATAAGCTAACTAGTGGGGGGTTGTTCCACCACGGCCCTGTTTGAATCACATGTCCAAATCACATGTGCACATATCATATAGGGTTCATATAGCAACAATAGCTTTAACGAAAAAAATCAAATAGCAACAATTCTTTTTTTTATTTAAATACCAACAAAAATTCTTTGAATGAAATTTGATACCTAGCTAAATACCAATAAAAATTCCTTGAATAAAATTTCTGTCCTAGTTTGATACCTAGCTAAATTCATAACTAAATTTGATACCTAGCTAGGGTTCATAACTAAATTCATCACCGCAAAAAAATAACTACCTAGGGTTCATAACGAAAACCTAGGTTTCATACTGTAATAACTAAAACCTAAGTAAATTAACCTAAGAACCTAATGAACCTACTGCCCTAACTAAATAGATAACCTAATTAACCTACTGCCCTAACTAAAACCTAAGTAAATTAACCTAAGAACCCTAGCTTGAACCCTAATGGCAGAGAGAGAGAGGCGATGGGGGGCTTACAGAGGATGCAGGGCGAGGAGGCAGGCCCTACGATGGCCGAGGTAGGGAGGGGAGGAAGCAGAGGAGGGAGGCGTGCCGCGTCGGGTCTGGACCGGGGCCGGGCGACAGCGACGGAGGCGTGCGGCGTCGGGGTCGGAGCCGGGGCCGAGGGAGGAGGCGCGCGACGTCGGGGTCGGGGCCGGGCGACGGCGAGGGAGGCGTGCGACGTCGGGGTCGGCGTCGGCGCTTGGGCCCCGGCGAGGGCGAGGGCAGGGGCTCCGGCGGCGGCGACGAGGGGGAGAAGAGAGTGGGGGAATTGGGGAAGGAAGCAGAGGAAGGAAGCCCGTGCGGGGGGTTATGTGAAAATAGTAGTAGCGTTGTTCTGGAAAACGCGCTATAGCTAAGTTAGCTATAGCGCGTTTTCCAGAACAGCGCTGCTGCTATATGAAGTAGCTATAGCACGATTCTGGGACATCGCTACTAATACATAACGTAGCTATAGCGCTTTTATTCAACCAGTGCTCCTGCTATTGTTTTCATTTTTTATTTTCCTTTTCTTTTTTCCTTACTTTTTTTCTTTTCTTTTCTATTTTGTTTCTTCTATTTTGTTTTCCTTTTTTGCTTTCTTTCTTTTCTTTTCTTTTCCTTTTCTTTTTTGCTTTCTTTCTTTTCTTTTCTTTTTCTTTTTTTCCGAGAGCCGGAACGAAGGGAAAGTGGTACAATGTATATAACTAAGGCGATATATATTGCATCATTTGACCCATAACGGTTAAGTGTGCATACAAAATAGGAACATATATATTACATCATTTGACCCTTAACTGTTAAGTGTGCATATAAAATAGGAACATATATATTGCATCATTTGACTCATAATGGTTCTCAACGTCGACGTTTCTGTTTTTGTGTGAGCTTCTTTCCCTTCTTAATCGTTGACGAATAATTGAGACCCTCATTGTGACTTTTCCTTTTCCATGGAGTACGATCTTTCTTAGGTCATGTAGTATTGATTCTTCTTCTGACGTATACTTCATCGTCATCGTCATCTTCCCTCATCGGGTTGCCGTACTGGTCGTAGTCTTCCTCGGTGGCGACTCCATCCATTCCAATGATGTTCATTTTGCCTCTCCTCACGACAACACAGCTGGGATTGCTCGGGTCGGTTATGAAGAAGCATTGTGTCACGTGCTTAGCGTGTACCCATGGCTCGTTTTTTGCGATGGCGTTCACGGTAGCGCTCTTGGCGTCGGGTATAGTCATGTTAGTGAAATACCGGTTTTCTCTTTCAACATTCTTAGCCCATCTAACACGGAACATTGTCGCACTGTGCAGTCCAGAGTAGTCAAGTTCCCAGATCTCCTCGACCCTTCCGTAGAATCTCTCAGTTGCGCCGTTGTCGCCGGTCATGCATTCCATCGTCGCCCCTGAGTTCTGAAAATCACTGTTCATATAATTGTCCTCCGTGTGGAACGTGTATCCGTTGATATCGTACTTTTGATAGGTCACGAGGTTGGCTGCGGGGCCATGTGCTAAGGCGTATATGAGCAATCCGTCCATAGAGCCCTCTTCTGGGGGATTAGCAAAAATATGTTGTTTGAACCAATGCAGGAAAGTGGAGTTGTGCTCTCTAGTAACTTCGGCGTCCATCCTGCATAGCCCACGGTCACGATACTTCTTTGCGATGATTTCTTTGTGCAGTGTCACGAAAGGATCTACCTCGTCTAGGTGATGCAGCACTACTAAGTTTGCTATGTCAAAGTCATTGCGTCGATCCGAGTAGGCCACATGCCGTTCCCTGCGACCGTTGGAGTGACCTTCTCCTTTGATCCTCCCAAGGTGCTTCTAAACGGGCAAACCAACATCAGGCCGGTCTCCGCCATATAGAAAATTCTCGCAGAAAGAGATGCACTCTTGTGTCAGATAGCCCTGGATGATGCTTCCATCTGGACGGGACATGTTACGAACGAATCCTTTGATGACCCCATTCATCCTCTCAAACGGCATCATGTTGTGCAGGAATGACCGCCCCAGGTCTATTATGTCGTCCACAATATGGACACACAGATGCACCATGACATCAAAGAACGCGGGCGGGAAGTACATCTCTAGCTCATTTATTATCACAACGATTTCTTCCTGTAGCCTTCGGAGCTGCTTCACACTGATAAACTTTCGAGAGATGACATCGAAAAAGTTGCATAGACCAATAAGCGTGTCACGGACGTGCTTGTCCATTATCCCTCTAAGGGCAACAGGTAGTATCTGTGTCAACATCACATGACAGTCATGGGACTTCATCCCGCTGAACCTTTTCTTCTTCGTGTCTAGATATCTGCTTATCTTCCCACAGTAACCGGAACTTACTTTCATTTTGGTAAGGCACTTGAAGAATTGATCGATCTCAGCCGGACTTAAGGTGAAGCAAGAAGGGGGGCAATAATCCTCTTCCTTCACTTTTTTGCCCTTCTTCTCCCACGCCTCCGTCTCCGTCTCTGTCTCCTCTGACTTTTTACTGGGCGGCATGTGCAGATCTGCCCTGACTTTCAAATCTTGCAAGTCTTTTCTTGCCTTCGGCCCATCCTTGGTCTTATCCGGCATGTTCATTAGTGTCGCAAGCAAGCTCTCAAGGACATTCTTACAGATATGCATTTGATCAAGGCAATGTGGCGTGTCGAGTTTATGCCAGTACTCCAAGTCCCAGAAAACAGACCTCATCTTCCATACCTTCAGCAGCGGCTCCGGCGCCTTTTTCATCGCCTTTCCCGACGCTGGGCACTGTTCCCAGTTTCTCAACAGCTCATCGATTTCGGCGCTGCTCCGCTTACGTGGAGGTCCTCGATGCTCAGCCTCACCATTGAATAGATCTCCACGGTTTCTCCACGGGTCGTCCTTTTCGAGCCATCTTCTTTGCCCCATGTACACGATTTTCCCAGACCCACCTTCTTTCATTGACGTTAGCTGGTGAGACGTCATATCATCCATGCACCGCGTGCATCCACAATATCCGTGGCACACCTGGCCTGCGACATATCCGTAACCGAGATAGTTGTGCACCGTCGTGATCAGCGCGGCTCTCATATAGAAATACTTGCCTTTACTGGCGTCCCATGTCTTGGCCGGTGTTTTCCATAACATGTCTAACTCCTCTTGATGTAGCCCCAGATATTGATTAATATTATTTCCCGATTGTTTCGGCCCTTGAATCAGCATGTTCATGTGTATGTACTTTGACTTCATGCACAACCAGGGGGGAGGTTGTACATCCATACAAACATGGGCCATGTGCTATGGTTGGTGTTCTGGTTGCCAAACGGATTCATGCCATCGGTACATGCGCCAAGCACGATGTTCCTTGCATCACATGTGAAATATCGATATTCGCCGTTGAACGCTCTCCACTGGCTTGTATCCGCGAGGTGTCTCAGCTTCGGATCATCTCCATCGTCGGGCTTTGTCCTCTCCGCGTGCCAACGCATGAGCTTTGCTTCCTTGGGATCTACAAAATAATGTTGCAGACGGGGAGTGATTGGTAAGTACCATACAATTTTCTCGGGACATTTCTTTCCGGCCTTCTTGTATCGAGAAGCATTGCACACCGGACAACTAGTTTTTTCCGCGTGCTCCTTCCGATAAATTATGCAATTGTTGATGCATGCATGGTATCTAACATGCGGCAGATCAAGAGGGCACACGATCTTCTTGGCCTCATCCACACTAGTAGGACATAGATTCCCCGCAGGAAGAACATCCTTTAGGTACTTGAGAAGCTCATCGAGGCTAGTATCGGTCCATTTGTTTTTAGCCTTCGTCTTCAGAAGTTCGAGCATGAAACTCAAGCGGGTCACCTCGGGATCGCAACCATCATACAATGGAGTGTTCGAGTCTACCACCAGATGCTCCAGCTTGGCCTCCTCTCTAGAAGCAGCTTTGTTAGTACTCGTCTCCTTGCGAAGCAGTTCATGAACATGAGGGTCCCGCACGATTGAACTTAGTAGCGACAAAGTCTACGGCGTGGAGTCTAGGTTTTCTCCGCCACCATGTCCAGCCTGATCATCTCCGCCGCCATGTCCGGCCTCTTCCCCGCCGCCATGTCCGACCCCTTCTCCGCCGTCATTATCGGTCATCTCTTCGTCTTTCCCCGTGTCGTCATTGCCTGCCCCGTTGGCGTCCTCCTCCTCCTCCTCATCATCATCATCTTCAATTATCCACCGAGTATAGCCATCCATGAAACCAGTCATGAGCAGCTGCGCCATCACACGACCATCCTCATACGGGTCGAGCCAAATTCCTCCTTTGCATCTTTGACACGGACATATAATCTCTGTCCGGTTATTTTCATTCATGTCCTGCACCGCCGACCGCAACCATCTTTCCACCATCGTTCCACTGACCATCATGAACGCCTGCGCGGTAATAATAAACAAATTGATTATAAAAATGCATGCATGCATCAAAGTCATACAAAAATTCGGCATTACCTTCCCTAAAAATAGGACATATAGAGTTTGCCCGAAATTCGCCGAAACGGAAATAAATCGACATTTCGGCAAAACATAGGCAACTCAAGCACAATTCGGCGGCAACTCATGCCACACACACAATTTTCATCATATCGCCTGATTATGTCATATCGCACACATACACATATTTCCATTCTTGCAAAAGCACACATTTTTAATCACCTATCTCGAGATCGAGCATGGTGATGATGATGTCGATCGTTGTTGCCACACACCTAGGGAATGATCAAAAGTGGACAAAGCTTACTTCTTGACATGGCTAGATCTAGTTAGGGAGGTACATAGGTCACTTCATTAAATGCTAGATCTATACCTAGCTAGTTTGGGAAGGAGATGAGTTCAACTAGTGGAGGGGGAAGGAAGAAGAGAAAGGAGATGCATTAATAGAGGTGGTGTAGTTAGCTAGGAGCAATAAAGAGAGAGAGAGAGAGAGGGAGGTAGAAGAAGGAGAGTAATGGGGGGAGAAGTAGTGAGAAAGAAGCAAAGTGAGGGAGAGAGGAGGTGGGAGCTAGGGGAATGTGATGGAAGAGAAGATGGGGGAGGGGGGAGGGGGAGGGAAAAGGTGGTGGCTGCGGTTTAGCAGTAGCACTGGGTGCAAAACGCGCTGTTGCTAAAGTGGTAGCAGTAGCGCGCTCCAGGTTGAAGCGCTACTGCTAAGTGGGGCCCGCCATGTGGCCAGGTTCAAAATTAGCCGTAGCGCCCTACCCAAAAAGCGCGCTACTACTATTCAGTTAGCAGTAGCGCGGTTATTTGAGGGTCGCTACTACTAAACCTAGCCTGGCGGCAACGGTGGGGCAACTTTAGTAGTAGCGCCCTTTTTTCCGGTCGCGCTACTGCTATGTAGATAGCAGTAGCGCCTACTGCGGGAGCGCGCTACTGACCAGCGCTACTGCTAAGGTTCTGTGTATAAGGTTTTCCCTAGTAATGAACCTTAGATCATCCACTTGAGAGAAAATTGTTACTGTCCTACAAAACTCTGCGCTTGGAGGCCCAACACGAGTCTATAAGAATAAAGTTGCGTAGTAGACATCACACGTCGCTGCACCGGTGAAAAGATGAATTAAGATAAATCTAACCATAGGATGAAACATATGGATCTAAATTAGCTCCTTACAGAATAACACATAAACTAGTGTTTAAGTTTATGTCACTCTCGCAACCCATCATCTACTCATTACTCCTCAATGCCTTCCCTTCAGCCCAAGTATGGTGAAGTGTCATGTAGTCGATGTTCACGCACAATATAAAAAATGTAGTCGACATTCACATGACACCACTGAAGGAAGAACAACATACATATCATCAGAATATTTAATATCATCAGAATATTTAATGAATACCAACTTCACATGATTACTTATAACAAGATTACTCCCATGTCCTCCGGAACAAAAGTAACTATTCACAAATCTTATTCATGTTCAAGCTCAGAGGTGTATTGGATATGCTTAAGGATGTGAACATATAATCTTCCACCAATAAACCAACTAGCATCAACTACAAGATGTAATCAACACTACTAGGAACCCACAGGTACCAATCTTAGGTTTTGGGACAAAGACTGAATACAAGAGATGAACTAGGGTTTGAGATGACATGGTGCTGGTGAAGATGTTGATGAAGATTGGTCCAACCATGATGAGTGGATAGTTGGTGATGTGGATGTCTTCAATTTTCCCCTCCCGGAGGGACGTATCTCAGGCGGAATCGCTCTGCCTGAGAGCAAAAGTGCTTCTGCCCAGGTTCCGCCAAGAGACGATGGCGCTTCGTCCAGAAAGTCTTCTCTTTATTTTTTGCTAGGGTAAATGGCACTATATAGGAGAAGGAGGGCCACGGAGGCATGCTAGCGGGCCCACAAGCCTAGGTGGCGCACCCTAGGGGGTGCCACCTGAGCTTGTGGCTCACTGGTGGGGTCCCTCCTAGTAAATGGCACAACTGTGTCGATGGAGATCTCTACCAAGCCGCCGGCACCTAACGGGACAGAGCCCCCCATGGTGAAGCTCTAAAACGCCATGACCGGCACCGGGTGATACTCTTATGGTTGGCTTGAGTACCGTAAACGCCTAGATGGTTGGCCAGAGGAAATAGGAAGTGGTGAAGGCATGAATCAGGAGATGGGTTTGAGTATGCCGGGTGATACTCATTGGGGATCTCACCACAAAACTATTACTCATATTCTCCGTGTGTATCCTTCAGTCCGGCAAGTTTTTGCTGAAACTATGTTGACATTTTTTATTTATTTGAATTTGTTTTCATGGGCACACTTGATGCACACCATGTTTGGGTACACCAATGGCTTAAGTCGTGCTTTGCAAAAGAAAGATGAAGACATTGTCAATGTTGTTGAACTCTATCATCTGATGACGATTCAATTACAGATAATGAGAGATGATGGTGGATGGGAAACTTTTCTTGAAGAGGTCACTTCTATTTGTGTCAAGCAGAAAGTCAAGGTTCCTCAAATGGATGGTCTGTAAAAGCCGCCCAGAAGACCCTCAAGATTCTACAAAAACCTCATGAATCTCCATCGCTTCCATGTTGAGATGTTTTTGGATCTTATTGATACGAAACTTTGAGAGCTTGGAGATAGGTTTGATGAGGTAACACTGAATCACTTCATTGCATTGAATCATTCAGCCCGGTTAATTCTTTTGCTGCTTATCATAAGGGAGACTTGGTTAAGCCTGCACATCCTCACCCTATGGATTTCACGGAGAAAGATTTGTTGCATATTTCTTATCAACTTACACGCTTCATTATTAATATGCATATAAATGAGAGGATTGGAAAGGTCAAAAATATAATCGACCTTTCTATTATGCTTGCTAAGACAAACAAGAGTGCCACTTATAACCTTGTTTACAAGCTTCCCAAATTGGTGCTTATCCTGCCTATGGTAACATTTAGTGTTGAGAGAGTATTATATTCAATCACTTTTGTGAAAAACAAGTTATAGAACAAAATGGGGAATCAACTCTTGAATGATTGCTTGATTACATTTCTGGGAGGGAATCCTTTTTTCAACTGAAGATGATGTTCTCATATCCCGCTTTCAAGCCATGACAGAGTGTATGGTCATGTTATAAGTTGCTTTTCTATTTTGTAGTTTCCTTCATCTTTTGAGATATTGTTGCTATTACAAACAATTTTTATTGCCGTGAACCAATTGCCTTTGTGAGGGTGAATATTCTTTTTAAAAATCCAAAGTTGAATTCCTGGATCTGCCACTCAGGTGGCCTTTGTTTGAGCTCCCGCTACAAATTATGGGATTCTACTCCTCTGAAAATGAGAATCGGAAACAAACAGCCACCTACCCACCTTAGATCCTTAGAGCATCTCCAACAGCCTTTCCATAATGAATTGCTAAAAACTGGATATAGCAAGAGGAGAGAGAAGGTTTAGCAATCCAAGCCAAGTTGTGCTTTGGCAGCCTTTGTATAATAGGATTTGTATAACTAGAGTGGCACCATATGAGCTCAAACGTGTATGTATGCAAATGTAGTCCGAATCACTCAAATAAATTTAAATATGGTAACATAAACTCTGAAAAAATTAGGAAACAAGTAGTACATATTTATTACAACAGAATGTTCATCGATAAAACACAATTCCAATGAAGCAAATCACAAAGTTTATGGAAAACCGAAATACAAGGCATGCCAACTCAAGTATTTTGATGACCACTCCATTTCCACCACTCCTCAATGAGATCTTCTTTGAGTCGTTGATAAGTATTCGAATCTCGAATCTCATGGTGAATTTGAAGGCAGTGCTTGATGCGATCTTCTCTCCGACGAGGTTGCACCACCCTTCCAATGAAACTATAACGGTGGTCGAAGTCCTCGTTATGCCGCTCATGGTCAATGATCATATTGTGCAATATAACACAAGCCATCATGATCCTCCCCAACGTTTTTTGATCCCAAAACTGAGCTGGACCACGAACAATAGCAAATTGGGATTGCAAAATCCCAAAAGCCCTCTCCACATCCTTCCTAGCCGCAGCTTGAGCACTATGAAAACGAGTTTGTTTGTTACCTTTGGGTTCGGCAATTGGCTTGACAAATGTTGCCCATTGTGGGTATATCCCATCGGCAAGATAGTAGCCCTTGTTGTACTTGTGTCCATTGAGCTCAAACTCCACCTCTGGTGATTCCCCCATGGCCAAGCTTGCAAAAAGAGGAGACCGGTTGAGCACATTTAAATCATTGCAAGCTCCAGGCATACCGAAATATGCATGCCAAATCCATGTCTCCTGATCTGCAACTGCCTCAAGTATGATGCTTGGATCCTTGACATGGCCAGTGAATTGTCCATGCCATGCCGCGGGACAGTTCTTCCACCTCCAATGCATACAATCAATGGAGCCGAGCATCCTAGGAAACCCTCTTGCGGCGTTGATGTCCAACAACCTATGAGTGTCTTCAGCATTGGGTGCTCTCAAGTACCGTTCGCCAAAGCACTTAATAATTACCTTTGCAAATCGCCTCAAACATAAGATGGCTGTGCTCTCCGCCATTGCAATGTTGTCATCCACCAAATCACTTGGGATTCCATAGGCCATGATGCGCAAAGCCGCGGTCATCTTCTGCAATGTGCTATGACCAAGCAAACCCGTGCAATTCCTTTTTTGCTCGAAGAAAGTATCTTTCTCTTTGATCACGTTGGAAATGTAGATGAATAAATCCGTGCCCATACGAAACCGCCGGCGAAAATAATGTTCGGGAAACACCCGACGGATACCGGGCACTCCGAAGTAATCCAACATAAGCCGGTGGTGGCCTTCTTGCCTCCTTCTCCGAATGTTCTCTCGGCCAACAACGGAACCTCCATGTTTCGGCTTCTTGTTGCTCTCCATCTCCATCGTCATATGAATGACAAGCTCCTCATCTTCATCCCATTCATCCTCCTCCTCGGATGATGAATCCGTATCATACCAATTCATCTACAATTTGTATTACCACAATCTAATTAGACTACACCTACATGCTACCGTGCAAACAAAGGATCCAGAAAAAATTAACAAATTTACCTTATGGGCAAATTGTCAAACACCTTACAGGCGGGTGGGAGACAATGGCTGGCCGTGGCCAAACTCGACGTCGCGAGCTCGTCGGCCGGCGCGGATGTGTTCGGGTGCGCGTGAGGACACGGGGAGACGACGCGAACTCGTACCAGAGGCTCCAGTGGCCGACGGCGGGCCCGAGTGAGCTCGTGGCGGTGGCCCAGGTCGCCGCGGTGGCGCAGGTCGTGGCAGGGGCGAGGGGGCGCGGGCGGGGCGGGAACGACGGCCCGGCGCACCTGGGGGCCGCGACGCGGCTTCTCCCGCACCGGCGACGACGTCCACCGAGCTGAATCGGCTGGCAGCTCCGCGAGCAGGGCGGACCTCGATTCGGCGGCGTCGGAGGTCGCCGCGGTGGGGAAAGGTGGGGCGGGGCGGCGGGGATGCTTGGGGCACGCGGGGGAGGCGGCGACAGGGGCGAGCGGCGGCGAGGGAGGCGGTGGGGCGGTGGCCGGCGCGGGCGTCTCGCGGGGTGAGCTTTCCGCGCGGGGGCGGTTGGCTCTCCCGCGTGAGTTCTGGCCGTTTTGCAAGCCGGCTCTGGACTTTGCAAATATGCAAAGCGACGGTGCAGTTTTACCAAGCGGGCTAAATTTTTTGGTGTGGGGACCAGTTATACAAATGCTGCTGGAGCTGGTGTTTTTGCCACAATTTGTAAAAAAGCAGTTTTTAGCAAGTCAGCGGGATTATAGCAAGGCTGTTGGAGATGCTCTTAGGAATCGATTCTAAGGATTTTTGAAAACTGCACTGCAAGGCGGCATGAGCCGGAAGCTGCAGTTTCAGTGATTCCCGAGCTTCCACTTATCCAACTTCCAGTCTACCAAACTTTGTCCCCGTTATTACAAACTAAATGCCACCATCGTAATAGATACTCCAAGCAGTTCTCTTCCCCTCCTTAATTCCACACCCGAGCGAACAGAGGAGGTACATGGAACGGCGCTCGCCTAGACTTCCGGCGGCTACAACAGCGCCGCCCCTGTTGCCTCCTGCGCGGGCAGATCAGGTCGCCTCAGTCACCACCGCCCTTGCCCGAACTCCGCCCGCCCATCCCCAACCTATGTTACCTGCACCCCCAAGCACCGCCCAAGCAGCCGGATCTAAGTGCCTCCACCCCTCCTTGACCTCCGGCCATCACCGTCCGTCCTTTCGCTACCTCTAGCTCCAGTCTCAAACGATGGATGCGTTCGAAGAGATTTAGGAATGGGCCAGTAGCATATGAAATTCTATCAGTTAATTTATTCATTTGCAAACTCAACATTGATAGACATTATAGACACTAGTAAAAGGACCCGTGCGTTGCAACGGGAGAAAAAATTATCACATTCTTTTAGTCTAGAAAAGGTTTTTTTGAGACATTTTAGTCTAGAAAAGGTGGTATAGAGTCTCAGACTTTGTAGCTGCGGCCCAAACAAAGTTGATCTTAGCTTTAAGTTAAAAAAACATTGATCTTAGCCTTCAAATGCACGGTAAAAGATTACCCAGGTCTAGGTGTTCAAATTTCAACACGGATTACATGTGTATTTAATACATACAAACAGGCTAGCGATGACATTTATTTATGACTGCGTGGAATGGGGTGTTGTTTCAGATAAGGAAAACGGTAAGGCTGGTTGTAATAGGGAGTATCATATACTAGTATCATGCATATGATACTAGTGTATGATACTACCTCTCTAATGCATAGTATCATATGTTGGTATTATATAGGACTATATTTATTGCCATGCATGACACAAAGTAGTACATCATTTAATATAATACGGTATCATGATATGATACCCAAGCCTCTCTTTCTTAATTTAATTCTATGCCACCTCATCAAAGTTGCTTAGTTGGCGTGCATGATACTACCTATGATACTCCCATTACAACCAGCCTAAGCACTACTAGAAAAAGGGCTATAGCTAATATAGACATTAATGACGCACTATGTATGTGATGCGCCACTGCCAAATAGCAGTGGCGCACCACACATGGGTGCGCCACTAATGTTTATATTACTAATGGCGCACCTTGTGTGTGGTGCGCCGCCGCTAAGTTTCTCCTGGGCACACCCCCCTCACCAGACTTACCAGTGGCGCACCGTGGTTTGGTGCGCCATTACTAGTTTTAACTAGTAATGGCGCACCACACCCACGGTGCGCCACTACTAACAAAAAAAATTTCAATTTTTTTTTTCAAAACTAGTAATCGCGCATCACACACCAGGTGCGCCATTAGTAACCCTGGTTACCAATGGCGCATTCTTAGGAGGTGCGCCATTGGTAACCTGAGAGCAGCTAGATATTTTTGACAGCCACCTACCACACTCACTTTCCCCACTTCATTCTCTCCATCTCTACCAAGCTTGGTCTCGGCTGCCTCCTCCTCCTCACCTCATTTGCACCATAGATTCACCCAAATTAAGTGGTTAAATTTCCTTTTTTTGATAGGTAAGTAAGGGGAAAGCTTTCTTTATGTTCTAGATCTACTTTTTTCTCCCTCCAACAACGTACACACTTTTTATGGCCTAGATCTACGTATGTTTGTGGTGTTGCATATGTTTGTGTTTGCAGGTACCGGTATTTGAAATGCGATAGTTGCCAATATTTTGCCGGAATGTTGATTCATTTCCGTTTCGGCGAGAATTTGGCACTATGCATTCTTTTTGGTCCTATTTTTAGGCAAAGTCATGCCAAATTTTTTTTTGGTTCTAAAATATCGTTTTGCTCTACCCCGCAGGCGACCATGGTCCGCATGATGACTGAAGACATCGTGAATATGTTTTTGAGCTCCGCGAAGGCCGAGATGCTTCAAAAGAACGAGACGGAGATAAGATGTCCATGTCGAAGATGCAAGCTGAAGAGCCTTATGGACCCGGATTCCAGACAGGTGCGGGACCACTTGCTCTTGCGTGGTTTCATAGATGGCTATCGGGGGCAAGGTGATGAAGATGATTATGAAGTCGTCCATGGGGGCCGGGCAAGAAATAAGGAAGGGCAGCAAGACAATAGCGGCGAGGGCGGGCGAGAAGACGAAGAATCTCCACGACATGATCACGAAGTAGATGCAGGACACAGTCATCATGTAGAAGATGCCGGACATGATGATGAGGAAGATCAAGACGAAGGGCATGATCATGAAGATGAAGATGCCGGAGCAGACGACGATGGACCATCGATGGGCTGGGTGCAGGACCCTCATATTCAAGAGCTGCTTCTCAAGTAGACGGGTAATGCAAGAGCTGCCGCCCGAGAGAAAGCCAAGCTGGATCAACTGGAGATAGACGCGGTTACTCCATTGTATGAAGGATGCAGGCCCGAGGATACCCGACAGAAAGTAACGATCATGGCTCTGGAGATGAAGGTAAAACACAAAATGATCGACGCATGCTTCGACGAGAACATGTCATTCTGGCACGAACGTCTTCCCAAGGGGAACAAGTGCCTGACTAGTTTCGAGGAGGCGAAGAAAATCGTGTGTCCTCTGGATTTACCGCACGTGAAATACCATGTGTGCATGAACAATTGCATCATTTATCGGGACGAGCACGCGGAGTCTACCATATGTCCGGTGTGCGGTGTCACTCGATACAAGAAGAGGAAGAAAGCTCCTCGAAAAGTGGTGTGGTACTTTCCGATCACTCCTCGTCTGCAGCGGTATTTCGCGGACCCTAAGCTAGCAAAGCTCCTGCGTTGGCACGCGGATAGGGAGGAGAAGAAGCGAGAAGATGACGGAAATGATCCGGAGATAAATAAAAAAGACAAGATGCTGAGTCACCCTAAGGATGCGAGCCAGTGGCAAGCGTTGAACTTCGAATACCCAGAATTTGGGGACGATCCAAGGAACATCGTGCTGGGCGTGAGCACCGATGGAGTCAATCCGTTTGGCAGCCAGAGAAGCACACATAGCACCTGGCCTGTGTTTGTGTGGATGTACAACCTTACCCCCTGGATGTGCATGAAGAGGAAGTACATTCACATGAGTATGCTAATTGAAGGGCCGAAACAACCAGGGAACGACATCAATCTGTATCTGGGGCTGCTGAAAGAGGAGCTAGACATGCTGTGGAAAACGCCAGCCAATACGTGGGACGCCGCAGCGAAAGAATATTTCCCTATGAGAGCCGCACTGCTCACGACGGTGCACGACTATCTCGGTTACGGATATATCGCGGGGCAGGTGGTCCACGGATTTTGTGCATGCGTCAGGTGCATGGATGACACAACGTATCGCCAGCTAGATAGAGATCCCGGGTCTTCGAAAACCGTGTTCATGGGACATCGAAGGTGGCTTCACGACGATGACGCATGGAGAAAATGCAAGGATCTGTTCGATGGTGAAACCGAACCCCGAAGACGCCCGCGTATGAGGAGCGTCCAGGAAATAGATGAGTTGAAAAATTGGAAAGAGTGCCCACCGCCGGGAAAGAAGCGAAAGGCGCCAGAGCCGCTGCTGAAGGTATAGAAAACGAGGTCTGTTTTCTGGGACTTGCCATACTTGAAGATCCTCCGTGTGCCTCACAGCCTTGATGTCATGCATATCACGAAGAACGTGTGTGAGAGTCTGCTTGGTACCCTGCTCAACATTCCAGAGAGGACCAAAGATGGGCCGAAAGCAAGGGCAGACTTGTAATCAATGGGCATCAGGGAGGAGCTTCACGCAAAACGCCCTAATGATGATGATGATGATGAGGCGAAGGACACGGAAAGTCGTCGCAAAGGCAAAAAGGCCAAGAAGATCGAATATGACTGCCCTCCCGCGTGCTTCACTCTAAGTCAGGAGGAGATCGAGCAGTTTTTCACCTGCCTCGTAGGAGTAAAACTTCCTTACGGTTACACGGGGAAGATAAGCAGATACCTAGACTCAGCGAAGCAGAAGTTCAGCGGGATGAAGTCTCACGACTGTCACGTGCTGATGACGCAGATACTTCCAGTTGCAATCCGTGTGATCATGGACGCGCACGTCCGTGAAACGCTATTTGGCCTATGCAACTTTTTCGACGTCATCTCTCGGAAGTCGGTTGGCGTGAGGCAACTCAGAAGGCTACAGGAAGAGAACATGGTGATACTATGCGAGCTTGAGATCTACTTCCCGCCCGCATTCTTCGACGTTATGGTGCATCTGCTGGTCCATATCGTGGAGGATATCATCCAACTCGGGCCGACGTTCCTGCACAGCATGATGCCGTTCAAAAGGATGAATGGTGTCATCAAAGGATACGTTCGCAATAGGGAACGTCCAGATGGAAGCATAGCCAAGGGCTTTCTGACCGAAGAGTGCATCTCCTATTGCACGAATTATCTAGGCATCGAGAACCCCGTTGGTCTGCCCGTCAACAGGCACCTTGGCAGGCTCGCTGGATGGGGTCACCGCGAGGGTCGCCGCGAAATGCATGTCGACTTCAAGGGTCGACTCGCCGACTTTGAAAGAGCAAACCTAGTCGCGCTACAACACATAGACGTGGTCGATCCTTGGGTGGTAGAGCACAAAACCTTTATTGAGAAGACGTACAATGACCGAGGCCAACAGAGGACGGACGGAGATATAATCAAAGAGCACAACTCATGTTTCACGCGTTGGTTCAAGGAGAAGCTTCTGTCGTACCCTTTACATGAGGATTCTTCCGCGGAAGAAAAACTCATATTCGCCTTGTCACAGGGCGCCGAGCACAACCTGATGACCTATGAGGCGTACGATATCAACGGCTACACATTCTACATCGAGGAAAAGGACATGAAGAGCGATTATCAGAACTCCAGGGTAACGATGGAATCCTACACCGGTAACGACAAGGACAGATACTACGGAAGGATCGAGGAGATTTGGGAGCTGAGCTACACTGGAGAGAAGGTCCCGATGTTCCGTGTCAGATGGGCCAAGAGCGTCCTAAAAGAAGACCGGTATTTCACCACCATGGTTATACCCGAAGCGAAATCCAAGACCGCGGGCGCAAACGTCACCGCGAAAAATGAGCCATGGGTACTGGCTTCCCAAGTGGACCAATGCTTCTTCATTACCGACCCGTCAAAGCACAGTCGTGTTGTCATGAGGAGAGGCAAAAGGAACATCATCGGAATGGATGGAGTCGCCAATGAGCAAGACTTCGACAAGTACGGCGACCCGAAGATGGAAGATGACGACGACGATGAAGTACCATACACCACAAGAAGAAGCAGGACCACCCTACCTAAAGGACGTCCGTTCAAGAGGAGAACTCCATTTGCGAAAAAGAAGGGCAAGAAGATTGTGAAAAGATAGCTAAGATCGAATCACGACGTGCCGGCCGCGTGTGTGTGTGTGTCAGTGGCAAGCTCAATTATTACATGCAACTAAATTATTACATGTATCACTTGGTTTCAACCATGTCATCTAATTATAAATCTTTGCACAATGGTTTTATCACTCCATTTGCATTTTCCTTTTCTTTTATCTCAAATCTTAAATTATTACATGCAACTAAAAATCCAAAAAAAAAAAAGTTAGTAATGGCGCACCAGGAGAAGGTGCGCCATTGCTATCACGGTGTTTACGGCGCACCCCTAAAAGGTGTGCCATTGATATACCCCTTTTTATGGCGCACCCCTAAAAGGTGCGCCATTGCTAACCCTCCCCCAGTAATATCCAAGACCCAGCCGCCCCCTCACCCTCATTTCCATTTCCAGCAGCTCGACGAGCGCGCGCCGGCGGCGGCGGCGGAACCCCGGCGCCGACGGCGGCCCAGGTAAGCTTCTACGCATCCCCGCACCCTCGCTCCTCCCCGCTCCTCCTCGTGATCCTCTCCCGTGGCGCCTCCTCCCTCCCTCCCACCAGCGGCCCCCTCCCATGGCGCGCGCCCCCCTCCGTCCCCATCCCTCGCACCATGGCGGCCCCTCCCGCCTCACACCAACTGGGCCGGAGAGCGGATCGACGGAGGGGAGGGAGTGGGGTGAGGGCGAGGCAGACGACTTTGCCGCCGGCGAGGGTTAGGGCTAGGACGATGCTTCGCCTCCGGCCGAGCACCCACCCGCTCCCACGGGCTGTACAGCGACTGGACCACCCTGCCCGGCTAAGCCCCCTCCTCGCACGCCGGGGCCGCCGCGAAGTGGAAGCTCCGGCCCGGCGCCCGGCGGCGACGACGAGGTAAGCCAGCCAGCCATGATTTATCCTTCTAATCCATGGGCTACGATTAATCTGATCGAGAATTTGCACTCAGTAAATCTGAACTGAGATTTTTCACCCATGAGCTTTGCGTTGATTAAGCATCCCCAAATAATTGGCATCGTCAGCCGCTGGCTCCAATATTGCCAGCGTCGGCCAAGGGAAATTATTTGTTCTGATTTGATGCTGCTTCCACTGACGAAATGTGCGTCATTGCTTTTGGGGTTAGGAACTCGTCACATTGCTCAGAGGCTCCTGAAATATATGATTGTTGCCCTTCGTTCTTGGGACTTATAACTAGTAAGCACCTAACTTTGACAGATTATTAATAGTCCCTGCATCTTGTTACTAGTATTACTGATGGTAGCTACCTGTGACAGATTCCAGATTTACTCCCTTTGACACATTTGGAATACCTGAATACATGTTTTTCTGCCGCTCCTTGTCAATAACTGACCTCTGACAAAGGATAATTTCAACATGCGTAGACCCCTGCGGCCCTGTCGTTTATTTTCTTTGATTGATGTTCTGTTTTCGAGTTTTATATTTGGTCAGTCAACTCATGTGGGGCTCATAGATAGATCTTTGACTGAAATATAACCGATAGCCTGGAAAGGGTTTCTCATTATTGGTTGCATAATAGGAGGACTCGCTTTGCTCTCTTTTCATTGCAGTTCTGAATACCAGCTTTGTTCATATGACTGTTTTGCCATTTCAGAATTGTGATAATGATCCATTAGTAGTAAGCGCAGATAGAAATTGATTCAGTGTAATTGGAGAATTGATTCAGCGTCAGGCCTCAGGCCTCTCTCACTGTGTCAACCATCAGGCCTCTCTCATGGCATGCCACGATGGCCACTGTGCCACTGCTGAAATGTTGACAAATAGTTACCCCTTTCTCCTAAAATGTTGATTAATTTCCGTTTCGGTTGAGAATGGGGCACTCCTAGGTCAAGAAAATTAGCAAAGGTGATGCCCAATTTTCTTGACCTAGAAGGTGCCCGATTCTCAACCGAAGCCACCGTCTTACAATTAATCATTCTAGCCTTTTTTCCTATTTAGAGCGAACATGGCCAACAACGATGAGGCCGGCGGTTCGGGCAAGTCATTCTGGGAGCTGTCCCAGGAGATGGAGGAAGAACCTCACCGCTATGAGGACGCCGCGGAAGACACCGATCCCGACTACACAACCCCTAGTGGCGTCGGGGATGACACCACTGATGGTGCCGCCGGGGATGCCACCACTGATGATGGCAGCGCATGCACAGATGGCAGCCAACCGAAGAGGCAACGGAAGGACCGGCGCCCGAACGTGCTCGGCACTGTCAAGGAGGAATTTACTGAAGTGTCCTCCAGTGGGCATCCAACGGCGCCCAAAGAATTAGTCAGTGGGTACGCGAGATAACTCGGGTGCATTCTCCGGAGCACCGTCTCGATCAACACCGAGAACCTAAGGCATCGTGACCGAGGGAATTTGCGCAAATTCCTCTTCACGAAGCTGCACGAACGACACAAGTACCCCGGTGACTTCGCAAACACACTCCTCTCAGGGAATAAAGTGAACAATGCCGCCCTCACGAAGATGAGCACGGCCCTGGCTACTTGGAGAGCCGTGGTGAAGAGAAGGATTCTAAGTGGTGATAGTTATGAGAAGATCAAGGAGACAAATCCTTCGATCAGCGAAGCTTACTACCTGGAGTTCAAGATCAAGTGCGAGAGCAACGTATCCACGGAATCAAGTCAGTGGGGGAAAGATATGCGGGACTTGAACTTAGGGGTCCACAAACTCGGTCCCGGCGGTTACAGAGTGGCGGAACCTATATGGGACAAGGAGGACGCGGAGCGCGCCGAGCAAGGCCTACCGCCCCTCTTCGATAAATACCATGAAAAGCAGACCAGGAACTATGTTAGGGCCTGGTACAAGGTGGACCCGGTAACAAAGGAGCTTACCACGGATCCGAAGGTGAAGGCGCTTGAGCTTGTTCTGGTAAGGAATACACCCCCGCGTAATTAGCTCCATATGGTTGCATTCTAATTAATGAAGCCAAATTTCTAAATGGTTCACGTTCCTTCCGCAGGAAACTGAAAGTAGTAGCGCGGGGTCTCAGAGCTCCCCGTCTGCCCCTTGGGACACCACTTTAAATAGGGTGTTGAACGTAATGAAACACAAGGATAAGTTCAGTAAGCCGTCGTTAGCTGGTCGTGTGGCCGGCAAAGGCTTGTCCACGAAATGGTCGGAATAATATAAGGCTGGGCGAAAGGAGAGAAAGACCAGCTTGGAAAGCCAGGAGCGCGAGGTTAAAGAACTCAAGGCACAAGTGGCGCGGATTCCGGAGATAGTCCAAGAGCAAGTGCGAGACCAACTGGGAGCGACGATCACCGCCATTATGCCTACCTTGCTTGAGGGGCTGCAGGCGTGGATTGCGGGCGGCCAACAGGGGCCGCCCCCGATTCCCAGCTTCACGGGCAGCAACTCGCACAACGCGTCGGCATTGGTGTCTCCGGCGGAGGCGGCATTGGTGCCTCCGGCGTCGGCGCCGGCATTGGAGCTTAATGCACCCGGGTGTGGGAAGAATACGCCGGCCGGCACCTCGGCAGCAAGCGGCCCCTCCGTCACTTGCACGCCCGCCGTTGGCGGTGCCTCGACATTAGCCGACCTCGACGCCATCACGGTAACTAAGCCTCGGCCGATGACTTCATCTCCTTGCCTTTGACTGGGCATCCCTGACGCCCTACATGTTTTCCCAGGGCGCCGCCGACGTTCCATGCACTCTCCTGCACTTCGTGGACGGCGAGTTGATCGATGTCGCCAAGGCCAAAATCGTTCAACCGGGCAACCGCGTGTTCCACGGTAATCCGATGCCACCCACCGTGTATAGGGTTCAACTGGCTCGGGTGCTGCGGGGCTGCGACGACTTGTTACCTCCGTTTCGACCCCTTGGGGCCGACGAAGATGATGTGATGACCATCAGCGCCTGCTTAAGCTGGTCCATGCTTTGGCCGAAGAGCCAGATTCGTTTGGGGGCGGGGGACACCACCCCACAGACAACACCGCCTGTCGTGCCGGCGCCAAGCCATGGCAAGACCGCCGCAACGCTACCGCCGTCAGCTGATCCGGACATGCATATGGCACAGGATCCGGACGACGACGACGGTACATTTTCCAACGTCGATAAGTACTTCAACGAACATGGGTACGGTGACGAATTCTTGGGGCCTCCTTCTCAAGAAACCAACCCTGCAAAAGACGATCGTGATCTAGCTGGTACCGCGGAGAAACCCAATTGCAACAGGCGTCGTCTGGCGTTCAGTTCTCAGGAGACGCCTCCAGCTGCCGCCTTCACCGAGACTCAAATAGCCGAGGTGCAAAATATTATCAGCCCCAACACACTCAAGAAGGTGGTCTCTGAGCAGAACTCGATCCCATTACAGCCGAAGAAGCAGAAGGGACGGAAAAGAAAAAATAACAAGGGTGCGAGCCAGCCGGCACCGAGTACGATCCGTGCTCAGGACGGGCCACCAATACCTAAGGATATCTCGAGGAGGGTGCATGTGGCGGGTAGGCCGATGCTACCGACTAATCTGCTCAATGCTGCAACCGGTGCTATGCGGAGTCTGCATGACAGTGTTCTTTCTATGGAGAAGCGGCGTCTCTCTGAGAATGATGTGGCATACCCGGTTTTCGTGGCCAAGGTGCCAGAGGGCAAGGGCTTTGTCGATAGCACCATCAGGCGTATGATCGTCCTGCGGTTTGATGACATCTTCGCTATGTTTAACCTTCATCCGCTGCACTACACCTTCATTCGGCTATTTTCGCTCAGTATGGAGATGCGGATCATTAGAGACAAGACCCCGGACATCGTGATAATCGACCCCTTCTACATGCGTGCCAAGATCTTGGGCAGCGCTGGGGACCGGCAAGTCGCGAGTTCATACCTCGAAGGCGTCATTCTGGCGAACCCAGATAAGGATAACTTCCTCGTGCCTTACTTTTCCGAGTAAGTCATCCCCTCACCGCCCCGTAACATATGATTTCTTAGATTTCGATCGTTCTTTTTTTTCTAACATTTCGTGTTTTGTGCAGTGACACACATTGCACACTCATCCTCTTAAGCCCGAAATATTCCATGGCCACGTATTTCGACTCGGACCGTCAGTCGAAGAAAGACTACACAAATATGAAGAAAGTTCTTGATGATGCTCTCCCCGGCTACGCCAAATCTGGAGGCACCTTCAGGAGGCCAATTTGTAGGTACGGCAAGCACGTGTTCACCCACGTAACGACGTTCCCCTGCGTCAAGCAGCCGCCTGGCAGTCAGAAGGATGCCTACTACGCCCTCCATCACATGCGGGTGATCGTACGGGACCATAATCACCTTATGCTACCAAATAATCTCAAAGATTGGGCCACACGCTTATCGGCAATCCAGGACGAGGACATCAGACAAGAATTCTTTCGCATCCAGTCGGAGTTTGCGGAAATCATCTATCAAGATGTCCTTCGTACCTCGGGGCAGTTCTACCTCAAATATCAACCGTCCAACAGTGAAATAGAAACAACGCTACAAATGCAGGCTGACAACGACCGCACATTCATGACCATCACGAAAGACGGCGGCTTCATCCACACTCCGGTCCCTTAGTCGAGTCGAAAGTATTGATGCTATGTAGTTCTGAAATATCGATTAGCTCATGTTGTAATTAAACTTTAATGAACTTGTATGTCTCTTTAGTTTGGACAGTCGTTCAACTTATATGTAATCGATGCTATTTATTAGTAGGACCATGAATCATGCTATTAATGTGTTGCTTTTCTCTTCCGATCCTTTTGTTGCATACTTATATATTGCTTATATATTATCTGTGAATTGCTACTAACGTTTTGTTTGTCTAGTGCATAGAGATGCCGTCGTATGTCGTGTACAAGGGTAAGGTTCCCGGAGTCTACGACGACTGGGAGGAGTGTCGGAGACAGGTTCACCGTTTCAGCGGTAACAGTTACAAAGGGTACACCACTAGGGCGGAGGCGGAAGCTAGATACGCGCGCTATCTAGCGGGTGAGAGGAGGGAGCGGAGGAGGAACCGGATGAAGACCAGTTTCATCGCGATGATGCTCATCGTGACCGCAGCTCTCTTCTATGTGATGGTAGTTTAGATGATCGATATCGACTTTGTAATGTGACGACAAACTCGGCTAATATGATGAACTTTGCTAATGTCTCGAGACCTAAACTTGGCTAATGTTTGAACTTTGTTCGCTATTTCGAATTTGGAGACTAATATGATGAATTCTATTGTGTGATGTTTATATTCTGTGCTGTAACGTATTTTGTAACCTGTGCAAATACCAGAAAAGCAAAAAATAATAATTTCTAATATTCATAGTAGTGGCGCACCATATTAAGAATTAGTGGCGCACCAAGATAAATACCAGTGGCGCATTATCGGGCATAGTAATGGCGCACTTGGGGCATAGGTGAAGGCAAATATGGCCCCCAGTTGTGGCGCACCAAGGCGAAATACCAGTGGCGCATTATGGGGCATAGTAATGGCGCACTTGGGGGCATACGTGAAGGTAAATATGGCCCCCTAGGAGGCATAGTAATGGCGCACTGTTGGACATAGTAATGACGCACTATGTGGTGCGCCACTATTATCTGAGATACTAATGGCGCACCAGAGGTGCGCCATTACTATTTGTTACTAGTGGCGTGTTAATAGTGACGCACCTATAGTGCCATTAATAGCAAAAACTGGTGCGTCACTAAAAGACTTTTTTCTAGTAGTAAAGAGAACGTTGATACATTAGCACACTACGGAGAAATGCATGCGTCGTGGGTAGTTTCCAATTCAAGCATCATCAACTCAGGGCACGTTCAACGGCATTCCAGCTCTTGGCTCCGCACCATGGCCTCAAGCTCATCCTCGCACGGTCATCCCGTGCTCGTCTTGGCTTCACTCTGAGTCTCTGACGTGAAAGATCGCTCCGGAACTCCTCATGCCATCTCTATGCTCAGCCTGTCTTGTTCATCAACATTGTGTGTCTAATAATCTACCCACCCTTTTGTTAACAGGTCACTTGGCTTGTTGTTTACTACCTGAAAGAATATGTTGGTGCTGTCCAGTGCATTCTTTTTCCTCAAGCCTAGCTGATCCGTCACCATAGATTGCTACATCTAATATTGTCTCCACTTCTGATTTCATCGGTTTTCAAAATAACATGCACAATTTTTTATGTGCACATTTTTTTATTGCAACTCTTGTATACTTTTTCACATGCATACATGAAGACTTTAAAAGAATGCACAAAAAACATTTTTTTAATGTCAAACTGTGGAAGCATCTATACACCTTACTATTTACTTCTTGCCATACACGGGTCTCTTATTTCTTGCACATCCCATATTTACCGGATCTTCTCGGATTTTCTTGCCTTGCGTATATTTTTATATTTCTTTTATAGCGCAGTCCATCCCATCTTTATGTGCCTCTCTATTATTTCTTGTCATGCATGGCCTTATTTAAATCCTACATTTACCGGGTCTCCTTTCCATGCGCTGTCTCTTTTATTTCTTTTATAGCGCAACACATTCCATCTTTATTAATGCCTCTCTTTTATTTCTTTCCGTGTATATCTCCTTATTTAATGAGTCTTTCTTCTTTCTTAGAAACGGGACAAGCACCTCCCTTTGTTTTGTTCAATTCTGAGAAGGCTTGTTCATTGTGTACTTGCTGACATATATAAATTGATGTAATTTCGTGTAAAGCAGTGAGGTGGTACTATTAATTAGGTAGCTGATAGGCGCCGGCGAACCGGCCCAAATTTGGGCCGGTCGCTGCCCAGCCGTGCGATTGAGCAGCTAAAAACCGTTCGATTCGCCCCCTCTCCCCACGCCATCGTCTTCTTCCCCCGTCTTCTTCAGTTTCAGATCCGCTCGTTCGATGCGGGATGTCTCTGCCCCAGCCACCGCATGCGTGCGGCCCCGGCGAGGCGCGGCAGCACCCATGCCCTCCCCCACGCCGCCGCGCTCGTGTTGGTCTCCCGCGCTCGCCGTCTTCCGTCGTCAGATGAAGCACACCATCTCAGAAAAATGAAAAAAAAATGAATGTATGTATGTAGCAAAAAATCCATAGGTCGTAGCAAAAAGCAACGACGGTTGCAACACAAAAATCATCGTCGCCGCCGTCGAGCCTGCAGCTCCACCATGAAAAAATGATGTAGCAAAAATCCTCGACGGGCGTAGCAAAAACTACAACGGTTGCAGCAAAAAAGGTCGCCACCTTCGCATGACGCAGCTCGGCTGTGAATAAATGTAGCAAAAAATGAAACGGTTACCGATGGCAGGAAAAACATACACCGGTTACAACAAAAACAATCAGCCTGGGGGTTCCAACATAAAAATACCTCCACCGCCATTGATGCAGCGACTTGAATCCTCGGTTGTAACAAATCGAGTAGCCAGTTCCAGCAATTTTCTTCACCGGTTCCTGCACGGGCGTGGCCGCATTCCAGCACGGCGGCCGTAGAGCTTCAAGCACGGCGCGTCGATGGTTCTAGCATGGCGACAGTTCCAGCACGGGAACCTGCCCCCTTGCAGCACAGCACTTCGCCAGGTCCAGATCGCCGCCGTCTGTGGCCATGGATCGTGGGGGATAGACTAAGGGGAAGGTTCAAGGGGTGGTGCTGGCTAATCGGAGTGGCTTGCTCGCCGGCGTGGATTCAGAGGAAAAAAGAGGGAGGGATTTCATGGCGGACTGGGATTTGGGAGGAGAGATGCGAGGCATGAGGAAAGAGAAGTGCGTGGAGGATAGACTTTCTAAAGGAAGCGGTGGGTGGGAGACGAGCTGTACGTGTGGCCCCATGAGCGTAGCTGGGAAAGCGACCGGCCGAGCGTTGGGCCGGTGCACCGAACCCAAACGATTCCCTATTAATTAATACAAGCGAACGCTTATTTTGGGCAAATGTGAAACCTAGCCCAACTGGTTCCATCCTGGTGGTGATAAATCAGAGGCGTGGGTTTGATCCCCCAACCAGACGCGCCGTATGCTTGTTATTTTTTCCCTAATATAAATAGAAATTATTTATTATTCATGTAGTGCGGGCTTATTCCATAAAAATTTAAGGTGCTTTCTGCAAAACGCCATGACGGACAAAGAATACCTATTTGCTTTATTATTAGGATAAAAATTTAAGGTGCTTTCTGCAAAACGCCACGACGGACCAAGAATACCTATTTGCTTTATTATTAGGTAAAGATACCTAATAATAAAGCAAATAGGTTTCTTTACCTAATAATAAAGCAAATAGGTATTCTTGGTCCGTCATGGCGTTTTGCAGAAAGCACCTTGATTCTTTATGCAATAAACCCACACTACATGGATAATAAATAATTTATATATTAGGGGAAAAAAATAACAAGCATACGGCGTGTCTGGTTGGGGGATCAAACCCACGCCTCTGATCTATCGCCACAAGGATGGAACCAGTTGGCTAGGTTTCACGGAACCGGATCCTCTAACATATGTGAATTCGATGCATGACAAGAAATAAGGCCATGCATGACAAGAAATAAAAGAGAGGCACATAAAGATGGATGGGCTGCGCTATAAAAGAAATATAAAAATATACGGAAGGCAAGAAAATCCGAGAAGATCCGGTAAATATGGGATGTGCAAGAAATAAGAGACACGTGTATGGCAAGAAGTAAATAGTAAGGTGTATAGATGCGTCCACAGTTTGACATTAAAAATATGTTTTTTGCGCATTCTTTTAAAGTCTTCATGTATGCATGTGAAAAAGTATAGAAGAGTTGCAATAAAAATATTTGCACATAAAAAAGTGTGCGTGTAATTTTGAAAACAGATGAAATCAGAAGTGGAGACCATATCAGATGGAGCAATCTATGGTGACGGATCAGCTAGGCTTGAGGAAAAAGAATGCACTGAAACAACACCAACATATTCTCTCTGGTTGTGACTTGTTAACAAAAGGGTGGGTAGATTATCAGACACACAATGTTGATGAACAAGACTGGCTGAGCATAGAGGTGGCATGAGGAGTTCCGGAGCGATCTTTCACGTCAGAGACTCAGAATGAAGCGAAGACGAGCACGGGATGGCCGTGCGAGGATGAGCTTGAGGCCGTGGTGCGGAGCCAAGAGCTGGAATGCCGTTGAACATGCCCTGAGTTGATGATGCTTAAACTGGAAACTGCCCACGAAGCATGCATTTCTCCGTAGTGTGCTAATGTATCATCGTTTTCTCACGTAGTCATAAATAAATGTCATCGCTAGCCTGTTTGTATGTATTAAATACACATGCAATCCGTGTTGAAATTGAACAACTAGACCTGTGTAATCTTTAACCGTGCATTTGAAGACTAAGATCAATGTTTTTTTTAACTTAAGGCTAAGATCAACTTTGTTCGGGCTGCAGCTACAAAGTCTGAGACTCTCTACCACCTTTTCTAGATTAAAATGTCTCAAAAGGCCCTTTTCTAGACTAAAAGAATGTGATATTTTTTTCTCCCGTTCCAACGCACGGATCCTTTTGCTAGTGTTCAATAGTAGAGTCTTCTGATTTTTCAGAATCCACAGCTACAGCTGATGAATCCATAGTTGAAGTGATTCTCGGAATCAGTATAGCCACCAGCAAGGAAGCACTATTGGACCCGTGCGTGCATGCAGCGGAAACCACGTACTGAATTATACACTTTAGCTTTAGTTAGGGCATCTCCAACACCAACTTGTAAACCTCTCGCATGCGTCCGGACCGTGTTGTATGGACAGCTGAAGCTCTCCAACGCCGGTCTGTGTCGGTCCGCGGTGCCGTTCGGATGTGATTTCTCCCGCAAACCGGACAACACTACACATGCATCCGAGTTCTTACTATAAGCATGTTGGCCCACCAAAACCCCTCCTCCCTAGCCCGCACACGTTCACACCAGGCGTCTGCTGCCCGCGTTCATGCCACTATAGAGCGCGCCGCTCAACATTGAAGACGCCTAAGGCTGGACATGACCTCTCACTGCCTCCGCCATTGAAGCGGCGTGCCGACTTAGGGCGCCGCACGTGACTCGTCTCTGGTATCCGCGCCTGTTCAGTGCTAGAGAGGCGTGATTGGAAGGGACAGAACGGGACGAGTATCTACCATGCCCGTTCAATGTCGTTGTCCGTTCGTATTCCGCCATTAAGCAGGCTCGCCGGCAGAGAAACCCACTCCGGCGCCGTGCATTGACGCACCCGGACGTCTCGCCTCGCCGGAATCTGCAATTTAAAGGCGGACACACCAGGCTTCTAACCCCACAACACAACACAAGCCCGTGCCCATCCTCCTCCATTGCACTGCATCCGCCATGACTGCAGGCGGCGAAGCTTTGCGGGAGAGCCTTTCCACAGATATGAAGCACGCCGTGGTCGCCCTTGCCGTCAGCAGAGTCGTCGTGCCAGGCGGATTGAGGTTGGCTTGCGGGCCAGCTCACCCGAGATCTCCGACGACGAGGACGACACCACAATGGCGATGGGCTCCGACGACACCGCCCCGGCTCCCGCGCCTCCTGTGCAACGCTAGCTTCACCATGGAGCAGGCGTAGGCGCACTACAACGCCGGCCTTTGTCGGCGCCTTTGTCGGCGTTCCAGTAGGCACAGGAGGAATAGTGGTACAACCTGTTCCTCCTAGAGCAGCACCGGCTGGTGCAGGGCGAGCAGGCAACAGAGGAGGCCGTGTCGAACCCCAACTTCATCGCGAAGCAGCGTAGCATCTATGATATTATGCGTGTTCAAGCTTCCAATCGCCAGGAAGTGGCCGCCGCGCGGAGGCGCAATTGCAGGCGATTGTGGAGGAGAACAAAGCCAGCTACACCTCGTACACGCCACCGACGAACCATCAAGCGGCCCGGTGGAACAACGACAGCACTGGCGCCAACATTCCCATCGTGGACCTCACGTCCACCGGCAACAAACAGGTCGTGGACTCCTCCGACGATGAGTAGGCCACGGGAGGTGGCAGGGCCTTGTGTCCAATGTGGGCCGGTCCATCTCTTGTGTTCTACTCTTCCTCGCCGGAGACCGCATCTTCACTTCACCGGTCTTATCGCCGGTGCTCATGGATACGGCGGGTGGAGGACGACACGGGATTGGACGCCTGGCACCGCCGCCGTAGGATAGGTTTAGGGTCGGGTCTTTTTTTGTTCGAAATGTAATGAAAATCCATCGTGTTTGTATGAAATCCGTTATGTTCATATGAAATATGACCTTATTTGCAAGAATTTCATTCAGATTGTTGAAAAAGAGTTTGAAATGTATGCGGCTACGATAGTATTAGGGCTGGTCCATCTGTCCACGGAAAGATGCGGGAGGAAATTTACGGGTTAACGTCGGAGATGCCCTTAGCAGTGCATGTACTAGTCACGCTGTCCGTGCGCGGTACACCGTTCCCGGATCGACGCCGGCCGGCCGGCCGGCGAGAGCGCGCTCGTACGATCCGCCGTACCGTCGAGGCTTGATTCTGCGCAGAGCGCTGGGATGGAGCATGTGCGTGCGAGCGGGCGGCATGTTTTATATTTTCTATATTTTTCTTGGCGAAACAGTGGGCTCTATGCTTGCCCGGCCTGGCTGCTTTTGGCGGTAGTATTGCTGAAGTCAACGCCGATCAGACGCATGGCAGATTGGCAGGGCCGTGGTGGCCGGCCCCTTCCCTGTGTCAATGAGGCCGGTGGCGCTGCGGTCCAGGACGTACGCGGCCGGCAATCTCGCCATGCCGGCCGCCGCGCACGCCGCTGTGGTGTTCCCGTCTCGAAGGGGACGAAGACGAGACCTGAACGGCGCACGGCGGCTGAGTGCGCCTGCGCGGAGGTACGTGCACGTGCTGGCAGTGCTGCGGCTGGTGCTCGAACGTGACACAGTATGGAGTGGCAAGCATGCATGCCCGCTCCGGGCCGCTCCTGCTGGTGGTAAACTGGTAATGAACGTGACACAGTATGGAGTGACAAGTCAGCACCGCTCAGATGCATGGCAGGGCCGTTGGCCGGCCGGCCCCTCCCCTCGATCTCTGATCTGTTCCTCCTCCTGTGAGGCTGCTGCGGTCGAGGACATAAGCCGGCCGGCGCGCACGCCGCTGCGGTGTTCCCGTTTCGAAAGGACGAGACGAACTTACATGGCGTACGGCGCCTGACTTGCGCGCCTGGATGTGTGGCAATTGAATCGTAGCGAAGTGTGGAACGCCACGTCCAACGAGGTGGTGCCAGATGGATGTTATCAGCACGACCTTTTTATGAGGGGCTCAGTTCGAACTCTAGCTATTTCCCAAGGACTGAGAAGTAGTATAGCTGTTTCCAAGTGGATGCTACCAAATGTCTGATCTCAACATCGAGATTTGTGTAAACTAGAAGATACCCCGCGCGTTGCTGCGGGGACTTGTTTTGACATTTCTTAGCAAGAAATATGAACAATGTCAGGGTACATTAGCATGCCAAAATACTCAAAGAGACAATACATTACAAATGTGAGATGAGGCAAGGAGAATAAAGCATAAAACAGTGGGTACATTGCGAAAGCTTCTGAACTTATCCATACAATTAACTTTTCTATCGAGTGTAGAAACCAATCCCTTTTCTATTTCCAATTACTCTATTCAGGGTCCCTTCTGTTTACTACAAATGTCTATACAGTCGAGGTCTTCCACTTGTCAACTCACCGGAACAACAACAAATATGAAATTCCTAAAAATATATGAACTTAGTTATGGAGCAAAGTCGCTCAAACACCATGAGGAAACTATGAATGTCATCTTAAGAAACCACAGTTGAAGCAAAATAGCATGTTTTGACGACAATCTCTAACAAAAAGTAGTTGACACTTTGTAATTCAATTGCAAAAATTGTGATGAGTGAAATATGTGTACATTTACATATGATAAGATGACGACAGGGATCAATTAGAAGTTATTAATTGCTTAAGTGTATTTTTTTATTGAAGATATACTCTACTGTATTAAAGATATACTCTACTGTATACCTTCTTTCAAATATAGAAATTATACTTGATGCAGTAGTTTTTGGATGCGGATTGCGCAATCCTAAAAAAAGAACATGTTGTTTGCATACTTCTCCCAAATAACTTCAAAGTGAATAATCTTATTCACATCAACTGTTAATGTTAATGAAAAATATCATAATAACCTCGGATTACCTGGCTGCAAAACAATATGGTGAGCAGCCACTTAGTATATACAATCTTACATTGGATAAATTGATGACCCTAGACGGTTGAATCCCAATATTTTTTTTCTTTTCTTGCTGAATCCAAAAGAGAGAAAGATGAAAAGGCCCTGAACAAATGCAAAGTATGATACCATGTGAGCCATGTGTCGGATCACCTATTGTACTGCCATGTCTTTGGATAACGTGGAATATCTCAACATCAACCTGCAATGTGTTGGATAACTGCAATCAAGATAAACATGGTTTAAATCATGCACTTTTTTCTGAATGTTAGAAAACAAAACTTGCGTCATAATCCAGATAGCATCGGAATGCAGAGCACAATTGTCAATTAGATATACCTGGAACATCAACATTAGTAAAGTAACATTGGCTCACAAAAATAATCTGCATCTTAATTAACTGCTAGATACTATGGTGTTAGACTCTAGAAAACATAGAAGTATTGGGATGAGGGGGGGTCTGGACGAAACCTGATACAGTAGGGCACATAATCAACAAATTGTGGTCGGCCTCAAACGGATGGATGTGTAGGCAGAGGCATAGTCAGGAGCCGCCGATTCCACGTCCTTCCTATGTACTCCTCCACAAGGGCTACATAGCTCGGATTGAAGTGACGGAAAATTCCTTTGTGCATTGAGTTGTCAGCAGATCCGGTCCAGGGAGACCTCTGGCGGCCACCTGACGCCCATGGGAGTGGCCTCCCTGAACAACAGCTTGAGTGATAGGTCGAAGAACAGACACAGTTAGTAGCCGGGGTCGCTGAAGCTGCATGGCTCGAAAGGGTTGCAGGGTGGCTCGGCGAGGTCACACGTGGCGGCGCCGATGGGGACGCGGGGAAGCGCGGGGTCATGATGACGTCCCCGGGATCATGGGGCGGGTCACCGGGGTCACACAGGATGGCGTGCCTGGTTCGCCGGGGATCGCTAGGAAGCGTCGTTGCACGTCGCCGGATCACTCTTGAGGACGGTTGGCAAACTGGATCGCTAGGTGGGGTCGCCGGATCGCTAGGTGGTGAATACTAGATTGACTCGTCGGTTATAGAGGGCGGAAGGGGAATCGAACGGACGATTTCTTTATGGTGGAAATGGAACCGGAGTCCGGACATGGGGAGCGATAGTTTCAGATGGATCAGGGAAACAGGGGTCCGTGACCACGTATGGTACTGCTGGTAACCGAAAGCTGATGTGGATGTTTTGTACTCTAGTGGGTCCCCTGTAAGCCGGTAAAAAAAGCTGACGTGGCAAACTGCTGATGTGGATAGCTTGCATGTTTAGATAAATAGGTTAGTGGGAATGAACTTCTTAAGTATATAGGATGCGACGAGATATATATTTTTTTTAAAGAACTACTTTTTTTTAGGAAATGCCATCATGGCTTGATTGGGCTTTCCATTTTTCACATTGAGAAATCAGACTGTTCTCCTAATGCGTCTATGCAGGCCCAGCCGGTCCCAGCTACTCACCATAATGAACAAAGCAAATACATTCTAGGCCCAGCAAGTCCTGGCAAAAAAACAAAGCAAATCAGATCGCCGGAGAAGAACACCTTAATTGCTCCAGTCCGCGGGCGAAGCCAGACCGCCGTGAACAGTTGCTCGCTAATCAGATCGCCGGATCTTGCAGCCGTGCCGGCGACTTAAGCCACACCCGCCCCAGCGCGGCCGCTCCGATATGATCAATGTGTGCGTACTTTGGTTTTGATCTAAACTCAGCTAATTAAGTAGCAAATTAAGCCAGTGCATGCACCCACTCACATCAGACGTGGGACTAGGACTATAAATATATTAGCAACTAGATCGTTAATGGTGCGCGTTGCCGCGCCCGTCTAATTTATCGATGCAATAATATGATTTTCATAAATAATGTGTTGGGTATGTTTTTATTTTTTTGAATAAAATTTACATGGCACAAAAAGTTGAAACTATTGCACTACTCAGCCATACTAAGTAATGCATAGAATCGGACAGACAACATTAGGAATCAATGAAACTTGACATATCATACATCAAATTTTGGATAGTACACATGCATAGCAGCACTAAGTAATAATACCCTAGTATGAGATGTCAAGAAAAAGTTGCAATATATATGTGCAGACCTGGAGAAAATGAGTTGTACAATTTATAGTTCACAGGCCATACATCAACTCCAGTATAAAACACACGGACTGAGCCTAGGTAACAAAGGAAAACAGCAATATTATCCCTACTATGGTGTTCTTTTTTGCATTTCGGTGTGATATATATTTATACATAAAAGCCTAGTCGAAAAGGCAGTGGGTATATAATAAATGCTTAATTGCCTGACCTCATATTCCTTCTTAATTCGTAGGTAGCAGAGGTAGCGTTGATGCCACGATGGCTCCATATAATACATGGCATTAATGTTTGTCCACGATGGAATGGTAGATTCAGTTTATCGAGCTAATGCACGAAGCAGGTTCTTAACATTATACTAAAGTCGGATCTGCAACAAGTTATCCAAGTTGCTCAGAAAGGCCCACAATCAAGCATACTCAAGAAGTAGCAGATAGTCAAGAATCCTTTCTCCTTTGCAGGGTCTATACAAGCAATATATACATGACGTTGGATCAGATAGGAAATGCATTAAGAGTTTAAGGGTGTGTGAAAACAACTACAACAATGATCTGCTTGCATATAGACAACTATAATAGCTAGCAGTACCATATTATGAATCATTACAAACACACATGCATGAAATCCAAGCAATCATATGAACATATACTTGGTTATAGGATAGGATACGGCATTCCACTTGAGCTATCCTTGCCAGCAGCCATTGGGAATCCTTGGCCAAGGAATAGAACCAAAAAACCCAGGACCAGATCCAGTCCCGAGCATTTGGTGAAAATACCTGCAATAAATTAAGGTCGGAAACAACATCAGCATAAGCTAGCACTGATTAGAAACACTAAGTTACGAACAAAGCAAACACCCAAGAGCTGCTCACCACAAGATAATATGATGCAGGGAAGGAAAATTTGCGCAAAATTGAGGAGAAACGGCAACCTTGCGGGGAAGCATAGCTCCTAGCACTAGTAGAAAACAGGGCTTTGGTCCAGGCCTGGCCAGCCCATTAGTCCCGATTCAGTCACGAACCGGTAACAATGGGGGAATAGGTCCCGGTTCGTGAGCCCAGGGGGCCGGCCGGGCCTCGTGGGGCATTGGTCCCGGTTCGTCTGGCCCCTTTGGCCCTGGTTCCAGCCACGAACCGGGACCAATGGTTGTGGGCCATGAGCGAGGCAAGGTGTGGCTTTAGTCCCGGTTCCACCCACGAACCAGGACCGATGAGGTGCCTATATATACCCCCTCGCCCGCGAGCAGAGCACTCCACTGCTCTGTTTTTTCTGGCCGGCGAGGGGAAGGCTTTGTGATGCTCTAGCTCACCTCCTATGCACATGAGGTGTTCGATGAAATGCCCGAGCCACACTACTTAAGCTTTCTCCTCTCCAAGCTTGACCTCCAAGCTCCATTTTCCTCAAGATTTGTCTAGGTTTAGCGGTCCGTCACGTCCCGTCCCCGTCTTCACCGTCGTCGATCGCCCGTGCCGATCTCGTCGCCGGCACCACCGTGGTGAGCCTCTTGTTCTTATCTTCTTTCTAAAAGAAAAAAATTCTTACTTGTATGATTTAGATAGATACTTGTATAATTTTCTTACTTTTATTATTGTTTGTTATTATATAGTGCGATGGTTTTGGTATCCGCCCCCGTCAGCCCTTGTCCTGTCTATGGTTCGGATGTGGTATATATTATATTTTATAACTATTTGGTTCATTTATTGTTTATGACAATTATGCCGACCAACGTGACATAGATATTTTTATCTAGGAGGTATGTGAACCGGAAATTCCAACCGACCCTATTGTCGAGAGGTTAAATTTAGTTGAAGAAGAAAAAAATTACTTGAAGGAAAAATTAAAAAAAATTGAGAAGGAGAAGATGATATTGGAGTTGCATGTTGCGGATGTCGTCGATGGTCACAAGATCAAGATGGATGCAATGTGCTTGAAGATTAGAAAGATTACAAAATATGCCATTCATACTGAGGCTTGGTATCATTATGCCGTTGGATCAATTGTTACCTTGGTTGCGATTATGATCGCATTTGTTGTTGCATTGAAATGTTTTACATAGTTTCAATGTATGGTTTAATTAGATGCTCTGGAGAACTATGTATGCACTTTGGTTTTAATGTGATGATGAACTTCTATTAATTTGGTCACTTATCTATTCATGATGTTCTGTAATGGTTTTTGACACACTTAATTATATATAATGCACGCAGATGAACCTGCAATGGATGTAAGGTAACAGACGCACCTCCGAGTACATTGAGTGCCTGCATAATTTTCTCGCAGTGGCTGAGACAAACAAGCAGAATGGTTTTATGTGTTGTCCATGCCCTAGCTGTGGGAATACGAGGTCTTACTCTGACTCGAAAACCCTTCACACCCACCTGTTTTATAAGTGTTTCATGCCACACTATAATGTTTGGACCAAGCACGGAGAAATAGGGGTTATGATGGAAGACAACGAAGAAGAAGAGGATGATGACAACTATGTGCCCCCTGAATACGGTGATGCTGCAACGGGGGAAGCTGAAGATCAAGAGGAACCAGATGATGTGCCCGATGATGATCTCCGCCGGGTCATTGTTGATGCAAAGAGACAGTGCGAAAATGAAAAGGAGAAGCTGAAGTTCGATCGCATGTTAGAGGATCACAAAAAAAGGTTGTACCCCAATTGCGAAGATGCCAACACAAAGCTCGGTACCGTACTGGAATTGCTGCAGTGGAAGGCAGAGAATGCCGTGAGTGACAAAGGATTTGAGAAGCTACTGAAAATATTGAAGAAGAAGCTTCCAAAGGATAACGAATTGCCCGACAGTACGTACGCAACAAAGAAGGTCGTATGCCCTCTAGGATTGGAGGTGCAGAAGATACATGCATGCCCTAATGACTGCATCCTCTACCGCGGTGCGTACGAGGATTTGAACGCATTCCCGGTATGCGGTGCATTGCGGTATAAGATCAGACGAGATGACCCTGGTGATGTTGACGGCGAGCCCCCCAGGAAGAGGGTTCCTGCGAAGGTGATGTGGTATGCTCCTATAATACCATGGTTGAAACGTCTGTTCAGAAACAAATAGCATGCCAAGTTGATGCGATGGCACAGAGAGGACCGTAAAAAAGACGGGAAGTTGAGAGCACCCGCTGACGGGTCGCAGTGGAGAAAAATCGAGAGAAAGTACTGGGAGGAGTTTGCAGGTGACGCAAGGAACGTATGGTTTGGTTTAAGCGCGGATGGCGTTAATCCTTTTGGGGAGCAGAGCAGCAATCACAGCATTATGGTTTAAGCGCGGATGGTTTGGTTTGGTTTAAGCCCATGACTCTATGTATCTATAACCTTCCTCCTTGGCTGTGCATGAAGCGGAACTTCATTATGATGCTAGTACTCATCCAAGGCCCTAAGCAACCCGGCAACGACATTGATGTGTACCTAAGGCCATTAGTTGATGAACTTTTACAGCTGTGGAATGTAAACAGTGTATGTGTGTGGCATGAGCACAGACAGGAGGAATTTGACCTGCATGCGTTGCTGTTTATAACCATCAATGATTGGCCTGCTCTCAGTAACCTTTCAGGACAGACAAACAAGGAATACCATGCATGCACGCACTGTTTAGCTGACACCGAAAGTATATACTTGGACAAATGCAGGAAGAATGTGTACCTGGGGCATCGTCGATTTCTTCTGACCAACCATCAATGTCAAAAGAAAGGCAAGCATTTCAAAGGCGAGGCAGATCACCGGAAGAAGCCCGCTATGCGTACCGGTGATCACGTACTTGCTATGGTCAATGATTTACACGTAATCTTTGGAAAGGGTCCCGGCGGACTATCTATTCGGAATGACGCTGAGGGACGCGCACCCATGTGTAAGATGAAATGTATATTTTGGGACCTACCCTAATGGAAAGACCTAGAGGTCCGCTCTTCAACCGACATGATGCACGTGACAAAGAACCTTTGCGTGAACCTGCTAGGCTTCTTGGGCGTGTATGGGAAGACAAAAGACACACCGGAGGCACGGGAGGACCTGCAACGTTTGCACGAAAAAGACAGCATGCCTCCAAAGCAGTATGAAGGTCCTGCCAGCTGCGCTCTTACCAAAGAAGAGAAGGGAATCTTCTTTGAATGCCTGCTTAGTATGAAGGTCCCGTCTGGCTTCTCGTCGAATATAAAGGGAATAATAAATATGATAGAGAAAAAGTTCCAGAACCTAAAGTCTCATGACTGCCACGTGATTATGACGCAACTGCTTCCGGTTGCATTGAGGGGGCTTCTACCGGAAAACGTTCGATTAGCCATTGTGAAGCTATGTGCATTCGTCAATGCAATCTCTGAAGGTGATCGATCCAGAAATCATACCAAGGCTAAGGAGTGATGTGGCGCAATGTCTTGTCAGCTTCGAGCTGGTGTTCCCACCATCCTTCTTGAATATCATGACGCACGTCCTAGTTTATCTAGTTGACGAGATTGTCATTCTGGGCCCTGTATTTCTACACAATATGTTCCCCTTTGAGAGGTTCATGAGAGTCCTAAAGAAATATGTTTGTAACCGCGCTAGGCCAGAAGGAAGCATCTCCATGGGCCATCAAACAGAGGATGTCATTGGGTTTTGTGTTGACTTCATTCCTGGCCTTAAGAAGATTGGTCTCCCTCAATCGCGGTATGAGGGGAGACTGATTGGAAAAGGCACGCTAGGAGGGGACTCAATAATATGTAGGGACGGGCATTCTTGGTCTCAAGCACACTACACAGTTCTACAGAACTCTACCTTGGTGACCCCGTATGTCGATGAACACAAGAACATTCTGCGCTCCAAAAACCCGGAGCAGTGTGACGACTGGATTACATGTGAACACATCAGGTCTTTCGGCAGTTGGTTGCAAACACATCTCAGAGGTGACAACATTGTTTCTGATGAGCTGTACTCGTTGTCCAGGGGACCATCTTCGACTGTATTGACTTACAAAGGATACGAGATAAATGAGAATACATTTTACACGATCGTCCAAGATCAAAAGAGCACCAACCAAAACAGCGGTGTCCGCTTTGATGCAGCAACCAAGAGGGGAAAAGACACATATTATGGTTACATAGTGGACATATGGGAACTTGACTACGGACATGATTTTAAGGTCCCTTTGTTTCAGTGCAAATGGGTCAATCTGTCATGAGGCGGGGTACAGGTAGACCCACAGTACGGAATGACAACAGTGGATCTGAACAATCTTGGGTACACAGACGAACCATTCGTCATAGCCAATGATGTGGCACAGATTTTCTATGTGAAGGGCATGTCTACCAAACCGAGAAAAAAAAAAGATAAGGAAGCGAATACATCATACGATGAGCCAAAGCGCCACATAGTTCTTTCAGGAAAAAGAGACATCGTGGGATTGGAGGGCAAGACAGACATGTCTGAAGATTATGAAAAGTTTCATGAAATTCCTCCCTTCAAAGTCAAGGCTGACCCAAGCACCCTGTTAAACGATGAAGATTATCCATGGTTACGGCGCAATAAGCAAAAGACACAAGCGAAGAAAAAGCGAAGACTTTCTCTCCACAACAATTATGATGGTGCCTTTGATCTAGAATATCACTGCAGTTACATGTGAAGAAATGAAATGCCTTTCGTAACAGATGAGTTTCTGTATGAAACCCTGATACTTCGAAAGAGATTGTCCGTTTTGTACATGAAGTGCATCCAGTTTTTGCCGTAACCCTCTCAACTTTTTAGCACATGCTATGTGGGTGAAATGATGATACCATGGCAACTTTCAACCTTTTCAGAGTTCATTTGTAGTGCTTTTCAATTTCAGGGTCATTTAGCTCAAATAAATCAGTAAATGCATGAAAAATACCAGATGAAGTCAGAAAGGGTTGAAAATTGATGATGTGGCTTTGAATGGTGCATTTTGAACACACAAAAATTCTGGAGTTCAAATAAGTTCAAAAAAATGAAATACCTTTGTAACAGATGAGTTTTCGTCCAAAACCCTGATACTTCGAAAGAGATTGTCCATTTTGTACATGAAGTGCATCCAGTTTTTGCCGTAACCCTCTCAACTTTTTAGCACATGCTATGTGGGTGAAATGATGATACCATGCCAACTTTCAACCTCTTCAGAATTTTTTTGTTTGAAACTTTAATAGCAAACTAAAGTAACAAAATCTGTTTTTGATTAAAACAGACATTTCAAATAACCTAAAAATTACCAAATTGAATTTAATGATAAAACACAGTAATATTAAATAGCAGGAAAAACAATCACTCAAAAATCTATTTTTATAGTAAAGTTATTCACAAACTAGTGATTCACACAAATTTCAAAAAATTCAAATTTACACTATTCAAATTGGAAAACTAATGGCACTAACAGAAAGTTTATAATTTTTATTACCTAAAAGCAAAAGGAATCACTGAAAAACAGTAAGTATTTTGCTGTAAGTAGAAACAAAATAAAATAAATAAAGCAAAAAAGAAAACAAAAAAACTGAATTTTTTTTTTAGAAAAATGCCACCTACTGGGCCACCACGGCCTGAATACGACTAGAAACCCAACCATGGGCCAGGATTCAGGCCCGCAGCAGGCCCAGTAGGCCCACAGGCAAGCAGTGACAGATTAGGCCCGAAAGCCTGCAGTTGAGAGGAGCTCGAGAGTGTGGGCGCAGCAGCGCTTATAAACCACTCTCGAGCACTCTCAACTAGCGAGGTGGGACTAAACATCCCACCGCACCGCGCCAGCGCAGGGCCTTTGGTCCCGGTTGGTAGCACCAACCGGGACCAAAGGGGTGCGTTGGTACCGGTTCGTGGCACCAGCCGGGACCAATGCCCCCCTTTAATCCCAGTTAGTGCCACCAACCGGGACCGAAGGTCTCTGTTTCCCGCCCTTTGGGCTGCTGAAAAGTGACCTTTGGTCCTGGTTCGTGGCACCAACTGGGACTAAAGGGGGGATTTGGTCCCGGTTGGTGCCACGAACCGGGACCAATGCTCTGGCTATATAAGGTAGCACTTAGAAATTTTCAGTCCCAGTTCATCTTCCCCCTCGACGCCGCGCCGAACAGCACGACGCCGCCAGGCTGCCGGACCGCGCCCTGGCCCTCGCCGACGCGCTCTCTTCCCCGAGCCCTCGCCGACGCCCTCGCCGACGCACCCTCGCCGACGCGCCCTCGCCTTCGCCGACGCGCTCTCCTCCCCGAGCCCTCGCCTACACCCTCGACGACGCACCCTCGACGACGCACCCTCGCCCGGCGACGAGTGCCCCTATGCCCCGGCCCGCCCCCATCGTCGCGGTCGCCGTCGTCGTCCCCGATCCCGCGCCCCTGCCCCCGCCGGCCTGCTGCCCCTCCCCCGAACGCGCCCGGCCGCGCGCCCCTGCCCCGGCCCGCCCCCACCGTGTGAGCCGCCGCCCCGGCTCTGTGTTTTTTTATATATGTTGATATTTTTTATATGATGAAAACTGTTTTGTTCATATATAATGTATATATATATATATATGTATGTGGCCATGTATGTATGGATGTTCATAAAATTGTTTTGTTCATATATGTATTAATTGTTTTGTTCATAGCATTTTTTTTATATGATGAATTTTTTTTCATAGCATTTTTCATAGCCATATATTTGTATGTGGTTATATGTATGTATATATGGATGTTCATAGAATTTCTTTATATGTATGTGGCTATATGTATATGTCGTTTTCGATATAGCCCCTCCCCGATAACTTCGACATGAGGGGGGGGGGGGTCGATATACCCCCTCCCCGATAACATTTTTTTTATATGATGAATTATTTTTTCATAGCCATATATATGTATGTATGGATGTTCATAGAATATTTTTTATATGTATGTGGCTATATGTATGTCTTTGTCGATATAGCCCCTCCCCGATAACTTCTACATGAGGGGGGAGGTCGATATACCCCCTCCCCGATAACATTTTTTTTTCAAAGTTACTAAGGTAAAATGTTCACCCCCCTCTCGATATACCGGGCGACCAACTCTCGAGGCCACCCAAACCCTAGAAAAAAAGCGTTGTCGATCTCCTACCCCCTCCCGCCCCTACCCGACAAACTCTCGAGGCCACCCAAACCACTAGAAGATAACTCCGGTAACTTCGACATGAGAGGGGACGTCGATCAACCCCCTCTCGCCCGAACAAGTCTATGTATCATTTTATATCGCGGTGGACATATATCAAAGTTTGATCATATGTCAAAGTTTGAATTTTGACATATGCAACATTTGATCATATATCAAAGTTTGATCATATGTCAAAGTTTGAATTTTGACATATGCAACATTTGATCATATGTCAAAGTTTGAATTTTGACATATATAGATTTATCAAGAATGCCCCCATTATGGATGTGCACAAGTTGATCCAATTTTTTTCTGATCTCATCTATATATATATTCTTCTATATGTCACGTTGTCTGTCAAAGTATTGAAGAAATCCATGGCTTCATCCTTAGCCGGAAGTAACAGGCGTATGATGCTACGAAGCTCTTCAAAGTTGTTTTGGAACGGAGTTCCGGATAGAATAATTCGCTTTTTGGTATGAATTTCAGCAAAGGCCTTCCAAATAGCAATATTCGGAAGGCTCTTGCTGAACTTCGTACCAAAAAACTAATTATCCTATCCGGGACTCCGTTCCCAAACAATTTTGGAGAGCTTCGTACCATTATGCGCCTGTTACTTCCGGCTAATGATGAAGCCATGGTTTTCTTGAATCCTTTGACACTGACAACGTGACATATAGAAGGGTAGATGAGATCAGGAAAAATATGGACCATTTTCTGCACATCCAGAATGGCGCCATTTTGTTAAATCCCTTGTTTGACATTCATGAGAGAGGTGACCCGGACGTCGGACATTCATGAGAGAACTCCGGTAACTCTTCAACATGAGGGGGGACGTCGATCAACCCCCTCTCGCCCGACCAAACCCTAGAAGCTTCGAGGCCACCCCAACCCTAGAAGCGTCGAGGCCACCCAAATTTACCAAGTTAAAAGAGCGTTGTCGAGGCCACCCCAAACCCTAGAAGCGTTGTCGAGGCCACCCCAAACCGTAGAAGCGTCGAGGCCACTAATTAATATTCCTTGTTGTGATTAGCTAGCTAGGTCTATGTTTGCCACTAATATATCCATCTCTCATGTTTGTATATTAATTGCCATGTTGTAATATTTGCAGAAACTATGGATCAACAAAGAGACTTGGAAACAGAAGAGTTGTTGGGGGACATCATCCTCGGCGGAGCTGATGTCTTGTCGTATCTCAACGACACCGATTGTCTGGAAGGAGAGGGTGAAGGCTCCGGTGATCGAACAATGGAGAAGGAAGGACATGATCATGATGGCTCCGGTGACCGAATGCCGGAGGAAGAAGGAGACCATGATGATGGCTCCAGTGATCGAACGACGGAGGGAGCTGTTGCAAAGTCTGGTGAGGTATATATAGTAATTAAGCCTGTGCTGACTAGCTAATTGATGCATTAATTGTTTTGGTATGTACATATATTAACTCTTCTTTCTTCTTTTAAAGCCCTCCGGATCGAGCCAAACTTCGGTAATGAGACGAGGCCCGAAGAAAAGGTTGCGTCAGGATGAAAGGATCACGATCACAGCAATCGCGAACGATGGCCAGCCGATTGAACTGAGGCGGACCAAGGATGTATTTTCTGCTCAGTGCGGAGCTATTGTTAGGGACAGCATCCCGATCAGCATCCAGCTATGGAATAAGCCTAAGAACGAAGACCCTCAAGTTTCTTATGTCATCGATAGATAGAAAGATGATCTTTGGACCTCGCTGAAGGCAAATTTCACCCTACCGCCAGAGGAGGATCCGGATAAGCCAGTTATAGAGCCATTGGTCAAGGCGTGTGCTCTTAAGAAGATGGCAGATCTATTCAGGAGGTGGAAGAATGAGTTGAAATCAATGTTTGTCGACAAAGGGAAGACTCCAGAATTCACCGGCCGATTTGAGAAGATAAGAGATCACTGACCCGCATTTGTGGCCTACAAGACATCGGACAAGAGTAAGAAGATGTCAGAGACAAATAAGATAAATGCTGCAAAGAAGAAGTTTCACCATCGCACAGGGTCAGGTGGCTACCTCAAAGCCCGGCCGCTATGGGACAAAGCTGAGAATGCCTGCTTGCTAAAGGGGTCGAACCAAAGACATTGAACTGGCCAGACCATTCAAGGAGTTGGTTCTTCGGGGTTGGGGGAACCTTGGACCCTGAAACAGGGAAGTGTGTTTGGACGGACGAGCAACTTGCAATACCCGTCAAGAAGCTTCAGAAGTGTATCGCCGCACCGTAGCAAGGGACGTTCATTCCCGACAGAGAGAATGACGAGCTGACCGAGTCCCTCGGGAATCCTGAGTACCCTGGACGAACACGAGGCATGCCAGGCTCCGTTGCGTGGAAGGTTGGGTTTCCCAGCGCAGGCGGTTACAAAACCAGGGAGAGGAAGAGGAAACTGGTGAAGAGCGAACTGCAGAAGCTGAATGCAAGGGTACAAAAGCTAGAGGAACAAGTTGAGAGCCAGCGAGGTGCCGGAGCTACCCCAGAAGCTACCCTGCCATCTCAGCGGAGAAGCAGCGTGGCTTCCACCGAGCTCGTTCAGCAGCCTGACTTCACGGCTCCTAGCTACCCCGTGGATGCTATAACGGAGGCTCAGCATTGCCTGCTTATGACGCAATGGCAGCACCTCAAAGTCAAGGCGGCTGTCGGCTCTGTTGCACCTCTTGAACCCGACGCAACTTTTCACCGCCGTCCGATTCCACAAGGCTATGCTGTTGTGATGGTGGATGAAGTAACGAAGGGATTTGAGGAGCTCGAGCTTGACCACCCTACAGGTCAAGGGGATACTCAGCTGGGTCTTGCTCTGAAGACTCCATGTCTATGGCGGAAGGAGCACATCAAGCTTCCGAACTGGACGCCTCCGCCTCCGGCGAGTCAGGGCACTCCGCCTCCTCCTCCTCCGGCGAGTGATCAGGGCACTCTGCCTCCTTCTCCGGCTACTCCGGCGTGTGAGGGCGGCACTCCGCCTGCTCCGGTGCGTCCGAGCAGCCCACCTCCTCCTCCGCCTCGTCAGCAACGGCGGAAGACAGAAGCCACCGCTCCGGCTGCTCCGGCGCGTCGGAGCACTCCGCCGCCTTCTACTACTCGTCAGCAGCAATGGAAGAGAGACGCCGCCGCTGCGGCATCTAGCAGTACAGCCAGAGGCGGGAGGCAATACAGATGCGGTCCATCTCTCAAGCCTCTAGAGAAATTACCATACGAGACGACCGAGGAGGAAAACGCGAAGATCTGTAAAGCCCAAGTGACGGACTTTTTTGCAAAGAAACATCCACCTCCGGAGGAGAAGATAGATCCGGTGAAATTGAAGCACACTTTGGATGCCCTGAAGCGACCACCACCGCCTCCGCCACAAACCAACTATGAGTGCATTATTGAAAGGACATATAAGGAAGCGGACCGGTCGGGAAGTACTTGCAGTGATCGAAGGTTAGCAGAACGAAGAAGTGGGAAAAAAATTCCCCAGCTCGGCGAACAAGCGAACCAATCATGCCCCCCGCTCAAGGTGTCTAGCGATATCATTGCTAATCATCCGGGGATGCTGCCCGGTACCAATCCTGCAGATTACCTGCCCGACGATGCACATTTTGATACAATGGAGGTGGACGATTTCAAATACCGGTACGGGAAGCCTCTCGTCAAACATGGTCATCCTCCTCTAACAACGATGATGCGAAGATTCCATGAGTGGTACATGGACACCTGCAGCGGGTCTGGGAAGGATACTTTGATGCTGAGAGTTAAAGAGGAGCACGACCTCGTTGGAATTGATCTGTTGTCTGTTCCATTTGAGGAGTTCTTCCAGTTTTTCAATCAAAAGGCCCTCAATAAAATAAACGTCACTTGCTACTGTCTGTAAGTACTACTTCTGTAATTAAGTCTCTATATATAGCTCAGCTCTTTCATTGCATGTATATATAATTATCCTTACTATATTATGCAGATTGAAGATCGTCGAATGCAGAAAAGCACAAATCTATGATATTGGGTTCATTAACACAAATCTCATAGATGAATGGACGGTTAAATATAATGCCAAAGAAACCGAGGCCAACTTGCTACAATCGTTGCTTCGAAATCAAAACAAAGATAAAATACTCTTTCCTTACAACTTCAAGTGAGTGTTTCTATCTTGTGCATATTCGGTTTCCCTTATTACTCGAGGTTATAGTAATGTAATTGATGAGTTATGCATCCGTGCGCAGCTTCCACTTTATTCTCCTAGAGATTAAGCTTGAGCAAGGACTAGTAACCGTCTTAGACTCGAGACGAAAAGATCCCACGAAGTATGCGGCCATGACTAAAATGCTCGAGAAGTAAGTTCAATCGATCGTTATCGCACCATATCGGCAACTTTGTTCATTTCCTGATATCAAGTAATTGTTTTCTTTGTCTGGCAGGGTTTGGAAAGAGTTCACCGCAGAAGCTCCGGGACTGCCGGGGGAGCTCTGATTTACACACCCGAAAGTAAGTACTACTAGCTAGTTCCGCGCATCTCCCATTGATTCTAGCTAGTTTCATCAATACCATTTAGCATGCTTGCTTATCAGTTTGATTGACCTCTATTTCTTGTAAAGTGGTTGTGGCAGGAAGGCGTGAATGATTTTTGTGGATACTACATTTGCGAGTTCATCCGCCACATGACCTGTGAGCGGGGCTACTCTGAAAAACAATATGAAGTGCGTAAGCAATAATATTCACAATTTTATTTTATTACCATCATTTGTGTTGAGTTTCATTCATATATATGTATTGACCTCCTTCTTCAAATTAGATGTGGCAGATGCGGGATGAACTCCTACCACAAGATCGCATAAAAGCAATTCAAGAGGAATTGGCGGGATTCTTTCTTGACCACATCATCAATAAAGCCGGAGAATACCATGTGGAACTTGACATCAGATGTTAGGGATTGTAAGGGATCTTATATTGTATATATGTAGCTAGTAGCGTCGGATAGATAAACGAAAACTTGTTGTTCGACCAATCTCTCGGAGAAGGAGGAGGTCGATCACTTCTCTCTGTATATATATGTTCATGACGATATTGTATACTTAATGGTTTCCTTCATTTCCTTACTAGCTAGCGTGTTGCGAGTTCTCTCTATACGTATAGTATGTAGCGTCAACCAAGCACGGAGATAAGAGAGGTCACTTCTCTCTATTACCTAACTAACACAATATATGAAACCCCTAAACTAACCCTACAAAACCCCCAACCCCCCCCCCCCCTTTCAAAAAAAACCCCCAGCCCCTGAACTGCTGACGCGTGGATGCTTTTTGGTCCCGGTTGGTGCTACCAACCGGGACAAAAGGCCCTCCTACCTGGGCAAGCCGCAGCGGCCACGTGGAGCCCCATCTGTCCCGGTTCGTAGGCGAACCGGGACTAAAGGTATTGGGCTTTAGTCCCGACCCTTTAGTCCCGGTTCCAGAACCGGGACAAATGGGCCTCTGGAACCGGGACAAATGGGCCTTTTTCTACTAGTGTAGGATGTAATTGTTGGATGAAGAAGGCGCATCATGTACCCCAAAGGGTTAGAGAAAACATTATGTGAGATGATATAACTCATTTCAGAAAAGGTAGAATATTAATATACTATTGATGAATGATGATTGAGGATGCAGCTCGTGGATGGCAGATTCTAAAATAGTAACACTACTACAAAAGTTGGAATGCTTGTTAGAAAACAAATACTTGAAAGATATTGTTGTGGCATCAATCCCATTCATGAGAAGAGATCATGCAAAAAGTGGACTCCATAGGAGTGATATAAGGGCATATACGTCCTAGTCTGCTCTGTTGATTGAGTATGGTTATAAAAGAATCTTGGTTGTTGGACCTAAATTTTCTTTCAGTCTGTAAGAGACTGTCATTTGCATGACAATAAAGTGAAAACATCAATCCTTTGAAGCATGAAATTGGGTTATCTTCACTCTACGTACTCACATCAAAGGAGCACAAAAAATATGGGAAAATCTTACTATAATAAAAAAAGTTGAAATTGTAGATATGAACATGGATAAACAAAAAATCCACGGAGTCATTTCGTTGCCTCGTCGACAAGTGACAGTCTCGATATATGAGCATCATGGAGCTGCAATATCAGAACTAAAATAACACATGCATACAAGTGAAGTGCCATCATCCTTGGATGAGGTGAATGCCACAAAGGCGGTCAGAGATGCAAGGACGGTGAGCTTACACTTCTTTTTATATTGTATTTTTTATACTATATTTCATTAGGGCAGTTGCATGCAAAAACCTCAAAAAAGAATTACCATGCGAGCATGGCTTTAGATAGTCAAGCCTTAACATGTTAGATAATGAAGTCTTACTATCCTAGATAGAAATTGAGTATGGGATAAACAGATGATTGTTTTTTAATTCAGTCTAATCTGTAGATAGAAATTAAGAACTGATACAAGGAAAATAATCCATAAACTATCAAAGTGGTATTGCTAACCTTACAATGGTGAAGGCATACATGATAGAGGAGTGCCTCCTGCTTGCTCCTGCTCGCAGCTGATGAAAGTATAGCTGCGTCCATGTAGGGCAGAAGCGTGGCGGGCTGGCGGCCATCGACCTGGGAACGCCCAGGCCGTGTGGTGAGCTGACAAGCTGTGGACTCCTGCTGGGCGCCACCGCTCGAGGTGATGAGTGGCGCCGCCGCTCGATGTCGAGGTCCGAGTAGCAGAAACGCTCCACCTTGTCCTTTCCAGCTCGAGTTCCCCTTCCTCCCATCCATTGGTGCTCATCCTTTCATCTTCCTCTCCCCTCCGACCAGCACAGAGCAGCGAAACAGGGAGGTGAGGTGTGTAACATCCCCAGCCTCATACCACAGTGATCACCCTCTGACCATGCCAAGTCACCATGATTAACTATGCTTGATCATCATTGCATCATATCTCATTTCCAATTCCAATTCAAATTTAAATTCAAATACAAAGTAAAACTAAAAGTTGTTCAAATCCAGGAACTAAAATGTTCCTACTGTTGCAAATAATCCCAATGCAATTATAAAATTAGAACCAACCTCACCAAAATTCCCAAAATGCCCCTGGATTCTATTTTGGTGGTCCAGCAGCATTTATCTTGCCTTATTTAATTTCTAAAAATACATAGTCACTTCCAAATGCCTTGAAACATTTTTATGGCAGTGCCATAATTCACAAAGTATTTAAGTGGCCTAGTTCCACATTTATCAAAAGTGTTTTGGCAGCCCTAATTATTCTAGATAGCTTCTATTAATAAATAAAAGAAAAGCAGACAAACTGGAAAAAGGGAAAAGCTTACCTGGGCTTACCTGGCAGGCCCAGTTGGCCAGGCCCAGCCCACCTCCCCGGGTCGTCCCCCTCCTCCCGCACGCGTCAGCGCGCGCGCATCCGAACGACGCTCGCCTTGCTGTCGTCAATCCCACAGCTCTCCCGCCCGTTGAGGCCATCCTCGACGCCCTAGGGTTCCCCTCTCTCACTCCTCATCTCCACTCCTCCCCTCTCGCCTCAGATCCGCCGCTTCTTTCACCCCTGTGTGCCACCATGGCCATGGCCACCGCGTAGCCGCAACCACCGCCTCCCTCACGCCTCTTTGACCCATCCTCGAGCAGCGCCACCCTCGTCCACGTCGTCTGCGTGGAGCAGATCGAGCTGGGGACCACTACAACGACGCCGGCGACCCCGTCTTCTTCCCGGGACCCGAAGCACTCCGGCGAAGGATCCGGCCGCCCCAAGCCTCCCCGAGCCTGTTGCCTAGTCCCTAATCTCCCGCTGTAAGCCACTGCTCTTTTCCCCTCCTTGCTAGCCATCGTTTGCTGCCCCTAGCGGCCGTTCCCGTAGTGCCCGATCCCGCCACCGCGCGAGCTCATCGCCGGCGTGGCCACGGTAACCAATGGGTCCCGTGTGTATCACCATCGCGCTCGTCGCGCCGCATAGGCTTCACCTAGGCCATTAGTTTGACTCGAACATGTCCGCATCGCCGTTCGCCATCACGTCCGAACTCCACCGTCTGCCGACGAGCACGTAGACGTAGATGCGGTGCTCCTCCGGCCGCGCCATCGACCAGGATCGACGCGGCGTCGTCTCCCCGATCCAACGCGGGCAACCGCGCCGCACAATGGCCCCCTATATGCAAAACCCGACCACCTCACGACGCGCGCCGCCGCGGATTTGGTCGCCGGAGTGTTCTCCGGCGCCGGCGCCGACGTGGCCTGACCGGTGGGCCTCCCTGAGTCGCTGACATGTGGGTCCTAGGGGCACCGTTGACCGGGTTGACCTGGTCAACCGTGCTGACTGTGCTAGCACATCCACTGACACGTAGGTCCCACCTGAGTAATTAATTAAATTGCTAATTAAGTTAATCTGTTAATTAGTTTATATACTAATCCGTCACTGACACCTGGGGCCCACCCCTCTAATTAGTCTGTTAGTTTAGTTTAACTCGTTGTTAGACTAACAAAGGCTGACATGTGGGTCCCACTGGACCCACATGTCAGGTTTGACCAGTCAATGGTCACAGTTGACTGTTGATGTCAGTGTGATGTCATGCTGACATCATAAATCATTTTAGACAATTCTGTTAATATAAATAATTTCAGAAAATGTTAAAATCTTTAGAAAATCGTAGAAACTAAACCGTAGCTCGGATCGAAAAACTTTCTACATGAAAGTTGATCAGAACGACGAGACGAAGCTGAACGTGCCATCTACTTCCGTGTCGGGATCCTCTACGGAGGTGAACCCGCAACTTTTAGCTTGTTTCCGGTAGGTGAATAGTGCATATACACCGGTTAATAAATCCAACTTAAATCCTAAAATAACTAATATGACTTAGACATGTTTTTAGGCAACCCTGCAATGCGTGTTAGCATAGCAAGCTCTGTTTTACTTTGTCTGCCTTGTATTTATCAGTTCCTTCCCCCTCTTCTCTCTCGGTAGATACCGGTACCGACGCAGCCCCGGAGATCGACGACCCTGCCTTTGCCGCCGAGCAACCAGGCAAGCCCCCCCTTTGATCATCCCGATATCGCCCATTCTGTTTTCTCATGCTTGCATTAGATTTTGCTACTGTAATTGATTGCTCCTATTCTGATGCATAGCCTGCTTTTGTAACCTGCTTGTTGTTACCTTACCTGCCTTTTTCAAACTGCTTAGTATAGGCTGATTAGTGACCCATCAGAGACCCCACTTTGTCCCAACCGCCCCAATGGATTATCAGAAGACCGATCAACGGGATCGAAGACCAGGCCCTAGCACCGCACATCACCCCCTTAGTTGTACGACACTGCAGCGTTACTATCGAGTGCCGAGGGTGATACCTCGTTTAGCACTTCTGATGTTAACTCTATAGAGTAGCTATTCGCTCGTGGTCCTCGAGGGTGATTCCTCCTTCACCACTTCCGATAACGACGCTGTCGTGCAACATCTCAAGTGTGAACCCATCGAGGGTGATTCCTCCGAGTTCACCTTGACGGATACATCGAGTAGCAATCCAACGAGGGTGATACCTCGGATTCCCCAGATGTTATGGACACACGGATACTTGGACTTTACAACTGTTACTTGGAAAGGCGGGTCGACCCTGAGGGGTACCCGCGAGTGTTGTGGAGACGGGTTGACCTGGAGGGTGCCCGAGATATGAATACGAGGCGTGGCCGGGCATTCTTAGCCCTTGCCGCAAGTCCTCGAGACGGGGCGACGGGGTCACATCGATCAGGAGTCTCTGCTCGTTACCGCACTACAAAAACACTAACGATTTGGATATGTGATCTGAGTGGGCATCTGGCCCGATAGCACTAACCATCACGCGGGAATAGTTATGGGCACTCTGCATCGTATGCATCAGCCGAAAGCTCTGTCAGACGTCCAGTTCAGCAAGGTGGACGGGTCGGATCGTGCCGATGGGGCTGGTATCCACCCTGCACGCAACGACCCGGAGTGCACAGGGCGATGGCCCAAGGCCCCTGAGCGCTTAGGATGTAGACCGACGGGGACCTCTCTGCTGAGTTGTAGGTAGGGTTGCGGTATATTGTTTGACCGAGGCCTGGCATGACCCAGGAAAGTGTGTCCGGCCGGGGTTAAGCGAGCGTGGTGGGTAAGTTGGTGCACCCCTGCAGGGAAGAAAACATCTATCGATAGCCTGTCCTAAGGTAACGGACACTCGGAGTTGTATCCCGATCGATACAACTAGAACTTGAGATGATACCTGGATATGTGGCTCCGGGATCGCTTTCTCGCAGTGAGTCGAGGAAGGATCTCTGGGCGAGGTTGATAACACTACTACTATGGCTCTGGGATTGCTTTCTCGCAGGGAGTCGAGAAAGGATCTCTGGTTGAGGATGCTGACTATTACTACTATATACTATGCTTTTCTGTACTCTTCTAAATGCTGCAAGACGCTCGAAGATGCTTGAAGATGCTAGTCTTCGAGAGGACTAGGCTTTCCCCTCTATTTTGACATTTCTGCAGACCAGTCCACATATACAGCCTTCCTTTGATAATGTTGCATATGTAGTGTAGATCCTTACTTGCTGAGTACTTCGGATGAGTACTCACGATTGCTTTGCTTTCTTTTTCCCCCATATCTTATTGGCGAAACCAGATGAAGGAGCCCCTGAGACAGCTGCCCCGCCGGCGACCACTACTACTACCCCGAGTATGGATACTACTACGAGCAGGCGAGACGACCAGGAGTAGGTTCGGAGGGTCCCAGGCAGGAGGACTGCGCCTTTCGATCGTAGCTTTTCTTTTGTCCCACCTTGTTAAAGGCTTACCTCTTTGTCTTATGTCTGTACTCAGATATCTAACGCTTCCGCTGATGCTTGTTTGGCATCAAGGTTATGTATTCGAGCCCTCGAGGCCCTGGCTTGTAATATAATGCTTGTATGCCTTTATTTATGTTTTAGAGTTGTGTTGTGATATCTTCGAGTGAGTCCTTAGGCTTGATCGTGTGCATTTGCATGTATGATTAGTGCATGATTAAGCCGGGGGCATCACAGGTTGGTATCAGAGCCAACTGCCTATAGGAACCCCCTTTCCAACTCGTTGGCCGAAGTTGAGTCTAGTGGTCCAAAACTGTTTTACTAACTTGGCTGTGTGGCTTACGGGCCCACGTCGCCAATTGGGTGGTATTAGGATCTTTTATTCCTCTTCCTTGAAGGAAATATGCCCTAGAGGCAATAATAAAGTTGTTATTTATATTTCCTTATATCATGATAAATGTTTATTATTCATGCTAGAATTGTATTAACCAGAAACTTGATACATGTGTGAATACATAGACAAAACAAAGTGTCCCTAGTATGCCTCTACTTGACTAGCTCGTTAATCAAAGATGGTTAAGTTTCCTAGCCATAGACTTGTGTTGTCATTTGATGAACGGAATCACATCATTAGAGAATGATGTGATGGACAAGACCCATCCGTTAGCTTAGCACTATGATCGTTTAGTTTGTTGCTATTGCTTTCTTCATGACTTATACATGTTCCTATGACTATGAGATTATGCAACTCCCGAATACCGGAGGAACACTTAGTGTGCTATCAAACGTCACAACGTAACTGGGTGATTATAAAGATGATGTACAGGTGTCTCCGATGGTGTTTGTTGAGTTGGCATAGATCAAGATTAGGATTTGTCACTCCGTGTATCGGAGAGGTATCTCTGGGCCCTCTCGGTAATGCACATCACTATAAGCCCTGCAAGCAATGTGACTAATGAGTTAGTTGCGAGATGATGCATTACGGAACGAGTAAAGAGACTTGCTGGTAACGAGATTGAACTAGGTATGATGATACCCACGATCGAATCTCGGGCAAGTAACATACCGATGACAAAGGGAACAACGTATGTTGTTATGCGGTTTGACCGATAAAGATCTTCGTAGAATATGTAGGAGCCAATATGAGCATCCAGGTTCCGCTATTGGTTATTGACCGGAGATGTGTCTCGGTCATGTCTACATAGTTCTCGAACCCGTAGGATCCGCACGCTTAACGTTCAATGACGATTTGTATTATGCGTTATGTGATTTGATGACCGAAGATAGTTCGGAGTCCTGGATGAGATCACGGACATGACGAGGAGTATCGAAATGGTCAAGAGGTAAAGATCGATATATTGGAAGGCTATATTCGGACATCAGAAAGGTTCCGAGTGATTCGGGTATTTTTCGGAGTACAGGAGAGTTACGGGAATTCTCCGAGGGAAGTAGTGGGCCTTAATGGGCCATACGGGAAAGGAGAGAAGGGTGTCAAGGGGTGGCCGCGCGCCCCCCCATGGGCTGGTCCGAATTGGACTAGGAGGGGGCGGCGCCCCCCTCCTTCCTTCTCCCCTCTTCCTCCTTCCCTCCTTCTCCTACTAGGAATAGGAAAGAGGAGGGGAATCCTACTTGGACTGGGGAGTCCTAGTAGGATTCCCCACACCTGGCGCGCCCCCCTTGGGCCGGCCACCTCTTCCCTCCCCTCCTTTATATACGTGGCCAGGGGGCACCCCAATAGTACATCAAAGTTTCTCTTAGCCGTGTGCGGTGCCCCCCTCCACAGTTACACAACTCGGTCATATCGTCGTAGTGCTTAGGCGAAGCCCTGCGCCGGTAACTTCATCATCACCGTCGCCACACCATCGTGCTGACGGAACTCTCCCTCGGCCTCAACTGGATCAAGAGTACAAGGGACGTCATCGAGCTGAACGTGTGCTGAACACGGAGGTGCCGTCCGTTCGGTGCTAGGATCGGTCGAATCGTGAAGACGTACGACTACATCAACCGCATTGATAAACGCTTCCGCTTTCAGTCTACGAGGGTACGTGGACACACTCTCCCTGCTCATTGCTATGCATCTCCTAGATAGATCTTGCGTGAGCGTAGAATTTTTTTGAAATTGCATGCTACGTTCCCAACAGTGGCATCCGAGCCAAGTCTATGCGTAGATGTTATTTGCACGAGTAGAACACAAAGGAATTGTGGGCGTGGGTGTATAGATATTGCTTGCCGTTACTAGTTGTTACTTGGTTCAGCGGTATTGTGAGATGAAGCGGCCCGGACCGACATTACCCGTACGCTTACGCGAGACTGGTTTCACCGCTGCGAGCACTCGTTGCTTAAAGGTGACCGGCGGGTGTCTGTCTCTCTCACTTTAGTTGAACCGGTTTCAATGAAGAGGGTTCTTTTAGAAGATCAAAAAGCAATCACTACACCACATTGTGGTTTTGATGCGTAGGTAAGAACGGTTCTTGCTCGAAGCCCGTAGCAGCCATGTAAAACTTGCAACAACAAAGTAGAGGACGTCTAACTTATTTTTGCAGGGCTTGCTGTGATGTGATATGGTCAAGACATGATGTGATATAATTTTTTGTATGAGATGATCATGTTTTGTAACAGAGTTATCGGCAACTGGCAGGAGCCATATGGTTGTCGCTTTATTGTATGCAATGCAATCGCCATGTAATTGTTTTTACTTTATCACAAAGCGGTAGCGATAGTCGTAGAAGCAATAGTTGGCGAGACGACAACGATGCTACGATGGAGATCAAGGTGTCACGCCGGTGATGATGGAGATCATGATGGTGCTTCGATGATGGAGATCAAGAGCACAAGATGATGATGGCCATATCATGTCACATATTGAATTGCATGTGATGTTAATCCTTTTATGCATCTTATTTTGCTTAGTACGGCGGTAGCATTATAAGATGATCTCTCACTAAATTTCAAGGTACAAGTGTTCTCCCTGAGTATGCACCGTTGCGAAAGTTCGTCGTGCCGAGACACCACGTGATGATCGGGTGTGATAAGCTCTACGTTCACATACAACGGGTGCAAGCCAGTTTTGCACACGCAGAATACTCAGGTTAAACTTGACGAGCCTAGCATATGCAAATATGGCCTCGGAACACTGAGACCGAAAGGTCGAGCGTGAATCATAGAGTAGATATGATCAACATAGTGATGTTCACCATTGAAAACTACTCCATCTCATGTGATGATCGGACATGGTTTAGTTGATTTGGATCACGTGATCACTTAGATGATTAGAGGGATGTCTATCTAAGTGGGAGTTCTTAAGTAATATGATTAATTGAACTTAAATTTATCATGAACTTAGTCCTGATAGTATTTGCATATCTATGTTGTAGATCAATAGCTCGCGTATAGCTTCCCCATTTTTATTTATGATATGTTCCTAGAGAAAACTAAGTTGAAAGATGATAGTAGCAATGATGCGGACTTGGTCCGTGATCTGAGGATTATCCTCATTGCTGCACAGAAGAATTATGTCCTTGATGCACCGCTAGGTGACAGACCTATTGCAGGAGCAGATGCAGACGTTATGAACGTTTGACAAAGCTCAGTATGATGACTACTTGATAGTTTAGTGCACCATGCTTTACGGCTTAGAACCGGGACTTCAAAAATGTTTTGAATGCCACGGAGCATATGAGATGTTCCAAGAGATGAAATTGGTATTTCAGACTCATGCCCGTGTCGAGAGGTATGAGACCTCTGACAAATACTTTGCCTACAAGATGGCGGAGAATAGCTCAACCAGTGAGCATGTGCTCAGAATGTCTGAGTACTACAATCGCTTGATAAGTGATTGACAGAATTCTCTAGTCACTATCACCAAGTTACTAGAACTTCGTGATGAACTATAATATGCAAGGGATGACAAAAACGTTTCCCGAACTCTTCGCGATGCTAAAGGCTGCGAAGGTAAAGATCAAAAAGGAGCATCAAGTGTTGATGGTTTAAAAGACCACTAGTTTCAAGAAAAAGGGCAAAGGGAAGAAGGGGAACTTCAAGAAGAATAGCAAGCAAGTTGCTACTCCCGGGAAGAAGCCCAAGTCTGGACCTAAGCCTGAAAGTGAGTGCTTCTACTGCAAAGGGACTGGTCACTGGAAGCGGAACTGCCCCAACTATTTGGCGGATAAGAAGGATGGCAAAGTGAACAAAGGTATATTTGATATACATGTTATTGATGTGTATTTTACTAGTGTTCATAGTAACCCCAAGGTATTTGATACCGGTTCAGTTGCTATGATTAGTAACTCGAAACAGGTGTTGCAAAATGAACAGAGACTAGTTGAGGACGAGGTGATGATGTGTGTTGGAAGAGATTCCAAGGTTGATAAGATCACCATCGCACACTCCCTCTATTTTTGGGATTAGTGTTGAACCTAAATAAATGGTATTTGGTGTTTGTGTTGAGCATGAATATGATTGGATCATGTTTACAGCAAAAATAAATGTTATTTGGTGTTTGCGTTGAGCATGAATATGATTGGATCATGTTTATTGCAATACGGTTATTCATTTAAGTCAGAGAATAATTGTTGTTCTGTTTACATGAATAAAAACCTTCTATGGTCATACACCCAATGTAAATGGTTTATTGAATCTCGATCATAGTGATACACATATTCATAATATTGAAGCCAAAAAATGCAAAGTTAGTAATGATAGTGCAACTTATTTGTGGCACTGCCGTTTAGGTCATATTGGTGTAAAGCGCATGAAGAAACTCCATACTGATGGACTTTTGGAATCACTTGATTATGAATCATTTTGATGCTTGCGAACCATGCCTCATGGGCAAGATGACTAAAACTCCGTTCTCCGGAACAATGGAGCGAGCTACGGACTTATTGGAAATAATACATACCAATGTATGCGGTCCGATGAGTATTGAGGCTCGCGGCGGGTATCGTTATTTTCTGACCTTCACAGATGATTTGAGCAGATATGGGTATATCTACTTAATGAAACACAAGTCTGAAACATTTGAAAAGTTCAAAAATTTCAGAGTGAAGTGGAAAATCATCGTAACAAGAAAATAAAGTTTCTACGATCTGATCGCGGAGGCAAATATTTGAGTTACGAGTTTGGTCTTCATTTAAAACAATATGGAATAGTTTCGCAACTCACGCCACATGGAACACCACAGCATAATGGTGTGTCCGAACATCGTAACCGTACTTTATTAGATATGGTGCGATCTATGATGTCTCTTACCGATTTACCACTATCGTTTTGGGGTTATGCATTAGAGATAGCTGCATTCACGTTTAATAGGGCACCATCTAAATCCGTTGAGACGACACCATATGAACTGTGGTTTGGCAAGAAACCTAAGCTGTCGTTTCGTAAAGTTTGGGGTTGCGATGGTTATGTGAAAAAGCTTCAGCCTGATAAGCTTGAACCCAAATCGTAGAAGTGCGTCTTCATAGGATACCCAAAAGAAATTGTTGGGTACACCTTCTATCACAGATCTGAAGGCAAGATCTTTGTTGCTAAGAATGGATCCTTTCTAGAGAAGGAGTTTCTCTCGAAAGAAGTGAGTGGGAGGAAAGTAGAACTTGATGAGGTAATTGTACCTTCTCCCGAATTGGAAAGTAGTTCATCACAGAAATCAGTTCCAGTGATGCCTACACCAATTAGTGAGGAAGCCAATGATGATGATCATGAAACTTCAGATCAAGTTACTACAGAACCTCGTAGGTCAACCAGAGTACGTTCCGCACCAGAGTGGTACGGTAATCCTGTTCTGGAAGTCATGTTACTAGACCTTGACGAACCTACGAACTATGAGGAAGCGATGATGAGCCCAGATTCCGCGAAATGGCTTGAGGCCATGAAATCTGAGATGGGATCCATGTATGAGAACAAAGTATGGACTTTGGTTGACTTGCCCGATGATCGGCAAGCCATAGAGAATAAATGGATCTTCAAGAAGAAGACTGACGCTGATAGTAGTGTTTCTATCTACAAAGCTCGAATTGTCGCAAAAGGTTTTCGACAAGTTCAAGGTGTTGACTACGATGAGATTTTCTCACTCGTATCGATGCTTAAGTCTGTCCGAATCATGTTAGCAATTGCCGCATTTTATGAAATCTGGCAAATGGATGTCAAAACTGCAATCCTTGATGGATTTATTAAAAGAAGAGTTGTATATGATACAACTAGAAGGTTTTATCAATCCTAAAGGTGCTAACAAAGTGTGCAAGCTCCAGCGATCCATCTATGGACTGGTGCAAGCATCTCGGAGTTGGAAAATATTCTTTGATAAGTTGATCAAAGCATATAGTTTTATACGGACTTGCGGTGAAGCCTGTATTTACAAGAAAGTGAGTGGGAGCACTACAGCCTTTCTGATATGTATATGTGAATGACATATTGTTGATCAGAAATGATGTAGAATTTTCTGAAAAGCATAAAGGGGTATTTGAAAGGAGTTTTTTTTCAAAAGAAAGACCTCGATGAAGCTGCTTGCATATTGAGCATCAAGATCTATAGAGATAGATCAAGATGCTTGATAAGATTTTTCAATGAGTACATGCCTTGACAAGATTTTGAAGCAGTTCAAAATAGAACAGTCAAAGAAGGAGTTCTTGCCTGTGTTACAAGGTGTAAAATTGAGTAAGACTCAAAACCCGACCACGGCAGAAGATAGAAAGAGAATGAAAGTCATTCCCTATGCCTCAGTCATAGGTTCTATAAAGTATGCCATGCTATGTACCAGACCAGTTGTGTGCCTTGCTATGAGTTTAGCAAGGAGGTACAATAGTGATCCAGGAGTGGATCACTGGATAGCGGTCAATGTTATCCTTAGTCACCTAAGAGGACTAAGGATATATTTCTCGGTTATGGAGGTGTTAAAAGAGTTCGTCGTAAAAGGTTACGTTGATGCAAGCTTTTACACCGATCCAGATGACTCAGAGTCTCAATCTGGATACATATTGAAAGTGGGAGCAATTAGCTAGAGTAGCTCCATGCAGAGCATTATAGACATAGAAATTTGCAAAATACATACGGATCTGATTGTGGCAGACCCGTTGACTAAACTTCTCCCACAAGCAAAACATGATCACACCTTAGTACTCTTTGGGTGTTAATCACATGGCGATGTGAACTAGATTATTGACTCTAGTAAACCCTTTGGGTATTGGTCACATGACGATGTGAACTATCGGTGTTAATCACATGGCGATGTGAACTAGATTATTGACTCTAGTAAAGCCTTTGGGTATTGGTCACATGACGATGTGAACTATGGGTGTTAATCACATGGCGATGTGAACTAGATTATTGACTCTAGTAAACCCTTTGGGTGTTGGTCACATGGCGATGTGAACTATTAGTGTTAATCACATGGCGATGCACTAGTAGAAAATAGGGCTTTGGTTCGGGCCAGCCCAGCCCATTAGTCCCGGTTCAGTCACGAACCGGGACCCATGGGGGGCATACGTCCCGGTTCAGGCGCCCTGAGGGCCGGCCGGGGCCTCGTGTGCATTGGTCCCGGTTCGTCTGGACCCATTTGTCCCGGTTCCTGGCACGAACCGGGACCAATGGGCCTCGCTCCTGGCCCACATCCATTGGTCCCGGTTCGCGGCTTGAACCGGGACAGAAGGGGGGCCTTTAGTCCCGGTTCCACGCACGAACAGGGACCAATGAGGTGGCTATATATACCCCATCACCAGCGAGCGGAGCACTCCACACTGCTCTGTTTTTTCTGGCCGGTGAGGGGAGAGCTTTGTGGTGCTCTAGCTCACCTCCTATGCACATGAGGTGTTTGATGAAATGCCCGAGCCACACTATTTAAGCTTTCTCCTCTCGAAGCTCGACCTTCAAGCTCCATTTTCCTCAAGATTTGTCTAGGTTTAGCGGTCCGTCATGTCCCGTCCCCGTCTTCACCACCGTCGATCGCCCGTGCCGATCTCGTCGCCGGCATAACCGTGGTGAGCCTCTTGTTCTTATCTTCTTTCTAAAAGAAAAACATTCTCGTCGCCGGTTTTTTACACACTTAATTATATATAATGCACGCAGATGAACCGGCAATGGATGTACGGTGACAGACGCACCTCCGAGTACATTAAGGGCGTGCATAATTTTCTCGAAGTGGCTGAGGCAAACAAGCAGAATGGTTTTATGTGTTGTCCATGCCCTATATGTGGGAATACGAAGTCTTACTCTGACCGGAAAATCCTTCACACCCACCTGCTTGAGAAGGGTTTCATGCCACACTATAATGTTTGGACCAGGCACGGAGAAATAGGGGTTATGATGGAAGACAGCGAAGAAGAAGAGGACGATGACAACTATGTGCCCCCTGAATACGGTGATGCTGCAACGGGGGAAGCTGAAGATCAAGAGGAACCAGACGATGTGCCCGATGATGATCTCCACCGGGTCATTGTTGATGCAAGGAGACAGTGCGAAAGTGAAAAGGAGAAGCTGAAATTCGATCGCATGTTAGAGGATCACCAAAAAGGGTTGTACCCCAATTGCGAAGATGGCAACACAAAGCTCGGTACCGTACTGGAATTGCTGCAGTGGAAGGCAGAGAATGCTGTGCCTGACAAAGGATTTGAGAAGCTACTGAAAATATTGAAGAAGAAGCTTCCAAAGGATAACGAATTGCCCGACAGTACGTACGCAGCAAAGAAGGTCGTATGCCCTCTAGGATTGGAGGTGCAGAAGATACATGCATGCCCTAATGACTGCATCCTGTACCGCGGTGCGTACGAGGATTTGAACGCATGCCCGGTATGCGTTGCATTGCGGTATAAGATCAGACGAGATGACCCTGGTGATGTTGACGGAGAGCCCCCCAGGAAGAGGGTTCCTACGAAGGTGATGTGGTATGCTCCTATAATACCACGGTTGAAATGTCTGTTCAGAAACAAAGAGCATGCCAAGTTGATGCGATGGCACAGAGAGGACCGTAAGAAAGACAGGAAGTTGAGAGCACCCGCTGACGGGTCGCAGTGGAGAAAAATCGAGAGAAAGTACCGGGAGGAGTTTGCAGGTTACGCAAGGAACGTATGGTTTGGTTTAAGCGCGGATGGCATTAATCCTTTCGGGGAGCGGAGCAGCAATCACAGCACCTGGCCCGTGACTCTATGTATCTATAACCTTCCTCCTTGGCTGTGCATGAAGCGGAAGTTCATTATGATGCCAGTACTCATTCAAGGCCCTAAGCAACCCGGCAACGACATTGATGTGTACCTAAGGCCATTAGTTGAAGAACTTTTACACATGTGGAATGGAAACGGTGTACGTGTGTGGGATGAGCACAGACAGCAGGAATTTGACCTGCATGCGTTGCTGTTTGTAACCATCAATGATTGGCCTGCTCTCAGTAACCTTTCAGGACAGACAAACAAGGGATACCACGCATGCATGCACTGTTTAGCTGACACCGAAAGTATATACCTGCACAAATGCAGGAAGAAAGTGTACCTGGGGCATCGTCGATTTCTTCCGACCAACCATCAATGTCGAAAGAAAGGCAAGTATTTCAAAGGCGAGGCAGATCACCGGAAGAAGCCCGCCATGCGTACAGGTGATCACGTACTAGCTATGGTCAATGATTTACACGTAATCTTTGGAAAGGGTCCCGGCGGACTATCTGTTCCGAATGACGCTGAGGGACGTGCTCCCATGTGGAAGAAGAAATCTATATTTTGGGACCTACCCTACTGGAAAGACCATGAGGTCCGCTCTTCAATCGACGTGATGCACGTGACAAAGAACCTTTGCGTGAACCTGCTAGGCTTCTTGGGCGTGTATGGAAAGACAAAAGATACACCGGAGGCACGGGAGGACCTGCAACGTTGGCACGAAAAAGACGGCATGCCTCCAAAGCAGTATGAAGGTCCTGCCAGCTACGCTCTTACCAAAGAAGAGAAGGAAATCTTCTTTGAATGCCTGCTCAGTATGAAGGTCCCGTCTGGCCTCTCATCGAATATAAAGGGAATAATAAATATCCCAGAGAAAAAGTTCCAGAACCTAAAGTCTCATGACTGCCACGTGATTATGACGCAACTGCTTCCAGTTGCATTAAGGGGGCTTCTACCGGAAAACGTTCGATTAGCCATTGTGAAGCTATGTGCATTCCTCAATGCAATCTATCAGAAGGTGATCGATCCAGAAATCATACCAAGGCTACGGAGTGATGTGGCGCAATGTCTTGTCGGTTTCGAGCTGGTGTTCCCACCATCCTTCTTCAATATCATGACGCACGTCCTAGTTCATCTAGTCGACGAGATTGTCGTTCTGGGCCCCGTATTTCTACACAATATGTTCCCCTTTGAGAGCTTCATGGGAGTCCTAAAGAAATATGTCCGTAACCGCGCAAGGCCAGAAGGAAGCATCTCCATGGGCCATCAAACAGAGGATGTCATTGGGTTTTGTGTTGACTTCATTCCTGACCTTAAGAAGATTGGTCTCCCTCAATCGCGGTATGAGGGGAGACTTACTGGAAAAGGCACGCTAGGAGGGGACTCAATAATATGCAGGGATGGGCATTCTTGGTCTCAAGCACACTACACAGTTCTACAGAACTCTACCTTGGTGACCCCGTATGTCGATGAACACAAGAACATTCTGCGCTCCAAACACCCGGAGCAGTGTGACGACTGGATTACATGTGAACACATCAGGTCTTTCGGCAGTTGGTTGCAAACACGTCTCAGAGGTGACAACACTGTTTCTGATGAGCTGTACTCGTTGTCCAGGGGACCATCTTCCACTGTATTGACTTACAAAGGATACGAGATAAATGAGAATACATTTTACACGATCGCCCAAGATCAAAAGAGCACCAACCAAAACAGCGGTGTCCGCTTTGATGCAGCAACCAAGAGGGGAAAGGACACATATTATGGTTACATAGTGGACATATGGGAACTTGACTACGGACATGATTTTAAGGTCCCTTTGTTTAAGTGCAAATGGGTCAATCTGTCAGGAGGTGGGGTACAGGTAGAGCCACATTACGGAATGACAACAGTGGATCTAAACAATCTTGGGTACACAGACGAACCATTCGTCCTAGCCAATGATGTGGCGCAGGTTTTCTATGTGAAGGACATGTCTACCAAACCGAGAAAAAGAAAAGATAAGGAAGCGAATACATCATACGATGAGCCAAAGCGCTACATAGTTCTTTCAGGGAAATGAGACATCGTGGGAGTGGAGGGTAAGACAGACATGTCTGAAGATTATGAAAAGTTTCATGAAATTCCTCCCTTGAAAGTCAAGGCTGACCCAAGCACCCTGTTAAGCGATGAAGAATATCCATGGTTACGGCGCAATAAGCAAAGGACACAAGCGAAGAAAAAGTGAAGACAGATGAAGTCAGAAAGGGTTGAAAATTAATGATATGGCTTTGAATGGTTCATTTTGAGCACACAAAAAGTGTGGAGTTCAAATAAGTTCAAAAAATGAAATCCCTTTGTAACAGATGAGTTTTTGTCCGAAACCCTGATACTTCGAAAGAGATTGTCCATTTGGTACACGAAGTGCATCCAGCTTTTGCCGTAACCCTCTCAACTTTTTAGCACATGCTACGTGGGTGAAATGATGATATCATGCCAATTTTCAACCTCTTCAGAGTTCATGTGAAGTGCTTTTCAATTTCAGGGTCATTTAGCTCAAAAAAATCAGTAAATGCATGAAAAATAACAGATGAAGTTTGAAAGGGTTGAAAATTGATGATGTGGCTTTGAATGGTTCATTTTGAACACACAAAAAGTCTGGAGTTCAAATAAGTTCAAAAAAATGAAATCCCTTTGTAACAGATGTGTTTTCGTCCGAAACCCTGATACTTCGAAAGAGATTGTCCATTTTGTACACGAAGTGCATCCAGTTTTTGCCGTAACCCTCTCAACTTTTATGAAACTCTAATAGCAAAAATAATAAACTAAAAGAATGAACTAGAAAACTTTAATGAAACTCTAATAAAAAAAGAATGAACTAGAAAACTTTAACGAAACTCTAATAGCAAAAGGAATCAACTAAAATTTATGCAACTAAAATTATCAAAGTATTTTCTGTTCAAAACATTAAAAGCAAAAAGAATTTTCATAAAGAACTTTTTTTGTTAGAAACTTTTAAAGCAAAAGGAATTATCATAAAGATTTTTTTTGTTAGAAACTAAAATAACAAAAACTATTTTTGAATATAATGATAAAACACAGTAATATTAAATAGCAGGAAAAAGAATCACTCCAAAATCTATTTTTATAGTAAAGTTAATCACAAACTAGTGATTCACACAAATTTCAAAGAATTCAAATTTAAACTATTCAAATTGGAAAACTAATGGCACTAACAGCAAGTTTATAATTTTTATTACCTAAAAGCAAAAAGAATCACTGGAAAACAGTTTGTATTTTGTTGTAAGTAGAAACAAAATAAAATAAATAAAGCAAAAAAGAAAACAGAAAAACTAGAAAAAAATAAAAAAAAATGCCACCTACTGGGCCACCACGGCCTGAATACGACTAGAAACCCATCCATGGGCCAGGATTCAGGCCCGCAGAGGCCCAGCAGGCCCACGGCAAAGAGTAGCAGAGAAGGCCCGAAAGCCTGCAGTTGAGAGGAGCTCGAGAGGGTCGGTGTAGCAGCGCTTATAAACCACTCTCGAGCTCTCTCAACTAGAGAGGTGGGACTAAACATCCCACCGCACCGCGCTAACGCAAGGCCTTTGGTCCCGGTTGGTAGCAGCAACCGGGACGAAAGGGGGGGCATTGGTCCCGGTTGGTGGAACAAACCGGGACCAATGCCCCCCTTTGGTCCCGGTTCGTGCCACCAACCGGGACCAAAGGTCTCTGTTTCCCGCCCACAGAGACCTTTGGTCCCGGTTGGTGGCACGAACCGGGACCAAAGGGTGGCATTCGTCCTGGTTTATGCCACGAACCGGGACCAATGCTCTGTGTATATAAGCAGGACTTACGAATTTTTCAGTTTTCATCGATCATTTGCCCCCCGACAACGCCGAGCTCATCGACGCCGCCAGGCTGCCCGTGCTCACCGTCGCCGCCCCGAGGTCGCCGTCGCCGCCCGCTACTCGTCGCTATCGCCCCGCGCCCCTGCCCTGCCCCGATGCCGACGCCGTGCGCCCCTACCTCGACCTCGACGCCAACGCCGCCGCGCCCCTGCCCTGCCCCGACGCCCCGCCACGCCCCTACCCTGCCGTCAACGCCGCCGCACCAGTGCCCGCCGGCCAGGCCGGTACTCCCTCCTCCCTCCCACCCCTCTCCTCTGTCCTTCCTCCATGTATGTGATGATGGTGAAGTTGGTTCAGTGCAAAAATTCAGCCATGTCCACAAGGTGTTTGATGAAATGCTAGGGCTTGCTAGGGAACTTTGTTTTGTGTGAAACTTGGCAGGATGATGTCTCCTTGGATGTTAGTGAAGATGGTTAAGTTGGTTTGATAAAAGGAAAAACTTCTTAGTGCAAGTTTTATTAAAATTTAGTGCTGTACAGAAACTATATGAATTTTTTTGATGGACTTGCTAGATGAAATTGGGGCTGCCCTTATGGACTTAAGGGTTTAGTTGGAAGGACTACAAGATGTAAAAAATTCAGAATTTTTTTAGCAAGGAAAAATTGGGTTGTAGTTCAATGCCAAGATTGGACCAAAATTGATGTTTTTGTTCATAGCATTTTTTTGTCCATGTATGTATGTATGTATGGTTGGATGGATATGGATGTATATACAAAATGTTCATATATGATGTTTTTTTTGTTCATAGCAATTTTTTTCCACGTATGTATAATTTATGTATGTATGTTCATATATGCAAAAGTTACATTTAAGAAAAAATAAGAAAAAATATGTATGTTCATATGCAAAGAATATGCAAAAGTTAGAATTTTTATGTTCATAGAATTTTTATGATTTTTTTTTTGTTCATAGAATTTTCTTTGTCAATTTATGTATATGTATAGGAAAATTGTGCATGATCAAAGTCATTTATGTCAAAGTTTGCGATATACCCCCTCCCCGATAACATTTTTTTTATATGATGAATTTTTTTAATAGCCATATATATATATGTGGCTATACGTATGTATGGATGTTCATAGAATTTTTTTATATGTATGTGGCTATATGTATGTCGTTGTCGATATAGCCCCTCCCCGATAACTTCGACATGAGGGGGGGTCGATATACCCCCTCCCCGATAACATTTTTTTTTCTAAGTTACTAATGTAAAATGTTCACCCCCCTCTCGATATACCGGGCGACCAACTCTCGAGGACACCCAAACCCTAGAAAAAAAGCGTTGTCGATCTCCTACCCCCTCCCGCCCCTACCCGACAAACTCTCGAGGCCACCCAAACCACTAGAAGATAACTCCGGTAACTTCGACATGAGGGGGGATGTCGATCAACCCCCTCTCGCCCGAACAAGTCTATGTATTATTTTATATCGCGGTGGACATATATCAAAGTTTGATCATATGTCAAAGTTTGAATTTTGACATATGCAACATTTGATCATATATCAAAGTTTGATCATATGTCAAGGTTTGAATTTTGACATATGCAACATTTGATCATATGTCAAAGTTTGATCATATGTCAAAGTTTGAATTTTGACATATATAGATTTATCAAGAATGCCCCCATGTTTTTTTTTCTTTTTTTTCCTTTGTTCAAGTTGAATTATGTTATGGAGATTATTGGAGATTATGTAATGCTCTATATATGCTATGTATATGCTCTTTTTGAAATTTTAGGTATATGCTCTGTATATGCTCTTTTTTTCATTTTTAGAAAAATATTGGAGATTATGTAACGCTCACAAAAAAGTCTATTTTTTGTTCATAAGGAAGTTATGTATGTATGTTCATATGCAAAAGTTACATTTAAGAAAAAAGAAAATGTATGTATATCATATGCAAAGAATATGCAAAAGTTAGAATTTTTATGTTCATAGAATTTTTTTTGGTGATATTGTAGAATATGAACCTTTTGAATATTGATGGATGGATGGATGAACATTTTGTTAGATAATTTTTTCTGTAGATATATATGAAAACTTGGTCAAATTTTTTTGTAGTAGATGATGATGATGATATGAAAACTTGGTCAATTTTTTTGTTCAGAGATGTTTTTGTTCATGATGAGGGGGGTGGGGGTCGATGTAATATGTATTATATATGATGTAATTTTTATTCATATATATATATATATATAATGTAATTTTTGTCAATGTATATATGTATGTGGTAGCTATATAGCATGATGAGGGGGTGGGGGTTGATATACCCCCTCCCGATAACTTCGACATGAGGGGGGGGGGGGGTCGATATACCCCCTCCCCGATAACTTCGACATGAGGGGGGGTCGATATACCCCTTCCCCGATAACTTCGCCGCGTGCTCCCCCGAGCTCGGCCTTGCTCTGCCACTGCTCCATGGTCGCCGCCCCCCATCGCCCAAACCCTAGAAGCGTTGTCGAGGCCACCCCAAACCGTAGAAGCGTCGAGCTAGCTAGGTCTACGTTTGCACTAATATATCCATCTGTCTTGTTTGTATATTAATTGCCATGTTGTAATATTTGCAGAAACTATGGAGCACCGAGACATCGAAGCAGAACAGTTGTTGGGGGACATAATCCTCGGCGGAGGTGATGTCTTGTCGTTTCTCAACGACACCGATGGTCTGGAAGGAGAGGGTGAAGCAGGCTCTGGTGATCGAACAATGGAGGTGGAAGGACATGATTATGATGGCTCCGGTGACGGAATGCCGGTGGAAGAAGGAGACCGTGATGACTGCTCCGGTGAGCGAACGGAGGAAGGAGATGTTGCAAAGTCCGGCGAGGTATATATATTAATTAAGCCTGTGCTGACTAGCTAATTGATGCATTAATTGTTTTGGTATGTACACATATTAACTCTCTTCTTTCTTCTTTTCTAGCCCTCCGGATCGAGCCAAACTTTGGTAACGAGACGAGGCCCGAAGAAAAGGTTGCGCCAGGATAAAAGGTTCACGATCACAGCAATCAAGGGCGATGGCCAACCGATTGAACCCAGCCGGACCAAGGAAGCATTTTCTGCTCAGTGCGGGGTTCTTGTTAGGGACATGATCCCGATCAGCATCCACCAATGGAATAAGCCTAAGAGCGAAGACCCTCAAGTGTCTGTTGTCAACGATAGACAGAAAGATGATCTTTGGACCGCGCTGAAGGCAAATTTCACCCTACCGCCAAAGGAGGATCCGGATAAACCAGTTATAGAGCCATTAGTCAAGGCTCATGCTCTTAAGAAGATGGCAGATCTATTCAGGAGGTGGAAGAATGAGTTGAAATCAACGTTTGTCGACAAAGGGAAGACTCCAGAATTCACCGGCCGATTTGAGAAGATAAGAGATCACTGGCCCGCATTTGTGGCCCGCAAGACATCGGAGAAGAGTAAGAAGATGTCAGCGACAAACAAGAAAAATGCTGCAAAGAAGGAGCATCATCATCGCACGGGGTCAGGTGGCTACCTCAAAGCCCGGCCGTTGTGGGACAAGGCTGAGAAGGACCTGCTTGATAAAGGGGTCGAACCAGAGACATTGAACTGGCCAGACCGTTCAAGGACTTGGTTCTTCGGGGTTGGGGGAACCTTGGACCCTGAAACAGGGAAGTGCCGTTGGACGAAGGAGCAACTTGAAATACCCGTCAAGAAGCTTCAGAAGTATATCGCCGCAGTGCAACAAGGGACGTTCCTTCCCGACAGAGAGAACGACGAGCTCACAATGGCCCTCGGGAATCTTGAGCACCCAGGACGAACACGAGGCACGGCAGGCTCCGTTGCGTGGAAGGAAGGGTTTCCCAGCGCAGGCGGTTACAAAACCCGGGAGAGGAGGAGGAAAGTGGAGCTGACCGAACTGCAGAAGCTGAATGCAAGGGTACGAGCGCTAGAGGAACAAGCACTAGTTCAGAGGCAGCGACCTGCCGAAGCTACCCCAGAAGCTACCCCACCATCTCAGCGGAGAAGCAGTGTGGCTTCCACCGAGCTCCTTCAGTAGCCTCACTTCACGGCTCCCAGCTACCCCGTGGATGCTATCACAGAGGTTCAAGATTGCCACCTTATGGCGCAATGGCAGCACCTCAAAGTCAAGGCGGCTGTCGGCTCTGTTGCACCTCCTCAACCCGGCGCAACTTTTCACTGCCTTCCGATTCCAGAAGGCTATGCTGTTGTGATGGTCGATGAAATAACGGAGGGATTTGAGGAGCTCGAGCTTGACCACCCTACCGGTGAAGGGGAAACTCAGCTGGGTCTTGCTCTGAAGACTCCATGTCTATGGCGGAAGGAGCTCATCAACCTTCCGAACTGGACGCCTCCGCCTCCTCCTCCGGCGAGTCAGGGCACTCCACATCCTCCTCCGCCTCCTCCTCTGGCGAGTGATCAGGGCACTCCGCCTCCTTCTCCGGCTGCTCCGGCGCATGGTGGCACTCCGCCTCCTTCTCCAGCTGCTCTGGCGCGTGGCGGCACTCCGCCTCCTTCTTCGCCTGCGCCGGCGCGTCCGAGCAGCCCGCCTTCTTCTCCGCCTCGTCAACAACAGCGGAAGATAGCCGCCGCCACTCCGGCTGCTCCGGCGCGTCGTAGCACTCCGCCTCCTTCTCCGCCTCGTAAGCAACGAAGGAAGACAGCCGCAGCCGCTCCGGCTGCTCGGCCGGCGTCTAGCAGTACAGCCAGAGGCGGGAGGCAATACAAATTCGGTCCATCTATCAAGCCTCTAGATAGATTACCATACGAGAAGACCGAGGAGGAAAACGAGGAGATTTGTCAAGCCCAAGTGAAGGACTTTTTTGCAAAGAAAAATCCACCTCCGGAGGAGAAGATGGATCCGGTGAAATTGAAGCGCACTTTGAAGAACCTGAAGCGACCACCACCGCCTCCGCCGGATGACAACCATGTCCACGCTCTGAAAAAGGCAGTGGAAGGAGCGCGCTGGTCGGGAACTACTTCAAGTGACAAAAGGTTACAAGAACGAAGAAGAGGGAAAAAATTCCCCAGCTCGGTGAACAGGTAAACCAATCGTGCCCCCCGCTCAAGGTGTCTAGCGATATCGTCGCAAATCTGCCGGGGATGCTGCCCGGTACCAATCCTGGTGATTACCTGCCCGACGATGCACATTTTGATACAATGAAGGTGGACGAACACAAATACCAGTACGGGAAGCCTCTTGTCAGACCTGGTGATCCTCCTCTAACAACGATGATGCGAAGATTCCATAAGTGGTACATGGACACCTGCAAGTCTGGGAAGGATATTTTGACGCTGAGAGTTAAAGAGGAGCACAACCTCGTTGGAATTGATTTGTTGTCTGTTCCATTTGAGGAGTTCTTCCAGTTTTTCAATCAAAAGGACCTCGATAAAATAATCATCACTTGCTACAGTTTTTAAGTACTATACTTCTGTAATTAAGTCTCTATATATAGCTCAGCTCTTTCATTGCATGTATATATAATTATCCTCACTATATTATGCAGATTGAAGATCGTCGAATGCAGAAATGAACAAATCTATGATATTGGGTTCATTAACACAAATCTCATAGATGAATGGATGGTTAAATATCATGCCAAAGAAACCGAGGCCAACTTGCTACAATCGTTGCTTCGAAATCAAAACAAAGATAAAATACTCTTTCCTTACAACTTCAAGTGAGTGTTACTGTCTTGTGCATATTCGGTTTCCCTTATTACTCGAGGTTATAGTAATGTAATTGATGAGTTATGCATGCATGCGCAGCTTCCACTTTATTCTCCTAGAGATTAAGCTTGAGCAGGGACTAGTAACCGTCTTAGACTCAAGACGAAAAGATCCCAAGGAGTATGCGGCCATGACTGAAATGCTCCAGAAGTAAGTTCAATCGATCATTATCGCACCATATCGGCAACTTTGGTCATTTCCTAATATCAAGTAATTATTTTCTTTGTCTCGCAGGGTTTGGAAAGTGTTCACCACAGAAGCTCCGGAACTGCCGGGGCAGCTGCGATTTACAAACCCGAAAGTAAGCACTACTAGCTAGTTCCGCGCATCTCCCATTGATTCTAGCTAGTTTCATCAATACCATTTATAATGCTTGATTATCAGTTTGATTGACCTTTATTTCTCGTAAAGTGGTTGTGGCAGGAAGGCGGGAATAATTTTTGTGGATACTACATTTGTGAGTACATCTACAACGCGACGACCTCTAAGCGGGGCTACTCTGAAAAACAATATGAAGTGCGTAAGCAATAATATTCACAATTTTATTTTATTACCATCATTTGTGTTGAGTTTCATTCATATATATGTATTGACCCCCTTCTTCAAATTAGATTTTGCAGATGCGGGATGAACTCCTACCACAAGATCGCATAAAAGCAATTCAAGAGGAATTGGCGGGATTCTTTCTTGACCACATCATCAATCCAGCCGGAGAATACCATGTGGAACTTGACATCAAATGTTAGGGATTGTAAGAGATCTTATATTGTATATATGTAGCAAGTAGCGTCGGATAGATATACGAAAGCTTGTTGTTCGACCAATCTCTCGGAGAAGGAGGAGGTCGATCACTTCTCTCTGTATATGTTCATGACGATCTTGTGTACTTAATGGTTGCCTTCATTTGCTTACTAGCTAGCGTGTCGAGTCCTCTCTATACGTATAGTACGTAGCATCGACCAAGCACGGAGATAAGAGAGGACACTTCTCTCTAGCTATTAGCTAGCTAATACAATATATGAAAGCCCTAAATTAACCCTACAAAACCCCCAAAACCCCCAACACCCCCCCCCCCCCCCTTTCAAAAAAATACAAAAACCCCAGCTCCTGAGCTGCTAACACGTGGATGATCTTTGGTCCCGGTTGGTGTTACCAACCGGGACTAAAGGCCCTCCTCTTTGGGCTCGCCGCAGCGGCCACGTGGAGCCCCATCTGTCCCGGTTCGTATAAGAACCGGGACTAAAGGTGTTGGGCTTTAGTCCCTACCCTTCAGTCCCGGTTCCCGAACCGGGACAAATGAGCCTTATGAACCGGGACAAATGAGCCTTTTTCTACAAGTGATGTGAACTAGATTATTGACTCTAGTGCAAGTGGGAGACTGAAGGAAATATGCCCTAGCGGCAATAATAAAGTTGTGATTTATATTTCCTTATATCATGATAAATGTTTATTATTCATGCTAGAATTGTATTAACCGGAAACTTGATACATGTGTGAATACATAGACAAAACAAAGTGTCCCTAGTATGCCTCTACTTGACTAGCTCGTTAATCAAAGATGGTTAAGTTTCCTAGCCATAGACATGTGTTGTCATTTGATGAACGGGATCACATCATTAGAGAATGATGTGATGGACATGACCCATCCGTTAGCTTAGCACTATGATCGTTTAGTTTGTTGCTATTGCTTTCTTCATGACTTATACATGTTCCTATGACTATGAGATTATGCAACTCCCGAATAACGGAGGAACACTTAGTGTGCTATCAAACGTCACAACGTAACTGGGTGATTATAAAGATGCTATACAGGTGTCTCCGATGGTGTTTGTTGAGTTGGCATAGATCGAGATTAGGATTTGTCACTCCGTGTATCGGAGAGGTATCTCTGGGCCCTCTCGGTAATGCACATCACTATAAGCCTTGCAAGCAATGTGACTAATGAGTTAGTTGCGAGATGATGCATTACGGAACGAGGAAAGAGACTTACTGGTAACGAGATTGAACTAGGTATGATGATACCCACGATCGAATCTCGGGCAAGTAACATACCGATGACAAAGGGAACAACGTATGTTGTTATGCGGTTTGACCGATAAAGATCTTCGTAGAATATGTAGGAGCCAATATGAGCATCCAGGTTCCACTATTGGTTATTGACCGGAGATGTGTCTCGGTCATGTCTACATAGTTCTCGAACCCGTAGGATCCGCACGCTTAACGTTCGATGACGATTTGTATTATGAGTTATGTGATTTGATGACCGAAGATAGTTCGGAGTCCCGGATGAGATCACGGACATGACGAGGAGTCTCGAAATGGTCGAGAGGTAAATATCGATATATTGGAAGGCTATATTCGGACATCGGAAAGGTTCCGAGTGATTCGGGTATTTTTCGAAGTACCGGAGAGTTACGGGAATTCGCCGGGGGAAGTAGTGGGCCTTAATGGGCCATACGGGAAAGGAGAGAAGGGCCTCAAGGGGGGGCCGCGCGCCCCCCATGGGCTGGTCCGAATTGGACTAGGAGGGGGCGGCGCCCCCCTCCTTCCTTCTCCCCTCTTCCTTCTTCCCTCCTTCTCCTACTAGGAATAGGAAAGAGGAGGGGAATCCTACTTGGACTGGGGAGTCCTAGTAGGATTCCCCACACCTGGCGCGCCCCCCTTGGGCCGGCCACCTCTTCCCTCCCCTCCTTTATATATGTGGCCGGGGCACCCCAACGGTACATCAAAGTTTCTCTTAGCCGTGTGCGGTGCCCCCCTCCATAGTTACACACCTCGGTCATATCGTCGTAGTGCTTAGGCGAAGCCCTGCGCCGGTAACTTCATCATCACCGTCGCCACACCGTCGTGCTGACGGAACTCTCCCTCGGCCTCAACTGGATCAAGAGTACGAGGGACGTCATCGAGCTGAATGTGTGCTGAACACGGAGGTGACGTACGTTCGGTGCTAGGATCGGTCGGATCGTGAAGACGTACGACTACATCAACCGCGTTGATAAACGCTTCCGCTTTCGGTCTACGAGGCTACGTGGACACACTCTCCCCGCTCGTTGCTATGCATCTCCTAGATAGTTCTTGCGTGAGCATAGAAATTTTTTGAAATTGCATGCTACGTTCCCTAACATTCCTTACTCTGGAATTCTGATCTCTCGTCTATTCGGGTTAAAGATTTTGCTAACTCTAACACTAGGTTCTCGTAACCGCTTCCTCCCGGAGAGCCCCCCCCCCCCTCATTCCAGAAGATGGCATGTCATCATCAGAAGACTCCGAAGATACTCCTCGAAGTTCTCGAGACCCTTGAGCCCCCTGTTTTTGCAGTCCCCTATCACTAATAAATCCCCGTGGATAACTACACATCCTTGCCGTTTGTACATTCTTCCCCAGTTGCTCTGGTTATTACCAGATATCCCGAGATACTCTCCGTTGTCCTGAGCATCCTTTGTGCCTACTGCTTTGCAGCTTCTTTCGCACTGCGAGTAATTCTTCATACTTGCTGGGAACCGTTCATCCCCAGATGTTCATGTGTTTCCCAAATACTTTGAAATACTATCTGATCTCCCGAGAATCCTCTGCAGCCTATCGCTCTTGATTATCCTTGCCGGCCTGAATTAAGGTTAATTCCATATGTCTGGCAATATTCATTGGTATCCTTTGACACCATCATTTTGGTCTTATTGATTCAACATGAGTGCGAATGCACGCAATAATCAGTTGATCCTTTTAAAATTATCATTCCGGCTCAAACCTTATTCTGAACATGAGCTGGTTCTCGGTAAATCAATCCTCGATTGATTGGCCACCTAATTCTATTCAACATACTCTTATTTTTATCAGAGCGTCTGCCTCTGATCCCTCGATTTTGCAATCGTAAACCCTTCGTATTTAAGCTTCAGCTTATCCAGATGCTTCCATAAACCGATGCATTTGCATCCCTTCTTTTACTGGTTGAGTAGCGATAATCACATCAGATCCTTTGTGGACCACCTGATCTTTTGGTGGATTGCTATCCGGCAGCTCCTTCGTATTTTAAATCATTGACGACTTTCCCCCGATACACAATGCCTCTGGCGAATTGTATCATCTACTCCGTATCGCCAGCCCTTTGCTTTTGAGCGTACAGCTTTGTAAAATTATCCCGATGAGCTGAACCTAGGTTTTTCCCCAAAACATGCGAACCCAAAAGTTATGCGGGTTATATCTACTCGTGTTCCGTCGGATAAATTTTGAACTCTTACAACTTCATTAAAAGCGAGAAGTGAATGAAAGGTTATGCATTGAAGAAGTGGGAGTCGACCTTGAACCTTTATGTTCATGCCCATGGACCCGATGTAGAACTTACCATGGAAGCTGCACGTAAAAATAATTACTTCCTTGGTACAAGTTCATCCTGTATCTATGAATTGATCCTTTGCAATCGTGGTTCCGACCATATTTCCTCCTTGATTCCATTTCTCGTATAAGTTAAAATACTCATCCCTTGCAAATCATTTCCCCCGTCCAACTCTACTCTGATTTACCTTCCGGTATTAACCCTAGTATTTGTTACTGGGAAGTTTATTACCCCATCACATCATTCCTAGCCTGATTGATTATATTTTATCATGCCAACTTTTAACTGTGCTACCTGGTCCTTATGCCCGGAGCAACTTCCAACGATGAGCTAAGCTTGCGTCGATCTTCCTCATCTTATTATTTCACCTCGAACAGCCAGCTTGATTTCGAGCTTGTGTCGTGTCCGTAGTTCCAATAACCTTTCGCTTCGTCATTTCCTTGCTAAATGTCATCACGGTTCGATTGCATCCTCTTGTAACCCCTCGACAAATGTGATGTGATCACCGTCAACACTTTGACTTCTTCCAAGTTATCAATTGAATTCATGATGCGAAATATCATTCTTGCCCCTTGATGATCTGTGTTATCATGGACCACATCCTTGACTTCCTCCAACACTCACCTGAAGATGTTTTGCTCATACATTGAGTTTCTTGTTATTCTTGAAATTGTTCCTTCGTATCTCTTGTGATCTTCAGATCCAACCCTTACTTGAAAACACCAAATCAATGCTACCTTGAAGCATGACTGTGGTATTCCGAATATCAACAAGAACATTAAAAGAGCATTGCCAAATGTTTCTTGTTCTATTGTCCAAACACCGTTGTATGGATAACATCATGAATTCCCTTGCCCCTTTATCTAAATGGCGACGTATTTGTTGCTCTGACATGAATATCATGCTCTACTTTTCCTTGGAAAAATATACATTCCTAATTCTTGTGTATAAACACATTTTCCTTTCCATTGTTTTGTTTAACCTTCCCTGTAATCTAACTTGTCTGGGCAGAGATAAATCCCTGCTTAAGAAAGCACCTCGGTGCACAACTCTACCAGTAAGACCATGTTACTTATGTTGATGGCATTCCGGTAACCACCGATGGACGAGAACATTGCCGATTGGTCCGCCTCGTTTAACGAGCAGGAAAATGGTTCTCTTCGTCCCTCGCCCTTGGTACCGATGTTGTCACCGACATAACTGACAGACTACCCTCTGACATACCTTGTTGACGTGGCCGATAAGATGACACCGTTCTCCCTACTCTCGATCGACCCTCTTCACAGTTCCACAGGATCGAAACCTGACTCTCCTGTACATCTTGATTCCGAAGTATCCTGAGCTCTTGGCTTTGTGTTATCACGAGCCACCCCTTGAGAGATGATCTTCTCCCGATACCCTGAATCCCTGTTCACACTTCGTTCAGGTATCGATCGAATGTCCAATCGCTTGATACTTCTTATTGTACCTTCATACTTTGCTCTCGATGTTTCCTAAGTCTCAACTCGAGGGATACTTCTGCCACATTCCCTGAATTGTTCATCAGATAATCGACCCTACGAGGGTCAGACCTCCCGAAATTACCCTTCTCTTCCCCACTTAAATCTCGGGACAAGATTTCTTGTAGTGGAGGAGATTTGTAACATCCCCAGCCTCACACCATAGTGATCACCCTCTGACCATGCCAAGTCACCATGATTAACTATGCTTGATCATCATTGCATCATATCTCATTTCCAATTCCAATTCAAATACAAAGTAAAAATAAAAGTTGTTCAAATCCAGGAACTAAAATGTTCCTACTGTTGCAAATAATCCCAATGCAATTATAAAATTAGAACCAACCTCACCAAAATCCCCAAAATGCCCTTGGATTCTATTTTGGTGGTCCAGCAACATTTATCTTGCCTTATTTAATTTCTAAAAATACCTAGTCACTTCCAAATGCCTTGAATTATTTTTATGGCAGTGCCATAATTCACAAAGTATTTAAGTGGCCTAGTTCCACATTTATCAAAAGTGTTTTGGCAGCCCTAATTATTCTAGACAGCTTCTGTTAATAAATAAAAGAAAAACAGACAAACTAGAAAAAGGGAAAATCTTACCTGGGCTTACCTGGCAGGCCCAGTTGGCCAGGCCCAGCCCACCTCCCCGGGTCGTCCCCCTCCTCCCGCACGCGTCAGCGCGCGCGCGCATCCGAACGGTGCTCGCCTCACTGTCGTCAATCCCGCGGCTCTCCCGCGCCGTTAAGGCCATCCTCGACGCCCTAGGGTTCCCCTCTCTCACTCCTCGTCGCCACTCCTCCCCTCTCGCCTCAGATCCGCCACTTCTTTCACCCCCGAGCGCCACCGTGGCCATGGCCGCCGCGTAGCCGCGGCCACCGCCTCCCTCACGCCTCTCCGACCCGTCCTCGAGCATCGCCACCCTCGTCCACGTCATCTGCGTGGAGCAGATCGAGCCGGGGACCACTACAACGACGCCGGTGACCCCGTCTTCTTCCCGGGACCCGACGCACTCCAGCGAAGGATCCGGCCGCCCCGAGCCTCCCCGAGCCTGTTGCCTAGTCCCTACGCTCCCGATGTAAGCCACTGCTCTTTTCCCCTCCTTGCTAGACTTCGTTTGCTGCCCCTAGCGGCCGTTCCCGTCGTGCCCGATCCCGCCACTGCGCGAGCTCATCGCCGGCGTGGCCACGGTGACCAATGGGTCCCGTGTGTATCCCCATCGTGCTCGTCGCGCCGCATAGGCTTCACCTAGGCCATTAGCTTGACTCGAACGCGTCCGCATCGCCGTTTGCCATCACGTCCGAACTCCCCCGTCCGCCGACGAGCTCGTAGACGTCGCTGCGGTGCTCCTCCGGCCGTGCCATCGCCCGGGATTGACACGGCATCATCTCCCCGATCCAATGCGCGCAACCGCGCCGCAAATGGCCCCCTATATGCAAAACCCGACCACTCCCGACGAGCACCGCCGCGGATTTGGTCGCCGGAGCGTTCTCTGGCGACGGCGCCGACGTGACCTGACCGGTGGGCCTCCCTGAGTCGCTGACATATGGGTCCCAGGGGCCCCGTTGACCGGGTTGACCTGGTCAACCGTGCTGACTGTGCTAGCACAGCCACTGACACGTAGGCCCCACCTCAGTAATTAATTAAAATCCTAATTAAGTTAATCTATTAATTAGTTTATATACTAATCCGTCACTGACACCTGGGGCCCACCCCTCTAATTAGTCTGTTAGTTTAGTTTAACTCGCTGTTAGACTAACAGAGGCTGACATGTGGATCCCACTGGACCCACAGGTCAGGTTTGACTAGTCAACGGTCACAGTTGACTGCTGATGTCAATGTGATGTCATGCTGACGTCATAAATCATTTTAGACAATTCTGTTAATATAAATAATTTCAGAAAATGATAAAATCTTTAGAAAATCGTAGAAACTAAACTGTAGCTCGGATCGAAAAACTTTCTACATGAAAGTTGATCAGAACGATGAGACGAAGCTGACCGTGCCGTCTGTTTCCGTGTCGGGATCCTCTACGAAGGTGAACCCGCAACTTTTAACCTGTTTCCGGTAGGTGAATAGTGCATATACACTGGTTAATAAATCTAACTTAAATCCTAAAATAACTAATATGACTTAGACATGTTTTTAGGCAACCCTGCAATGCGCGTTTGCATAGCAAGCTCTGTGTTACTTTGTCTGCCTTGTATTTATCTGTTCCTTCCCCCTCTTCTCTCTTGGTAGATCCCGGTACCGACGCAGCCCCGGAGATCGACGACCCTACTAACGACCCTGCCTTTGCTGCCGAGCAACCAGGCAAGCCCCCCCTTTGATCATCCCGATATCGCCCATTCTGTTTTCTCATGCTTGCATTAGATTTTGCTACTGTAATTGATTGCTCCTATTCTGATGCATAGCCTGCTTTTGTAACATGCTTGTTGTTACCTTACCTGCCTATTTTAAACTACTTAGTATAGGCTGGTTAGTGACCCATCAGAGACCCCACTTTGTCCCAACCGCCCCGCTGGATTATCAGAAGACCGATCAACGGGATCGAAGACCAGGCCCCGGCACCGCACATCACCCTCTTAGTTGTACAACACTGCAGCGTTACTATCAAGTGCCGAGGGTGATACCTCATTTAGCACTTCCGATGTTAACTCTGTAGAGTAGCTATTCGGTCGTGGTCCTCGAGGGTGATTCCTCCTTCACCACTTCCGATAACGACGCTGTCGTGCAACATCTCAAGTGTGAACCCATCGAGAGTGATTCCTCCGAGTTCACCTTGACGGATACATCGAGTAGGAATCCAACGAGGGTGATACCTCGGATTCCCCAGATGTTATGGACACACGGATACTTGTACTTTACAACTGTTACATGGAAAGGCGGGTCGACCCTGAGGGGTACCCGCGAGTGTTGTGGAGACAGGTTGACCTGGAGGGTGCCCGAGATATGAATACGAGGCGTGGCCGGGCATTCTTAGCCCTTGCCGCAAGTCCTCGAGACGGGGCGACGGGGTCACATCGATCGTGAGTCTCTACTCATTACCGCACTACCAAAACACTAACGATTTGGATATGTGATCTGAGTGGGCCTCTGGCCCGATAGCACTAACCATCACGCGGGAATAGTTATGGGCACTCTGCATTGTATGCATCAGCCGAAAGCTCTGTCAGACGTCCAGTTCAGCATGGCGGACGGGTCGGATCATGCCGATGGCGCTGGTATCCACCCTGCACGCAATGACCCGGAGTGCACAGGGCGATGGTCCAAGACCCCTGAGCGCTAAGGATGTAGACCGACGGGGACCTCTCTGCTGACTTGTAGGTAGGGTTGCGGTGTATTGTTTAACTGAGGCCGGGCATGACCCAGGAAAGTGTGTCCGGCCGGAGTTAAGCGATCGTGGTGGGTAAGTTGGTACACCCCTGCAGGGAAGAAAACATCTATCGAAAGCCTGTCCTACGGTAACGGACACTCGGAGTTGTATCCCGATCGATACAACTAGAACTTGAGATGATACCTGGATATGTGGCTCCGGGATCGCTTTCTCGCAGGAAGTTGAGGAAGGATCTCTGGGCGAGGTTGATAACACTACTACTATGGCTCTGGGATTGCTTTCTCGCAGGGAGTCGAGAAATGATCTTTGGCTGAGGATGCTGACTATTACTACTATATACTATGCTTTTCTGTACTCTTCTAAATGTTGCAAGACGCTCGAAGATGCTTGAAGATGTTAGTCTTCGATAGGACTAGGCTTTCCCCTCTATTCTAGCATTTCTACAGCCCAGTCCACATATACAGCCTTCCTTTGGTAATGTTGCATATGTAGTGTAGATCCTTGCTTGCTGAGTACTTCGGATGAGTACTCACAGTTGCTTTGCTTTCTTTTTTCTCCCATATCCTATTGATGCAACCAGATGACGGAGCCCCTGAGACAGCTGCCCCGCCGACGACCACTACTACTACCCCGAGTATGGATACTACTACAAGCTGTCGAGACGACCAGGAGTAGGTTCAGAGGGTCCCAGGCAGGAGGCCTGCGCCTTTCGATCGTAGTTTTTATTTTGTCCCGCCTTGTTAAAGGCTTATCTCTTTGTCTTATGTCTGTACTCAGATATCTAACGCTTTCGCTGATGCTTGTTTGGCATCAAGCTTATGTATTCGAGCCCTCGAGGCCCTGGCTTGTAATATAATGCTTGTATGCCTTTATTTATGTTTTAGAGTTGTGTTGTGATATCTTCAATTGAGTCCTTAGGCTTGATCGTGTTCATTTGCGTATATGATTAGTGCACGATTATGCCGGGGGCGTCACAAGGTGGTAGCGTCCTGGAGGCAATGGACAATGGGAAGGATCGAGGGGTAGATGATTTCGCCGCCAGCTAGCTAGGTGCGCTATCCCGCGGCGGCGTACCTAGGTTTACCCACGCTCGTACAGTTTTGTTTTTATGTTGAGGGCAGGCTCTGGATCGTGCCTCCGATAAGAGAATGCTTCATGGGCTTTAGTCGGGTGCCAGGCCCGATTAACCAGGATGCTCAGATTTTTCTACGGGAGTAGCTTCCCTCAAGGACAGATCTGCCAGTTAGCGATCGGACGACCAACAATGACCAGACCACGCGATCCAACGGACGAAATGGCAGAGGGCGTGAGAGGGCAGCAAAGTGGTTCAATTTTACTGTCCTTAATATGCGTGATACACAGGAAAAAATGTCGTAAGTCTAGTCTACAAAATTAATAGTAATACCTCTGAAAAAAATACAACCTATGTTTCAAAATGTAAGACATGTTGACAGTTTAAATTGAACTGCCAAAACCTCTTATATTTAGCAACAGAGGGAGTAGTAGTAATATGCACCGTGAAACGCCTAGAATAAATGAGCTAGAGAGGAACGTATGTCTTGGCGTGCGAGAGGTAGCAGACCGGCTGGCTGCCTCGCCGATGCGCCCGCGGACCGCGGAGAGTCGCCGGCCAGCACGTACGTACGGCTGACTCGCTAAACGCCTTCGCGGGGCTAAATTTTGTGTTTTAACTCTTTTCTCTCAATTGATTCAGATCTGACCCTAGTTTGCACAAATTTTGGAATCTGATCATTTTTCTACCGCCCGCTACGGACCCTGGCACTGTTGGTGTTGGACAAGCAGAGCTAAACTAGCGCAACCACGCACGCCTGCATAGTGCTCACGCTACACGGACAACAGTACACATGCATCCGAGTTGCGACTCGCGAGAGGGACATACATCGATCACTGCAATCACTGCCGTATCGCCAACAAGACCATGCACTACGTACTCCCACTGTTCACGGCTCGCCATTTCCGGGTCGACGCCGCCGGCCAGCCGGGCGCGCGCGCGTAGAACCGCGGCAAATTTAAAAATTTTGATACGTGGATAAAATCATTTCACAAAATGAACTACTTCTAAATTTTTTTCACTCAACTGACCTTTTTGTGTGGCGCCCGACACGAAGGCGCCACACTACACTGCGCAGCGCCTAACTGACAGGCGCTGCACGCCTAGCCAGCGTCGCACCCGGGTGATCCGAAAATTACTAAGTCAGTGTGCAGCGTCTGAGAGCTAGGCGCCATACTATACAGTGTAGCGCCTAGCGTCTAGGCGTTGCACTAGTGGTTGCTTCATTTTGTAGTGGTAAATAATGCAACCACTAGTGCAACGCCTAGAGGTTAGGCGCTACACTGTATAGTGTGGCGCCTAACTCTTAGGCGCTGCACATTGACTTAGTAATTTTTAGTCAGTCCGGGGTACGACGCTGGCCAGGCGTGTAGCGCCTGTCAGTCAGGCGTTGCACAGTGTAGTGTGGTGCCTTCGTGTCGGGCGCCACTCAAAAAAGTCAACTGAGTGAAATTTTTTAGGGACAGTTCATTTGTGAAATAATTTCATTCACAGGTAAAAATTGTCAATTTTGCCAAGAACCGCTCGATCTAGCCAAAAAAAACTCCTGGCATCGAACCGCGCCAGAGACAAGCCAAAACAGCACGTACGATCGGCGATGGCGCGCGCGTGGGTGGCAATTGATGGCTCCGGGCGCGGCCGGCCGACAGAAGAATTGAAGCCGCGGACTGTTCACTCGACCGAGTTAAACCAGGCCACAGATAATCAGTCAATCAGAACGCGAGATCGCGACGTCACGTCGATCAATCCCCTCGATCCAGAGGTCCAGTCGTGTTAAACGGTTTTGTTGAAATCATGTCGGATGGCACGTAAGTTGCCCTTTGGGGCAGCCTTGGCAGCCGTTTGATCTCACTTAAATGTGAAATGTTGGCCGCTAGACCATGTATTTATACTCATTTGTAACACTGTTGTTAAAAAAGATTTTGACTCATTCAAATCGTAGGTATTCTATTCTTATGCAAACATATATAAAATATCACATTAGCTATTCCTCGGTTGCGTGAAATTCCAAATCGTGTCAGTTTATTCTTGTGGGACGGAGAAGCAGCCCCTCGAGGCCGAGCCGGGGGCCACGCGGCGCGGTTCTGCGGTGGTAGGAGCTAACCAGAGCGGCAAAGACGCGGTGGGCCACAACATCGTCGGCGCCCAATCGCAAGTTTGGCAGGTTGGGATGGGAGGGCCTTTTCATATTGACCGCTGGTCGGATTGAACGGAGCCCGATCTAGAGAAGGGACGTCGTGGCTTGTAATATCGTTGCCGGCGAGGGGTTGGACATGACGCCACCGAAGGCCGTGACAGGAGGAGAGGTAGGAGATGGTTAGATCGGGCCGGAGAGGGAGTGGGGAGGGGCGGGGAAGGTGCATTTCTAGGACAGGATGGAAAACGAAGATTACTTAATTGTTTGTTGCCAAATTGACTGAAATTGGGGGAGGGGAATCAGTCGCCTGGCGTTTAGGCAGTGCCATAAAATATGGATAACTGAAATTGGTGCCAGATTAAAACTGAGCTTAGCCAAGCATGCTGCAACTTTGATCCATTCCTTCCCCTCCTTGCACCATGGAGTATTTTTGTTGAGCATGCATACATGGGCCCACACGTTTGCATGCATACAATTCAAATGTACGCACAAATTAACCAAATTTATGCTACACTTCAATGCGCTGTCATAGCCTTTGGAGGCAGCCGAATCAGCCAAAACATATGCCATGAATGGCTCATGATCGAGCTATAGCTCGCTTAAGCCAATAATGCAAAATATACACTGTTTGTCCTTGATGTAGCTATGCATGCATGCACGTAGGACCCCACCGGCCGGTTAATTAACAAACCCTGCCAGTATTCGAGCTTCTGGCGCATGTGCAATACACAGGTAAGATGAAATGAAGGCCAAATTGTACAGGGTATCTGCTAGGTTTATTTACGGTGTATCAGCGTTCTGATGTGGCTAGATCCCCAGAGGAAATATTAGCGAGGATCCATCTATATAACTCCAATACTTTTTTTTGCAGGCATTGCCCCTTTCCATTAACCGAATAACGGAAATACATCGGTTTCGACGCAGAACAAGACTAAAAGGAAACAGAAAAGGGAAGAGCGAGTTCAGCATGGCCGTGAAATCCACTGCAGGTGCGCGTCATCGACACACCCACCATGGGACCAAAACCCAGCAACACTCAAATAGAAAGTAATCTACATAAGAATGGAAGTATCAATGCTCACACAGGGGCTATAGTTCAAATGCCAGGCACCCACACAAGGCAGGATCTCTGTGCGAAGGGGGGCCCACTTTTCACATGCAGTTAATAAGTTAGTTGTTACACCAAATTACTAATCTACTCCATTTCAGCAAATATGGTCAAAATTTTGAAGTGTGGCAATGCCAGATCCGCAAAGATTGTGGAGTAATGTGAGTTGGGACCTCTAAGGCATGCCGTGAATAGAGATAGCTAGTCACATCTCTGTTAGTAATTAACTGTAGGAGATAAAAAGGACCAGTGCACACACACCCACTTAACTGCAAGGAGAGAAACTAAATTGAGAAAAAGAAAATAATTAGACGACAAAAAATATTTCTTTTCCTGAAAACATCAGAGCATGTCAAATCGTAGAAGATAAAACACGAAGAGAAGATCATTGATAAATTAGAACGCCACCTCACGTCTCATAGATTTCATTATAAATACCCATCATTAGATTTATAACTTCATAAGTTATTAATCTTTGCCAACCTAATCAATATAAGTATTAGTGCTGCGAGTACGGGTGTGGTTGCTAGGAACCATACTAGGGAAGTAATCATTTCTTCATGGGATTATATTGGGGTTTGCAATAGCGTGGATGAAGCGAAACTTAGAGCGACCCTCATAGGGCTGCACACCGGTATTATCTTACACAAGCCCATTATTTTGGAAACTGATTGTTCTTTCGTGGCTTCTTTTCTTGGAAACGATTTTCTGGACTGGTCTCCCCATGTGGATCTAAAGATGAAAGCATTGAGCATTTCAAAGATGATTATAAATTTCAAGATATCCAAGATCAACGAAAGGGCCAATAAGGCGGCGCATGAGATTGCGAAGTCCAGTTTTGATAATAGGTCTGATAGTGTGCTTCTTAATAGTGTTCCGCCCTGCATGACTAAAGTTGTAATAGATGATTGTATGAAGTTTTTTAATTAATTAATATACGGGAGGTTTTTTTTAATGTAAGTATTAGGTTTGTTTTTATTTGGTTACCACCATAGCTATCGTCCATCTGGACAAGATATCTTGGGCAGCGGACAACATGGTTAAGAAATGGTGGACAAAGCAAATGTGGAACATGAATCATCCAAGAAATTAACGGGCATCCTCATAATGCTTGTCATAGACAAAATGGAATGAAAGTCATGCAAGTCATCAAGTGTCTTCCTTTCTACTCCCTCCATTCAGAAATACTTGTCAAAGAATATGGATAAAAGTGGATATATCTAGAACTAAAATATGTCTACATACATAAATTTCTCTGACAAGTAGTTTTGGATGGTGGGAGTATATAATTGCTGGCGTACTACGTCGTTGGCACCTTGCTAGTATGAACTAACGAGTAACGATCGGAAATGCGCAGGGGCACACGAGGGCAAGGGCGCTCACCTGTCAAGTTCTGCTGCCCACTCATTTTGCCCCGCGATTCGTGCAGTAGTTCAATTCCATACGAGGGTACAATAAAAAATAAATTCTCTCAAAAAGTTTTAAGTTTCATCATGAAACTTATAGTTTTTGCATCTAAAACTGCCAAGTTTCAACCAGTTTCAGAGAGCATTAGTAATGAAGCAGAAGAGCATTAGTAAGCATGCATGATCATAGCAAGTTCAACCTATAACTACTTTGGTGTCATCCTACCATCACATTTAAAAGAGGGTGTAATCCTACCACCACAAGTTTGTGATCACCGCGCGGATCACCGTGAGGTGTTAGTATATACCACCTGACCAAAATATATAGACCATAAGATTGTTTTCAAGCCCTAACTACACAAAATATACGTCGTCATCGTCATCGTCGTCCTTGTCACCATCGTCGTCGAGGATCATGCACGTCGTCGCCACCAGCAGAAACAACACCTTGTGGGCTGCTCCCATGGCAACAAACCCAACACCCTGGGCTTTGTTGTCCAGCAGGTGGCTGAGAGCCACCATGAGAGCCTCTGGGCTGAAGCCAATCTGCTCCATGACGGCTCCGTAGAGCTCAGGGTGCACATCCACACTTTTGCTGTCCCTAATGGCGGCGGCCACGTCCTTCACTGCCTCAGTCATGCTGCTGAAGACGCTCAGCTCCTCCTCCATGAAGCCTGCCCGCTGCCTCTTCCTATCAAGCACAGAAACGTGCTCATCATCCTTCTTAGGAGCATCAACATTGATGGTGTCTGACTCCTGGGTGTATTGATACTCGGGCATCGGCGAGCCCAGCGGCTGACCAGAGCCCATGGCATGCTTGTTGGTTGCTAGCCCAAAGGAGAAGATCTGCTGCATCTGGTGGCATTTCTGGATAGGGGTGTTGAGGAACTCTGCGTCCTTGGGGTGAGCCTAAGAAGAAACATGGCAGAGAGGTTAGTTAGTATGGCAATGGTGCATAGGCTTAAACTGCTGGTTTGTTAGAATGGCATGGTTTGTGAGCTAACCGCGACATGGCCTTGGTAGTGCTCTGCCTCCAGAAGGATCGAGCAGGTCTCCTCATCCCATCAAGCACCGCTGAGGTCTCTGAGCTTGGACGCGGTGATCCATCTCACTCTCCACTTCCTCAGGTGGTTGTACACCTGGGTCGAGGTGACCTCCAGTCCACAGAAGTCGAACACCTGCTTTGCAACAAGTTTCAAGTGCACCTCCTTGAAGCCCTTGTCAGTCCTCACCCTACTAGCTATGATCTCACACATCTTGGTAAGCACAAAAGTGGAGAGGAACGGCTGCCATTTCATGCTGTCCCCCCTGCCATCCTTCTTCTCCTTTGCGGCTGCCTTTTGAGTAGCAACATGAGCAACAGGATTGGGCTGAGCCAGCACAAATGGAGGAACCATAGGCGACACCTCAAAAACCTCTGAATCAGGAGGCATCTGGTCCATAGGAGGCTGGGAGTCCTCGACGTATGACGGCGGGAACTGGCTCTCTTACAGCACGAGGGCCTGACTAAACTCTTGTGTGGTCATGTCCTACAAACGTAAGCGTCGTCAACACCACAAGACACTACACATGGATAGTATGAACTAGCAGTACAACATGGACAGATGGACCTAGCAGTAACACATGCACACATGGATGATCTAGTTGAAGAAAGCACTACCAAATCCATGAAAGCATAGCGCAGCTCAACACAGCATAACAAAGCACTAATCATGGACACATGGATGATCTTGTTCAATACTTGCACACTAGCATACCACACATCTAAACATATTACCAATCCATCCGTGACCACTAGTTACCAACACTTGCCCACATGGAAACAACCCCTAGCATGCTCCAAATCCATCACAAGTAGCTATTACAACATCATAGTCAAACAGGTCGGAAGATCTAACCCTACCACATGGACAGATCTAGCTAGAACTAGTAGAGAAGAGGTGGTGATTGAACTTACAGCTGCCATCGGAAGAGCCGCGGAGGAGGTGCCTGGCACGTCGGGGAGGAGGAGGATTCGATCCGTCGCCTGAGTCAACCGCTCGCCGGAGTAGTTGCGCCGCTTACCTCGTCGCCGAAGTGGATCCGCGCCGGAGGGAAAGCTCGAGGGGGGGAGGGGGGAATGGTGGTTGGACTTTTGCCGCGGCGGTCACCCTGGATATATAGGGCGACCGAATCGGCAGGTGGTGACTCCAATTCGTCCCGCCGCTTTTAGGAGAGCGCCATCGCTCTCGCCATCTCCCTTCCCGCAGCTGCGCAACGTGGCGTTCCCTTCCCCTGCATCGCTCGAGCCTGGCTCGCTGGAAACAGCCGATTCGGCCGTTCCTAGCGGGCCTGGCTGAGGGGTCCTTTGAGATTCGTGCTATGCGAGCCAAACACTAAACACAGGCATCCAAACAGCTCATTTTCACCCCGCGCGGCCCTGGTTGGCCTCTATGCGGACAACCAAACGCGTCCCAAATAATTGATTTTTACGGATCGCTCGTATTAATTTTCAAAATTGAAACTTAACATTTTTTTAAGTCATGAAAATATATTCAAAATAAATCTTATTGCAAGGCGCTGGTCACAAGAAACAAGAATATCAAAACAAAACATAATTTAAAATTTTCATTTAAAAGATATAAAACTTTAAAAATCGAAAGCAAAATAAAAAGCAGGCAAAAGAGACATGTGTGTCCCCGCACTTGCATTCTACTGATGCCCTGTTAACTGACATCCACTCGTTACATTTCTTAAAAAAACAGCATCAACTTTATTAATTAGAAATAATGGTTACATCATCTATAAGAGATACAATATTTTTCATAGGCTCCTCGATCCAGTCCCTTGTCGTGAAACATTTTGCTAGTCTAGCAACCTCATGAGCTATTTTATTCGCTTCCTTATTACGATGTTCAAAACTAGAAAAAATAAAATAACAAGCCATGAAATAGTAATCATCCACTCACATGGCTCTGCATGCATGCAGCTGTTTGACGCGGAGTACGTACCTGCTCGCTCCGCTGGTAATAAGCAGATGTTGTGAGGACAAACAACCCCACGGAAGAACTTCAGTGCCGGAATAAACTTGGCCCCATCCGTTTGAAGATCGAATGCCCACGGACGGTGCCCAATAAAATTCCATGAGTTCGCGCCGGTACGTACATCCAGCCATGACGAGATCACTCGTTGAAAATGATAGCCATTGGCCAACCAACCCTCCCAATGTGGATTCCATCTGCACCTTGACTTTCCGGCAGGCGGCACTATTCTATTCTCAGAAGAGATATGATCTGCTAGGAACCCCAGTTGTTTGGCACCGTTCATGCCTCCATACACTGTGAATGCAAGAACAATGCCATGTAGCTTGGCCCGTAGAGCTGCACGCAACAGAGTGTATACTAATTAAGCTATTACCGGCCGTGTCGGTCGGTGATGCACTGCACGGGCCTACAGGATCTGCGCCATGTCGTGGAGGCTGATCCTGCGCAGGGCAGTGCCTCGATGGAGCGAGCATGTGCGTGCCTGACATACATGCATGCATGCCCAAGCTGCTGCTGCTTGCTGAAGTCATCGTTCAGATGCGAGGATACGGCCGTTGGCCGGACTCTCCTCCTGTGGCTGCGAGCGAGGAGAGGACACGGCCGGCAAATCCGCCGTTCTACTAGCCTGCTCTCGAGTTTCCATTTCGAGGCGGCGGAGAGACGTACCTACACGGTGTACGTACGGTACGGCTCCTCGGATCAGGATCCAGTGCCCAAATTTATTGCAATCCATTTTTTTCAAATAGTTTGTATTGCTTATTACATGTGTCACGCGCGTATGCATGTTTCATTTACGCGTTTGCTATTTGCAAGCCATCTGAAAGCAGAATTGGCGTGAATCAGTTTTCATTGAAGAAGAAGATGAGGCACAGAGCTATGAGGCAGAGGCGGTGGCGATGCTATGTAGAGTCGGTGGCCAGTGAGGAGAAGAAGGGGAGGTTTGGAGGGTATGCAGGTCGACGAGGCGCGTGGCAGCCCTATCAGCCAAAGGTGGCGCATGCATGCAGTTTTTCCGGCATCAAAGGGGGATTATGAGAAAGAAGAAGGATTGCGTGGCAAAAATTGTCTTATGAAAATCTAATTTTCAAATGACTTACACGTTAGTCTGTCCTTTTTATTTAACACTACCTTGTTCACACGCCAAACTCTAAACAAATTATACCCGGAATGAACTTTTACGCAACGTCAATACATGCATTTATACTTCATTAGAAACTTCATAAAATACCCATGTGGAAGGTTTTTCTTAGAAGATACCGAAATTCACAGTTCCACACATAACCCTTAAGGGAAAAAATAACAAGTCCTGGAGATGAACTCAAAGGATCCCCACGAGGGTGATTGTTTTCTCACACGCAAAAATACCGTTCATGTATTCACCGTCAGTCATTGCTTTGAGATTTGTGCCATGATTTTTGGCATAATTAGTTTTGTTTCAAAGCATTATATGATATTTCATTGGTTTACTTTTGCTTGTTTCATTGCGTGCGAGCAAATCCACTCTGAAATAAGTGCACTCTTAGTTGATGGTATGCAACGAACACTATGATATACTTTTCGACCAGGAAAAGAGAGGACAAAATATTATGTAACACTACGAATAAAACAAAATAAATTATGTCACAAGCTAGAAGACATGAACGTTAGAATATCATTTCTTGGATTCTGGCCCCTTGTTTTCCTCAGAGAGGGTCCGATGGAGATGAGAGTCTTTCACTGTTCCGCATGAATGCACACACGCAGGCAGTTAATCCGTAGCGGGCCCGGTGGGCTACAGCGAGTCACCAGATTATAAAAAAAAAAAAAAACATTGGTAAATACGTCCCGGTGGGCCGCGCGAACTCAAGGAACTCCTGTCAGCGAGCCGGCCGGCAGCGGATCCCCACAGCGGGACGGCGCAGGACCACCGTGCACAGTTCCGCGCGGTCACATCGGCCCTTGGCTTAAACCACCGCCCCCGGCGCCGCCGGTCCGACCGCCAATCCATCATTTGCGTAATCATGGCTGGTCTCGCCGGCCCGCCGTCACGGTGACTGCACGCGAGAGCGCGACAGTGGCGCCCGCCGGCCAGCCGACCACCTGCGCGCGTCGTATGTAGGCGTAAGTGCGTGGGTACTGGCTACACTAGTGTGAAATTGTGAATGGGCACTACGTATAGCAGTAGCCTGCAGTTGCACCGGCGCGTGCATGCAGCATAACCACGGCGCGTGCGTACGTACGTCGGGGCTCCCTGCTCCCTTGCTCGCGCACGCACATCCACCACTATACATGGCACTATGCATGCGGGGCATAGATCACTGGCTCCACTGCATGGCATCTTGGCGTCAAAATGGACGAACACAAGAGACACGAGGCAAAACCAGCGCCAACGATGATGGAATATTAGATGATACGCGCGCGCACCAGCGTGCCGGCCGGCGGACCGCGGGACTGAAGCCACGCACTGTTCAGCCGATCTATTGATCTGCCTCGCTGCAGTCTAGAAGCCGATTGTTTTAGGACGCCGATATGGCGCTGAAGTTCGGTCTGGGAGACCCAAGACAGAAGACTCGTCAGGGGCGGAGCTACGGGGGGACGAGCGGGGCCCACACCCCCCCTAACATCTGCGTCGAACGTGGTATCGTGGGACTAATTAGCGCAGGTTACGTACGATTATGAATAATCAGCCCCCCTCAACGATGGATGAGTTGAAGACTTCCCCGCAAAAAAAAAAAGGATGAGTTGAAGACTTGAAGCCCACGAACGTTGCAGGTTGTAGCCAATATATGATATATCAATTGAAATTTGGCAGCCCACCACGAAAGACGAAAAGAGCCGAGTTCTTTTGGAAGCTGACGAGGGGATCCCCATCGTTTCGGCGCCGACGCAGGCACGCTGGCTGCGACTACCGCCTTGGGCAGTTCGGCAAAGGGCTGGGCAGGATCCCAGATCGCACAACCGATCAGCGCCGGTGCGGACGGCCGAACGTGCGACCACGGCAACGAGCAAGTAAAATTCTCCAATGAGTCTTCGTTAATTTGTACGCAACAACACGGTCAAACTGATCCATGTTTCGGTATTAGGCTGCAGAAATTCATGATTCAGATGGAATTAATTAGGGGCAAAAGTTTACTTTTTATCCTCACAAACTTTTGCCCCTAATTAATTCTGTATGCATTCTAAAAAATTACAAATAGGCGATGAAAAATAAGGGTTGCCATCATCATTAGAAGCAAAATTTACGTGGTTCAAGATATTTTTTTCTTCCAATGAAATAAAAAGAAAATCTCATGGCAATTCGCATCTGTACATAGTGGCAAAAATTATGTGCATTAAATATCGTGAGGTATTTACTGTATAGATGAAGCACAAAAAAATGTGCATTGAAAATTGATATCATGTAGAAAACAAAAAAAGTGTACCATATATTTTTGGTAGTAATTGCCATGTTTCATAAAGGAAATGTACCTTGGTCCCATGAATAAGCAAAAAATCCCATGAAAAATAGATGCAAGTGAAATTTGCCATGGCCTTAAAAGTAAAAAAATGGACATGGACCATGAAAAGTTAAATTTCCACGAACAAAAAAATTGAAAAAAATGCCAAGAAAATATTCAAGTATAATGGACATGTATGTAAAAATAAATTTCCCATGGCAAATAAATTTAAAATTTCCATGGCAATAAAAGTATTAATTGCCATGGCAATACAATTTAAATATTTGCCATGTCGATATATGTAATTTAGCAATGGAAATAAATTTAAATTTTCCATGGAAAATAAAAAGTATAAATTTTGATGGCAATAGAAGTTCAAATTTGCCATGGAGATTTAGGTAAATTTGCCATGTCAATTATGGTAAATTTGCCATGGCTAAATAAAAATGTTAATTTTATTGCCATAGTATTTTACTATATACATTAAGACATGAAAAAATGTGGATTGAAAATTACCATCATGTAGAACACAAAAAAGTGTATTATACATTGTTTGGTGGTAATTGTGATGTTTCATAAAGGAAATGTACTATCATCCCATGAAAAAGAAAAAAATTCCCATGAAAAAAAAGATGAGAGTGAAATTTGCGATGGCATTAAAAATAAAAAATGGACGTGGACCACTAAAAGTTAAATTGGTATGGAAAAAAGGAAACAATTGCCATGAAATATTAAATTATAATGGACTTCTTTGTAAAAGTAAATTTGCCATGGTAATAAAGGTAATTTTGCCGTGGCAAATAAATGTAAAATTTGCATGGCACATATAAAGTAAAAAGTGGCATGGCAATGAAAATTAAATAATTTCCATGTCGATATAGGTAATTTTTCCATGGAAATAAATGTAAATTTTCCATGGCAAATAAATACTACAAGTTGCCATGGCAATAAAACTTAAAAAATTGCCATGGTAATTTAGTTAAATTTTCCATAGCGATTTAGGTAAATTTACCATGTCAATTAAGGTAAATTTGCCATGGCAAAAATAAAAAGATTAATCTTGCCATGCGAATAAAGTATTTTTTTTTACCATGCTACAAAGTAAAATTAGCCATCTTCTTAAAATGTAAAAATGTTATGGCGATCAGACTTTCATACATTTATCGTGTGACTATTACCAAAAAATGTTTGGAAATTTGCTATGATGTATGAGACACACTTTCCGACAAATTTTGCCATGTGAGCAATGCAAACGATTTTTTTTGCCATGATATGATCACTGAACTAGAAGATGAAGGGGCATAATTAGAAAATAAAAAAATTGCCATGGCAGATGCATATTAAAAATGATGACATTTTATTTTCATTATAATTGTAATGCTTTGTAGGAATTGCCATGTATTTAAATAATTTTGCCTTGGGACAATAAAACAAAATAACCATGGTAATTGTATTATACTTGCCATGGTCCATAACTAAGTTTGCCGTATTAGATAAAAAAAGAAATAATGTGGAAATGATTCTTTAATAAAATTACCATGGCCCCATTAATTTGTATTGCCATGATATGGGAAAGAGATTGCCATGGTCCATGAATTAAGTTTGACATGGTATTTAATTGAAAATTGCCATGTGTTTGTGAGAAATCTTCCATGCGTGTAAAAAAAGACAATTATGAACAACAAATGCCTTGGAAGATGCATATCAAAAAAATTACCATGGTGTTTTATTTAAAATTGTCATGTTTTATATAAGAGAATTGTTGTGGGCGTAAAAATTTCCATGGAGAATACAATACAAATGCCATGTTGAATACAGATTTTTTGCGGTGATCAAATCCCAAAACAGAATACCTGCATTTTTGACATGTGGACATGGCAACTAATATATACTTCTTTGAACATAAAGATACAGCTTGTTCAACACCACTCTAGAAATCTTCTAGAGGATACAATCACACATTCTGATATGCAAATTGATTATGTTCTAATGGGAACTAAATTTACCAACAAAGTTGGCATCCAGTAACCCGAATCGAGGGTTGATTGAACTCATCAAAGCAATTGAATAGAGGAGCGGGGCGGGGATTCAGTAGACCTGTTCCCATGTTACTGTAGATGTAGACGAAGCGCGGGGGCAGGGGCAGATCGACCTTGATGCAAATGACGTTGAAGCAAATGAGGATCCACCGACAACACGCCATCGAATGTTATTCCTGGGGTGCACGAGCACCACAGAACCCCGACGACCCCTCCCGTGAGGCCTCCACCACCCATGCACCTCCCCGGCGAGCAGCTCCCCCATCGGCACGGCATAGGAGGTCGTCGCCGATGAGCTCCAACGGAAAGGTAGCTCCCCACCTCCAAGCGATGGTGGCACGGGTCGGCCATGATCTATCGGGGGTTGCTCCAGGAGGCGGGATTCAGGCGGCGCGCTGTAACGTGGTGGGCAGGAGGTGGATGGGAAAGGAGCGATGAGATCCGCCTACCGGAGCTGAGAGGAGGTGGAGGAATGGCGCGGCGAGCCCATGGGCGACGCTCGTCGGCGGTGACGCGTTGGTAGCAAAGAGATTAGGAGCGGGTGAGAACCAGGGCTGTCGAGGTATAGGGGATAAGTTTTTGTTCGGGCTGAGGCCACCCCATACCGAACTAAAAGGAAAATGTGACATGGCGGAACTCCACGCATCACTATTTGTGCATCTGAACGGACGACCCGCAACACATTCGGCCCCAAATCCTATAAATCTGACATTCAGACATACTGTGGCAATGAATAATTGTAGAATTCCCTGTTAATGGGGCGCCCGAATTGGCGGGAGAACTTGTGTCTCCTGGGAAGGGGTGCCCCCTTTGGTATATATACGTGGGAGGGGGGAGGCCGACTTAGAGGAGGGGCTCCCTCCACTAGGGCAGCGGCCAAGGAGGTGAGCCCCCTCCCCAAACCCTAGCCGCATCCCTTTTCTTGGGGGAGGGGGGAGGCCAAAGTGGGGGGCACCATATATGTGCCTTAAGGCCCATGTGGCTGCCCCATAATAGGCCTAGCCTATTTTTTGGCAGCCCATGGAGCCTCTAACATTTTTGGGTTCTTCTGGTAAATACTGGAGCCCTGCTATATTATTATTAAGTCCTCCGAAACTTTTTCACCTAATCGGGTTTACCGGTTTTCTCTGAAATGCTTTCGGTTTCCCGAAATGCTTCCAGGTCTGTCTCGAAACAATTTCTGTTATCTCTGAAACTTTTTCGGTGATATTTCCTCATACTCCTAACTCATCTACTCATACTCCTGCAGTTTTGGCGAAATATAGACATGACCGATTCGATCAATGATCAATGGAAAAACCATGGACATCCATATTGACCCCTATGCTCAAACGAATGTTTATCGAGTGAACTTGTAGCTATCATATGCTATTCCTTTTGGTTCGCAATACTATACAAAACCCGAGGTGAGATATATCGGTATCCCCGTGAGTTCAACACATGCTCACTATACCAGTCTCGTAGTTGTCTGTTTTGTTCTCTTTTCTCGTTCTCGTGTTTCGGCATCCCCGTGATCAAGTCATGCCGTGTTTGGCCAAACGACGATGGATGTCATCACACTGAGAGGCCCCTAAGAATATCTAGCCATCGAAGGTGCAAAATCCCAGTCTCGAGCTATCTACTCCCTCACCATATGTCCGATGAACCTGTAAGTTGACGTTATGATCACCCTGCTATTGTTGAAGTGAGAACAACCCAAAAGTGCGTCGTCCGGTATGGACTGACTCGATACTCTCATGGTCTAAAGAATTTTATATATGTCAACTTTTCGTGTTATGAACTATAGACCTATGACAATTTCATCTGTTCGTATAACATACAACTTGGGCCAAATCAAGACGAGTGTTTTATCAGCATCGTACCCTCAATTTTTTTTTGGCATTATCATTATGCCCATGATTAGAAAAACAGAACCATCATTCAACACTAAGCTAGTTATAGAGGCAAGACTAGAAATCTTGTTTTACCATTTATAACCTACACGTGGACATGAGTTTTCCTCTGAACTTCTTGTTATCACAAATTCGGGAACCAAATCAGTTATAGCATAGAATATAAACATTAATTATAACTTAAAAATAAACAATACTCAAATCTTATTGTCACTGGGGCATATTTCCAACATCATCTTCATCCGGCTCGTCAAGTGCCTTTTTCTGCCGAGTCCCCAATGGCTGGAACTCGGCAACAAGGCCTTTGCTTGAAGGGTGTGGGCCGAGTGCCCTAAGCCGAGATTTGAACTCACCAAACATTGTGCCAAGTTTAAATTAGGTTTAGCCGAGTTTTCTGAGCACTCAGCAAAAACAATAATTACAGTAGTGTGTATAGCAGTCTCCATGTCGGGGCGCTTATCGTGCATGCGCATGAGTTTGGACCCAGTTGGTATTCAACCCGTTGGTCGCTTTCCACGTAGCCCACACTAATACTCCCTTCATTAAAAAAAAAGATATTTTGGATATTTCAATATGGACTGAAATGAGTGAACAAACACACTAGAACTTGTCTATATACATTTGATTCACAAAAAAATTAGAACATATTATATTTGTGATCGGAGGGAGTAGTTCCTAATTGATCATATTGTAAATAAAGCCCTTTAGTTGGTGTGGTGCTCAAATAGGCTTTCTTCATGCATAGTCAAGCATCAGAGGGGTCCAAAACTATACTTTCTTCATAACGCTAGCACTTTAGTAGCGAAGTTTTGGAGGGTTTTTAATAAATTGGTCTCTTCCACTTTTTTAGCGAATGTGTTGTGGATAATGTTGTGGACGGTTTTAGCAAACTGTCGTGTTCCATGGATTCCGTTCCTTATTATGATTCAAGGTTTGACCATGTACAGTGCAGGGTCTTAGGAGCATCTTTATTCGGGTTCCTCAAAGGTATCTATACGCTCGGGAGAAGGCCCGGTTAGTGACAGGTCACAAAATCGCGACCTAGCCGCCCCCCTCAAACTGGCCCTATACTTCCGGGCTAACCGGCTCCCACATAACCAACATATATCTGGGGCGGATATGACGAGTCTTGAACGTGCCCAGGCGCGTCCGCCACGTCGGACCAGACCCGACCTACCTCAAATTCCACCAAATTGACCAAGTCCACCGTCCTCCTCCCGCATCCATCCTCCATTTCTCACGTCCGAGTCACCGCCGTCCTCCACCCTTTCTATCCTGTCCCCCCCGTCGGCTCCATCCACCATCCTATACGTCATCGTCGGGTACCCCACCCCCACCGCCGACATGGATGAAGCCTCATCGTCATTTGTGGGTGTTCCGTCCGTTGGGGTGAGCTGCAAGACAGAGATCGTTGCCCGGAGGGAGCGGCGTGCCCGACAACATGAGCGGTAGCGAAGGAAGTTCTGGCCAAGGAAGTTGTGGAAATCGAGGTGGATGTCTCCCCTCCGTTGCGCCTGACCACCCCGCTAGATTCTGCCATGCTGCCGACCACCAACCGCCTCGCTCACTCTCGACAATGATCCGACGTCCAAGTGGAAGATTCTGAATGCATGGACGCACCTATAGGTGGAAGAGACTATGTGTGACTCACCACAACTCCAGCGGGTGAGGACAAGCATGGGCAGCGGGGGTGCCCGGTTTGACCAGGTCCTGATCGACGGATTGTCCCAGCGGGACAAGGTACATTTTTCCATTGCTAGTTTGATCGGTTTTTTCATTATTCGCTATGCCATTGGATAAATTTGTTGCATATGCCATTGGATCAATTAGTTGCATATGCCATTGGATCAATTTGTTACATATGTCATTAGTTCATTGGAATCATGATCATTTTAGAATAATTTCATGTTGGACATTATCAATGAGGGTCAAGAACCTATGGATCCTATGGAATATAACTTGGGGGATGCCAATTGTCCTACGCATGATGTTGGGGGCACGTCGCGCGCTTTCAAAAAAAAAAACATCAAGCGTACCCAAGGCAAGAGGTCCGACATTCACAACCTTTTAGGATGTTTTGGTTGTTGAGTCTTGGTTGGCCACAAGCAAGGACCCTATACGTGGAACGGAGCAAAAGGGCAACAAGTATTGGGAAAAGATCCACAAACATTATTATGAACAGAAGGAATATGTGGAGACGCATCCCATCAATACCACCCGCAATGTGGCCTCTCTCTACCATAGATGATTGATGACCCACAAGTATAGTGGATCAATCATAGTCCTTTCGATAAGTAAGAGTGTCGAACCCAACGAGGAGCAGAAGGAAATGACAAGCGGTTTTCAGCAAGCTAATGTCTGCAAGCACTGAAATTATAAGTAACGAGTAGTTTGGTAGCAAGATAATGTGTAACGAGCAAGTAACGGTAACGGTAACAAAAATGCAACAAGGTAGCCCAATCCTTTTGAGGCAAAGGACAGGCCAAAATGGTTTCTTATGATAAGCAAAGCGTTCTTGAGGGTACACGGGAATTTCATCTAGTCACTTTCATCATGTTGGTTTGATTTGTGTTTGCTACTTTTATAATTTGATATGTGGGTGGACCGGTGCTTAGGTGCTGTTCTTACTTGAACAAACCTCCTACTTATGATTAACCCCCTCGCAAGCATCTGCAACTACGAGAAAATTATTAAGAATAAATCTAACCATAGCATTAAACTTTTTGGATCCAAATCAGTCCCTTACGGAATAGTGCATAAACTAGGGTTTAAGCTTCTGTCACTCTCGCAACCCATCATCTAATAACAACTCCACAATGCATTCCCTAAGGCCCAAATATGATGAAGTGCCATGTAGTCGACATTCACATGACACCACTAAGGGAATCACAACATACATATCATCAAAATATCGAACACATATCAAGTTCACATGATTACTTGCAACAAGATTTCTCCCATGACCTCAAGAACAAAAGTAACTACTCACTAATGATAATCATGCTCAAGATCAGAGGGGTATTAAATAGCATAATGGATCTGAACATATAATCTTCCACCAAATAAACCATATAGTAATCAACTACAAGATGTAATCAACACTACTAGTCACCCACAAGTACCAATCTATAGTTCTGGTACAAAGATTGAACACAAGAGATGAACTAGGGTTTGAGAGGAGATGGTATTGTTGAAGATGTTGATGGAGATTGCCCTCCCCAAGATGGGAGAGTTGTTGGTGATGATGATGACGATGATTTCCCCCTCCGGGAGGGAAGTTCCCCCAGCGGAATCGCTCCGCCGGAGGGCAAAAGTGCTCCTGCCCAAGTTCCGCCTCGAGACGGCGGTGCTTCGTCCCGTAAGTCCTCTCTTTATTTTTTCTAGGTCACAATGACTTATATACCATAAGAGGGCCACCGGAGGTGGGCCGAGGAGGGCACAACCAACCAGGGCGCGCCTGGGCTCCCTGGCGCGCCCAGGTGGGTTATGCCCACCTGGTGGGCCCCCTCTGGTAGTTATTTGCTCCAATAATTCTTATTTATTCCATAAAAATTCCTCGTGAAGTTTCCGCTCATTTGGAGTTGTGCAGAATAGGTAGCCTGACGTAGCTTTTTCAGGTTCAGATTTCCAGCTGCCGGAATTCTCCCTCTTTGTGTGAACCTTGCATATTATGAGAGAAAAGGCATTATAATTACTCCAAAAAGCATTATTATGCATAAAAACATCATAAATAATAGTAGGAAAACATGATGCAAAATGGATGTATCAACTCCCCCAAGCTTAGACCTAGCTTGTCCTTAAGCGAAAACCGAAATCGAAAAACATGTCCACATGCTTAGAGAGAGAGGTGTCGATAAAAACAAAATACAGACATAGAAGCATCATATAAATTATTATAACAGCAACCAACTTTAATATAAAACTTTATCATATAACTTCTCATGAACAAGTAACAATTCATCACAACATCGAAGTATAAAGCATAAACTCTATTGAAAACCAACAAACTATGTTTTCAGTCAACTTTGCAACTACAATTCATCATCTTTTCAGGAAGGGTCACGTATCGGAGCCTTTTTGGCAAGTCCACATACTCAACCATCATATAGTCTTCTATGATTGCTAACACTCACCACATACACATGGGGCAAAATGTTTCAACCGGACACATAGAAAGATAGGGGCTTAAAGTTTTGCTTCCCAACATACTCACCTCGAGGGTGATGTCAACAATAATAACTCATGCTACTCATATCCAACTGGATATATGTGCCTAGATCTTTCCTCACCACATGGTGCTTGCCAAAAGAGACAATAAAAAGGAATAGAGAGAAGAACTTTGACTCTTGCATAAAAGTAAATACATAAAAGTAAAAGATAGGCCCTTCGCAGAGGGAAGCAGAGGTTGCCATGCGCTTATTTGTTTGTATGCTCAATCTCTTAGTGCAAAAGAACGTCACGTTATATTACCCTTTGTGATAGCAACCTTTATTATGCAGTCTGTCATTTTTATTCTTTGCCATCACAAGTTCATACAACGCTCAATTTTCTCTTACACTAAATGATCCAACACTTTTAAAAGCAATCTTTATTGCCTTTTTGCACCGATGACAACTTACTTGAAGGATCTTACTCAATCCATAGGTAGGTATGGTGGACTCTCAAAATAATATGTGGGTTTAAGGGTTTTTGGATGCACAAGTAGTATATCTACTTAGTGCGGAATTTTTGGCTAGCAAAGATGGGGGGAAAGCACCACATGTTAAAGGATCTATGACAATATAATTTCTATGTGAATATGAACAAACATAAATCATTACGTTGTCTTCCTTGTCCAACGTCAACAATTTTGGCATATAATATTTTAGTGGGGGCTCACAATCACAAAAGATGTCCAAGATAGTATATTTGCATGTGAATCTTCTCTTCCCTTATTAATTCTTTCATGAATTGCATCATTGACCAATGCTATGTTTGTCAATCTCCAATAAAATTTTCTACTTATACTCTTCCTTATGTGATGTCATTACTTACCAAAAAATTAGAATATGATCTTTTTCATTTATTTCCTTTCTTTTTATTGAACATGAAAGTAAAGAAAAGAAAACTCAAACTAAACTTTATTATATATATCTTGCACATGATTACAAAGATAGATCACTAAGCAAACACTCGAAAAGAAAGGATTGAACTAAACTTTTATTCATCTAAAGCAAAAGATAACTATGGACCGAACTAAGATAAGTAAAGGAAAAAGATAGTGGAGGTGATACGATACCGGGGCACCTCCCCCAAGCTTGGCACAAGCCAAGGGGAGTGCCCATACCCGATACTCAATTTTCCTTTGGTGATGAAGAAGGAGGTGGTGGTGATGAAGTAGTGTCGCTCTCCAACAGCTTCTCCAATCTACGGATGATGCTCCGGAGGGCAATGATGTTCTCTTGTAATAGAATATTTTCACGGGTGAGATATTTATTTTGCACACGAACCGTTTTGATGATCCGAAAGGCTTCAATCTCAGTGGGGGTAAGATGATCATAGTAAGGCTCAAGGATATCTTCTTCTTCCTCCTCGGCAGGCAAAGCTTGCTCGACCACCGGCGCTTGATCTCTAGTGGCCTCCTTTCTCTTGTCCCCTTTGATGAGTTCTTCAGGCTCTTCTCTCTTCAACTCAATCTTCATCAACCAAGCATCCTCTTCCACGTTGTTGGAGGAGGAAGAAGACATGATGCCTGGCTTAACAGATCTGACCGGAAACAACAAGAAAAGAAGACAGAAGATTTCTCCGTGATACGGTGGTCAATAGGTTTAGGGGGGGGGGGTTATATTAAGATTTTTTTATCTTGGGAAACAAGCAAACGGAGTCCGGAAGGTACCCGAGGTGGGCACCAGACACCAGGGCGCGCCTGGTTTGCCAGGCGCGCCCTGGTGTCTTGTGCCCACCAGGGGTGCCTTCCTGGTTGTTTCGTATTTTCCTAATTTTTGTTATATTCCAAACCTGACAAAAAATATTTTTGCGGATTTTTCGGAGTCCGTTTACTTACCGTATCACGTACCTCCTCCTTTTTCAGTTATTCTGGAGTGTTCCGGAAGGTTTCCTTTATGTGTTCTTCCGGTGTCATAGTTTGGATAATATTTATTTCAACATTAATGGGCGTACCTGAGATATAATGTTTTATTCGTTGCCCATTAACAACCTTCGGGTTAGTACCTTCGGCATTATTTATCTTGATGGCTCTGGATCGATAAACCTCCTCAATAACATAAGGTCCTTCCCATTTGGAGAGGAGTTTTCCTACAAAGAATCTGAAACGAGAGTTGTACAAAAGAACATATTCTCCAACTTTGAACTCACGCTTTTGGATTCTTTTGTCATGCGATCTTTTAACTTTTTCTTTAAATAACTTGGCATTTTCATAGGCTTGGGTTCTCCATTCATCTAGTGAGCTAATATCAAATAGCCTCTTTTCACCGGCAAGTTTGAAATCATAGTTGAGTTCTTTAATTGCCCAATATGCTTTATGTTCTAACTCAAGAGGCAAATGAAAAGCTTTTCCATAAACCATTTTATACGGAGACATACCCATAGGATTTTTATATGCTGTTCTATAAGCCCAAAGTGCATCATCTAACTTCTTAGACCAATTCTTTCGGGACCTATTGACAGTTTTTTGTAATATTAATTTTATTTCTCTATTGCTAAGTTCAACTTGACCACTAGACTGAGGGTAATAAGGTGATGCAATTCTATGGTTAACATAATATTTAGCAAGCATTTTACGGAAAGCACCATGAATAAAATGTGAACCACCATCAGTCATTAAATATCTTGGGAAAATGACTTGCTTAAGCATTTTAATAGAGGTGTTGTGATCAGTACTACTAGTTGGAATAGCTTCTACCCACTTAGTAACATAATCAACAGCAGCCAAAATATGTGTATACCCATTAGAGGAAGGGAAAGGTCCCATGTAACCAAATCCCCAAACATCAAATGATTCAACAGCAAGAGAATAATTCATAGGCATTTTCTGACGCTTACCAATATTACCAATTATTTGACATTCATCACAAGATAAAACAAACTTACGGGCATCCTTGAAGAGAGTAGGCCAACAAAAACCAGATTGCAATACCTTGTGAGCAGTTCTATCTCCCGCATGATGTCCTCCATAAGCTTCGGAGTGACATTTCCATAGGATTTGTCCCTGTTCATGCTCAGGTACACAACGTCTAATAATACCATCTACTCCTTCTTTATAAAGATGTGGGTCATCCCAAAAGTAATGTCTTAAATCATAGAAGAATTTTTTCTTTTGTTGGTATGTGAAGCTAGGTGGTATATATTTAGCAACAATATAATTGGCATAGTCAGCATACCAAGGAGTGTTATGAGAAACATTTATTGCAGCTAATTGTTCATCAGGAAAGCTATCATTAATAGGTTGTGGGTCATCAAGAAAATTTTCTAACCTAGACAAGTTATCAGCCACGGGGTTCTCAGCTCCCTTTCTATCAGTGATATGTAAATCAAATTCTTGTAGCAAAAGAACCCACCTAATGAGTCTAGGTTTAGCATCCTTCTTTTCCATAAGATATTTTATAGCAGCATGATCGGTGTGAACAGTCACTTTAGAATCAACAAGGTAAGATCTAAATTTATCACAAGCAAACACAACTGTTAAAAAATCTTTTTTAGTAGTAGTATAATTTCGTTGAGCACTGTCTAGAGTTTTACTAGCATAATGAATAACATTTAATTTCTTATCGACTCTTTGTCCTAGAACAGCACCAACCGCATAATCACTAGCATCACACATAATTTCAAAAGGTAAGTTCCAATCAGGTGGTTGAACAATAGGTGCAGAAATCAAGGCTTTCTTAAGTGTTTCAAAGTCTTCCACACAATCATCATCAAAAACAAATGGAACATCCTTTTGTAAAAGATTTGTAAGAAGCCTAGAAATTTTAGAGAAGTCTTTAATAAACCTCCTATAGAAACCAGCATGACCGAGGAAACTACGAATACATTTGATATCTTTAGGGCATGGCATTTTCTCAATGGCATCAACTTTAGCTTTATCCACCTCAATACCTCGTTCAGAAATTTTATGTCCCAAGAAAATACCTTCATTAACCATAAAGTGGCACTTCTCCCAATTCAAGACGAGATTAGTTTGCTCACATCTCTGCAAAACTCGATCAAGGTTGCTCAAGCAATCATCAAAAGAAGTTTCGTAAACAAAAAAATCATCCATGAAAACCTCAACAATCTTTTCACAAAAGTCAGAGAATATAGCAGTCATACATCTTTGAAAGGTAGCAGGTGCATTGCATAAACCAAAAGGCATACGTCTATAAGCATAAGTTCCAAAAGGGCAAGTAAAGGTGCTTTTCTCTTGATCAAGTTGTGAGACAGGTATTTGAAAAAAACCGAAATATCCATCAAGAAAGCAAAAATGTGTGTGCTTTGATAGTCTTTCTAACATTTGATCAATAAAAGGCAGAGGGTAATGATCTTTTCTAGTAGCTTTATTTAGTTTTTTAAAATCAATTACCATTCTGTAGCCAGTGACAATTCTTTGTGGAATAAGTTCATTCTTATCATTAGGAACAATGGTAATACCTCCCTTTTTAGGGACACAACGAATGGGACTTACCCATCTACTATCAGCTATGGGATAGATTATACCTGCTTCCAGAAGCTTTAGTATTTCTGTTCTTACCACTTCTTTCATTTTAGGATTTAAACGTCGTTGGTGATCAACAACGGGTTTAGCATCAGGCTCCATATTAATTTTATGCTGACAGAGAGTGGGACTAATGCCCTTTAAATCATCAAGAGTATATCCAATGGCAGCTCGGTGCTTCTTCAGAACCTTCAATAATCTTTCTTCTTCATGTTCTGAAAGGTTAGCACTAATAATAACAGGATAAATCTTTTTCTCATCAAGATAAGCATATTTCAAAGTGTCTGGCAATTGTTTTAATTCAAACACAGGATCACCTTTAGGTGGAGGAGGACCTCCTAGAGTTTCAATAGGCAAATTCTGTTTAAGCAGAGGACGTTGTTCAAAGAAAATCTTATCTATTTCATTTCTTTCATGCAGATGCATATTATTTCCGTGGTCTAGCAAATATTGTTCTAGTGGATCGGCAGGAGGCACATCAATAGAAGCAAGACTAATTATTTCATCCTTACTAGGCAATTCGTCCTTATGATGCTTCCTACTAAACTTAGAAAAATTAAACTCATGAGACTCATCACCAAAGCTAATACCGACGATTTGTTTCTCACAATCTATTTTAGCATTGACGGTGTTCAAGAAAGGTCTACCAAAGATAATGGGACAAAAGTCATCTTGTGGGGAACCAAGAACAAGAAAATCAGTAGGGTATTTTATTTTCCCACACAAGACTTCAACATCTCTAACAATCCCAAGTGGTGTGATGGTGTCCCTATTAGCAAGTTTAATAGTAACATTAATGTCTTCTATTTCAGCGGGTGCTATATCATTCATAATTTCTTGATATAAGGTAAAAGGAATGGCACTCACGCTAGCACCTATGTCGCATAAACCATGATAACAGTGATCTCCTATTTTAACTGAGACAATAGGCATGCCAACAACAGGTCTATGTTTATCTTTTTCATCGGGTTTGGCAATTCTAGTAGTTTCATCACAGAAGTAAATAACATGCCCATCTATATTTTCAACCAAGAGAACTTTCACCATAGGAGCACTAGGTTCTACTTTGATTTGTTCAGCAGGTTTGGAAGTTCTAATATAACTTTTGTTGACCATAGTTGAGACTTTAGCATGTTCCTTCATCCTAATAGGGAAAGGTGGTTTTTCAATATAAGCAGTAGGCACAACTGGATCAACATTGTAAATAATAGTTTCATCTTTAGCTATTACTGGTTCTTTAAATTCTTCTTTGATAGGTGGGTGATATTTAAACCACTTCTCCTTAGGGAGGTCAACATGAGAAGTAAATGATTCACAAAAGGAGGCTACTATCTTAGACTCAAGTCCATATTTAGTGCTAAACTTTTGAAAAGCATCGGTATTCATAAAAGATTTAACACAATCATACTTGAGCTTAATACCTGACTCTTTACCTTCGTTGAGTTCCCAATCTTCAGAGTTGTGTTTAATTCATTCTAAAAGATCCCACCGGAAGTCAATAGTCTTCTTCATAAAGAACCGGTACAAGAAGTATCAAGCATGGATCGATCATCACGAGAAAGTCGAGCATAAAAATTCTGAATAATAATTTCTCTTGAGAGCTCATGATTGGGGCATGAATATAACATTGACTTAAGCCTCCCCCAAGCTAAAGTGATACTTTCTCCCTCACGAGGCCAAAAATTATATATATAATTCCGATCACGATGAACTAGAAGCGTAGGATAAATTTTTTGGTGAAATTCCAATTTCAATCGATTCCAAGTCCAAGATCTAATATCATCGCATAGCCTATACCATGCCAATGATTTTCCATTCAAACATAAAGGGAAAACCATCTTCTTAGCTTCATCTCCTGGTAAACCTGCAAGCTTAAATAATCCACAAATTTCATCCACATACATCAAGTGCATATCAGGATGTTCGGTTCCATCTCCTGCATAAGGATTAGCTAGCAGTTGTTCTATCATACCCGAAGGAATTTCATAACCAATATTTTCAGTAGGTGTAGTAGGTTGAGGGGTAACTAATTGTGGTTCCAGTCGAGGTGAAGATACCCCAAACAAACCCCTCAAAGGATTGTTCTCCATAGTAACAAGTGACAATAAATTTCAGCACGTAGTAATAATTTTTCCTTACCGATTTCCACTTACCAAGAGCGCTTCACTCCCCGGAAATGGCGCCAGAAAAGAGCCTTGATGACCCACAAGTATAGGGGATCAATCGTAGTCCTTTCGATAAGTAAGAGTGTCGAACCCAACGAGGAGTAGAAGGAAATGACAAGTGGTTTTCATCAAGGCAATGTCTGCAAGCACTGAAATTATAAGTAACGAGTAGTTTGGTAGCAAGATAATGTGTAACGAGCAAGTAACGGTAACGGTAACAAAAATGCAGCATGGTAGCCCAATCCTTTTGAGGCAAAGGACAGGCCAAAATGGTCTCTTATGATAAGCAAAGCGTTCTTGAGGGTACACGGGAATTTCATCTAGTCACTTTCATCATGTTGGTTTGATTTGTGTTCGCTACTTTGATAATTTGATATGTGGGTGGACCGGTGCTTAGGTGCTTTTTTTACTTGAACAAACCTCCTACTTATGATTAAACCCCTCGCAAGCATCCGCAACTACGAGAAAAGTATTAAGAATAAATCTAACCATAGCATTAAACTTTTTGGATCCAAATCAGTCCCTTACGGAATAACGCATAAACTAGGGTTTAAGCTTCTATCACTCTCGCAACCCATCATCTAATAACTACTCCTCAATGCATTCCCTTAGGCCCAAATATGGTGAAGTGCCATGTAGTCGACGTTCACATGACACCACTAAGGGAATCACAACATACATATCATCAAAATATCGAGCACATATCAAGTTCACATGATTACTTGCAACAAGATTTCTCCAATGACCTCAAGAATAAAAGTAACTACTCACTAATGATAATCATGCTCAAGATCAGAGGGGTATTAAATAGCATAATGGATCTGAACATATAATCTTCCACCAAATAAACCATATAGTAATCAACTACAAGATGTAATCAACACTACTAATCACCCACAAGTACCAATCTATAGTTCCGGTACAAAGATTGAACACAAGAGATGAACTAGGGTTTGAGAGGAGATGGTGCTGTTAAAGATGTTGATGGAGATTGCCCTCCCCAAGATGGGAGAGTTGTTGGTGATGATGATGACAATGATTTCCCCCTACGGGAGGGAAGTTCCCCCGGCGGAATCGCTCCGCCGGAGGGCAAAAGTGCTCCTGCCAAAGTTCCACCTCGAGACGGCGGCGCTTCATCCCGAAAGTCCTCTCTTTATTTTTTCTAGGTCAAAATGACTTATATACAAGAAGAGGGGCACCGGAGGTGGGCCGAGGAGGGCACAACCCACCAGGGTGTGCTTGGGCTCCCTGGGGCGTTCAGGTGGGTTATGCCCACCTGGTGGGCCCCCTTTGGTAGTTATTTGCTCCAATAATTCTTATTTATTCCATAAAAATTCCTCGTGAAGTTTTAGCTCATTTGGAGTTGTGCAAATAGGTAGCCTGACGTAGCTTTTTCAGGTCCAGATTTCCAGCTGCCGGAATTCTCCCTCTTTGTGTGAACCTTGCATATTATAAGAGAAAAGGCATTAGAATTACTCCAAAAAGCATTATTATGCATAAAAACATCATAAATAACAGTAGGAAAACATGATGCAAAATGGACGTATCAATGGTCCGTCATCCAAGACGACATGAACAAGTTTTTGTCAGCTACTAAGCTTCCGTGGTTGGCATGGAATCAAAGTGGAATTGGAGTCGCAGGTCACGTGAGTTGAATTGCTTCGTTTTGTCATCATTTGAATTGCTTCATTTTTTCATCGTTTGCACTTGCATTCTCATGATTACAAGTTGTATCATAAATGGTTTTGGCGGCCACTTTTTGCCAATAAGTCGAGAAGAAACATTCATATTTATCCATTGTTGGATGAAATTCAATAGCAAACAAAACTGGATACAACTTGTGGACGACCTCAAGAATGGCAATGATACGTCTCCAACATATCTATTTTTCCAAACACTTTTGCTCTTGTTTTGGACTATAACTTGCATAATTTGAATGAAACTAACCCGGACTGACGCTGTTTTCAGCAGAACTACCTTGGTGTTGTTTTTTATGCAGAAATAAAAGTTCTTGGAATTGGAGGAAACTTGGTCGAGATTTTTACTGATTATATTAAAAATATCGGTGCAAAGATCTACCAGAGGGGGGCCACCACCTGCCCACAAGGCAGGGGACGCGCTTACCCCTAGGGCGTGCCCTACTACCTTGTGGGGCCCCTATGGCTCTGTTTGCCCTACCTACGGTCCTATAAGTTCCGTTTTATGGTGAAAAAATTAGAGAGGAAGAATTATCGATTTTCATGATACGAAGCCACCGCCACTTCCTGTTGTTCGTCGGGAGGGCTAATCTGGAGTCCGTTCGGGGATCCGTAGAGGGGGATTTTTCGCCATCATCATCAACAACCCTTCTCCGTCAACACTTACATGATGCTCACCACCGGGAGCGAGTAATTCCTTCGTAGCATTGCTAGACGGTGATGGAGATGGATGAGATTTATCATGTAATCGAGTCAATTTTTTAGGGCTTGATCCCTAGTACGCACTATGTTCTGAGATTGATGTTGCTATGACTATGCTATGCTTAATGCTTGTCACTAGAGCCCGAGTGCCATGATTTTAGATCTAAACCCTTTATGTTTTCATTAATATATTTGAGTTCTTGATCCTGTATGCTAGTTGTATGCACCTATTATTATTCTGAACTATAGACCCCAAGGGGACAATAATTGGGATACTCTCCGGGGATGACTGTAATTCAAGGAGTTCATGAATTCACTAAGTGCTAATGCTTTGATCCGGGTCTCTATTAAAAGGAGGCCTTAATTAATTACGCTTAGATTTCCTTAAGGACCCCGTTGCCAAGGTAGGGTAGGAAAAAAAGATGCCATGCCAGTTCTTATTATAAGCACGTATGACTATATATGGAACACATGCCTACATTGAATTGATGAATTGGAGCTATTGTGTGTCGCTCTAGGTTGTAACTGTTATATGAGAATGCCATCCATACAAATATCTATCGCTGATCCAATGCCTAGGCTTTGCTCATATTGTCTTTGTTAAGTTACTACAATTGTTGTTGCTACTGTTCCAATTACTACAAAACTACTACTGTCACTATTGCTGTTACTATTGCTAGTGTTACCGCTACTATCAAAACTATCATACTGATGTGCTACTAAACACTTTGCTGCAGAGAAATAACCTCTCAGGTGTGGTTGAATTGACAACTCAACTGCTAAGACTTATAAATATTCTTTGGCTCCCCTTGTGTCGAATCAATAAATTTGCGTGAAATACTACCCTCAAAGACTTTTGCGATCCCATATATTTGTGGGTCATCAAGACTATTTTCTGGCGCTGTTGTCGGGGAGCATAGCTCTATTTATTAAGTTCACCTGTGAGTTAAATATCTGCTGAGCACTATGAAGAATCTGAAAGACCCAAGATCATTCCCTCTAATACGAGGGGAGGTAAGTAAGGGCCTACTAAATGTGCACTTGATTCACCTTCTGTTTTAAGTCAGCTTGTGACACCACCACCTGTTATTCAATCTAATATGTTGCAAGAAGTTGATAATACTTCTGCTATTGATGATACTCATGATGATGCTACTACTTTACTTGATGAAACTGTGCACTCGGTAAATTTCTTCATGCTCAAATTGCTAAAGCTAAAGAATCTGAAATTGATGAAAATTATGATTCACCTATTACACCTAGCACTCCTACTAGAACTAAGATGCTCGATATTCCTGAGGGTTATGTTATGGATGGGGAGATTGGCAAGGAATTTCTTGCTTGTAAAGATAGGGAGGAACTTATCGATTTAATGAATAAGCTAAAAGAAAAGGCTATGAATGATAGGATGAAATATGATTCTAAGGTTACCACCTCTCCTTTTTTTGTTACTGATAAGGATTATGAAGTCTCTGTTGATCCTGAACTTATTACTTTGGTAGAATCCTATCCTTTTCATGGTTTTGAATCTGAAACTATTGCTGCACATCTTACAAAACTAAATGATATTGTACCCTGTTTGCTCAAGAGGAAAAGATTCGCTATTACTACATTCTTAAGTTGTTTCCTTTCTCATTAAAGGGTGATGCTAAAGACTGGTTTAATACTCTTGCTCCTGGTTGTGTCGTAGTCCCCAGGATATGATATACTACTTCGCTGGGAAATATTTTCCTGCTCATAAGAAACAAGCTGCCTTACAGGAAATATATATTTTTTGTGCTACTTGAGTAAGAGGACCTCCCTCAAGCTTGGGGGAGGCTTCTCCAACTATTAAATGCTTTGCCTGACCATCCTCTTAAGAAGAATGAAATACTTGATATCTTTTATAATGGACTAACCGATGCTTCTAGGGACTACATAGATAATTGTGCTGGTTGTGTTTTCAGGGAACGAACTGTTGAACATGCTCAATAATTATTAAATAATCTCTTAAGAAATACCAATGATTGGACACTTACTAAACCACCTCCGAAGTCAACTCCGAAGGAAAGAGGTATTTTATACCTCGGTCCAGAAGATTTGCAAGAAGCCAAGAAATCTATGAAAGAGAAAGGTATTAAAGCTGAAGATGTTAAGAATGTAGCACCTATCGAAGAAATACATGGACTCGATATCCCAACATAGGTAGTAGAGGTAAATTCTGTCTATAGGTTTGATGAGGGTGATATTCCTTATTACAAATCTCCGACTTAGTGCTTAGATGAATTTGATAACTTTATCGTTTAGCAAGAAAACTTTAATAGGCATATAAGTTATCAATTGAAACATAATTTTATTATGATTGAATGCTTCAGTGATTTGATGTTTAGAATTGCTAATGATGTTAAAGGCCTATGTAAACATTCATCTATGGTCCACAGTCAGCTTGAACAAGTTTCTAAATCACAAAATGATTTGCTTAATGAAATGAACAATAAAACAAATGATCATGTTGCTAGGGTAATGACTAGAGGTGGTAAAATGACTCAGGATCCTCTCTATCCTGAGGGTCATCCTAAAAGAATTGAACAAGATTCACAAAGAATTACTAATGATAAACCTAGTTCACTTAATGTCAGTGTCAAAATTGGCAGATATCGGGGTAGGGGGTCCCGAGCTGTGGATCTCGGGTTGAGGGTAACAGGAATGAAGAGACGATGTTTACCCAGGTTTGGGCCCTCTTGATTGAGGTAAAATCCTACGTCCTGCTCTCGTTTATATTGATGAAGATGTATCGAGTACAAAGTTGATCTACCTCGAGATCGTAATGTGTGGTCTAACTCTAGGGCTAGGTGAATGATTTTGTGTTGATGTCCCCTCTACGGGCTAAACCCTCTGGCTTATATACAAGCCAGGGAAGGTATCTAGGGTTACAAGGTCGGTAGCTAGGAGCTAGGGGGCGACAGAGATCTTGGAGTATATGTCAAGTCTTCGGGAGAGGCAGTCTTGATCACGCCTCCTGCGTGCGGCCTTCGGAGCCCATCTTGTCCACGAATGAGGGTTCGTCAGCCCAACCCAAGGAGAATGGGCCAATTGGGTTAGTACTTTCTTATCCAGGACATCATCAGTAGCCCCCGAACTGACCTTCTATGCCGAGGACAATCCTCCCAATGATAACAACCTCATATACGAAGTCCTTGGCTCGACAGACGAGTTCTTCCTTGTAATCTTCAAACCGCTCCTTTAAAAGAGTGATGCCAGCCAAAGCTCGACCAAACCTATTCCTTCTGCCCGAATAGATTGGCCATCTTAGCCTTGAAGGCCAAGCACCTCGGTGTGAATGGTTCCATCTAGTCTGACAACTTTATTGGAATGACTCTCCACGCGACAGGTCGAGCAATTACTGCTCTCCTCAAATCATGGCCCGAGGCAAACTTTTTACTGGCACGTCCCTTCGAGGCAGAGATCGTGCCCGTTTTATCAGGGATATCATCAAAATTTTGTTTCCCCCCATATGCTCAACGACACCTTTGACGGGAGTGGTGTGTTTATCGGCGTAGCGAGGGGGACTCTTGACCTTTCACAGGCCTATAAGAGCAAAAGGAAGGACATCGCAACTGACCACGCTCCCATTCTCCCCATCTACTGCTTCGTCTAGCTCCAGCGCCCAGATCCGATCCCGCACCCTTCTTCTCCAGGGAGTCCATCCTCCTTCGCCAGCCATGGCCGAGACCCTTCAAGGGCACTGGGGTGGTTCGATCATCATAGATGGCACCATCCAAGAGCTATGCAGCGCGGGGTATCTACCCACCAAGATCGCCACCTATGCTCCTGCCACTGGCCAGCAAGTGCCCGCTCCCAATCCGGGGAGCAGGTAGTCTTCGTCCCCCACCTCATCCGAGGGCTGGGGTTCCTGCTGCACCCATTCGTGCGCGGGGTCATATGTTACTACGGGCTCGATTTTTATCATCTGGCCCCGAACTCCATCCTCCATCTCACAGCCTTCATCACGTCCTGCGAGGCCTTCCTTCGCTGTGAGCCACACTTTGGCCTATGGCTGAAGATCTTCGGGGTCAAACCGAAGTCCAGTGGCTCCGACCTCACGGGGTGCGTAGGGGCCATTATCAGCAAGAATCAAGGGGCCGAATGGCCCAAGGGCACCTTCATCGAGATGGTGAAGGAGTGGCAGCGGGAATGATTCTACATCATCGAACCACTCGCCCTGGTGTTGGTGTCAAAACTGGCAGATCTCGGGTAGGGGGTCCCGAGCTGTGGATCTTGGATCGATGGGTAACAGGGAACGTAGAGATAGCGTTTACCCAGGTTCGGGCCCTCTCGAGGAGGTAAAACCTTATGTCCTGCTTGATTGTATTGATGAGTTTGTATGACAATTACAGAGTTGATCTACCATGAGATCGGATGAACTAAACCCTAGGTAGGTATGGTGATGATTCTCCCCCTCTACGGACTAGCCCTCTGGCTTATATAGACACCAATAGTACCTAGGGTTACATATAGTCGGTTACCATCAGGGATAAACATGCCAGTTACAAGACTTGGAGGATACGCCAAGTCTTCGGAGGTTTCCTTCTGGAGCACGGGGTCGCCTGCTGTCCGGCCTTCCTTCGATGCATCAAGGGCGGCCCATCAATCCGGCCCATGGGAGACAGGCCGGCAGCCCGAGGACCCCCTACTCTGGGACACCCTCAGTAGCCCCCGAACTAGCCTCCAATACCAAGGTCGATAATCTTCATCAGCTCCATGCTTCTTAAAGTCTTCGGCTTGAGGGGTGAGTTCCTTCCGTTACCTATATCCGGATGATGACACCTTGGCCACCCATAATACTTTGGTTAGCGAGGTACTGCGGGGCTCGTCGTATCGTCTTCTTCACCCAGTTTTTAATGACACCCCACCATTTCCGTGCGCCTGAGGAAAGCAAAAGGTCCAACAGTCTTTTACAGAAATGCCCCTTGTGGGACAGGGGAAGACGCCTATTTAATAGGCCAAGGGTGTGAAAGTTGTCGCATCCCCGCTTCAAAATCTCCAAAAAGCTAGAGCAAGCTCTGAACAATGGTGAGCACTCCAGGTTCCTCTTCGCGCCCCCACGGCCCCCTTGAAGGTTACTGGGCTAGCTGCTCAGTCTCTCGAATGGGTTTGAGTAGCCTTGAGACTCAGGGGTATCTACCCGCATCGGATCTCGCACCCACCCGCCCCGGATTGACTTCTGCGAACGGCGAGGCTTTCACGGAGAACTTCCCCGTCCCACACGGGGGAGAAAGGGTATGCTTTGTGCCCTTCCTTCTGTGAAGTTTAGGCTTCCCCATTCACCCTTTTCTGAGGGATCTACTGGAATTCTACGGGATCCAACTCCATCATCTCACCCCGGGATCAATTCTGCACATCTCGGGCTACGTTGCCCTCTGCGAGATGTTCCTCGGCTGTGAGGCACATTTCGAGTTGTGGAGGAAATATTTCTGCCTAGTCTCTTGCACCTGAGAGAGGACAATTTACGAGGTTGGTGGAGCCGAAGTGTGGCACATCGCTGGGACAGGGTACCCCATGGGGACTGACAAAAAGCATGCCAAGGAGTGGACCTCAGAATGGTTCTATATCGAAGACGTCCCCCTATTCGATCCAACTCGGAGGGGTCTGCCCGAATTTTCACTCGTCGCTCCAAAAAGTGGTTTAACTGGCTGCCGAAGAGCTCTCCCCAGAAGGATAGTGCCGAAGTAGCGCACTTGGCCACTCAGGTGAGGTGTTTAACCGATAATAGGTTGACCATTATTGGCGTGATAGACGCAGCCATTGCTCGGTGCGTTCAATGCCTTCAAGAAAGGGTGCACCCCCTATGGCGCTATAATGGGGCAAATGACTCGACCCGATACACCCAGAAGGGACCCGTCGACCAGGCGGCAATGGCGGCCGTGCTGGCCGATCTCTTCAAGGGGGAAGAGCAAGATTTTGCTCAACTAAGGCCCAAGGATGGTTTGTCGAGCTATAGACGCATCGAAACAGTGAGTATGACCATACTTGATAGTACGGACGACGCCCCAGTTTATCCTAACCAGCCATCTGATTTATCCGAATAGAGCTGGAGACGCCGGATCGAGACAGTGAACTGCCCCGCTCCTGAATCAAAGAATTATTCTTGTGACGATGACCTTGGGTTTCATCACGATCCTGAAACGTCCATTGACTTCGAGGAGGGAGTCTTTTACCAGGAGAGTCTCGACGGTTATAGAGTGGCCCTTTTGGCCGATCACCCCGGGACACTTCCCTCCTCCGCTGTAAGTGACAAAAAGGTTTCTTCTAGAAAAAGACGCTCAGCTCCTGTTGCTCCGAGTACGCTGACTTCTACTCCAAAGGGCGGCCGCACAACACGTCGGACATCAGCGAGAGCGACACCAGTTGCTCCAGGGGCGTGTGGCCGCAGGGCGTCCAAACGTGCGATGGCCGCGGGAATTACGTCGACCGCACCTTCTCCAAAGAGGTGATGGTTTCATCGTACCTTCGGTATCCTTATCTTTGACAACCACAACGAGTATCAATAATTTTCTCTATTGCAGCTTGTAGGCGATATGTCGAACCATCGGCGTCTGAAGACGCCGAAGAGAAGACGAGGGGTGACCCCAAACCAAGGTCTCCAGGCGCGGTCAGTGGGACTTCAGAGGTCCCTGCTGAAGACCAACATTCAGGGGATTCAAAGGACGTCTCGGTTACCAATTCCGAGGTTGAAAGCATGATGAATCACCACCGGCGAAAGGCGTCGCTGCGATAGTCTCCGTTCTCCGATCAGGAGTTTAATGCACTTAGTCCGGTAGACGCATACCTCGGAGCTACTCAAACGGGGCTCGAGGGAGTTGCCAACCTTCTGTCCGCTAGTCTGCAGGTATGCAATTGGTTTTGATAACCGGACGCATAGCCTTACCCAGTAGCCATCTTAGAAAAAGTGAGTGTATTTGGGCACTAAACCCAGTAGCCCTCAAGCCTTAATTTGGACAGGGACGGCTGAGTTAAGAGTTTGACATTTGAAAATACCGTACTATCATGCAGACTGCTCGGGAACAGAACAACAAGTTGACCGAAGACCTCGAGCTGACACGGACACAGTTAAAATCTGTGGAGGACGACCTGGATGGGGTTAAAAAATTACCAGAGTGGCACATGGTAAGTAAAAGACTTGATATGTCTAAAAAAGAATTTGATGAACACCTTTGCTAATGAAAGATTTTTCCATAGCAGGTGAGTCGATAAATCAACTGCAGAAGGATCTAGTCGCTGCCAGAGAAGCTCAAAGGTAAGCGGAGTCGCAGCAAGACGCTGACTACCGTGTGCTGACCTGAAGTCGTGAGGAAAGGGATAAGGTTAAGGAATAAAAATAACAACAAGCCCAAGAAATTAAGAGCTTGAAAGCTCAATTGGCTCTATCCCAGGAGGAGAACCAGACACTGAAAGCCGGCATGTCCGGTGAGTGCGACCTGATTTTTCAATACATAGACTGCGTGTATGATGCCGCCATGTAAACAATGCCATGTCTCTTTGTAGTTCTCTTGACCGGACGCCCCGAAGAGGAGGCCAGCTCCTTCAGACGAGGCCTGTTAAAGGAGTTGTCCGCCGCACATGAGCGGGCCCGAAAAGTTATGAAGAGCATGCTCAAGGCGTTATGTCCTAGCGAGGTGGTTCGAGAAGGGATGACCAAGCTCGCTAATAGATTTAAGGGAGCTCGATGCCTCTTTGAGCTGTGGAAGATGTCGGCCTGTCGAGAGGGAGCGCGGGAGGCTTGGGCGATGGTAAAAACCCGTTTCACCAAGCTTAATCCGGAGCATTTAGCTCGGGTTGAGCCGGTAGGGCCGGATGGGCAGGAAGTGCCAGTACATTTTGTATAAGACCAAGTGATTGCTGCTGCTCGGATTTTCCAGGAAGATTGTGCCCTGGAGATCTTAATAGACGGTCTCGACCAGCAGTAGTGTTTTGATTCTATGTAGCTATGCACTTTACTTCAAATATTCTCGAGATGTGCTTTAAACGTTGTCTTAAACAGCCATCGGCTTCTTCCTCCTCGTCCATCAGCCGAGGAGTGTTTCCTACTATGTGCTCCGAGAACATCGGAACAACACTTCGGAGAACCAGGCAATCGGACATCTAGTGCGAACAGACAAAATGCGCTCAAGGATGAATGTTATATTACTACTTAACGTAAGAAACATCTTCCAAATAAAATAGTTCCTCCATGGGTTCCTTTCTTCGGGCTGTCATGTTGACCATGGAAGGAAAACCTACTCCCAAAAATATGTGGGTCATGGCTACTTCGGGAAAATAACCCCGGAATCTGGCAATAACTACCAATTATTTTCATTTCCCTCGCGGCCAATCAATTATGTTCTTAAGAATGCTAGCTTTCACCTTCACCCATCTGAGGTACGTACCCGGATGTCCCGGACGTTACAATCAGAGAGGTGCTCCCTTTACTCCCTAGCCGAACAATCGGGAACGTAGGGGGTAAGCATAGGAGCTAGGCAACCCAGCTTGGCAAAAACTTAATTCAAATTGATGCATATGATGTCTAAAAAATGATATGGGAAGGTTGCAAACATGGCAAAACTAATGGTTGCACAGAGAATATATTACTGGCTTCGTAAAAGAAGCCCCCAGGTAAAAAATGTGTGCTACTTTTAAAGATGTTTTGCAGAGAGAAACTTAATGTAGCTCAGCATAACCGAACACAACCTGGAATATACTAGCTGAATGAAAAAAATAAAAAAAATCCGAGAGGGATAAGCCGAAGAGGGTGAGAACGTCAGTCTAGCCGTAGAAGCACCAAAGCGAGCTGCATTCCAAGGGTTTGGTTCGAGGAGGTTATCCTTTGGGTCACGGAGATGGTATGCTCCCCCTGCGAGTACCTGATCAATTTTTTAAGGGCCCTTCCCATGTGGGCGATAATTTGTGCTTTTGCTTTTCCGTAAGGGGTAGGACAAAGTCGCCCATGTTATAAGCCTTTGCCTGTACTTCCCTGCTCTAATAGTGTCTAGCCTGCTGCTGATAAAAAGCAGAACGAGCCAGAGCTACGTCGCGCTCTCCTTCCAGGGCGTCCAGGTTGTCTTGCCGATCCAGCTCGGCTTCCTTTTCTTCATACATGCACACTCGAGGTGCATCGTGAATAAGGTCACTGGGGAGAACAGCCTCTGCCCCATACACCATGACGAACGGGGTATAGCCCATGGAGCAAATGGAGGTGGTGCACAGGCCACATAATACGGAGTCGAGCTCCTCAACCCAGTGGCAGTCGGATTCTTTCAAAGATCGGACCAAACGGTGCATAATGCCGCTCAAAAGTAGGCCATTGGTTCGCTTGACTTGTCCATTGGACTGTGGGTGGTATACGGAGGCATAGTCAAGCTTAATGCCTAAGTTAGCGCACCAGTCCTTTACTTCCTGGACAGTAAAATTGGATCCATTGTCCGTTATTATGCTATGGGGGACACCGTAACGGTGAACCACGCCGGATATGAAATTGATGACTGGCCCGGACTTGGCTGAGGTTACTGGTTTCACCTCGATCCATTTTGTGAATTTATCTACCATAATGAGTAAATACTTCCTTTTCTTGGTCCCCCCTTTAAGTGGTCCGACCATGTCTAGCCCCCATACCGCAAAAGGCCAAGTGATCGGTATTGTCCGAAGGGCCATAGGGGGCATGTGACTTTGATTTGCAAATAGCTGGCAACCAACACAATGTTGGACCAATGTTTGGGCGTCCGAGCGGGCGGTGGGCCAAAAGTACCCAGCTCGGAAAGTCTTGCTAACCAAGGCCCGAGATGCTGCTTGGTGACCGCCCATGCCAGCGTGAATCTTGGCCAAGATCTCTCTCCCCTCCTCTTCAGATATGCATCTTTGGAGGACTCCATTGGCGCTTTTCTTGTTGGCAGGTTTCAACCTCGGTTCCGGACTCTATCTCCGAGGAGATTGCGGAGATGAACTAGAAGCTCGAGAGGTCCCAGAAGGACCTCGACCTGGTGAACCAGAGATTCGAGCAGTCTCAAGGTAAGCAAGTTAAACTTGCGTGAAACTTTGCATGGAAGAGCTATGATGGGTTTTGCTAGATTAAAAACTAAGGCCGAACCGTTTCAATGACAACAGCGTTAGCTGAGCTTGAGACGCTCAAGGCCTAGCTTGAAAAGGCTCGGCAGGAGGTGAGGCAGCATGAGGCTGCGGCCACGAAGGCGGAGAAGGCCTGAGCCTCCGAGAAGGTGGCCGATGACAAGGATCGGGCGTGGGTTCTCGAGGTCGAAGAGACCCTGAAGGGCGTGTTTGAAGCACATGACAAGCTTCAAGTGGAGGGGCAGCGAACGAAGGAGGAGCTTGAAAAGCTCCATCTTGCTCATGCCGACCTCAAGACCGCGCCCCGGGCAAACCGTGAGGTTCTACAGTAGTTGGAGAAAATCACCTCGGGTAAGCAATACTTACAATAGTGTGTGTTTGGCAGCAAAGGGTGCGTCGGGCTCACCCAGCTGTGGCATTCCACAGAGGTTTTCGTGGATCTTCTGCAAATCATGGCAGACACCGTTGCGCACTTTGACCCATTGGCGAATCACGAGGAGGAGAAGGCCTTCTAGGGGCAGTTCCCGGGGTCTCCGGCATCGCAGCTGCTGAACAATCGAATGAAGCAGGTGGCTGAGTTACTCTGCATAGTGAGGTCGGCTCTACAAGACCTTTGCATCGCGTTGTGGCCTAACGAAGCCCTTCCCGCCAGCCTCTTTGGCCTCCTGATGCGTCTGTCAGGGGCTGTCTCGCGTGCCAATATCTGGAGGAGGTCTGCGTGCTTTAAAGGAGCATGGAGGGCGTATGCCTGCATGAAGACGCACTTCCGCAAGGTCGACGCAGTGACGGTGGCCACGGGTCCTCATACGGAAAAGCATCGTACCGCAGAATAGTTTTACCCCGAGGTGCAGGAAGGAGCTCGGATCACCGAGGCCGTGTGTCCAAAGGACACCTTGTATTACTAGGTAGCACTTCAGAATGCCGAAGTTATGGGATGTATAACACATAACCTTTTTCTTGAATGACTATGGCTTTAAATTCCATGTGTGTTTTTTAATTATGTTTACCTCCAGGGTGACTATTTTTAAACTGAAAGTGGGCAGTCGTCGGCTTCAGCCCCAGTATAGATTATACAAAGGGTGTTCCGGGATGCAGGTTTGACCCTTAGCCGACGTCTCGATACCCGGAGGTGATATTCTGCTTATAGGAACAAGGCAATCAAACTATAGTGACTTGAGAGCTTTCAAGTAGTCCTAGGAGTTTGACTGTGGGGGCTAGTTACTAGACCCCGGTTGTGGGAAGTGGCTGGGCTGGTAGGCCGAGGTCTAGGCCATGACGCACTTCTGCTAGAATTTAAAGCCCTTTGTTTGGCATGGGTGATCTCTATCGTTACATCGCTTAACACGGTCTACGGATGGCCGACTAGTTTGCGCCTACCTAGATAGTAAGTTTTTGGTTTCGCCACTGAGGCGTTCTGCCAATTGACCTGGCATTGCAATCGCAGTGGTTCTCCCATTACACCCTTAGCCAAATTCATCGGGAACGTAAGGTACGCATAGGAGTCGGGCAACCCAACTATTGACCAAAATCTATGTTCAAAACTAATTCATATAAAGCCAAAATCCGAGACACCGAATACTTCGGACTTGTAATACAATCTATCTTTTTAGGGAACTTTTTCGTAGCGCAGTGATACGTCTCCAACGTATCTATAATTTTTGCTTGTTCCATGCCGTTATATTATCATTCTTGGATGTTTTACAATCATTTTATAGCAACTTTATATCATTTTTTGGGACTAACCTATTGACATAGTGCCCAGTGCCAGTTGCTGTTTTTTGCTTGTTTTTTATTTCGCCGAATATCCATATCAAACAGAGTCCAAACGCAGTGAAACTTTTTGGAGATTTTTTCTGGACCAGAAGACACCCAGTGGGCTAAAGAAGTACCAGAGGGGAGGCCCGAGGTGAGCACAAGACACCTGGGTGCGCCAGGAGGCCCAGGCACGCCCAGGTGGCTTGTGCCCACCTCGGTGACCTCCCGCACAGCCTCTTCGCCCTATAAATTCCCAAATATCCAGAAACCCTAGGGGAGTTGATGAAACACAATTCCAGGTGCCACAAGTTCCAGAACCACGAGATCCAATCTAGACACCATCATGGAGGGGTTCATCATCCTCATTTGTGCCTCTTCGATGATGCGTGAGTAGTTCACCATAGACCTACGGGTCCATAGGCAGTAGCTAGATGACTTCCTCTCTCTCTTTTGATTCTCAATACAATGGTCTCTTGGAGATCTATTTGATGTAATTCTTTTTTGCGGTGTGTTTGTTGGGATCCGATGCACTTTGAGTTTATGATCAGATCTATATCCATGAATATTATTTGAGTCTACTTTTGATCTCTTATATGCATGATTATTTATAGCCTCGTATTTCTTCTTCAAATATTTGGTTTAGTTAGGCCAACTAGATCGATTTTTCTTGCCACGGGAAGAGGTGCTTTGTGATGGATTCGATCTTGCGGTGTTCTTTCCCAGTGACAGAAGGGGGAGCAAGACACGCATGTATCGTTGCTATTAAGGATAACAAGATGGTGGCTATTCCTACATGAATAGATCTCATCTACATCATGTCATCGTACTTATTGCATTACTCCGTTACTTCATGAACTTAATACACTAGATGCATGCTGGATAGCGGTCGATGTGTGGACTAATAGTAGTAGATGCAGGCAGGAGTCGGTCTACTAATCTTGGACGTGATGCCTATATGTTTATCATTGCTTTGGATATCGTCATAATTATTCGATCTTCTATCAATTTCCCAACAGTAATTTGTTTAACCACCGTGTGCTATTTTCTCGAGAGAAGCCACTAGTGAAATCTACGGCCCCCGGGTCTATTCTTTATCATATTTGCTTTGATATCTATTTTTATTCACTTTTATTTTCAGATCTATTATTCCAAGAACCCAAAAATACCTTACTGCACTTTTTTATTACTTATTTTATTTTGTGTTTTATCGAGAGCTATTTATCCAATCTACCACAAATTTATCTATCTTTTTACCATGGAGGGATTGACAACCCCTCTTACGGGTCAGGTTGCAAGTATTTGTTCTTTGTGTGCAGGTACCATTTATATAGTGTTGCTTGGTTCTCCTACTGGATTGATACCTTAGCTTCACAACTGAGGGAAATACCTACCACAGTTGTACTGCATCATCCCTTCCTCTTTGGGGAAATGCCGACACAGTTTCAAGCGACATCAAAAGGAATTTCTGACGCCTTTGCCGGGGAGACATCATCAACATCTATCAGGTTCCAGATCACAAATCTCATCTCCTTGCAATCTACATTATTTGCCATTTGCCTCTCATTTTCATCCCCCCCCCCACTTCACAAAAATTTGCCGTTTTATTCGCCCTCTTTTTCGTTCGCCGTTTTCTCGTCAGATCTGTTTTTTGGTTGCAATCTTGCTTACCCCTTTGTCGTTACGGCTAGTTCTTCCTCTATTGCACGTACCCTCGAGAACGAGGTTCTTAATTTTCAACAAAGGGGAGGGGAGAATCTAAAAGATGCTTGGTATAGGATTTGTAATGTTCATAATAGATCTATTCGTAAGCATTCTACCGTTGTTCTTCGTCGCAGTTTTTATGTGGGCATCACCACTTGGTATAGATTTGTCCTTGAATTACCGGTGGAAATTTCTTGATGTGTCCATCTTTGGATGCTTTTAATGCCATGGGAGATCTAGTAGGTGCACCACCTATCATTATTAATGAAACAATGTTAACTCTTGAGCATGTTATGCAAAGATTAGATGCTATTGAAAAGAAGATGGTCACCTTAGAGCAAATTGAAAACTTGGATACAAAGATGCAGAATCTTGCTAATAAATTTGGGTCAAAAGCGGGCGATGTTTACAAATTACTAAGGGAAAAAGAAACCATAATTAACGAAAGAATTGGAGAGAGTCCTTCTCGGATTGACAAGTTGGAAGAAATTTTTAGTAATTTAAGCTCGGCCTTTACTTCTGCTAAAACTATTGAAAAAACTCCCCTAAAAATTGGCAAGACTACTCAAGTCACTAAGAACAAGGGTGCAACTTCTAATAATAACAAAGAAGATCTTAAGATGATTAGTATTCACCCCAACTTTGTTGAAGTTGTAAGAAACCCTACTTACAAGAATGAATTCTTCAATCTTATTCCTAGAAGTATTATTATGGAAAATATGCATGCTAAATCTTTGAAGAATATTGGTTGTGTGACTGAGGAATTGGAAACTAAGGATGACAATACTTGAATCTATGCATTATGCCTAGCCAGGGGCATAAAACGATAGCGCTTGTTGGGAGGCAACCCAATGAATTAAATTTATTTTTTCCTTTTTATTTCTGCTCTTGAGCGTTTGAACAATTATGCCTCTATTATGAATGTGTTTTTTGTTTTTTAATTAGTATTTGTGCCAAGTAAAGCCTTTGGGATAGCTTCGGTGATAGATGATTTGATCCTGTTGAAAAACAAAAACTTTTACCTCCAGTAACAGAATTGTTTAAATTCACAGAAGCGATGAAAAATTATGAATTGTTTACACAAGATTTATATACAAATTGCCTCTATTTTTCTAATCTTTCAGAAGTTTTGGAGTTACAGAAGTATGAGAACAATTCGCATCTTTATAGACTGTTCTGTTTTTGACAGATTCTGTTTTCTTTGCATTGTGTGCTTATTTTGATGAATCTATGGATTGTATCGGGGGGTATAAGCCATGGCAAAGTTTGAATACAGTAGATATAATGTAATAACAAAATTTGAATGGCTTTTCAATAGTACTTACAGTAAAGATTGGTTTTCTTATACTAACGAATCTCACGAAGCTTTTGTTAAGTTTTGTGTGATTGAGGTTTTCATGTTTTGGGTGAGATCGCGATGGATGAAGGAATAAGGAGTGAAAAGAGCCTAATCTTGGGAAGCCCCATGGCACCCCAAGTTAATATTCAAGGAGAACCAAGCAACTAAGCTTGGGGATGCCCCGGAAGGCATCTTCTCTTTCTTCTAACGACTATCGGTATTTTACTTGGAGCTATATTTTTATTCGTCAGATAACATGAGTTTTGCTTGGAGCGTCTTGTATTATATGAGTCTTTACTTGTTTTTCTTTTTAGTTTGTCACAAGTATCCTTGCTGGACAAACCTATTTGAGAGAGCCAAAATTATGCTATGATTTTTTTAGAATTGCTCTTTATGCTTCACTTAAATTGTTTTTCGCTATGGAATCGCTCTAGTGCTTCACTTATATCTTTTTGAGCACGGTGTGCTTTAATATTTTTGTAGAAATGCTCTCATGCTTCACTTAGATTAATTTGAGAGTTAGTAATTTTTTGAAGAAATTCTCTCATGCTTCACTTATATTATTTTGAGAGACAAAAAAAATTATGCTCATGTTCTTCACTTAGATTTATTTGAGCTTGTCACAAGCATTGCAATATGTGAAACTAGTCCCAAAGTGATAGATATTCAAGAGGGATATAATAAAACTTTCATGAAGATCATTGGACAAAATAAACTTGATTCTTTGTAATAGTTTTGAGATATGATGATAGTGATATGTGAGTTATGTTGGTGAGTAATTATGCTTTAGTAAGAATATTGGTGTTAAGGTTTGTGATTCCCTATGCAAGCACGAAAGTTAATAGTTATACAATGAAATTATATCCTACTTGTGGTGCATTATTCGGTGTTAGTTATGCTTAATGCTCACTTATGTGATTTTTTGTTTCTTGGTTGGTTGCTTCTCCATCTTTTTGATAGCCTCCACTTGTACTAAGTAGAAATACTACTTGTGCATCCAAAATCTTTAAACCCAGTTTTGCCATATGAGTCCACCATACCTACCTATATGCGGTATTTCCATGCCGTTCTAAGAAAATTTGTATGTGCCATCTCTAATTTTCAAAATGAATTTCCTTTTTGTATGCTCGTACCGCTCATGAAGCGGCAGGAGGTGGCCAATATTTTCCATGCTAGATGTGTTATTCTCAAGATGAGTGTTTATTCACTTGCCATTGCACGAGAGTCCGGCAGTAATAGGGATGCCCAGTCCCGAAATGAAAAAGAAATTTACTTTATGTTGTCAAATATTAAATTCCTTGGAAAGTGTTGGTATGGACGGTACCCGTGGATACGGCTAGCCATGGAGTGTGAAAGTATGGTGGAAAAAGGAATAAACTTTATTTTCTGTTTGGGAACCGCCTATGATATATCTAGCATGGAAAGTGTTGGGAATTACTTGGTCATTTTCGTTGACGGGAAAAGTATGCCTCTCAAAAAAAATATCTCTCAATTTAAGCTTTGAGCTCTGGCACCTCTACAAATCCCTGCTGCCCTCTGCGAAGGGCCTATCTATTTACTTTATGCAATTTTTATTTTTTATTCGAGTCTCCATCTTCTCTTATAAAGCACCAACTAGGCAGCACTATGATCATACTTGAGCATTGGATGTCGCTAATATGCGAGTGTGTTTCATGAATGGATCAATGACTGAGCATGATGGGCTAGGGATAACTTTCTTTAGTGTTGATATTTTGAAAGACATGGTTGCTTGTTGGTATGCTTGAGTATTGAAATCTTCATGTCAAAACTAGACTATTGCTTTGAACCATATAAAAGTCCAAATGTCCATGCTACAAAAGAAAAGAATATGTGATGAACATGTTAGGAAGCATTCCACATCAAAAAATCTGTTTTTATCATTTACCTACTCGAGGATGAGTAGCAATTAAGCTTGGGGATGCTGATACGTCTCCAACGTATCTATAATTTTTGCTTGTTCCATGCTATTATATTATCATTCCTGGATGTTTTACAATCATTTTATAGCAACTTTATATAATTTTTTGGGACTAACCTATTGACATACTGCCCAGTGCCAGTTGCTATTTTTTGCTTGTTTTTTACTTTTTAGAATATCCATATCAAACGAAGTCAAAACACAGCGAAACTTTTTGTAGATTTTTTCTGGACCAGAAGACACCCAGTGGGGCAAAGAAGTACCAGAGGGGAGGCCCGAGGTGAGCACAAGACACCTGGGCATGCCAGGAGGCCCAGGCGTGCCCAGTTGGTGGGAAACCCACCTCGATGACCTCCCGCACCGCCTCTTATCTCTATAAATTCCCAAATATTCCGGAAACCCTAGGGGAGACGACAAAACACAATTCCAGCCGCCGCAAGTTCCAGAACCACAAAATCCAATCTAGACACCATCACGGAGAGGTTCATCATCCTCATTGGTGCCTCTCCGATGACGCGTGAGTAGTTCACCATATACCTACGGGTCTGTAGGCAGTAACTAGATGGCTTCCTCTCTGTCTTTTGATTCTCAATACAATGATCTCTTGGAGATCTATTTGATGTAACTCTTTTTTGCGGTGTGTTTGTTGGGATCCGATTAACTTTGAGTTTATGATCAGATCTATATCCATGAATATTATTTGAGTCTTATTTTGATCTCTTATATGCATGATTATTTATAGCCTTGTATTTCTTCTTCGAATCTTTGGTTTAGTTAGGCCAACTAGATCGATTTTTCTTGCCATGGGAAGAGGTGCTTTGTGATGGGTTTGATCTTGCGGTGTTCTTTCCTAGTGACAGAAGGGGCGGCAAGACACACTTGTATCATTGCTATTAAGGATAACAAGATGGGGGCTATTCCTACATGAAGAGATCTCATGTACATCATGTCATCGTTCTTATTGCATTACTCCGTTTCTTCATGAACTTAATACACTAGATGCATGCTGGATAGCGATCGATGCGTGGAGTAATAGTAGTAGATGCAGGAAGGAGTCGGTCTACTAATCTTGGACGTGATGCCTTTATATTGATCATTACCTTGGATATCATCATAATTATTCGATCTTCTATCAATTGCCCAATAGTAATTTTTTTACCCACCGTGTGCTATTTTCTCGAGAGAAGCCACTAGTGAAATCTACGGCCCCCGGGTCTATTCTTTATCATATTTTCTTTCAGATCTATTTTTATTCGCTTTTATTTTCAGATCTATTATTCCAAAAACCCAAAAATACCTTGCTGCACTTTTTATTACTTATTTTATTTCATGTTTTATCGAGAGCTATTTATCCAATCTACCACAAATTTATCTATCTTTTTACCGTGGAGGGATTGACTACCCCTTTTACGCGTCGGGTAGCAAGTATGTGTTCTTTGTGTGAAGGTACCGTTTACATGGTGTTGCTTGGTTCTCCTACTTGATTGATACCTAGGTTTCACAACTGAGGGAAATACCTGCCGTAGCTTTACTGCATCATCCCTTCCTCTTTGGGGAAATACCGACGCAGTTTCAAGCGACATCACGTAGGGGCCATGATTATAAATAAAAACAATAAGGACCTTTAAAGGGCATGGTTTCTTTATTTCATAATTTCAAGCCTTTACATGCCCAGCTGCAACAACAGGAACTGAAAGAATACAACGTAAAAAGTAAAAAAGAAGGAAGAAACAAGGTTGATATGTCTCCATCATATCTATAATTTTTTATTGTTCCATGCATTATTATACAACTTTTACATACTTTTGGCAACATTTTACTAACCTATTGATCCAGTGCCCAGTGCCAGTTCCTGTTTGTTGCATGTTTTTTGTTTCGCAGAATATCCATATCAAACGAAGTCCAAACACGATAAAAATTTACGGAGAATTATTTTGGAATATATGTGATTTTTGGAAGGTGGAAGCAATGCAAAAGGAGGCCCACAACTCCCAAGATACACCAGGGCGCGCCCCAGGCCCCAGGCGCTCCTAGGTGTCTTATGCCTTCCTTGTAAGTCGGTTGGAGCTCTACTTCGGGCGCAAGGAAGTTTATATCCGGGGAAAAATCGTGTGAAAGTCTCAGCGCAATCGGAGCTACGGATCTCCGGGAATATACGAAACGGTTTTCGGCCAGAAAACAGGAACGCGAAACATAAGAGAACAGAGGGATGGATCCAATCTAGGAGGGGATCCTGCCCCTCTGCCGTCATGGAGGCCATGGACCAGAGGGGGAACTCTCCTCCCTTCTAGGGGGAGGCCAAGGAAGAAGAAGAAGGAGGGGGGCTCTCTCCCCCTCTCTCCCAGTGGCGCCGGAACGCCGCCGGGGCAATCATCGTGTAACGGCGATCTAATCCAACAACTCCATCATCTTCACCAACATCTTCATCACCATCACCCATCTATATTCAGCAGTCCACTCTCCCGCAACCCGTTGTACCCTCTACTTGAACATGGTGCTTTATGCTTCATACTATTATCCAATGATATGTTGCCATCCTATGATGTCTGAGTAGATTTTTGTTATCCTACCGGTAATTGGTGAATTGCTATGGTTGGTTTAATTTGCTTATGGTTATGTTGTTGTCCTTTGGTGCCCATCATATGAGCGTGCGTGTGGATCACACCATAGGGTTAGTTGTATGTTGATAGGACTATGCATTGGAGGGCAAGGGTACAGAAAGCTTCTTCCTAAACATAGAAATTGATACATACGGGACTGAAGGGGGACCAATATATATCTTAATGCTATGGTTGGGTTTTACCTTAATGAACGTTAGTAGTTGCGGATGCTTGCTAATAGTTCCAATCATAAGTGCATATAACTCCAAGTAAGGGACGACATGCTAGCAGTGGCCTCTCCCACATAAAAACTTGCTATCGGTCCAGTAACGTAATCAATTGCTACGGGACAATTCCGCAAATCCCTCCACCATTAATCCACACTCGTTTTACTAAATGTAATTGTTTCTTTATTTAAACAACACCTAACTTTTATTTCCATGTTCTTTATTATCTTGCAAACCTATCCACACCTACAAAGTACTTCTAGTTTTATTCTTGTTCTAGGTAAAGCAAACGTTAAGTGTGTGTAGAGTTGTATCGGTGGTCGATAGAACTTGAGGGAATATTTGTTCTGCCTTTAGCTCCTCGTTGGGTTTGAAAATATTATTTATCAAAAAAGGCTACAAACGATCCCCTATACTTGTGGGTTATCAAGACCTTTTTCTGGCACCGTTGCCGGGGGGCAATAGCGTGGGGTGAATATTCTCATGTGTGCTTGTTTGCTTTATCACTAAGTAGTTTTTTATTTTCTGTCCTAAGTTGTTCTCTATCTTTAGTTATGGATATGGAACACAAAATACCAAAAAAAATTAGTTGTACTTGCTACTCATGGAAATGGGGAACATCCTAAAACCCTTGATGCTCGTTATGTGAAAAATATTAAACACTACTTTGATAATCCTGAGAAAACTCCATTCAACATGATAATGGGAGACATGTTGGATCAACATGAATACTTTAGGGATTATCGCTTGACACAAAAAGGGAAATTGTTATGGGATCAAATTGATATGTTGCATTGGTATGCTTGGAATTTATGCCAGAGATATGATTATACTTGTTGCTCTAGGATGAAGGCTCCACATCTTCCCTTTTCATGTGAATTTAATGATAATAAAACCTTGGCTTCTTATGCTAATGGTAGATATGATTACTATGATGTGGAACAAATAGAAGAATTTGTTGCTTTTAAGGGTGCTTATGAAATTGAATCTATGTTTGAAAAGTATGAAGATTTTGATGATGCAGTTTATAGACCTGAAAATTTTGCTATACTTAAATATTGCTATGAGAATTATGAATATAATGCCGATATTAATGAGTTTATTGAGAAAGTCTCCGCTGTCCAAGAAGAGACTAACATTTTGCAAGAGTCTATGGAAGAACAAATTGCTGAAATTGTGAGCTCATTAGATGAAAAAGATGATGAGGAGAGCGAAGAACAAAAGGAGGAAGAGCGGATTAGCTACCCGTGCCCACCTTCTAATGAGAGTAACTCTTCAACTCATACATTGTTTAATTTCCATTCGTGCTTACCAAAGGATGAATGCTATGATAATTGCTATGATCCCGTTGATTCATTTGAAATATCCCTTTTTGATGAACTTGATGTTTGCTATGCTTGTGGCCATGATGACAATATGAATTATGCTTATGGAGATGAACTTGCTATAGTTCCTTATGTTGAGAATGAAATTGTTGCTATTGCACGCACGCATGATAGTCCTATTATCTTTTTGAATTCTCCAAACTATACTATATCGGAGAAGTTTGCTCTTGTTAAGGATTATATTGACTAGTCGTCAACCCGTGCAGCCGCACGGGCTGGTCATGTTAGGAAATATGTTGCCCAATATCACTTATTGTATTTTGCAAGAGCATGGTCCTTTGAAATCACGGTAAATAACATTTCCTATATCACAATTCACACACAGAGAACTCAATATTTGAAGGAAATGAGGTGAAAATGTACATTCCTGTACATCAAGTGGGAGAATTATCCAAGGCAAATTAAGTGCAACATTTGGAGGGAAATGGACAGCTTAAAATGCATAATGATATAAGTTTACTGAAGAAGATGAATAGATCAATGGTTCAATTAACATGTCTGACAGCTTGCTCAACACTAAAAAAATCTGAAGCCCAAGAATAACAGCACGTGAAACTAAAACAAAGAGTAATGTATTTACTTACCCTATAGTCAGTGCACAACATAGATTGAAAGAAGATGAAATATGTCCTCTTTAATGAATGATTTTATTGAGGAGGGTTGAGCAGAACTACTGTGATGAAATACACTACACACATAATGGTTAAATAATGAGTCAACATCTAATAGTGTTGTTGAAAAAGAATCATCTAAAGCATTGTTACAAAGAACCAAAGTTGAAAGCACGTACATACAGCTTGTAAGTAGAGAATTAAGTAATTAAAATAGAATATGCATGAGAACTTACAGTAGAAAACTTAAGTGCCTCATTCTCTCCTGGACATTTCAACTCACCATATGCCAGGTGCTGGAGCTGCATATAAACTGTATCGATTGATAGACTCATAAAGGTGAAAGTGCGTTCGGAATGACAAAGCCAATCAGAGAGGCCAGAGGAGCAGTGTGTCGACGCCTGATTTCTTCAGTGTCTTGCTCAACACTGTCGCACTGCAGAGAGCCTGACTGTGGTAATCCGCCATCGCTTGCCCTCTAATGGCCTTCTGCATTTGAACAGGTTGAAAATGAGTGGAATTTTTTTCCTAGGTACTAATAGTATTTAAGAAAATTACATTATACCTTTGAGGAAATATCTGTGAACAACGGATAGAAAAGCCTCATAAATACGGTACTGAAGATAATGAACCTGTATAAAGAAGGGAAAAGTGCAACAATCAATAAGTAAATATGCTTGCTCAAATGGAGGTGTATATGTGTTGTGGGTTGCCAATCATCAAGTACGGGCACAATTTTATTCAAAATCTTACAATGGTAGCCATTATGTTGTTGTTCAATGATTAGTAATTCTTTGGTCGGCCATCAATACAAAAGAGAGTTCAAAGTTTGGACTCAGAAAAGGATGGCTGCAAACCAATTGTGGTTATATTGTTGTAGAAATTTCATATTGTGCGACTACACAAATTTATATTAGAATTGTTAAAAGGCTATCTTATATAGATAACTTGTCGGCGCATATTTTGCAGTGCAGTTCATGGATACAGCCTCATCGTACTGAAATAATAGTAGTACACTGGTCAATCTTTGTATCTAGTTTGTTCTTTCCCTTTTCCATACAGAATTTGCAAGACAAAACTGTTTGTTATTTCCTACTTTCATTCATGATAGGCAAAATACAGCTCGTTCCTGACTTTTCAGTGGGCAAAAGTACCTGAAGCAATACGTATGCAGAAGCAACGTGTCATGAACTCATGATAATTGCAATATCGATATCCTTTTTAATTGAAAAAGCAAACTTCTAATATTGAAATCTTTCACATGAAACACCATTGAAGAAGGATATATGTCGAAACAATGTTTCCAAAAAGGCAGTAAAAAGGGAAATACTATTATGCTTAATTTGGTCCAAAAGCGCATATGCATATATAACAGAATTTGCATTGGCCATACCAAGGTAACAATATATCAACTCCAAAAAGGCAGTAAAAAGGGAAATACGATTCTGCTTAATTTGGTACAAAAGCGCATATGAATATATAATAGAATTTGCATTGGCCATACCGAGGTAACAATATATCAACTCTAGCATGTGCAGTACTAAATTGATAGTCATAAAGATGTGGCAATAAATATATATTTATGTTTGCATATCTTCAAATTACACAGGGAATCATTATCAGATGAAGAATTTGTACAAAGCAACAACTATTTTTAAGAAGAAAAAATCACAAATTTAAGAGGTAAGTATATCAGAGGCTTTTACCCATATATGTATGTATATTTTCCCATTCCTCCGATTGAGACATGATCATCCTAGACCTGATTTAACGGAACCAACGGCGAGGACAGAAATCGACTCGCCTGCATTACTGGATAACAGAGGGCCTGATTGCTTTCAGCAACGTGTTGTAGCCGGCATCTATTACTGGAATCAGACCATAGGGCCAGCCAATCAACGAAGAGGTCCCATATTGAAGGACTGTGCCATAGAAGGGAACACAATTTGAGGATGGATATAGACCAGACTGGGAGGTTTTCACATAGGGAAAAAATTAGGTTGATTATACATACCAGATGTTACCTCCTATATCTGCATCAACTCTGAGGACTACATCCCTTGCTTCTATTCCCATCCTTCCTCTCTTATTTCTTCAATTGGGATTGCTCTGCGTCCATGGAGAAAGGAAGCAGGCTGCCGTGCACACACAGGTGGTATTGGCATGAGCAAGCTTCCGAGGAGAGCGACTGTTCACATACGGGAAGAGACGACTCAGAGAGGCGATAACGAAGAGCCCCTGATCTCATATGTGCGTATGTGATCAGGAGGCGAGAATACGGGGGTTGAGGACCGAGGTTTGCGAGAGAGATCGTTAGAGAGGCCTAGAGATATTTTTGCCAAGGGAGGGTTGAAGGCCAAGGTTTGCTACAGAGATCGTTAGATAGGTTCCCTAGAGATATTTTTGTGAACGGAGAGTCTTGTACATGGGATAGATGATGTGGACTCTTGAGGCACTTCATCTGTCGGCTGTAGATGTTTACTTAGCACATCCAACAGACAATTTTTTACCTTCTCTATGATTAACGTGGAGCGTAAAATATAAGATAGATAGATTTTTATTTTTAGGGAGTCATTTTTCTGCCTAAAGATTTCATGATTGGATCTACACCATAATAATTCGGTCCCACCAGATGAACGGCTCGTAAAATCTAATTAACGTTAGACTTTCTTGGGAGTCTAGAATTAGTATAGGTATAGATAGATGGGTTGCCTTTTACCGTTGCACATGATGATTTTGATGAATATAATATGCATGTGCTTGCTGCTCCTACTTGCAATTATTATGAGAGAGGAACTACATCTCTACCTCTCTATGTTTCCAACACGAAAAAATTGCAAGAAACTGCTTAAGATATGTATTGGCCTTTACTTGATGTGCATGAATTGTTCTTTTATGACATGCCAATGCATAGGAAGAGAGTTAGACTTCGTCATTGCATGATATATGATGCTTTGTGCTCACTACTAAATGCCAAATCCTTGTTAATTAAAATTGGTTTTGATATACCTTGGGATCTGGGTGGATCCATTACACTAGTAGAAAAATGACTTTACGTTCGCATCATTAGTCCTGGTTTGATTAGGGCCCGGAACTAATGTGACCATTAGTCCCGGTTCCAACGGCTAGAGCAGGGGAATCATTAGCCCCGGTTCGTTTTGAACCTCTAGTCCCGGTTTGTGACACAAACAGGACTAAAGGGACTCATGGGGGGCCCAGCCTGCCACCACCCCTTTAGTCCCGGTTCGTGTCACAAACCGGGACTAGAGGTTACCCTCTACTCCCGGTTTGTATAACCAACCGGGACTAAAGATGTCCCTATATAAACCCTTCGTCCAGCCTGAGCCCATTCTCTCTATTTTTCCCCTTTCTCTCCTATGTTCTTCACCTTGCTCGAGTTCACCTCCATTTTTGCCAAAGATTTGAAGGCACCCCATCCATCCAAGTGTTCACAAAGGTGAGCAACTTTGTCCTTTCATCTCTCATTGCTAGATTAGCTCGTGCATTGCTCTATAAGTATAGTGATTTGTGGGTTTTAGTTTGGGAGTAATTTTGTGGGAATTTATTTGATTTATATGCAATTTGGGCTCAAATTAACTTCTTAGTTTGCATATGTGTAGGTGTTGTTTACTTAGTGCCTTCCCGTCCCCGTCCTAACCACCATCGATCGCCCGCACCGTCCCGTCGCCGGCACCACCTTGGTGAGCCTCTTGTTCTTATCCTTTTTATAAACAAAATCATGTTGGTATGATTTAGATAGTTACTAGTATAATTTTCTTACCCATACGTTGTTTGTTATACATAGTGGCATGGTTTTGATATCCGTCCCCGTCGGCCCTCGTCCGGTTTATGATTCAGATGTGGTACATATATTCCCTTTTATAACAATTTGTTGCATTTCGTGTTTATGACAATTATGCCCATCAAGTTGACATAGATATTTTTATCTAGGAGGTATGTGAACTGGAAATTGCAACCGAGCCTATTGTCGAGAAGTTAAATTTAGTTGAAAAAGAAAACGAGTATTTGAAAGCAAAATTGAAAAGAATTGACGAAGAGAAGATGAAACTGGAGTTGTATGTTGCCGATGTCGTCCATGATCACAAGATCAAGATGGATGCAATGCGCTTGAAGATTAGAAAGATTAGAAAATATGCCGTTAATCAAGAGGCTTGATATCACTATGTTGTTGGATCAATTGTTACCTTAGTTGCGATCTTGATCGCATTTGTTGTTGCATTTAAATGCTTTAGCTAGAGAGTTTGTATGTTGTTTTATGAGAATAAGTGTGTATGAACTTGTATTAATTTGGGCTTTTCGTTGTTATGTAATGAAGATGAGCTGGCAATGGATGTACGATGATCGACGCTCTCCCCAGTTCATTGATGGCGTGCGTACTTTTCTGCTTATGGCTGAGGCAAACAAGCGGCCGGATGGTTTCATGTGTTGTCCATGTGGTGTCTGTAAGAATGATCATAATTACTCTAACTCAAGAACCATTCACATCCACCTATTTACATCCAGTTTCATGTCTGGCTATAACTGTTGGACCAAGCATGGAGAAAGAGGGGTTATAATGGAAGAGAATGAAGAAGAAGAGGATGATGACAGCTATCCTGGCCATGGGTTCCCTGAATACAATGGTACTACAATGGGGGAAGAAGCTGAAGAAGAGGCATCAGATGAGCCCACTGACGATCTTGGTTGGGCCATTGCTGATGCAAAGAGAAACTGTGCAAGTGAAAAGGAGAAGCTGAAGTTGCAGCGCATGTTAGAGGATCACTAGAAATTGTTGTACCCAAATTGCGAGGATGACAAGAAAAAGCTGGGTACCACACTGGAATTGTTGCAATGGAAGGCAGAGAATGGTGTATCTGACAAGGGATTTGAAAAGTTGCTGATAATGTTGAAGAAGATGCTTCCAAAGGACAATGAATTACCCAACAGTACGTACGAAGCAAAGAAGGTTGTCTGCCCTCTAGGATTAGAGGTGCAGAAGATACATGCATGCCCTAATGACAGCATCCTCTACCGCGGTGAGTACGAGGATTTGAATGCATGCTCGGTATGCAGTTCATTGTGCTATAAGATCAGCCGCGATGCCCCTGGTGATGTTGAGGGCAAGCGCCCCAGGAAGAAGATTCCTGCCAAGGTGATGTGGTATGCTCCTATAATACCACGGTTGAAACGTTTGTTCCAAAACAAAGAGCATGCCAAGTTGATGCCATGGCACAGAGAAGACCGTAAGAAAGACAGGAAGTTGAGAGTACCCGCTGATGGGTCGCAGTGGACAAAAATTAAGAGAAAGTGGGAGGGCTTTGCAGATGACGCAAGGAATGTATGGTTTGGTTTAAGTGCAGATGGTATTAATCCTTTTGGGGAGCAGAGCAGCAATCATAGCACCTGGCCTGTGACTCTATGTATCTATAAATTTTCTCCTTGGTCGTGCATGAAGTGGAAGTTCATTATGATGCCAGTACTCGTCCAAGGCCCCAAGCAACCTGGCAATGACATTGATGTGTACCTAAGGCCGTTAGTTGAAGAACTTTTACAGCTGTGGGACAAAAAAGGTGTACATCTGTGGGATGAGCGCAAACAGCAGGAATTTGACCTACGAGCGTTGCTGTTTGTAACCATCAATGATTGGCCTGCTCTTAGTAACCTTTCAGGATAGACAAACAAGGGATACCACGCATGCACGCACTGTTTAAATGATACCGACAGTATATATTTGGATAAATGCAAGAAGAATATGTGTACCTGGGACATCGTCGATTTCTTCCGATCAAGCATCTCTTAAGAAAGAAAGGCAAGCATTTCAAAGGTGAGGCAGATCATCGGAAGAAGCCTCGCCACCGTACTGGTCGTGATATACTTGATATGGTCAAGGATTTAAAAGTAATCTGTGGAAAGGGTCCTGGCGGACAATCTGTTCCAAATGACGCTGACGGACACGCACCCATGTGGAAGAAGAAATCTATATTTTGGGACCTGCCCTATTGGAAAGAACTAGAGGTACGCTCTGCAATTGTTGTAATGCATGTGACGAAGAATCTTTGTGTAAACCTGCTAGGCTTCTTGGGCGTGTATGGGAAGACAAAAGATACACCGGAGTCATGCGAGGACCAGCAACGTATGCACAAAAAAGACGGCATGCATCCAAAGCAGTATCAGGGTCATGCCAGCTACATACTTACCAAAGAAGAGAAGGAAATCTTCTTTGAATGCCTACTAAGTATGAAGGTCCCGTCTGGCTTCTCGTCGAATATAAATGGAATAATAAATATGGCAGAGAAAAAGTTCCAGAACCTAAAGTCTCATGAATACCACGTGATTATGACGCAATTGCTTCCGGTTGCATTGAGGGGGCTTCTACCGGAAAACGTTCGATTAGCCATTATGAAGCTATGTGCCTTCCTCAATGCAATCTCTCAGAAGGTAATCGATCCAGAAATCCTACCAAGGTTAAAGAATGATTTGGTGCAATGTCTTGTCAGTTTCGAGTTGGTGTTCCCACCATCCTTCTTCAATATCATGACACACGTCCTAGTTCACCTAGTCGACGAGATTGCCATTCCGGGTCCTGTATTTCTATACAATATGTTCCCCTTTGAGAGGTTCATGGGAGTCTTAAAGAAATATGTTCATAACCATGCTAGGCCAGAAGGAAGCATCTACAAGGGCCATGAAATAGAGGAGGTCATTGAGTTTTGTGTTGACTTTATTCCTGACCTTAAGCCGATTAGTGTTCCTAAATCGCGGCATGAGGGCAGACTGGGTGGAAAAGGCACGCTAGGAAAGGACCTAGTAATATGTATGGACGGGCATTCTTGGGCGCAACACAGTACACAGTTCTACAAAATTCTGCCTTGGTGGCTCCGTATATCGAGGAACACAAGAATATTCTACGCTCCAAACACCCGGAGCAGTCTGACGACTGGATTACACGTGAACAAACGGGGACTTTCGGTGGTTGGTTGCAAACACGTCTCATGCATGACGATACTGCTGCAGATGAGATGTACTTTCTTCGACTATATTGACTTTCAAAGGGTACAAGATAAATGAGAATACATTTTACACGATCGCCCAAGATAAAAAGAGCACCAACCAAAACAGTGGTGTCCGCTTTGATGCAGCAAACACCAATAGGCCAAAGGACACATATTATGGTTACATAGAGGAGATATGGGAACTTGACTATGGACGTGGTTTGAAGGTCCCTTTGTTTCGGTGCAAATGGGTCAATCTAATAGGAGGCGGGGTAAAGGAAGACCCACGGTACGGAATGACAACAGTGGATCTCAACAATCTTGGGTACGCAGACGAACCATTCGTCCTAGCCAATGATGTGGCGCAGGTTTTCTATGTGAAGGACATGTCTACCAAGCCGAGAAAAAGAAAAGATAAGGAAGAGAATACATCATACGATGAGCCAAAGCACCACATAGTTCTTTCAGGGAAAAGAAACATCGTGGGAGTGGACGACAAGACAGACAAGTCAGAAGATTATGAAAAGTTTCGTGAAATTGCTCCCTTCACAGTGAACACTGAACCAAGCATCCTGTTAAATGATGAAGATTGTCCATAGTTACGGCGCAAAGGGACACACACGAAGAAAAAGTTTTATACCAAAAGATCCCACTCTGGGATGTGCCGGCTTCACCGTCATCACTTTCTTCTCTAGTGAGTTTCTGGACTTATATATCTAGAAAGTCCCACTTCGAACAAACCGGAGGGAATCTTTGTAATAGTTAGGGTACTTATGTGTTTTGGCATTTGAAACGCGAAGAAATATTATGTCCAAACAAAATATTTCATGCATTATGTAGGACTTCATTTGCTATTTTTTTGAGCTAAATGACCCTGAAATTGAAAAGCACTACAAATGAACTCTGAAAAGGTTGAAAGTTGGCATGGTATCATCATTTCACCCGCACAGCATGTGCTAACAAGTTGAGAGGGTTACGGCAAAAACTGGATGCACTTCATGTAAAAAATGGACAATCTCTTTCGAAGTATCAAGGTTTCGGACAAAAACTCATCTGTTACAAAGGCATTTCATTTTTTAAACTTAATTCAACTCCAGACTTTTTGTGCATTCAACATGCACCATTCAAAGCCACATCATAAATTTTCAACCCTTTCTGACTTCATATGCTATTTTTCATGCATTTACTGATTATTTTGAGCGAAATGACCCTGAAATTGAAAAGCACTACAAATGAACTCTGAAAAGGTTCAAAGTTGGCATGGTATCATCATTTCACCCATATAGCATGTGCTAAAAAGTTGAGAGGGTTACGGCAAAAACTGGATGCACTTCGTGTACAAAATGGACAATCTCTTTCGAAGTATCAGGGTTTCGGATGAAAACTCATCTGTTACAAAGGCATTTCATTTTTTTAAATTTATTTTAACTTCAGACTTTCTATGCATTCAATATGCACCATTCAAAGCCATGTCATCAATTTTCAACCCCTTCTGACTTCATTCGCTATTTTTCATGCATTTAATGAATTTTTTGACCTATAAAACTAAAAGAGCTAAACAAAATCTGTTTTTGATTAAATCACCCATTTAAATTAACCAAAAAATTACCAAATTGAATATAATGATAAAACACACTAATATTAAACAGCAGGAAAAAGAATCACTGAAAAATCTATTTTTAAAGTAAAGTTATTCACTCACACAAATTTCAAAGAATTCAATTTTAAACTATTAAAATTTGAAAACTACACGCACTAACAGAAAGTATATAATTTTTGTGACCTAAAGCAAAAAGATTCACTGAAAAACCCTAAATATATGGCTATAAGTAGAAACAAAAGAAAATAAATAAAGCAAAAAACAAAACAAAAAAACTAGAAAAAGACATTTAGTCCCGGTTTCCACCACAAACCGGGACTACAAATTAAAAAAATTAACAAAAAAATGCCCGCCTACTAGGCCGCCATGGCCTGCATACGACTAGAAACCCAACTACTAGTTGGGCCAGGATGCAGGCCCGCGGGGCGAGTAGGCCCAACAGGGCCGAGAGAGGTTTGTTAGGCCCACATGCCTGCTTTAGAGAGGAGCTCAAAGGAGCAGCCGGGGCGGGGCTTATAAACAGGTGTCGGCGCCCTTCGCTTGGCGAGGTGGGACTAAACATCCACCGCACCGCGGCGTGCCAGCACCAGGCCTTTAGTCCCGGCTGGTGGCACCAACCAGGACTAAAGGCCTGGGCTTCCCGCCGCTTGGCCTGGTGAAAATTCACCTTTAGTCCTGGTTGGTGCCACGAACTGGGACTAAAGGTCTCTTCATATATAAGCAACACTTGCAAATTTTCAGATCATCTGATTTCTCTCGACGCCGACCACTACAAAGGATGCAGCCAGGCTGCTTCGCCGTCGCCTGCCCCGACGCCGGCCGCCCGCTCCTCCGACGATCCTCCCCGACGCCGCCCAGCCGCGCCTCCTCCCCGCGCGACGCCGCCCGCGCCTCCTCCCCCGGCTTAGCCCCGTCGACGCCGCTCGTGCCCTCCTCCTCGATCGAGCCTCGCCGTTGCCTCGACGCTGCTGTGAGCTCGCCGCCCCTCAATCTGCGGTGATTTTTTCCTTTTTTCCTTTTTTGGAACTGTTAGATTCATGGATGCATGGATGTGTTTTCATAAGAATAGATATGTTAAATGGATGAATAGAAATGTTAGGTTTTTTGTGTAAATGAATTAGTGTGGGAGTATGTAATTTTTGTGTGTAGATGAATGTTAAATGGATAGATGTTATATATTGCATAGGAATTTTAGATGGATATGTAGATGGATGAATAGAAATGTTAGGTTTTTTGTGTAGATGGAAATGTTAGGTTTAATGTACTTTGTTTTCATAAGAATATATATGGAAGTTAATTAAAGGGATGTTAAATGTTAATGAGTTGTAAAAGTTTATTAAATATGAGTAGCATAATAAAAGGATAATTATTGCATAGGAATTTGTTTTCATAAGACTTTGTTCTCGATGTCGACGATGCCTGGCGCGCATCCCCGTCATCGTCTCGGTGGTGACAACCTTCTTGAGAGGCGCCATGTCCGGGATTGGGCTCCGCCGGGCTGGCACTGGGAGGTGCTACCTTCCGGGGCGCACAGCTTGGTGAGGAATCGGCCTCCCGTCATCAACCCGGAGCTTCTTTGGTGGTGGTCGCGTGGGCCACTTTTGGTGCGTAGGCAGCCGGCCCCCGAGGAGGTGGTACGTCGCCGTGTCAGGGAGGAGGACGAGCACGTCCGTTGCTACATGGTTGTGTTGGACATTAGGTTCTCCAATACCTGGCAGGCTCTTCACAGATCTCACCGGAGCTATGATCCCGTGATGGTTCCTTTTCTTTGGGTGTCCACCGCCCGCGCCTCAGGAACCGCGAGTGAACTAGATTATTCGATAATATTCGATCTGTATTAGCTAGTGATGTTATATGATAATATTCGAGATGTATTAGTGATAATACTCGAGATGTATTTGAGATTATATTCGATAATATTCGAGATGTATTCGAGATTATATTCGATAATATTCGATGATGCATATTATCTGGATTATTCGAGATGTATTAGTGATATTATTCGAGATGCATATTATCTACTATGATTCAGTTTTTCCTTATTGATTGCATTCTAATTTGAATACGAAATTATTTTATCTTTCTTCTGTATTAGTTAATATAAGCTATGGACGATACCGGCAGAGCCAGAGAAGAGATCATGTTCAACATCATACGCTCCCCGAGCTCAGATCATAATGAACCTGAAGATGATGGCTCGCAATATCTGAACGATTCCGGTGAGGGAATATTTGATGAAGGCGAATGAAGAGACGAAGGCCGCACAAACAATGATGGCGAAGGAAATGTTCTTCAATTAACAAAGACCGGCGAGGTATATATATATAAGGAATCTTGTGATCATTACATGTATTAATTAATTTGTATATATATATAGTAGCACTATTCTGATCCTGGGATCAGAATAGTTATTCTGATCACGATCAGCCTATATAGGGGCGACGAGGTGTTCCCGAACCGGTGCGTCCCGGTAAAAAAGCAGCCCACCCACCGCCCCACGCCCACGATCCTGTCCCGCACCACCGGCCTCCATCCACGCTCGATCCCCACGCACCGCCACCGCCCTGGATTCCTCGGTGCCGCCGCCGGTCCCCGGATCCCACGGCGCCGCCGCCGGGCTGCGGATCTTTGCGCGACGCCGTTGCCGGGCCGTGGATCTCCGCGCGACGCCGCAGACCACCACATCCAGCGCGTTCATCCCTAACCTCCCATTTCTCCCCATCTCTCCCCACCACCACCTTCCTGCACCACCGGCTGCGCACCACCGCCGCCGCGGTCCACCCGCACCAACCACCCCGGCGCTGAGGTCAAACAGGATGCACCCGCACCTCCACCAACTAGCCCAGTCGCCGGCGCCTTGGGCCCCGCAACTATCGCTACCCATCCACCCCGCCGCGCCGCTCGAGCTCCCTCACCTGGTCCTCCGGATGCCCGCCTTCTAGCCGCATCACCGGATCCCCCACCCTGGAGTTGGCGCTGACTTTCTACCCATGTCTAATCTGAACTTCATCGCGTCGCTGGCTTCTGCCTCAAGAAGCGAGCCTTTCTTCCTCCATGTTGCTGCTGCCACTCTTCCTCCATGCCGGCGACCCACACCCGGATCCCACCGTGGCTTCTGCTGGCCTCCACAACTGGATCCCCGCCGCCACGTCGTTCTTCTCCCCTGAATCTGACGGTGGCTGCTCCTTGTCTCCAGCACATTGCCTGCCATAGTACAGAGAATGGGCATGGCCTCCCCTCCCGACAACCTCTTCAGGCACCAGAAACGGTGACGTGCATGAAGACACCCTCTCCTGCTAAGTGCTCTCTCCCCCATAACACAAGAAGTTCATGTAAATCTGTTGGAAAGGTTCAGGTACATCAAAGAATATAAAAAAATGTTTAACTGTATAGAGGAGTTGATGCTCTTCCTGTATATATGTGCATATAGATGAGTTGTCACCTACCCATTTTACTCTCGCTGGATCTGATGCATTCTTCTCCCCAACTGCGAGTGGAGTAGAACCGCCAGCATGGCTCGTGTCCACTCCTTATTTGTGCACATGTGCTTCTGTGGTAGCACCACGAGGAACATCTCGTCCTATTTTACAGCAGTGGATGATGCAGTTTGAGGAGGACTGAAGTTCAGAGTGCCATCCCTGGAGCATTACTTGTTGTGGCGCCTCTCACTGACCTTCCTCGGTGCCTCTCATCAACCTTCCCCATAGACACAGTACAAAAGGTTTGGAAGTTCAGCAAAAAGTTTTGGCAAGGCAGCTCACAAAAAAGAGCAGCGACAGTGGTCTTCTCAGGAGCCTCGCCTAAAAAAGGAACCTCTATCTCAGCTACTGATGGTCACCATATTGTAAATTGATGCAAAGAACATGTTCTGATTATGTGCTATGTACATGCTTGTTGAAATGCCAATGAGAACTGATATTTTGACATTTTTCTTCTTCTTGAGGTTGTTTTGTTGATGTTTGAGAGTTAATATTTTTGCAAGTTGAAAACTCCAGGTTATGAAGTTCAATGGATGTGAGACTTCTTTTGACATTGCACTCTTAAAAAAGATCTTCCAAAAAATTACCTCACATGTTGATGCATCCGTGCTCATATCTTCAACCTCTTTCATGTATGTTCTGTGTTCAAAAGTGCTCAATGGAAATTATGTTCGGAGAAGTTCATATATTACTACGTGGAAAAGTCATGTATTAAAACTACCCAGTAAGTGAAATATTTTGCACACCACAATTCACTGCAGTAATTCGTACAACTCCAGTCCAATGTGTTGATCTTCTTTAGTCTGTATTAACAGTCCAAATGCATTGTGTCTTTTTTGAAACCCTTCCTGATGTAAATGGATCTACGCTGGGCACTTCTAATTCATCATGGAGAAAAAAATAGATATAATTTGAGTAGAAGCTTATTTCTTTTTGGATGAACATGCAAACATTTCGGTAGAAACTGGAAAGAGATATATTGGAGTGCATTAAAACAGAGGTTCACACTAAAAAGGGCATGCTTTTTTAATAATCTAGAGGTTCAACGACTTCCACCAAGAAAGTTTGAAAGACAATGTTTTTGGGGGAGAACGCATCCTGCCTAGACAATGCACGTATAATAAAAATCATTCATGGGGCAGCAGTACAGAGATACATCTTATTTTGTTGTGGTCGCTCACTCCCGTTTCTAGAAAAAGCCTAGAGGTTCAAACTTAAAAGACAAAAATGTTCAATGTTAGTTACAAAACCCAAAGAAGATCAAATTAAAAAAACAAAGCATCTGAAAACAATTTTATAAAAAAGGGATTTTCTCCATTTAAAAAAAACCCCGAAGTTCAAATTTATAAAACAGAGAGGCTTGATGTTTATGAAAAAACTAGGATTTTTTTGTTACTAAAAGAAATAAAAACATGAAGTCCAAAATTTTAAAAAAGGAGCAGTTGAATGGTTATACAAAATTCCATTTTTCTTTATTATTAAAGAAACAAGAAGTTCAAAACTAAAAAAAGAAGAGGTTCAAATTTTAAAAATAGAGCAGTTTGAAATTTATAAAAAGGGATTTTCACTGTTTCTAAAATAGCTAGAAGTTCAAATTTAGATAACGGATCAGTTCAATATTTATTACAAAACCAACATTTCTACGTTAGTAAAATAAAAAACCAAAAGTCCAAATTACAAATATAGAGCAGTTCGATATTTATAAAAAACTTATATTTTCCTAGTTACTTAATACTAAAATCAAGAAGTTTCAACTTAAAAATAAGGGAGTAGTTTGATATATACAAAAAAATAAAAGTACAAAGTTCAATTTAAAAAAACTTGTTAGATGCTTATTTAAAAAACATATTTTTCCAAAGAATAAAACAAAGAAGTTCAAATGAGAATAACAGAGAAGTCCGAAGATTATAAAAAAAACTCAGATTTTCCCCGATACTAAAGATTAAAACCACGAAGTTCGATTTAAAAAAATGAAGTAGTTCAATGCATATTAAAAACTCAGTTTTTTCTCTTTACTAAATAATAAAACCAAGGAAGTTCAACTTTTAGAAGCAGAGCGCTTGATATTTATTTGAAAAACTCAGTTTTTTGGTTACTAAAGAATAAGACCAATAAGATCTATTCGAAATAACGAAGAAGTTTGATGTTTCTAACAAAACTCCATTTTTCACATTTCTAAAAAGCACACAAAGAAGTTGAAAAAGAAAGTTAGAGCGGTTCGATGTCTATAAAAAACTTAGATTTTTTCATTACTAAAGTGAAATAGAGAGAAGTTCAAATTGACAACAGACGGAAGTTCACGTACTGCATGGTGTGTGTTTCCTATGAGAAAAACACGAGTAAAAAGGCGAAGTCCAAAAATTTTGTTGCTAGAAGTTCAAGTGCACAAGTTTTCACAATGTAAGCTCAAACTAAAATAACAAAAAAAAGTTTAGAAAATTTAATTAGTAAATGAGTTTCCCCATTTCTAAAAGAAACCTAGAAGTTTAAATTAAAGTAATGGAGCGGTTCAATGTTTATTGAAAACTCGGATTCTAACCGCTTATAGAAAATAAAACCAACGTGAGGTTCGAATTAAAATAACATGGAAGTTTGGAGTTTATTAAAACCTAAGATTTACATGTTCGAAAAACAAAAACAAAAACCAATGCCATTTTGGCATTTTTAAAACGAACTCCTAAAAACGAAAAACATTTCTTGCTAGAAGTTCAAGTGCTCGACGAGGGAAAGTTGGAAATTGCTATCCACTTTATGCACACATAATTCTCTCTCCCGTTTGTGTCTATGTTTTTACAAATAAATCAAAATTTAAAAAATGTGGAGGGGGTCCAATATTTATGACAAAACTAGGATATTTTGATGCTAAAAGAAATAAACCAAGAAGTCCAAATTACAAAATAGAGAAGTTCGAGATTTATAAAGAAACTCAGATTTTCCTTGTTAGTTAAGAATAAAAATGACGAAGTTCAAATTAAAATAGAGGAGTAGTTCGATGTATACGGGAAACTCAAATTATTACCGTCTCTAAAGAAAAATAAAAGTATGAAGTGCAATTGACAAAAAAATGATTGAAGCTTATTTAAAAACATATTTCCTTTCTAAGAATATGACTAAGAAGTTGAAATTAAAATAACAGAGAAGTTCGAAGTATATAAAAAACTCAGATTTGTTGCAAGTTCACATGCACCTCCGCGCACGGTTCAAAATTTATATTGTGGGACGTCCGACCTCCAATTACATGTTTTAAAATGGGCAAAAATGATGTCCGACCTTCAATTGCGTGTAATTCGACGTATACATGAAAATGCGACAGAAGTTCATAGTGAAAACAACAAGAAGTTCAAGTACTGCAATGAATACATTTCAGGTGAGAAAAAAAAGTATAGAAAAATAAAAGCTTAAAAGGTTTGTTGAAAGAAGTTCATGTGCTCTTTTCGGGGAAGTTCAAAAATTCTTGCGAGAGAGGTTCACCTTGTATTTCCATGTTCGAAAACACAAAAAAGAAATTGTTTTTTTGTGTTTTAAAATAATTCTCTCAATCCACAAAGTAGTTCAGTTATTATTTGGAAGCAATTTGATTTAAAAAAAAATAAAAAATTCAAATTATAAAAATGGAAAAAGCTCATGTACTACATGTTGTGTGTTTAATATGAGAAAAATTAATTAAAAGGCAAGGTCCAATTTTTTTGTTGTTATAAGTTCAAGTCCTCGGTTGGGGAAAAGTTAAAAAAATTATTGTGACAGAGGTTTGTACAAAAGGAATATCATTTGGTAACACTGACGAATGGATGAGAAAATTACAAACAAAAATACGTCACAGAAGTTCAACGTGAAAACAGCAGGAAGTTCAACTACTACACTGAATGAATTTCGGATGAAAAACTTTTAAAATCGTCGCGAGTATGAAAAAATGATCAACACTGGAAAGTTGCGTGTTTACAGCAGCTTTCCATCGGTATATCACTTGCTCAATTTCGGTGAGTGGATGGAGAGCTACGAGCAAAAAAAAGCACGTGAAAAACAGAGTGAAGTTCAAGTAGACATGCCGAGAAGTTCAAGTTCTTCACGCGGTGCATTTTCGAAGAATCTGTTTCCCGATAAAGGCAGTACGAATGATCTCGCCATTTTTGAAATTACTTGAAAACGGCTAGGAATCAGAGAAAACCATCAACATGAAATTTTTTCGCATTTTCTGTAGCTTTTCAACGGTATATTATTTGCCCCATTCTGATAAAGTTTGTAGAAATTACGGTGAAAATACGTTTTTAGCCATTTTCATAATTGACTTAAAACCGTAAAGATTTGGGAGAAACAATATATACAAAAAAGTTTCGCATTTGTTCAAGCTTTCCAACTCCATATCATTTGCTGCATTCAGACATATGGTTAAAAAATTAGATCGAAAATACGAACTCAATGGAACTTGTACCGTTTTCTAAACTACTTTTAAACCGTTCAAAATTAGAAAAACATTTCAACATGAAAAAGTAGCTCATTTTCATAAGCTTTCCAACGCCATATTATTTGCCTCAATTGGATTAGCCGTTTAGAAATGACATCGAAAATATGAACTCGGCTGTTCAGTTTGCAAAATTTTACGATTTTCGAAATTACTCTTTAACCATAGGGAATTAGAGAAAACTATCAACATATGGAAGGAGCGGTTTTGCAGCAGCTTTCCAACGCCATATTATTTGCCTCATTCCGATAAACGGTTTAGAAATGCGATCGAAAATACGATTCACATTTTTTGTATGAAGAAAAAACGGTTTTCAAAACTGCTCTTAAACCGCGTATATTTTGCCAAAAATTCAACTTGGGTCATGATACTTGTGTCCATAGCTTTCCAACGGTATATCGCAAGCCCCATTTGGGCAATGTTGGCAGAAGTTCAACCTAGCACTTGGAGAAGTTCAGGTCGAAGAACTCAGGCAGTAAAATTGCAACAGACGCATGTTCATCACGACCCGAGAGCAAAATCCGCCAATGAGCGAGATTCCTATTTAAAACGGGCATTTAGTTGCTAAAAACTGTTCGGAGATCACACTTACATCACATAGAACACGACTGACCAAAATAATTCGCGCGGGGAGACACGGTTGCGAATATAGCCCGAAGGTCGGGTTCCTACAGAGGGAATTTCAGGCGTGTAACACAGGAAGTTCAAGTTGTGATCGGAATAACATTCTGATCCCATGATCAGAATAGTGTTTATGTATATATATATATATATATATATATATATATATATATATATATATATATATATATATATATATGTATATATTAACGAATCGATCTTTCTTCTTTTAGCCCTCCGGATCGAGCAAATCTTCTACAAGCAGGGCAGTACGAGGCCCGGCCAAAAGGCTGCAGGCTGGCATAAAGTACAACATCGATGCGATCAAACCATGTGGCGAACTGCTTGCTCCTAAAAAGAATGCGGACAAATTTAAGCGTCAGTGCGGAGTTATTGTCAGGGACCAAATCCCGATCTCCGTTCAAGAATGGAATAAGCCAAAGGGAGATCGAGGAGTTAGTTTTGTCTCCGAAAGAGCAAAAGATCTGCTTTGGGCATCGCTCATGTCAAATTTCACCCTACTAGAGGATTTGACAGATGCAGAATAGGAGAAAGTCAAGAAGAGTGCTCTTAAGAAGATGGCCGCGTGCTTCTGCAACCACAAGAAAAGAATATGGGGCAAGTACGAAGCAGAAGGAAAGCAGACTCCAGAATTCAAGGGAACACTGGAGAAGGCAAGAGATCACTGGGACTCTTTTGTGAAGTTCAAGGAATCGGAAGCAGCTCAGGAACGGTCCAGGATAAACAAGATTAATGCTACGAAAAAAAAGTTTCACCATAATCTGGGGCCAGGTGGCTACCAGGTCGGCCGGCCTAAGTGGGATCAATCTGAGCAACTTATGATTGCTGCAGGGGTCACTCCAGTTAGATTGAGTTTGCTCGACAGGTGCAGGACTTGGTTTTATGCGCTTGGGGGAAAGTTGGACCCAAAGACAGGGCTGGTTATATATGGAGCGAGCAAGTCTTAAAGAAGCCTCCGACGCTTTACTTTTTGCAATAGAAGATGCTAGAACGGGGGTGTTCAAGCCTGAGAGAGAGAACGACGAGCTTACGCGCGCCTTGAAGAATCCTGAACACCCCGGACGAATACGAGGCAAAGGCCTTGTACCGTGGTTTGAGGGGTTTGCGGATTGAAACGCCACTTACAGAAGCCGTACGAGAAAGAAGAAGCAGGAGGAGGAGCAGAAGAAGTTGGAAGCAGACCGGCTTCAACAGGTAGAATCAAAGCACGCGGAGTTGGAACGCGCTTTCATGCGGCAGCAGGAGCAGATCGACTCACTTAGCCAGGAAAGGGCGTCTCAGCGGCAGCAGCAAGCAGATCTAGCATTGGATAGCACCGTCCCAACTATGCCGAAAAGAAGCATGGGTTCCACCCCGGCCGATGATGCACTACTGGCTAGATACCCCGTGGATGATATCAAACATTCGACACCTTGTGAGCTACACATGAAACTTATGAACATATCCATGAAGGTGGCCGATGGCTATGCTTTACCAAATCCCCCTGAAGCAACCTTCCATGGCAACCTGATTCCAGCTGGCTATGCTCGTGTCGGGGTGGATGAAGTGATGTCGGGATATCACGAGCTAGAGCTTTACATTCCTAGAGGTGAGGACGAGCGCACACTGGGAGACGGCATACGTCGTATCATTGTATGGGGAAAGGATTGCATCGTCTTTCCAAGGCCACCGACTCCTCCCCCAAGTCTGTCGCGTCAGCCGGCTCCTCCTCCAAGTCCACCGGGTCAGCCGACTCCACCACCCCACCCCGGGACGGAGCGCGGAGCTAGTCCGTCACCACGTCAGTTGACTCCACCGTGCCACCCCGAGACGGAGAGCGGCGCTAGTCCACCACCACGAAAGCCGACTCCACCGCCCCACCCCGAGACGGAGCCCATCAGCGCAAGTCCGCCATATCGATCTCGAGCATGTCAGCCTTCTCCAAAGAGGAAGAGAGCACCAAGTAAGAAAGCCTCTCCTCCTGCCAAAAATAAGTTGGCTTACGAGAAGACTGACGAAGAAACCAATGCCACAGTGGCTGCCGAAGTGAAGGCCCGTTTTGCATCGAAACTGCCCCCGCCGCCAAAGGAGAAAATACCTGAGAAAGTCCTACAGCACTTTGTGGATATGGCTCGACCGGCTGTGAAGATAAAGGACTCAGACTATGAGCGCTCTATTAAGAAGTCATATCGTGCACAAAAAGATAAAGAATCGAGCTCAAGCCAAGCAGGTAGTAATAAAAGCGGGAAAACTGTTCCCCAGCTAGGATAAGAGGCAATGCAGTCGATCCCCCCCGCTCATTTTACAATCACATGTGAGTACCGCCGATAAGCGGGAAATAACCGACGCTCATAGACATATGGCTAAAGATGCCGGTGTCACTGTTGAACAACTCCTAGGCATCGAGGTTCTCCCCGGGTTTGAAGAGGAGGAACTAGCATGGAAATATGTCCCCGGCCAACCTCTGGTCAGGCCTGAGGAGGTCCCGCTTCTATCAACGAGAATGCGCATATTGCATGAGTGGTACCTGAGATAAATAAAGAACGGGTGAGAGGCCCTCATGGTGAAAGTAAAGGCAGAGCATTACTTCCATGAAAAAGATTTGTGGGTTGAGTTTCAAGAAATGTTTTAGTTATTCAATCAAGACGCACTCGACAAATCTCTCGTCAGTTGCTATTGTCTGTAAGTGATTTCTTTCTGTAATTTAAGTCTCTAGTTGTGCTCGTTCATTACCTGTAATTATCCTCACTATATTCTTTTCTGTGGTACTATGTAGAATGAAGATTTATGAAAGGAAAAGAGATGGACGCTATGGCATTGGGTTCATTGACCCAAATACCGTTAATGAAGGTGTGTGGCTAATCAGCAAAAAAGACACAGAGAGAAGCTTGCTAGAGTTTTTGAAGCAATTAAATACCCAACCGGAAATACTACTTCCTTACAACTTCGGGTGAGTGTTACTGTCTTGTACTACAAATTCTGTTTTGCTTACTAGCTGTTTATAAGTGTAGTTGATGAGTTATGCACATGCTCGCTTAATTATACAAACGTGTGCGCATGCAGTTTCCACTGGATCCTACTAACGAGGGAAATGTTCAAGTACTGGACTCACTACTTAAAGAACCTAAAGAATACTCAAACGTGAAGGAAATGCTTGACAGGTAATTTCAATCATTATCGCACTTTGTCAGCCTCTTTAGTTCATTTCCTGATATCAACTAATTAATAACTCATTTATTCATCTTCTTTTCCGGCGGGCAGGGTTTTGCAAAATTTCATCAAACAGGTACAAGGCCCATGGAAACAAGAGCTGAAATGGGTGCGACCCAAGGTAATTAAGTACTACTAGCTACGTCCGCGCATCTCTTTAATTCTAGTTTCAATACCATTATCATGCTTGATTAATTATTATCTGATTGAATTTTATTCTCGTAAAGTGCATGAGGCAGGCGTCGGGGAATAATTTATGTGCATACTATGTTTGCGAGAACATTCGCTTTATGACAGAATGGAGCAAAACTGGAAGAAATTTTTTCGTACGTAAACACAATTCACAATTCTTTTTCTCATGATCTAATATATATATATACACACAACTAATATATTCATATTGATCTCCTTTTTTAATAAAGATGCAAGAGATGCGGGATAAGCTCCTACCAATGGACCGCATACAAGCACTTCAAGAGGAAATTGCAGGATTTTTGCTTGACCAAGTCATAGATCCCGAAGGACAATACCATTACACCTAATGCCCACATGTAATGATCTGCAAATTGTAGGAGAAATTGTATGTACCAAATTGTATATATATGTGTGTATGCATGGTCGTACGAGAAATTCTATGATATATGATTGGTCGTACGAGAAATTCTATTATATATGACTTGTACAGTATGTAGTAGCAGTGGCACTTGACGACTGCAGTAGCGTAAAATATGTTTGACATAAAAAACAATTAAATGGAAAACACAAAACGAAAAGGAAAAATAAACCATAAATCATAAACCCTAAAACCCTAAACCCCTACACCTCTAGTCCCGGTTGGTGTCACCAACCGTGACTAAAGGACCCCCAGCCCCTGCCTCGTGCTCGTGCCACGTGGTGGGCCTTTGGTCCCGGGTCGTGGCCAACTGGGAAGAAAGGTTGGCGGCCTTTAGTCCCAACTTATTAGTCCCGGTTGGTGAACCGGGACTAAAGGCCCTTACGAACCGGGACTAATGGCCGATTCTGCTCTAGTGTTACTTGAGCACTTTATGCCTAGCTTAATGGCTTTAAAGAAAGCGCTGCCAGGGAGACAATACAAAAGTTTTAGAGAGTCATTTTATTCTGTTGTGTGCTTTTATAAAGTTTAAATACAAAAAATATAGAGGGGAACTTAAAAACTTTTTCAAAAAGAGAAGCGATTGGAAGGTTATGCATTGGAGAAGTGAGGGTCGACCTTGAACACTTATGTTCATGCTCATGGAAACAATGTAGAATTTTTCATGGAAGTTTCTCACAAAAATAATTATCCCCTTGTACAAATCCATTGTATTAAAAAAAATGTGCCAAGATTTTCCTTTAGGATGATTAGATTGCTTGTTGGTATGTGCGGTGCAAAAACAGAAACTCTGGCTGTAGTGCGTGATTTTACATTTTTTACTAGAACGTCAAAAGCTTCTGAAATTTTTAAAAAATACTACCATTCAAATTTTTTTGTATTACCTAATTTTTCAGAATTTTTGGATTTACATAATTATGGTCAAACTTCAGATTACTACAGACTGTCCTGTTTTTGACATATTCTGTTTTTGATGCATTGTTTTGCTTGTTTTGATGAAACTATCGAATCTATCGGTGGTTTGAGCCATGGAAAAGTTATGATACAGTATATATAATGCAAAAGCAAAATATTAATGGGTTTTAAACAGTACTTAAAGTATTAATTTGCTTTATTAGGATAACGGATCTCACCAGTTTTCTGTTAAGTTTTGTGTGGATGAAGTGTTCAAAGATCGAGGAGGTCTCGATATAAGGAGAAGGAGGAGAGGGAAGATTTCAAGCTTGGGGATGCCCAAGGCACTCCAAGTAAATATTCAAGGAGACTCAAGCTTCTAAGCTTGGGGATGCCCCGGAAGGCATCTCATCTTTCTTCAGCAAGTATCGGTATGTTTTTGTTTTCGTTTCGTTCATGTGATATGTGTAAATCCTTGAGCGTCTTTTGTGTTTAGTTTTCATTTTTATTTTATGCACTATTCTGGTATCAGATAGTACATGGTTGATTAATAGAATTCTCATTGCACTTCACTTATATCTTTTGAGTATGGCTTTATAGAATGCTTCATGTGCTTCACTTATACCATTGAAGTTTGGATTGACTATTTCTCTTCACATAGAAAACCGTTATTTATAGAATGCTCTTTTGCTTCACTTATATTTATTATAGATGATATTTTGTAGGAAGAATTAAACTCTCATGCTTCACTTATATCTATTTAGAGAGACAACAGGAATTGGTCATTTGCATGGTTAGTCATGAAATCCTACATAAAACTTGTGGATCACTGAATATGATGTGTTTGATTCCTTGCAATAGTTTTGCGATATAGAGATGATAATATGTGGGAAGTACTAATAAACGGTTGTGGTTTGTAGGAATATTGGTGTTAAGGTTTGTGATTCACGAAGCATGCACGTATAGTCTCTCGTTATGCTATGAAGTTGGAGCATGATTTATTATTGATTGTCTTACTTATGAGTGGCGGTCGGGGATGAGCGATGGTCTTTTCCTACCAATCTATCCCCCTAGGGGCATGCGTAGTAGTACTTTTCTTTGAGGGCTAATAAACTTTTGCAATAAGTATATGAGTTCTTTATGACTAATGCGAGTCCATGGATTATACGCACTCCTACCTTTCCGCAATTTGCTAGCCTCTATGGTACCGTGCATTGCCCTTCCTCACCTCGAGAGTTGGTGCAAACTTTGCAGGTGCATCCAAACCCCGTGATATGATACGCTCTATCACACATAAGCCTTATTATATCTTCCTCAAAACAGCCACCATACCTACCTATTATGGCCCTTCCATAGCCATTCTGAGATATATTGCCATGCAACTTCTACCGCTTCCATTTTGATGACTTGAGCATTCATTGTCATATTGCTTTGCATGATCATAAGATAGCTAGCATGATATTTCCATGGCTTGTCCCTTTTTTGATATCCCTACTATGCTAGATCATTGCACATCCTGGTACACTGCCAGAGGCATTCATATAGTCATACTTTGTTCTAGGTATCGAGTTGTAATTTTTATTTCTTTTGAGTTGTAAGTAAATAGAAGTGTGATGATCATCATTATTCATTATTAGAGCATGTCCCAGTGAGGAATGGATGATGGAGACTATGATTCCCCCACAAGTCAGGATGAGACTCCGGACAAATATAAAAAGAAAAAAGAAAAAAAAGTGAGGCCAAAAAGAGCCCAAGAAAAAAATGAAAAAAATGAAAAAAAGAGAGAAAAGAGAGAAGGGGCATGCTAATTCCACACTTGTGCTTCAAAGTAGCACCATGTTTTTCATATAGAGAGTCTCCTATGTTGTCACTTTCATATACTAGTGGGAATTTTTCATTATAGAGTTAGATGCACACCCACTTAGTTTTCATATTGAGCTTTCATACACTTATAGCTCTTAGTGTATTCGTTGCATGGCAATCCCTACTCCTCGCATTGAAATCAATTGATGGGCATATCAATAGCCCGTTGGTCAGCCGCGTCGATGTGAGACTTTCTTACTTTTTTGTCTTCTCTATATTTACCCCTATCATCATACTCTATTCCACACATAGTGTTATATCCTTGGCTTGCGCTCATGTATTGCGTGAGGGTTGAAAAAGCTAAAGCGCGTTAAAAAGTATGAACCAATTGCTCGGCTTGTCATCGGGGTTGTGCATGATAAATACTTCATGTTAAGAAGACAGAGCATGACAAGACTATATGATTTTGTCGGGGTAGCTTTCTTTAGCGTTGATATTTTGAAAGACACGATTGTTTGTTGGGATGCCTGAGTATTGATGTATTTATGTCAAATTATAGAATATTGCTTTGAATCATTCGTGTCTTAATATTCATGCCATGATTAGATATATGATCAAGTTTATGCTAGGTAGCATTCCACGTCAAAAATTATCTTTTTTATCATTTACCTGCTCGAGGACGAGCAGGAATTAAGCTTGGGGATGCTGATACGTCTCCGTCGTATCTATAATTTTTTATTGTGCCATGCCATTATTATACAACTTTTACATACTTTTGGCAACATTTTATATGATTTATTGGACTAACCTATTGATCTAGTGCCCAGTGTCAGTTCCTGTTTGTTACATGTTTTTTGTTTCATAGAGTATCCATATCAAACGAAGTCCAAACGCGATAAAAAATTTACGGAGAATTATTTTGGAATATATGTGATTTTTGGGAGGTGGAAGCAACGCAAAAGGAGGCCCACAACTCCGAGGATACACCAGGGCGCGCCCCAGGCCCCAAGCGCGCCCAGGTGTCCTATGCCCTCCTCGAAAGTCGGTTGGAGCTCTACTTGGGCGCAAGGAAGCATATATCTAGAAAAAAATCGTGTTAAAATCTCAGCACAATCAGAGTTACGGATCTCCGGGAATATAAGAAACAGTTTTCGGCCAGAAAACAGGAACGCGAAACAGAAGAGAATAGAGGGATAGATCCAATCTAGGAGGGGCTCCTGGCCCTCCGTCGCCATGGAGGCCATGGACCAAAGGGGGAACTCTCCTACCATCTAGGGGGGAGGCCAAGGAAGAAGAAGAAGGAGAGGGGCTCTCTCCCCCTCTCTCCCGATGGTGCCGGAACGCCGCCGGGGCAATCATCGTGTGACGGCGATCTACTCCAACAACTCTGTCATCTTCACCAACATCTTCATCACCTTCCCCCATCTATATTCAGCGGTTCACTCTCCCACAACCCGCTGTACCCTCTACTTGAACATGATGCTTTATGCTTCATACTATTATCCAATGATATCTTGCCATCCTATGATGTCTGAGTAGATTTTGTTGTCCTACCAGTGATTGGTGAATTGCTATGGTTGGTTTAATTTCCTTGTAGTTATGTTGCTGTCCTTTGGTGCCCATCATATGAGCGTGTGTGTGTATCACACCATAGGGTTAGTTGTATGTTGATAGGACTATGCATTGGAGGGCAAGGGTGACAGAAGCTTCTTCCTAAACATAGTAATTGATACATATGGGATTAAAGGGGGACCAATATATATCTTAATGCTATGGTTGGGTTTTACCTTAATGAACGTTAGTAGTTGCGGATGTTTGCTAATAGTTCCAATCATAAGTGCATAGAATTCCAAGTAAGGGACGACGTGCTAGTAGTGGCCTCTCCCACATAAAAACTTGCTATCGGTCTAGTAACATAGTCAATTACTAAGGGACAATTCCGCAAATCCTCCCACCACTAATCCACACTCGTTTTACTAAACGTAATTGTTTCTTTATTTAAACAACACCTAACTTTTATTTCCATGTTCTTTATTATCTTGCAAACCTATCCACACCTACAAAGTACTTCTAGTTTTATTCTTGTTCTAGGTAAAGCAAACGTTAAGTGTGCGTAGAGTTGTATCGGTGGTCGATATAACTTGAGGGAATATTTGTTTTGCCTTTAGCTCCTCGTTGGGTTCGACACTCTTATTTATCGAAAAAGGCTACAAACGATCCCCTATACATGTGGGTTATCAAGGGCGGATATTTGTCGTCAGATTTTGAAGAACCCGGGCCGCTTCCTGCCGCACATCTGTGCTTTTCTGAGCTGTTAACCAGCTGATCACCTTTAATGGCAGGTTCTCACGGAGGATGATGCCTTTCTAGCCCTTTATATGCTCCAAGAGCTTGATTGGCCGAGTTCCTTTGAGGGAGGCGCTGCCGAAGTCTGTTCTGTGGTTGACGCCACGTTAATGTAGTCATATTTGCTTGTTTCTTTGACAGAAACTTGCTTATGTGGGGGCTCGAAGCCAGATCGTCGCTTGGTCGAACCATTCCGATGTTTTAGTAAATTTTTGGCCCCTCGTCGGCCCATGGATTCTTGAGTGCGAAGTTGTGCACCCTTGGGGCATAGTGCCCCATCCAGAGAGGGCACGCAAGGAGCCAGTATCCCTATTTAGGGTGCGGGGGTATGTGGCCGAGGTCAATTTGTGTTGCCTAGGTGCGCTTCAAAGAGCTAGCGGTGCGTTTATCGCTGCGGGCTGCTTCCTCGGACGTTTGTACCTCGGCTGCGAAATTCGCGGTCTGCTCCCCAATCCGGAGCGAGTGCTCGGTGTTACCATTGACTGTTATAACACTGTTGGGTCCTGACATTTTGAGCTTGAGATAGGCATAATGCGAGACTGCGTTGAAGCGTGCAAAAGTTGTGCGCCCTAAAAGCACGTGGTATCCACTTCGGAATGGGACGATGTCGAAGATTAACTCCTCACTCCTAAAGTTCTCGGGCGAGCCGAGGACTACCTCCAGGGTGACCGTTCCGGTGCAGCGGGCTTCGACGCCTGGGATGACACCTTTAAAGGTAGTGGTACTCAGTTTGATCTGGGATGAGTCGATGCCCACCTTCCTAACCGTGTCATCGTAAATGAGGTTGAGGTTGCTGCCTCCGTCCATGAGGACGCGTGTCAGATGGTAACCATCGACAATTGGGTCCAGGATGAGCGTCGCCGATCCTCCATGCCTAATGCTGGTCAGATGGTCATGTTTATCAAACATGATCAGGCAAGCCGACCAGGGATTGAACTTCGGGGCGACTGGCTCCAACGCATAGACATCCCGAAGTACTCGCTTCGTCTCCTTCTTAGGGATGTGAGTAACGTAGATCATGTTGACCTTGGTTACCCCATCGGGAAACTTCTTCTGGCCCCCATTATTGGGCCACCGAGGTTCATCCTTGTCTTCGCTGCGGTTTTGGGTTTTACTTGTACCCTCTACCAAGACTTTACCATCTTGTTTAAAGACCCAACAATTCATGTTGGTGTGGGTTGCTGGTTTGTCCTGGGTGCCATGGATTTGGTACGGCCGGCCCAGGATTCTGTCGAGCTGGCTAGGCACGTCTTTGATCCCTTTAAAGGGCTTATTTTTATGTCTGGATTTTGGTCTGGTGAACCCCGCGTTGACCGCAGCATCTACGGTATCGCTTCTTCCATTCTTATACATGCGCTTGCTTTTATTGCGCTTGGGTTTTCCATTGGCCTCGCATGTTTCCGAGGTGCCTACCTCGCTGTTGTGAGAACTGCGGGCGAGCCAGCTATCCTCTCCCGCACAGAAGTGGGTCATCAGCGAGGTGAGGGCAGCCATAGTCCTCGGCTATCCTGGCCGAGTTAACGGGCTAACCATTCATCTCGGATATTATTCTTGAATGCGGCGATGGCCTCGGCTTCGGAGCAGTCTATGATCTGGTTCTTCTTGGTGAGGAACCTGTTCCAGAATTTCTGGGCTGATTCACCTGGCTGCTGGGTGACATGGCTGAGGTCATCAGCGTCCCGAGGTCGGACGTACGTGACCTGGAAGTTTGCTTGAAAAGCATCCTCGAGGGCCTTCAGCTGCTAATAGAGTGAGGAGGCAGGCTGTTAAGCCAATGCCTCGCCGGCCCCTTTAGCTTGAGCAGTAGATATTTAATGGCATGGAGATCATCTCTATTGGCCATGTGTACGTGGAGGAGGAAGTCCCCGATCCATACTGCTGGGTCAGTGGTGCCATCGTATGACTCTATATTGATGGGCTTGAATCCTTTAGGGAATTGATGTTCCATCACCCTGTCTGTGAAGCAGATTAGGCGGGCCGAACCTCAGAACTGAGGATCGTCGGAGGTCGGGGGAGAGCAGTGAATAGGCCTGTTCTCGGGCACGACCATTCCTGTCTATCCAGGCATCATAGCCGTCTGGCCCGGCGGGGGCGCGCCCTCTTGATCCGTAGATGGACCGAGGAGGTGCCATGTTTGCCTCGATGCGACATTGAACATCGTGAGGATCTAGGTAGTCCACGAGGTCCTTGCATAATGACGTGGAGGTGGCCGGCCATTGAGGTTTTCCTGCATTGGCCTGTCCCTCTGTAGGAGATATGCCCTAGAGGCAATAATAAATGTTATTGATTATCTCCCTATTCATAATTAGGTTTATGTTCCATGCTATAACTGCAATGATTCTCGAGTCTACAAATAAAACGAGGCTCGGAGGAAGACTCATATGCACGTGTGGGATAATAAACGGTAAAATGTATTCCTAGTCTGGCCTCTAAGACTAGCTCAAGTGTTGCATGATGGTTCTGTTTTCCTGATCATGGGCATGTCTATGCCAGCAACTTTGAGGGCACAGTGTTAGAAGAACATTTGTGTTGAATCGACCCGATTGATGTTATGCTATGAGATTCTTTCGTCACAAGTTAATGGTTAATAACACAGAGATGGTTAACATTTGCATGATTCCTCAGACCATGAGAGTATCGAGTTTCTTCATGCTTGATTCATGAACTTTGGGGTTTGTTAAACGTCATCCGTAACTGGATGGCTATTACGGCGGCTTACGGGTTCATGGGAAAATATGTTAAGTAACTTGATAGCTCAAGATTGGGATTTGCTCCTCCGACGATGGAGAGATATCTCTGGGCCCTCTCGGTGTTACGGTATCCATCATCGTCTAGCCAGACACTTTGTGATTTGATCACGGGGATGCCGGAACACGGTAACGAGAAAAGAGAACAATACCGGTAACGAGGTAACTAGCATAGTGGACAAGTTGTTGATCCACGGGAATGCCATCATGTCTCACCTCGGGCATTTGTAACATATCGCGAAGCAACAGGAATAGCACACGGCAACTGGAGGTTCACTCGAATATTCATTCGTGTGGGTATAGGGGTCAATATGGGTGTCCACGGCTCCGATGTTGATCATTGATCGGAAGGGGTTCCGGGTCATGTCTATACTTCACCGAACCTATAGGGTCACACGCTTAAGGGTCATCTATCTGCTGAATACTAGACAGGGAGTCTGAGAGAAAATCACCAAAAAAGTTTCGGACACCGAAAAAGTTTCGGACAGCGGAAAAGTTCCGCAGAGAGAGGTCACCGGATGAGTTCCGGTGAAACTGAAAAGTTGTTTCAGAGGATACCATAAAGTCAAATTGGTTTCGGCACATGCCCGATAATTCTTGGAGGGTGCCAGAATCATTCTGGAAACTTTTGGGAATTTTCTGGAAGAAAAACCGGAAATGTTCCGGAGCTGCCGGAACCACTTCAGATGCTTTTCGCAGATGAAAATCACTAATCTGGAATTGTTCCAGAATGCATTGAAAATTATTTTAGTGGGTACTGGAAATGTTCTAAGCCCACATAAATATTTTCAGTTCGAACGGACGCTGAAAAATGTCGTCGTGAATAGTGAAAGTGCTTTTTGGGTGGCTTCTTGGAGAAGCCACCTTGAGGGTCCTTTGTTATTTTTTCCCTTGGCTTCTTGGAGAAGCCACCCTTGGGCTTGGCCTATAAATAGGGGTGGAGGGGGCTGCCTAAAGACTCACTCTTTCTCACATATACATGCCATTGCAATGATCTGGCTTCTCTCTCCCTCCCACGAAAAGAGTTTCGTAGAGCCGAAAGGCTGTCTGGGTTCCGGTGGGAACTAGTTCTGGACGGCGAAGCCCTGCCGGATAGATGACACCGTATGTGTGCACCTCTGTAGAGGGTCGTAGTTTCGATCTTAGTGCCCGAGGGCTGTTCGTGAGTGCCTCCCGAAGGGCTGTCCAAGTGAACGGTCCAAGTTCTGTGAGTCCTCCCGAAGGGCTGTCCGAGTGACCGTTCGAGTTTCGAAGGTCCTCCCGAAGGGCTGTCCGCGACACCGTCCGGGGGACTGTTCGACTGCCTCCCGGAGGGCTGTCCGAAGGGAAGACGAGGGTATACATCCTCGCGGTTGGGAGGTTGTAAATCCTAGCTGCGGGGATCTGCACCGCCGATCGTCATCGACTCTACTTCCGCTGCGCTATGAGTCGGTAACGAAAATGATCAAACCTTGTATGCAGTCTCCATAGTGGTCCTGGGCTGGTGCGTAGGTCGGAAAAATTTTGTTTTCTGCTGCGTTACCCTGCAGTGGCATCAAGAGCCGTGCTATGCGTAGATGCAGGTTGCGATCTAGAATACATAGTGATGTATGGGTGTTGCACAATATAATTAGGTAGTAGATGAGTTCTATTACTGAAAATTATTTGTGCGGGTAGCAGATGAAATCTGTTACCCGAGGTTCTTGTTGCTTCCCTGGAATTTGCATATTTCTGATCTTGATAACAGCATGGTGGAGTTTCAATGTTCTGGCAATCCGCGATCCTGATTGATCAACGAAGTGCTAACAGTTCATTGAATTCCACCGTAGTTAAAAAGAAAGATGAAATTTCGCAGACAAAAGGGCAATGCAGATATGATCTGCACGTGGGTCATGCGTATGACGAAGTTTAGTATGGGGCTAGAGATTTTATTATCTCGGTTTTCATACACCCTGGAAAGTTAATCTAGCGACTTGAATTATCATACTTGATGATGGACGTTGGTAGCTTCGGTTTGTTTCGAAACCTTAGAAGCCACGAAAAACAAGTTTTTGCATGAACCGATTAGAGGCGTCTAACTTGGTTTTGTAGGAGGGTTTGCATGTGCATATGATGTGGTATAGCAGTGTTCATAATAATTTGATTATGTATGAGATGTCTATATGATGTAAATTGATTAAACATGACCTGCGTGTCATGATTTGGCATGATGGTTGGAGCCATATGATTGCACTTTAAATGACCTGCGAGTCGAACTTGTGTAATGCATTATTTTATCAGCTATAGAGATAGCAATATTATCTGGTGCATCGACAAGGTGGTGGCAATCTTTGCGAAGGTGAACACCGACGCGAATGCCGAAGACGAAGAAATACAAGACTTCTCCGTCAGAAAGGGCTATACCATATCATGCTATTATGAATTGCCTGAGATGTTTATCCCTTATGATGCACCCTTCTTGATTGCGCGGTAGTCGCTTTTATTAGGGTGATCTCTCACAAAAAATATCAAGTAGTTAGTGTTCTCCCAAGTGTAGCACCGTCACGGCACCTAACTTTTCGGGGTATCACATGCTACCATGGGTACGAACGATTAGGGATGTGTGAGGCGGGTGAGTTGAGACCTCGCAGCGAGATCACTTGGTTGTCTTGAAGTTCAGGCATGAAAGTCATGAGCTCGGAACACACGCATCAAAAGATGAACAAGAGTCACATAGAGATGTGATTGGCAAGTTTGCCTACCGATTGAGATTTTCGTCATCAGTGATGCTACCATCAATGGCATTGAATTGAAATGCGGATCTTGAATCACTCACAATCAATTATGAGGGATATTGATTTGAGTGGGAGCGCACTGTAGAATTATCTTGTTTAATTCTCAGTGCAATTAACTGTGAACACTGTCTAAGTGTTATATGCATAATAGTTGTAGAATAATGGCTCGCGTTTCCACCTTCCCTATTAATATTGAATAGCTGTTAAATATCTGGTTAAAACTTTATGGTTGGTAACGTAATGTGAGGATTGTCCTCAAAAGTGCTGAGAAGGACTTTGTCCTATCGCATACTTTCGGTATTCTCTCGCTTATGCTATGGATCATGTGACTCACGTCCTTCGACCCAAAAGCTAGAATTCTGTTTTCAGTCAAGTGCAATATGTTTACTTCCATGAGACCCGAACTTCAAAAGTTTGGATAGTTATGTGATATTCATGGAATCTGAAAATCATTTTCAGAGACAGACAAAGGCTAAAAGTTATGAGATATCCAAAGCAATGTTTGTTAGCAAACTATTAGTAAAGGAGTTTACTATGCATTAGACTGATAAGAGAGGGATCCAGAAGAACGCCTGTCATATGATGAAAGGTGAAGAAAACAACAACTTAAAGAGAAAGGAAGTGTCCGAAGGGTGTTAGTGAAACTTTCACGCCTAGGAAGTCCGGGGCTAACGCCACTCTTAAGTTGGGTGCTTCTTCTGGAAGTAGGAGAAATACTAAAAGTTAAACTGTTAGAAGTATAAAGGCAAAAAGAAAGAAGACTGGAATATCCAGCTCATGTATGAATGTCATACAAGTTTTTGATGTATAGAAGGCTGGTCAAAGATATAGTTCTTGGGAATTATGATTAAAATTGGTAATCACTAATTCTTGGGTATTGTGAGTTAATCACAAAGATACCCGCTCGATTGCTTCCTGTTGCAACTCGATGTAAGAACTACTATGGCCTGAAAGACTAGCCGGAATGAGGTTTAGGTATACACAGGGAACATATAAATGTTTACACTTCCATCGGTGTATTACTGTCTATTTTTATTTTCATAATTCATTTAGAGTTTAAACTCTACGCCATTGCATAAGGTATCTTGCAAGAAGGTTGTTCATAGAGAACTTTTTATGTTCGAAGTTATGAATAACATAAGGGCCATACTTTCATTGAGAATGAGATGTATGTTATGAATAATGATATTAATATATTACCTCTGGATTTACTTTCATAATTCATTTTAGAGTTTTACACTCTAGCCCCTTGCACAATGTTGTTGCAAAAGGGTTGTTCATAAAAGAACAATTGTTGTTCAGTGTTATGAATAACATTTAGAGCCATGCTTCCATCCAGATGGGATGTATGTTATGAATATTGATAGTAATATGATACATCCATAACACTGACGCTAAATGTCGCAAGACTAAGAGAATACCACACAAGTGTGGCACTACATTTGGTCACATTCGAGAAACCCGCATGGATAAATTCCATTATGATGGATTTTTGAAGTCCTTTGATTTTGAATCATCTGACACTTGCAACTTTCCTCCGAAAAGTGAAGTGACTGAAATACCATTCACAGGCCATAAGGAACGGACAACAAACTTATTGGTGATCATACATTTGATGGGTGTAGTCCGATAAATGTTGTTAGTAGTGGATTTATCTATCTTCAGAAATGACTCAAGTAGATATGTGGATATTTACTTGATGAGACGTAAGTCTGGATCTTTTGAATTCATTCGAAAGGTTTACAAAAATGAAGTAGATGGTTATTGTGACAAGAAAATTATGTTTCTACAATTCGATTGCAGAAAGGAATATTTGAGTTACAAGTTTAGTGAATGTCTGATGAGTTGTGAAAGTAGTTTCATAACTTGCACCTCCCGGAACACCATTGCATGTGGAAAGTCCGTGAAGATGTAATCAAACCATTTATGACATGGTAAGATCAAAGATGACATATATAAATTTGCCATTATCCCTTTTAAAAGAGTGATGCTTTAGAGACTACGGCTTTTACACTGAAAAGAGCTCCATCAGGTCTGTTGAAATGATGCCATGGTATGGTACGCCCAACCATGTTATATCTTTTCTTAAACATTTGGAATATGGGGCTTGTGTAAAAGGTTACAAACCTATTCCAAATCAGACAAGTGCTACTTTGTAGGTTATCCCAAGAAATTGGGTATTCCTCCCTCACTATACCGAGGCAAATAGGTTTGCCACAAAGAACGGTATGCTCTTTGAAGAAAATGGTTCTTTCAAAAAGGTGAGTGGGAGAATAGTGCAACTCGACGAGATAAATAGTATCTTCGTCATCAGGTCAAAGGAAAGAGACCTTGGAAGTAATTCTGGAGTTTCCTACTGCGACTGATACGGAAGTCTCTACAATAAAATGTATGGACTTCAGTTGAACTTCCAGCTGAACCACGTAGGCAAGGCTCGTGCAAACCTCTCAGGTGCGCAAACGAGATATTGTTGTTAGACAACAGTATACCTATGATACACAAGGAAGCGTTGATGGCCCTGACTCCGGAATTGGCTAAATGCCAATACAATCCGAGATAGTCTCCATATAAATGTTTCAAGATTAAAACCTTGATACACCTTTCGGAAGACTTAGAGTCTAACGAATTTTATGGAACTAAAAACTGATACGGGTAAAAATGTTTTATCCATAAAGCTCGACTTGTTGCAATATACAAGTTCAAGGAATTGACTACGATGAGGTTGTTTCACCGTAGCGATGCTTAAAGTCGGTTCGGGTTGAGCTAGCAATTAATACATATTTCAAATCATGAGATATGAAACAAAGGATGACAAAAGGATTTCCATCTGATGGAAATAAAACCAAGGACTTGCATGTGTTACAGTCCAAGGTATTTTGTCATTCCAGAGGATGCTAGTAAGTATGCAAACTTCAGAGTTCCAGCAATGGACAGAAGAGAGCAAAATGGAGTTGGAATCTTTGTGTTTTGATGAAATGGTCAAAGGGGTTTGACTTCATCAATGGGTAACGAAGATGCTTATGATTCAAGAAAGTAAGTGGGAGCATAATAAAATTTCTAAAAAACGTTGTGTGCTTGACACATTGTTAATTGGAAATAAATTTCTTGACACGAATTAGGACTTCATTTGAAAATAGTTTTTCGATGAAGTGCTTGGGCTAAATAGCCTTTATATTAGGCATGATGATCTATGGAGATAGATTTACCTAATGGGTCTGAGCAAAGATAGATATTGACAAGATGCTAAAACCTTTTAGCATTAAAAACGTCAAGGAGTGATTCTTGCCGAAGTCACATGGAAAGAGTTTTTGCAAGACTCGGTGTCCCAAAACACTGATGAGCAAAATACATGATGGAGATTTCACACACTCTTGTGTTTGGATTAATCATGTATTCCATGGTATGTAAAAAGAAACCAGATATGTCCAATACTCCCAAAGTTGTTGCGAGTATAGATACCAAAGTGATCAAAAGTACTGATCATGGGACAACAGTGAAAAAGGGTCATTGAGTACTATAGTAGCACCAATGACATGTTTTCTCGCAAGCGGAGATCATGAAGAGTTTGTTGTAAAAGGTTACATCAATACAGTCTTCATCCATGCTCCAAGCGATTTTTGATTTAAATTGAGGGTTTTGTGTAACACACAATATGGTGGCACGGTAGTTGGAAATTGTTCCAAACAAGTTACTGTGGCGAATTCTATAACAGAGGCGAAGTATGTTTCCACTTTTAAAAGCGACAAACAAGATGTTGAATCATATAGTTCATTCATGAACTTAGTATGGTTCCAAGATGGCTTTTGTCAATGGGACACTACTGCAAGTAGTTGCTCCATAACTCAGTCTGAGGAATCCAGGTTCGACCTGTGGTTCGCATACATACCAAGCCAAGTCCACACAAAATATGACTTCTGTGAAAGCGTGAAAACGCGAGGATATGCAAAGATACACACAGAGCTGAAGTCGTCAGATCCGTTGGACATTCAGGCTATACCACAAGCGAAGCATATTTACACCGGTGTGCCACAGGTGTAAAGTGCATTAGCATTAACTAGATTATTGACTCTAGTGCAAGTGGGAGTCTGTAGGAGATATGCCCTAGAGGCAATAATAAATGTTATTGATTATCTCCCTGTTCATATATAGGTTTATGTTCCATGCTATAACTGTAATGATTCTCGAGTCTGCAAATAAAACGAGGCTCGGAGGAAGGCTCATATGCACGTGTGGGATAATAAACGGTAAAATGTATTCCTAGTCTGGCCTCTAAGACTAGCTCAAGTGTTGCATGATGGTTCTGTTTTCCTGATCATGGGCATGTCTATGCCAGCAACTTTGAGGGCACAGTGTTAGAAGAACATTTGTGTTGAATCGACCCGATTGATGTTATGCTACGAGATTCTTTCGTCACAAGTTAATGGTTAATAACACAGAGATGGTTAACATTTGCATGATTCCTCAGACCATGAGAGTATCAAGTTTCTTCATGCTTGATTCATGAACTTTGGGGTTTGTTAAACGTCATCCGTAACTGAATGGCTATTACGGCGGCTTACGGGTTCATGGGAAAATATGTTAAGTAACTTGATAGCTCAAGATTGGGATTTGCTCCTCCGACGATGGAGAGATATCTCTGGGCCCTCTCGGTGTTACGGTATCCATCATCGTCTGGCCAGACACTTTGTGATTTGATCACGGGGATGCCGGAACACGGTAACGAGAAAAGAGAACAATACCGGTAACGAGGTAACTAGCATAGTGGAAAAGTTGTTGATCCACGGGAATGCCATCATGTCTCACCTCGGGTATTTGTAACATATCGCGAAGCAACAGGAATAGCACACGGCAACTGGAGGTTCACTCGAATATTCATTCGTGTGGGTATAGGGGTCAATATGGGTGTCCACGGCTCCGATGTTGATCATTGATCGGAAGGGGTTCCGGGTCATGTCTATACTTCACCGAACCTATAGGGTCACACGCTTAAGGGTCATCTATCTGCTGAATACTAGACAGGGAGTCTGAGAGAAAATCACCAAAAAAGTTTCGGACAGCGGAAAAGTTCCGCAGAGAGAGGTCACCGGATGAGTTCCGGTGAAACTAAAAAGTTGTTTCAGAGGATACCATAAAGTCAAATTGGTTTCGGCACATGCCCGATAATTCTTGGAGGGTGCCAGAATCATTCTGGAAACTTTTGGGAATTTTCTGGAAGAAAAACCGGAAATGTTCCGGAGCTGCCGGAACCACTTCAGATGCTTTTCGCAGATGAAAATCACTAATCTGGAATTGTTCCAGAATGCATTGAAAATTATTTTAGTGGGTACTGGAAATGTTCTAAGCCCACATAAATATTTTCAGTTCGAACGGACGCTGAAAAATGTCGTCGTGAATAGTGAAAGTGCTTTTTGGGTGGCTTCTTGGAGAAGCCACCTTGAGGGTCCTTTGTTATTTTTTCCCTTGGCTTCTTGGAGAAGCCACCCTTGGGCTTGGCCTATAAATAGGGGTGGAGGGGGCTGCCTAAAGACTCACTCTTTCTCACATATACATGCCATTGCAATGATCTGGCTTCTCTCTCCCTCCCACGAAAAGAGTTTCGTAGAGCCGAAAGGCTGTCTGGGTTCCGGTGGGAACTAGTTCTGGACGGCGAAGCCCTGCCAGATAGATGACACCGTATGTGTGCAACTCTGTAGAGAGGTCGTAGTTTCGATCTTAGTGCCCGAGGGGCTGTTCGTGAGTGCCTCCCGAAGGGCTGTCCAAGTGACGGTCCAAGTTCTGTGAGTCCTCCCGAAGGGCTGTCCGAGTGACCGTTCGAGTTTCGAAGGTCCTCCCGAAGGGCTGTCCGCGACACCGTCCGGGGGACTGTTCGACTGCCTCCCGGAGGGCTGTCCGAAGGGAAGACGAGGGTATACATCCTCGCGGTTGGGAGGTTGTAAATCCTAGCTGCGGGGATCTGCACCACCGATCGTCATCGACTCTACTTCCGCTGCGCTACGAGTCGGTAACGAAAATGATCAAACCTTGTATGCAGTCTCCATAGTGGTCCTGGGCTGGTGCGTAGGTCGGAAAATTTTTGTTTTCTGCTGCGTTACCCTGCACCCTCCCTCTAGGGGGTCGGTCATGGTCATCGGCCAGCTCCTCGTCAAACTTCGGCAGGAGACGCCTGCGTGGGTATGATTTTGGCGCGCTACGGCGCTGTTCTTCCATGTCTTGCTCGGCGGAGAGCACTTCGACCCACTTTTCGTTTAGTGCGTCAGTGTTGGCCTGCAGTTGTCGCTGCTTACGTTTCATGCTCCGAGTCATCGCAATGAGGCGCCGCCGGAAGCGCTCTTGTTCAAAAGGGTCTTCGGGGACGACAAAGTCCTCAGTACCGAGGCATTCGTCCTCCTCAAATTCCAGCTTGTAGTTGTCATCAGCCCCTTCAAAGAGGTCGTCAGGATCTGAATCCTCGGGATGTCCTATGGATGTGTCGTTCTGCCCTAGGGAAGTTTGATGGTCTCCCTAGGGTTATCAGCGTCACCGACTTCTGCGTCGCCGTTATTGGTGGTTGCATTATTGCCGCTAGGTTCCCCATTGTTGCCTCTTCTGTGTCTTCGGTGACGTCTTGGAGGAGTATTGGGGGTGTCCACCATGTAGACATCGTAAGTACATGTCGCTATCCACCTGCCAGTGCTTACCAAGGGCGAGGTATCTTCTGTAGGGCCATCGGCATCTTCATCCATGTCCGTGGCCTCACCATAGTCTAATACGTCAGTTAAATCATCGACCATGGAGACTAGGTGGGTGGTGGGCGGGATGTAAATTTCTCGATCGTCGGCTTTAAGGCCGACCTGATCGTAGACCGAAGTCTTGCCGTTCGAGATGGACATGGTTTAGATACGATCAAGCATCTCATTGAGGTGAGTCAGCTCTTAAGGATTCATCACTGCGTTATAAGCGGGGCTGACTCGAAGTAAGCCTGGTGCGTAACTTGACGTGTCTTTGGCGCGAAGGGGATCTGGGAGTGATTCTGGGTTATGTGCTGAGGTTGGTTCTAATCCTGACGTAATTCCCGAAGTGGGAGCCAGATCTACGTCCAGACTGGAGATCGGAAGGGCACCGGCCGAAGTAGTCACATTGGGGGTCTCTGGTGACGCCGCGATGGAGATCGGTTTCGGGGTCGAACCTTGGGAGCCAGATGAGTTCTCGATTCGGCCAGGGGCCCATCCCGATAGGATGAGCTCACCATGGGAATCCACAGTGTACTCGAGGCCGCCAAAGGTCAGGATCCGACCCGGGGCGTAGTTCTCGACGGAGGCCAGATGACATGTCGAGTCGGCGCAAAAGACCATGCAGCCGAACACAAAGAGCCGGCCGGGGGCGAAAACACTCCTAAGGTCATTGGAGCAGTTGATCTGCAGATGAGCCAACGATCCTTCTGGCGATCGCACACGGAACTCTCAAGGAAAGCACTAGTGTCGGTGTCAAAACCGGCAGACCTCAGGGTAGGGGGTCCCGAGCTATGGATCTCAGATCGAGGGTAGCAGGAACGAAGGATACGATGTTTACCCAGGTTCGGGCCCTCTTGATGGAGGTAAAACCCTACATCCTGCTCTCGTTTATATTGATGAAGATGTATCGATTACAGAGTTGATCTACCTCGAGATCGTAATGTGTGGTGTAACTCTAGGGCTAGGTGAATGATTTTGTGTTGATGTCCCCTCTACGGGCTAAACCCTCTGGCTTATATACATGCCAGGGAGGGTATCTAGGGTTACAAGGTCGATAGCTAGTAGCTAGGTGGTAGCAGAGATCTTGGAGTATACGTCAAGTCTTCAGGAGAGGCAGTCTTCATCACGCCTCCTGCGTGCGGCCTTCAGAGTTCATCTTGTCCATGAATGAGGTTTCATAGGCCCAACCCGAGGAGAATGGGTCGACTGGGTTAGTACCCCCTTATCCAGGACACCGTCACTTAAGAAGAAGAAAACGAATAAGAATAAAGATAAAACCTCGCATGCTTCGAGTGAACCTGTTATAGAAAAACTTGTTGAGAATCCTAATAATGTTTATATTTCTGATGCTGAGAGACGGTCTAGTAATGAGTACATACCTAGTGATAATTATAATGATGATGCTAATCATGATCCTATTGATACTCTACCAGACAATAATAAGGAATCTGGTAATGAAATAGAAATAGAACCTAAAGTTGAGCTTGATGACCCACCTCCTAAGAATAAATGATATAATAAAAAAATACTTTGTTGCTAGGAAACATGATAAAGAAAGAGAACCATGGGTGCAAAAACCTATGCCATTCCCTAGTAAAGCCTTAAAAATCTAAGGATGAAGATAATTTCAATCACTTTGTTGAAATACTTAGACCTTTATTTCTGGAAGTACCTTTAACTGATGCTATGAAAATGCATTCGTATGCTAAATATATGAAAGATATTGTCACTAATAAAAGGAAAATATCTGAGGCTGAAATTTCTACCATGCTTGCAAATTATTCCTTCAAGGCAAAAATACCTCAGAAGCTAGGAGATCCAGAAATACCTACTATACTCTATGAAGAATAATTATGTCAAAACTGCTTTAAGTGATAAAGGAGCTAGTGTTAGTGTTATGCCTTTCTCTTTATACAAAAGACTTGACTTGAATAAGTTAACATCTACTGAGACTTCTTTACAAATGGCTAACAAATCAACTGATATACTTGTTGGTATTTGTGAGGACGTTCCCGTTCTTGTTGCTAACGTTACTATCCTAACGGACTTTGTTATTCTTGATATGCCCGAGGATGACAACATGTCGATTATCCTTGGTAGACCTTTTATGAATAATGTAGGGTTGTTATTGACTGCAATAAAATCAAGGTCACTTTCCATGTCAGCAACATTGAGCATACGGTATATTTCTTGAAGAAGCGAAACAAAGTGAATGATCAACACTGTTGAAAAAATTATGACAAGTACTACTGGAGGTTTCGAGTTTCCTCTCCTGGTTCCCGAAAAGAAATATCAAACTCTTATTGTTGGGACAACGCATATCCTAGTTAAGGTAACCTAATGTTATACAAAAATTCTTCGGTATTATGTCACTCGAAAATAGTTAGTTAATATGACCTGATCAACTTTATTAATGGATTCTTTTTGTGGGGCATATGGTCGATGAATTCTGTAAGCACAACCTTCTGTAATTCTAGTTTACTTTATATTATCTTAGTTTAATAAGGTAGAATACCATGTTTATCCTGTTTTCTGAATTACCAGTGCAATAAAAATTGTCCCAGAAATAAAAGCGTTCAAAATTATGTGAAATTTTAACATAATTTTTATTGATTAAATGAAAAAATTTGGCACTGGACACCCCAGGGATGTGCACCTGCTACCCACAAGGCAACAGGGCGCGCCTACCCCCCGGGTGCGCCATGGTGCCTTGTGTGGCCCACATGACCCCACTTACTTGCCACCCAAGCCCATTGCCTTCTCCTACCTCCAGAAAAATTAATGTCCAGTTCTTAGCTTGAGTTCTAGCTCCTAGATACAAAATTTTCCATCTCCTTGCTTGGAGCTCCATTTCCAAAACTTTTCGGAGAAATTATTCCTTGGTATGTGACTCCTCCAATGGACCAATTACTTTTTTTTTCTAGTGGTTTATATTTTTCTTATTTTGCACTGTTGGTGACCAAGAAGATGAGCTTGCATGTTGAATTCATTTTGTTCTAAGTAGTTTGAATGCTTGATATTGCTTCTAGACACTTGTAGGAGTTGTTCCTATCAATTTTGTTGCGTTTTTTTAACTTCTTATTCATTGTCCAAAAATTTCAGAAATTTTTTTAGGAAAATAATCATGTCTAGTAGGAGGTCTTCGGGGGGGCTCTTCAAGCAAAAGCATGGCTCGTCTGGCGTACCATGAGCCCCGAGTGAACTCCGCACGGGGTGCCGACGTAAAATCGTGTCAATGGCCTTGTGACGCCTTCATGACTAGCGCTGGTATTGAGCAAGAATTCGACTAATATATTGAGAATGGCAAGCTAACCGCCTTCCTCACCGATAAGTGCACATAATACTATCACTTTACCGATTCATCTACATAGAAATTTAAGTATCGAAACGCCACTTCTAGAGTTCTTTTTCATCTTTCTGAGAAATCTTATAGTATGTCTCTAGAAGAATTCTGTGATGCATCCAAAATTCCATATTGGGGTTCACTCGACGAACCGCGGAAAGCTGACTATGATGCATTTCTTAGTAGTCTCTATAATGGTGAGGATAGGGGTGTGACACAAGCTAGGATTAGAAGCATTCAGTTTCCCACTATTAGTTACTTTGCACTATTTAGTGGGAGGTGTTTAGTTGGCAAGCATAATTGTGGTGCCCTTTGATCTCATGATTTGAGTATCCTTCATGTTTCTGTAAACGGCAGTAGAGATTATAACTGTGGGGCCATTATTACAAGTCGCTTGGGTAGAAATATAGATGATGGTGATCTATATGGTGGAGTTTATCTTTCTTTCTTAGTTGCGAGTCTTGGAGTCTCCATTAGACCCAATGAGCCTGTACTCCCTGATAAGTATTTGGATTTTGAGGGAATGCAACGCCACAAGTTTATTGCATAAGAGACAAACGAGTATGAATACAAACTGACTTTTAATAAATACCATGATGTCTCTATTTTTTTGCCCGCACCTTCTCTCTTCGACTTTTAGACCAAACAAAGCTATTTTATCTATGAGGAGGAGACAAGGGAGCACAACGCGGCAGTAGAGGTTGCTCGCCTCGCGGAGGAGGCAGCACGGAACGCCACCTTGACCTATCATTATGATTACTATCCTGGTTATCAATGGCAATAGACCATGTTAGGCCAAAAGCCTAAGCTTCGGCGAGTACATATTCTCGCCAACATTACATTCATGTACAGACATTCTTTACACTTGTCGTTTTTCATTGTTTTCATTGTATATCCATGCTTCGCATTTATTTGTTTTCTTTCGTGTGTCTGAAAAACTTCGAAAATCCAAAAATATTTCTCGCTACTTTTTAGTTTTTATTTCTTGTTTATTTTAGTTCGTAGAGGTAAAAAGAAAACCCCAAAAGAGTCCTCGTTACTTCTTTTGTTGTTTGTTGGGAGGTCTTCGGTGTAAATAGTGTTTCTCACTTTTCGTTTTTCTTCTTTAGTTTGCTTTCTTCAGAAAAACTAAACACTCCAATGTTTCTCTGAATTTCTTTTCTTTTCTTTGATTTGTAGTACGAAGAAGGTTGCGTAATAATTGTCGATTGGCTCTCATATGCTTTATTGTTGGTCTAATGAAGGGCCAACTATTTCCTTGTCTTCTCCTTTGAATAAAATGTTTTACAGATTTCAGCTTAGTCCACGGCACTCTTGCACTATTATTATTTTCACATCATTCGTTGTGCAAGTGAAATGCAATAATGACGATTTATTTGATGAAGTGATTGTGGTGAAGGATAGCTGGTATGAACTCTTTTTGTATTTGTTTTTGTAAATATGTTTAACTCAGAGATTATAGTTGCTCATGCCATGCTTAAGAAGCTAGGAGTGAATAATAATTTATCTTGCATGTCAACATGCATGAAAATAGTTGTGATGTAGTACATTAGGATGGTATCCTCCTCTGAAGAATTCAAGTGGCTGGACTTCGCACATGTTCAAGCATGTAGTTGATTCAAAACCAATGCAGCCTTTATGACATTTATGTTCATAGTGTTCATATCCTACTCATGCTCATGTTCAATGTTAATTATTCACAATGCATGATTATGACCGTTGTCGCTCTCTAGTTGATTGCTTCTCCATCTAATTGCTAGCCTTCGCCTGTACTAAGTGGGAATACTGCTTGTGCATCCAAATTCATGAAATCCAAAGTTGTGCCAAAAGAGTCCACCATATCTACCTATATACGGTATTACCCTGTCGTTTCAAGTAAATTTGTGTGTGCCATCTCCAATCATTCAAATAATCATCTATTTTGTGTGCCCGTACTGCCCATGGAGCGATGGGACGGTGAATATCTTCCATGTTAAGTGTGTTTAACTCGCGATGAGAGTTTATTTGCTCGTTAAATTTGAGGGAGGCTGGTAAAAGGGATGCCCAGTCCCGCATGCTTTATAAAAATAAAACCCCCGAAAAGTTGATTGTTCAGAGGGCACCCGAGGAATCAGCTAAACATGGATTGTGTATGTATGGTTGTGGGGGAGAAAAGGCAATTTTTCATTTTGGGAACCGCCATTAACGTGCTTGGCATGGAAGATATTGAAATCCCTTGATGTAACATCGACAGGAAAAGCACACCGCTCAAAATGGAATTCATCTCTGTTTTAGCATTGAGCTCTGGCACTGATACGTCTCCAACGTATCTATAATTTTTTATTGTTCCATGCTATTATATTATCTGTTTTGGATGTTTTATATGCATTAATATGCTATTTTATATTATTTTTGGGACTAACCTATTAACCTAGAGCCCAGTGCCAGTGCCAGTTTCTGTTTTTTCCTTGTTTTTGAGTTTCGCAGAAAAGGAATACCAAACAGAGTCCAAATGGAATAAAACTTTCGCGATGATCTTTCTTGGATCAGAAGGAAACCAGGAGACTTGGAGATGAAGTCGGAGGAGCCACAAGGCGGCCACAAGGACAAAGGGCGCGCCCCCCACCCTTGTGGGCCCCTCGTGCACCTCCTGGCCTAATTCTTTCGCCTATACATACTCTTATATGCCCAAACCACCAGAGGCATCCACGAAAATACTTTTCCACCGCCGCAACCTTCTGTACCCGTGAGATCCCATCTAGGGGCCTTTTCCGACGTCCTGCCGGAGGGGGATTCGATCACGGAGGGCTTCTACATCAACACCATTGCCCTTCCGATGAAGCATGAGTAGTTTACCTCAGACCAACGGGTCCATAGCTAGTAGCAAGATGGCTTCTTCTCTCTCTTTGATTCTCAATACCATGTTCTCCTCGATGTTCTTGAAGATCTATTCGATGTAATACTTTTTTGCGGTGTGTTTGCCGAGATCCGATTAATTGTGGATTTATGATCAGCTTATCTATGAATATTATTTGAATGTCCTCTGAATTCTTATATGCATGATTTGATATCTTTGTAATTCTCTTCGAACTATCGGTTTGGTTTGGCCAACTAGATTGGTTTTTCTTGCAATGGGAGAAGTGCTTAGCTTTGGGTTCAATCTTGAGGTGTCCTTTCCCAGTGACAGTAGGGGCAGCAAGGCACGTATTGTATTGTTGCCATCTAGGATAAAAAGATGGGGTTTTCATCATATTGTTTGAGTTAATTCCTCTACATCATGTCATCTTGCTTAATGCGTTACTCCTTTCTTTATGAACTTAATACTCTAGATGCATGCTGGATAGTGGTCGATGTGTGGAGTAATAGTAGTAGATGCAGAATCGTTTCGGTCTACTTGACACGGACGTGATGCCTATATTCATGATCGTTGCCTTAGATATCGTCATAACTTTGCGCTTTTCTATCAATTGCTCGGCAGTAATTTGTTCACCCACCGTAATATTTTCTATCTTGAGAGAAGCCTCTAGTAAAACCTATGGCCCCCGGGTCTATTTTCCATCATATAATCTTCTATTTTCCATCATATTACTTTCTGCTCTACTATTTTGCAATCTTTTATTTTCAGATCTATAAACCAAAAAACCCAAAAATATTTACTTTATCTTTTGTTTAGCTTTACCTATCTCTATCAGATCTCACTTTTGCAAATAACCGTGAAGGGATTGACAACCCCTTTATCGCGTTGGGTGCAAGTTGTTTAATTGTTTGTGCAACGCAAGCTCAAGAAGTAGCAAGCACCTCTACAAATCTTTGCTTCCCTCTACGAAGGGCCTTTCTACTTAATTTCATGTTATTTACTTTTATTGTTGAGTCATCACCTTCTCATTCAAGCACCAACATAGAGAGCACCGCTGTCATTCTTAGTTTCACATGCATTGGGTCTAGTTAATGTTGGATGTGAGCATGATTGGGTCTCTTCTACCTTGAATTACAATATTTAGTCATTGCTTGAATTTTGGAGGTGCTCTGCATTTATGTTTTGCGGTCTCAGAAAGGGCTGGCGGGATACCATGCTATCATATTATATCATGATTGTTTTGACAAAGTGTTGGCATTTGAGATATATTATTATTGCTCGCTAGTTGATTATGCCATTGCTATGAGTAAATGTGATTTCTAAGTGTTATCATTCATATGGTCAGTTCATGATCTTTGCTGAAAACTTGGTTACTAGTAAAGCTTATATATGAAACAGAAGGAAAAAGAGTTTGTAAAAGTTTTTCTTTACCACTTTCAGTTTATCAACGGAATTGCTTAAGGACAAGCAATGAGTTAAGCTTGGGGGAGTTGATACGTCTCCAACGTATCTACTTTTCCAAAAACTTTTGTTCATCTTTTGGACTCTAATATGCATGATTTGAATGAAACTAACTCGGACTGACGTTGTTTTTAGCAGAACTACCTTGGTGTTGTTTTTTGTGCAGAAATAGAAGTTCTCATAATTGAATGAAACTTGGCGGAGATTTTTTATTGAATATATAGTAAATACTGGTGCAAAGATCTACCAGAGGGGGCAACCACCTGCCCACAAGGCAGTGGGGACACCGACCCCCTAGGGCACGCCCTGCTGCCTTGTGGGCCCCTGTGGCTCCGTTTGCCCTAACTCCGGTCTTATAAGTTCCATTTTGTGGAGAAAAAAATCAGATGAAGAATTATCATGTTTCATGATACGGAGCCGCCGCCACCTCCTGTTCTTCATCGAGAGGGTTGATCTTGTAACACCCCGAGAATCATGCTACAGTAAACCCATGCTAATGGTGCCATGTCATCACAATTAATTTTGCTAAACTTCATTTTAATCCAAACCCAGTTCAATTCAAAATTAAAATAAAGTAAAAAACTTATTATTTCTTCAAACGGTAAAATAAAAATGTTCAAGATGTTGCAAATAATCCCCAAGTAATTGTCATAAAGAAGTCAACTCAAATTGGATTTTTAGTTTGGCCCTAGCAATATATTAGTGGACCAGCAACATTTAATTTGGTCTTTTTAATTCCAACTGGTATTCTTACATATCCCAAACCACATGAAACTTTGTGTGCCAATTAAACTTGCAGCCTAGTATTTATGTAACAAGTTTCAAGTTCAACAAAATTTGTTTGATATAAAAATTAAATGCAAAACGACAGTGAAAATGCAAAGCAGAAAAGGAAAAGAAAAAGACTAAACTCCTACTGTGTTACTAGGCCATAAGTGACCACAGTGCACATGGCCCAGCCCACCAGGCCTTTCCCCTACCTGTATGTACAGAGGAGAGGCACGGGCATGGCGTGGCAGCCATCCACGCCGCCGACGGCGCCGTGTCAGCCATCCCACGGGTCCCCGGGTGGATAAGAGCATCCCCAGAGCCCCCTTGACCGAACCCTAGCCCCACTCGCTCTCCCCAACCCCTGTCTCTCGACTTGGAGCTCGTCTGAGCTCGTGGTCGCCATGGCCTTCGTCGATCCGCGGCCACCGTGCGCCTCGTCGCCTGGGAAGAAGTCCAGGAGAACCGCAACAGCCCACTTCGTCCATCCAGAGCACCGAACCAAGCCGGAGGGGCCCGTACACTCGCCATCGACCTCGTCTTCACTGCGTACGTCATCGTCGTCCGTCGTCGATTGTCACCGCACCGGTCCACCTCCGGCCTCCCCGACCATGCCCCCGAGTTCGCAGTGAGATTCTCCTCCATCTCCCCTATTTCCCCCTTCGATCTGATGCCGTAGGCTGCTCATCCCGTCATGCGCGAAGTTCCGTGCCCGCAGCCATGCTCGCCGCCCATGGCCGCACCCTAGTCGCGTCCGGCCGCATTCGCCCGTCTCGGCCTAGCTACACCCCCTGCGCCGCCCCCGCGCAGCCCCGCCTGTTGTCGCTGCTGCTGCTCCGCGGCACACGCTCGCCTGCTCCCGTCCGGCTGCTGCTGCTACGCGCTTGCTGCTGTGCCTCGCCACTGAGCCCTGCCTGCTCACTGCTTTGCTGCTGCTCCTCCTACTAGTTACTATTGCTGTCGCCTTGCTACCGCTGCTGCTGCTGCCATGCTACAGCTGCTGCCGCTATTGATGGGCACGGCCATGGCCATGGCCGTGAGTGTGTGTTGCGTGTGCGTGAGTGTGTGTGCTGTGTGCATGCAGTGTGTGTGTGTGTGTGTGTGTGTGTGTGTGTGTGGTGCGTGCAGTGTGTGTGTGTGGCTCCGACCTTGCCCCGCCGCTCCCCGCACTGCCCCCGTGTGCCGCCGTCCACAGCTGCTACCGCCCGCGACCGCCTGCTAGCCGCTGCTCCTCTGTCTGTTGCTCTGCTACAGTAACATTCAGTTACTGTAGCAGTAGCTAGCTTTGCTGCTGCAATGTTGTTTAACCCTCTGGACAGTCCCTAAACAATGTCTAAACAGCTGATAACATGAGTAAAAATAATATGCGTAGAAAATATACTTGACAAGCTCCAAGTTACCCCATTGGACCAAATTCAAATAAGGCATGGATTAAATCCTATGTTCGTATATTTTATCAGTTTCTGGAATTAACATCAAGTGGCACTTTTCAAGCAAAGTTTTGATTAAGAAAATGAACTCTAACAGTGATGCAATTGATACCATCTTGTAGATCACAGGAAAGTGATCAATATTGATATAAGGCACTACTCCATAGGATTGGCACAACAATAGTTATAGCCTTTGAAAAACAGCTAAGTGGTGTTAAAACTGAGCAATTCTCAGACTTGGCCAATTTTCAGGAAATTCCAAATAACTGTTTAATCTTCGGAAATTCATAGAAATTCATCCATAGCTCGAATGGAAAAACTTTATACATCAAAGTTGATCAGAAAGACGAGACGAATCCGATGGTGCCCTCTGTGTAGCTGTCACATGCCTCTAACACCGCAAACCTGGAACCGTCCCCTCCGGTTCATCTGTCTGACAGATGTCTGGAACCGGGAAAACTTTCCCGTTAAATTCCCGCTCCGTCTGTAGCACTTAGCATTGCACTAGATCACCCCCTGCAATGCGTATTACCCTTTCTTGCTTCGTGATTGCTTTTATTGCCGTGTATTTATTTGTTTCCTCCCCCTCTTCTCTTCGGTAGACCCCGAGACCGATGATGACCCGATGATCATCTACCTCGTCGAAGACCCGTTGATGTCTGCAAAGCAACCAGGCAAGCCCCCCCCCCCTTTGATCATCTCGATATCGCCCATTCTATTCTCTCATGCTTGCATTAGATTTAGCTACTGTAATTCATTGCTCCTATTCTGTTGCATAGCCTGTTTTTGTAACTACTGTTGATACCTGCCTGATATCCAAACTTCTTAGTATAGGCTGGTTAGTGACCCATCAGAGACCCCACTTTGACCCAACTGCCCGCTGGATTATCAGAAGACCTGATCAACGGGATCGAAGACAGGCCCCGGCACCGCCTATCACCCCCCTAGTTGTACGACACTACTGGGTTACTATCGAGTGCCGAGGGTGATACCTCGTTAGCACTTCTGATGTTAACCTTGTAGGTTAGTTCATCGGTTGTGGTCATCGAGGGTGATTCCTCTTTCTCCACTCCCGGTAACGACGCTATCGTGCAACACCTCAAGTGTGAACCCATCGAGGGTGATTCCTCCGAGTTCACCTTGACAGTTACATCGAGTAGGAATCCAACGAGGGTGATACCTCGGATTCCCCAGATTTTATGGACACACGGATACTTGGGCTTTACAACTGTTACTTAAAAGTCGGGTCGAACCTGAGGGGTACCCGCGAGTGATGTGAACACGGGTTAACCTGGAGGTTACCCGAGAGATGAACACGAGGCGTGGCCGGGCATTCTTAGCCCTTGCCACAAGTCCTCGAGACGGGGCGACGGTGTCACATCGATCGTGAGTCTCTGCTCGTTACCGCGAGCCCCTAATCCACTAACGATTTGGATATTTGATCCGAGCAGGCCTCTGGCCTGATAGCACTAACCATCACGTGGGAAAAGTTATGGGCACTCTGCATCGTGGCATCAGCCGAAAGCTCTGTCAGACGTCCAGTTCAGCCTGGCGGCCGGGCTGGGCCGGCACCATCCTGTAGTGGTGGAGCCTGGTTTGCCCTGCACGCAACGACCCGGAGGGCGAGGGGCGATGGCCCAAGACCCCCTTGCGCTTAGGATGTAGACCGACGGGGACCTCTCTGCTGAGCTGTAGGTAGGGTTGCGGTGTATCGTTTGACCGAGGCCGGGCATGACCCAGGAAAGTGTGTCCGGCCGAAGTTAAGCGAGCGTGGTGGGTAAGTTGGTGCACCCATGCAGGGAAGAAAACATCTATCGATAGCCGGTCCCACGGTAAAGGACACTCGGAGTTGTATCCCGATCGATACAACTAGAACTAGAACTTGAGATGATACCTGGATATGATGGCTCCGGGATCGCTTTCTCGCAGGGAGTCGAGAAAGGATCTTTGGGCGAGACTGTTACTTGACACAAACACTATTACATATTGTACTGATTTACTCTCTTCTATTGCTGCAAGACCGCTGAAGATGCTAGTCTTCGATAGGACTAGGCCTTCTCTCTACTCTGGCATTTTTGCAGCCGAGTCCACATATACAGCCTTCCTTTGATAATGTTGCATATGTAGTGTAGATCCTTGTTTGCTGAGTACTTCAGATGAGTACTCACGGTTGCTTTGCTTTCTTTTTCCCCCATATCCATTTGATGCAATCAAATGACGGAGCCCCTGAGACAGCTGCCCCACTGACGACTACTACTACCACCTCGAGAGTGTTTACTTCTACGAGCTGGCCGACGACCAGGAGTAGGATCGGAGGGTCCCAGGCAGGAGGCATGCGCCTTTCGATCGTAGCTTTTGTTTTACCCTGCCTTTCTAAAGGCTTATCTGTTTCTGTTTCATGTCTGTACTCAGATATCTAACGCTTCCACTGATGCTTGATTGGCATCAAGCTTATGTATTCGAGCCCTCGAGGCCCTGGCTTGTAATATAATGCTTGTATGCCTTTATTTATGTTTTAGAGTTGTGTTGTGATATCTTCAAGTGAGTCCTTAGGCTTGATCCTGTGCATTTGCATTTATGATTAGTGCACGATTAAGCCGGGGGCGTCACAGGTTGGTATCAGAGTCGACTGCCTGTAGGAATTCCCCTTTCCAACTCCTTGGCCAAAGTTGAGTCTAGTCTTTGGAAAACTGTTCTACTAACATGGCTGTGCGGCTTACGGGCCCACATCGCCAATTGGGTGGTATTAGGATCTTTTTTTCCTCGTCTTTACTCTGGGACTCTGATCTCTATTCTATTCGGGTTAAAGATTTTGCTAACTCAAACACTAGGTTCTCGTAACCGCTTCCTCCCGGAGAGCCCCTTCACCACAGATGATCGTCCGCTACATCAGAAGACTCTGAAGATACTTCTCGATGTTTCCCGAGACTCTGTGCCCACTGCTTTGCATTTCCTAACCACCGATAATCCCCGTTAATAACATCCTTGCCATTTGTACCTTCATCCCCAGTTGCTCAGATATCTCACAAAATCTCGATCTCCCGAAGATCCTCTGCAGCCTAGTGCTCCCGAAAGTTTCGTCTGCCTGCATTATGGTTAAATCCGTATGTCCGGCAATATTCATTAACAACCTTTTTCATTGTCATCCTGAGCCTATTGATTCATTATGTTGCGAATGCTCACAATCATCAGTCGAACCCTGAAATTTGACCTTCCTGCTCAGACGTCATTCTGGACATGAGTTAGATCTCGGCCAATCATGTTGTAATTAATTGACCACCTAGTTCCCTTCAACTTGAACGCCAAATTATTCAATTGTTTCTACAACCCGATGCCCTTGCATTTTTCTTCTTCTGGTTGAGTACCGATACTCACATCAGATCCTTTGTTGACCGCCAAAATCCTTGTTGGATTATATCCAACAGCGTCCATCGCATACAGAAAACCTCGAGAGTTCTTCCCCTGATACATATTGCCTATGGCAAATTGTATCCTCTGCTTACTTTCAAGCTTGTGTTATTTACTCCTGAAGTTTGCGGTATAGGTTCCTAAGTTGTCCCGATGGGTTGAACCTATGCTTTTCCTACTCCGTGTGAACTCGAAAGATATGCGACTCATACTCTTCTGGTGCTTCACTAGATAAATTTTCAGCACTACAATTTCTTCGAAAATGAGGAGTGAATGAAAGGTTATGCATTGAAGAAGTGGGAGTCGACCTTGAACCTTTGTGTTCATGCCCATGGACCGATGTAGAACTTATCATGGAAGCTGCTCATAAAAATAATTCCCCCTTGGTATAAGTTCATCTTGTATCTGTGAATTGATCCTTTGCAATCGTGGTTCCGACCATATTTCCTCCTTGATTCCATTTCCAGGATAAGTTAAAATACTTATCCTCTGCAAATCATTTCCCCGTCCAACCTCTACTCCGATTTATCTTCCGGTATTACCCCTAGTACTTGTTACTAGGAAGTTTAATACCCCATCACATCATTCCTAGCCTGATCGGCTATATTTTTATTATGCCAACTTTTAACTGTGCTACCTAGTCCTTATGCCCGGAGCAACTTCTGATGATTAGCTAAGCTTACGTCGATCTTCCTCATCTTATCATTTCACCTCCAACAACAAGCTTGACTTCGAGCTTGTGTCGAATCCGTGGTTCTCATAGCCTTTCACTTCATCCTTCCTTTTGCTTGATGACGTCGCTGCTCAATGGCATCTTCATAGAGTCTCTCGACAAAATTTGTCGTGATCACCGTCAACACTTTGGCTTCATCAGAGATGTCAATTGAACTCATGGCTAGAAATACCATCCCTGCCCCTCGATGATTTGTGATATCATCGACAACCTCCTTGTATTCCTGCCAACACAGACCTGGTTATGTTTTGCTCATACCTTGTTTTCTTTGCTATTAATGAAGTTATTCCCTGTGTATTCTTGTGGCCTTCAGAGCCAACCTTTTCTTGAAACACCATATCATCACTACCTTGAGGCATGATTGTGGCATCCCGAATATCAAAAAGAACATTGGAAGCGCAACGCTAAATGTTTCTTGATCTATTATCCAAACACTGTTGTATGGGTAATATCATGATTCTTCCCTCGCCCCATTATCTACATACTTTTGAACTTGTTGTCCTATCATGTATATCCTGCTCCGCTTTTCCTTGAGCAGGATATACTCCCAATTCTGGTGTGTAAACACATTTTCCTTTCCATTGGTTTGTTTGACCTTCTCATGATCTATATGATATAAGCAGAAATAATTCCCTGCTTATGTAACACCCCGATGTACAACCTTGTCAGTGAGACCCTGTTACTTTTGTTGATGACATTCCGGTAACCCCCGATGGACGAGAACTTTGCCTATTGGTCCGCCTCATTTTAATGAGCAGGAAAACGGTTCTCTTCGTCCCTCGCCCTTGGTACCGATGTTGTCGCTGACATAACTGACAAACTATCCTCTGACATACCTTGTTGTCGTGACCGGTAAGATGACACCGTTCTCCCTACTCTCGATCGACCCTCATCACAGTTCCACAGGATCGGAACCTGACTCTCCTGTATATCCTTGATTCCGAAGTATCATATGCTCTTGGTTTGAGTGTTATCACGAGCCACCTTCCGAGAGATGATCTATTCCTGATGCTCTGAACTCCCTTCTCACACTCTGTTCAGGTATCGATCATTCGTCCATTCGCTTGAAACTTCTTATTGTACCTTCATACTTTGCTCTTGATGTTTTCTTAAGTGTCAACTCAAGAGATACTTCTGCCACCTTCCCTAAATTGTCCACCAGATAATCGGCCTTGCAAAGGTCCGCTCTCCGAAGTAACCTTTTACTCCACCTCTTAAATCTCGGGACGAGATTTCTTCTAGTGGAGGAGATTTGTAACACCCCGAGAATCATGCTACAGTAAACCCATGCTAATGGTACCATGTCATCACAATTAATTTTGCTAAACTTCATTTTAATCCAAACCCAGTTCAATTCAAAATTAAAATAAAGTAAAAAACTTATTATTTCTTCAAACGGTAAAATAAAAATGTTCGAGATGTTGCAAATAATCCCCAAGTAATTGTCATAAAGAAGTCAACTCAAATTGGATTTTTAGTTAGGCCCTAGCAATATTTTAGTGGACCAGCAACATTTAATTTGGTCTTTTTAATTCAAACTGGTATTCTTACATATCCCAAACCACATGAAACTTTGTGTGCCAATTAAACTTGCAGCCTAGTATTTATGTAACAAGCTTCAAGTTCAACAAAATTTGTCTGATATAAAAATTATATGCAAAACAACAGAGAAAATGCAAAGCAAAAAAGGAAAAGAAAAAGACTAAACTCGTACTGTGTTACTAGGCCATAAGTGACCACAGTACACATGGCCCAGCCCTCCAGGCCTTTCCCCTACCTGTATGTACAGAGGAGAGGCACGGGCATGGCGTGGCGGCCATCCACGCCGCCGACGCCACCGTGTCAGCCATCCCACGGGTCCCCGGGTGGATAAGAGCATCCCCAGAGCCCCCTTGACCGAACCCTAGCCCCACTCGCTCTCCCCATCCCCTGTCTCTCGACTTGGAGCTCGTCTGAGCTCGTGGTCGCCATGGCCGTCGTCGATCCGCGGCCACCGTGCGCCTCGTCGCCTGGGAAGAAGTCCAGGAGAACCGCAACAGCCCACTTCGTCCATCCAGGGCACCGAACCAAGCCGGGGGGGCCGTACACTCGCCATCGACCTCGTCTTCACTGCGTACGTCATCGTCGTCCGTCGTCGATTGTCACCGCTCTGGTCCACCTCCGGCCTCCCCGACCATGCCCCCGAGTTTGCAGTGAGCTTCCCCTCCATCTCCCCCTGTTTGCCCCTTATCTCTGACGCCGTAGGCTGCTCATCCCGTCGTGCACGAAGTTCCGTGCCGCAGCCATGCTCGCCGCCCATGGCCATACCCTGGTCGTGTCCAGCCGCATGCGCCTGTCTCGGCCTAGCCGCACCCCCCTGCGCCGCCCCCGTGCAGCCCCGCCTGCTGCCACTGCTGCTGCTCCGTGGCACCCGCTCGCCTGCTCCCGTGCCGGCTGCTGCTGCTACGCGCTTGCTGCTGTGCCTCGCCACTGAGCCCTGCCTGCTCGCTGCTTTGCTGCTGCTCCTCCTACTAGTTACTATTGCTGCTGCCTTGCTACCGCTGCTGCCGCTACTGATGGGCACGGCCATGGCCATGGCCATGAGTGTGTGTTGCGTGTGCGTGCAGTGTGTGTGTTGTGTGCATGCAGTGTGTGTGTGTGGTGCGTGCAGTGTGTGTGTGTGGCTCTGGCCTTGCCCCGCCGCTCCCCACACTGCCCCCGTGTGCCACCGTCCGCGGCTGCTGCCGCCCGCGACCGCCTGCTAGCCGCTGCTCCTCTCTCTGCTGCTCTGCTACAGTAACATTCAGTTACAGTAGTAGTAGCTAGCTTTGCTGCAGCAATGTTGTTTAACCCTCTGGACAGTCCCTAAACAGCGTCTAAACAGCTGATAACATGAGTAAAAATAATATGCGTAGAAAATATACTTGACAAGCTCCAAGTTACCCCATTGGACCAAATTCAAATAAGGCATGGATTAAATCCTGTGAAAATCACAAAATCCTATGTTCGTATATTTTATCAGCTTCTGGAATTAACATCGAGTGGCACTTTTCAAGGAAAGATTTGATTAAGCAAATGAACTCTAACAGTGATGCAATTGATACCATCTTGTAGATCACAAGAAAGTGATCTATATTGATATAAGGCACTAATCCATAGGATGGGCAGAACAATAGTTATAGCCTTTGAAAAACAGCTAAGTGGTGTTAAAACTGAGCAATTCTCAGACTTGGCCAATTTTCAGGAAATTCCAAATAACTGTTTAAATCTTCGGAAATTCGTAGAAATTCATCCGTAGCTCGGATGGAAAAACTTTATACATCAAAGTTGATCAGAAAGACAAGATGAATCCGATGGTGCCCTCTATGTAGCTGTCACATGCCTCTAACACCGCAAACCTAGAACCGTCCCATGCACACAATGACCCGGAGGGCGAGGGGCGATGGCCCAAGACCCCCTTGCGCTTAGGATGTAGACCGACGGGGACCTCTCTGCTGAGCTGTAGGTAGGGTTGCGGTGTATCGTTTGACCGAGGCTGGGCATGACCCAGGAAAGTGTGTCCGGCCGGAGTTAAGCGAGCGTGGTGGGTAAGTTGGTGCACCCCTGCAGGGAAGAAAACATCTATCGATAGCCGGTCCCACGGTAAAGGACACTCGGAGTTGTATCCCGATCGATACAACTAGAACTAGAACTTGAGATGATACCTGGATATGATGGCTCCGGGATCGCTTTCTCGCAGGGAGTCGAGAAAGGATCTCTGGGTGAGACTGTTACTTGACACAAACACTATTACATATTGTACTGATCTACTCTCTTCTATTGCTGCAAGACCGCTGAAGATGCTAGTTTTCGATAGGACTAGGCCTTCTCTCTACTCTAGCATTTCTGCAGCCCAGTCCACATATACAGCCTTCCTTTGATAATGTTGCATATGTATTGTAGATCCTTGCTTGCTGAGTACTTCGGATGAGTACTAACGGTTGCTTTGCTTTCTTTTTCCCCCTTATCCATTTGATGCAATCAGATGACGGAGCCCCTGAGACAGCTGCCCCACCGACGACTACTACTACCACCTCGAGAGTGTTTACTTCTACGAGCTGGCCGACGACCAGGAGTAGGATCGGAGGGTCCCAGGCAGGAGGCCTGCGCCTTTCGATCGTAGCTTTTGATTTTCCCCGCCTTTCTAAAGGCTTATCTGTTTCTATTTCATGTTTGTACTCAGATATCTAACGCTTCCACTGATGCTTGATTGGCATCAAGCTTATGTATTCGAGCCCTCGAGGCCCTGGCTTGTAATATAATGCTTGTATGCCTTTATTTATGTTTTAGAGTTGTGTTGTGGTATCTTCAAGTGAGTCCTTAGGCTTGATCATGTGCATTTGCGTGTATGATTAGTGCACGATTAAGCCAGGGGCGTCACAAATTTGGAGTCCATTCGGGGCTGCAGAGAGGGGGATTCATCGCCATCTTCATCAATAACCCTTCTCCATCAACTATTCCATGATGCTCACCACACCACTGGGAGTGACTAATTACTTGATAGGCTTGCTGGACGGTGATGGAGATGGATGAGTTTTATCATGTAACCGAGTCAATTTGTTAGGGCTTGATCCCTAGTATCCACTATGTTCTCAGATTGATGTTGCTATAACTATGCTATGGTTAATGCTTGTCACTAGGGCCTGAGTGCCATGATTTCAGATCTGAACCCTTTATGTTCTCATCAATATATTTGAGTTCTTGATCCTATCTGCTAGTTGTATGCACTTCTTATTGTTTTGAACCATAGACCCCAAGGTGAAAATAATTGGGATACTCTCTGAGGATGACTGTAATTTGAGGAGTTTATGTATTCACTAAGTGATAATGCTTTGAGCCGGTTCTCTATTGAAAGGAGGCCTTAATTATCCTTAGAATTCCTTAAGGACCCCGCTGCCACGGGAGGGTAGGACAAAAGATGGCATGCAAGTTCTTATTATAAGCATGTATGACTATATATGGAATACATGCATTGAATTGATGAATTGGAGCTATTATGTATCGCTCTAGGTTGTGACTATTATATGATGAATGCCATCCATACAAATATCAATCGTTGATCCAATGCCTACACTTTGCTCATATTGTCTGTGCTAAGTTACTACTATTGTTGTTGCTACAAAACTGCTACTGTTACTATTGCTACTGTTATCGCTACTATCAAAAATATCATACTATTGTGCTACTAAACACTTCGCCGCAGAGAAATAACTTCCCAGGTGTGGTTGAATTGACAACTCAACTGCTAAGACTAATAAATATTCTTTGGCTCCCCTTCTGTCGAATCATTAAATTTGGTTGAAATACTACCCTCCAAGATTATTGCGATCCCCTATACTTGTGGGTCATCCGGCAACAAGAGGTTGAAGAAAAATGATGGCTCAAGCCTCCCATCAATCCATTGGATTAGATGACAAAGAGGAAGGAATTGTTGGGGAGAATGGACGAGCCACCGTGGCAATGAATAACTGGCCAGTGGAGGAAACAAGTGGGAGAAGGGGAGGGATGATAACCCACAAGTATAGGGGATCACGACAGTCTTCGAGGGTAGTATTTCACCAAAATTTATTGATTTTTCAACAAAAGGGGAGCTAAAGAATATTTATGAACCTTAGCAGTTGAGTTGTCAATTCAATCACACCTTGGAAATTATCTCTCTGCAGCAAAGTGTTTAGTAGCAAAGTAGTTTGACAGTTTTGATAGTAGCAGTAAAGTAGCAATAGTAACAGGAAGAGTAACAGAAGCAGTTTGTGATGATTGTAACAGCAGCAACAGTAGTAACTTAGCAAAGATCAATATAGAAAATTGTAGGCATTGGATCAGCGATGGATATTTGTGTTGGATGACTTTCATCATGTAATAGTCACAACCTAGAGCGACACACAATAGCTCCAATTCATCAATGTAATGTAGGCATGTATTCCGTATATAGTCATACGTGCTTATAATAAGAACTTGCATGACATAATTTGTTCCACCCTCTGAAACGTCTCCAACGTATCTATAATTTTTTATTATTCCATGCTATTATAGTATAAATCTTGGATGTTTTATATACAATTACAAGAAATTATATATAATTTTTTGGAACTAACCTATTAACTTAGTGCCTAGTGCGAGTTGCTGTCTTTTGCTTATTTTTGGTTTTTTCAGAATATGAGTACCAAACGAAGTCCAAATGCCACGAAACTTTTTGGAGATTTTTTTCTGGACAAAAGAGACCCTAGAAGCTTCGAGAGAGGGCTAGAAGATGAAGAAGTAGCCCACAAGGCACCAGGCCTCGCCTGAGGGGGGGTAGGTGCGCCCTGGTGGCTTGTGGGGCCAATGTTCACACTTTTGACCTAATTCTGCCTCTATAAATTCTCAAAAATCGAGAAACCAACAGAGAGCCACCCGAAATACTTTTTCCTCTGACGCAAGCTTCTGTTCTCGAGAGATCCCATCTAGGGCCTTTTCTGGCACTCTGCCAGAAGGGGAATCAACCACAGAGGGGCTCTACATCAACCTTGCTACCCCTCCTATGATGTGTGAGTAGTTTACCACAGACCTATGAGTCCATAGCTAGTAACTAGATGGCTTCTTCTCTCTCTTTGATCTTCAATACAATGTTCTCCTCGATGTTCTTGCAGATCCATTCGATGTAATCACTTTTTGCGGTGTGTTTGTTGGGATCCGATGAATTGTGAGTTTATGATCAGATTATCTATGAATATTATTTGAGTCTTCTCTGAACTCTTTTATGCATGATTATTATAGCTTTGTATTTCTCTCCGATCTATTGATTTGGTTAGGCTAACTAGATTGATTTTTCTTGCAATGGGAGAGGTGCTTTCTGATGGGTTCGATCTTGCGGTGCTCAATCCCAATGACTGAAAGGGACATCACACGTATTTGTATCGTTGCCATTAAGGATAAAAAGATGAGATTTATTCATATTAATTGAGTTTACCTTGTCTACATCATGTCATCTTGCTTAAGGCGTTACTCCGTTCTTTATGAACTTAATACTCTAGATGCATGCTGGATAGCGGTCGATGGGTGGAGTAATAGTAGTAGATGCAGGAAGGAGTCGATCTACTTGTCTCGGACATGATGCCTATATACATGATCATTGCCTTAGATATAGTCATGATTATTCGCATTTCTATCAATTGCCCAACAGTAATTTGTTTACCCACCATATGCTATCTTCAAGAGAGAAGCCTCTAGTGAAAACTATGGCGCCCCCGGGTCTATCTAAATCATATATTAAAATCCAAAAAAATATTGCTGCACTTTCATTTACTTTATTTTATTTTGTGTTTTTATCTATCTACCTATCACTACAAGACTTAATCCTTTCAATTAACCGCCGAGGGATTGACAACCCCTTGTTTGCGTTGGGTGCAAGTATTTGTTATTTTGTCTGTAGGTACTGCTAACAAGTTGATGCGTGGTTCTCCTACTGGATTGATAACCTTGGTTTCTAACCAAGATAAATACCTACCTCGACTGTACTACATCATCCCTTCCTCTTTGGGGACAAAACCAACACAGTTTACAAGTGGAATCAAAGGAAATTTCTAGCGTCGTTGCCGGGAAGACATCACCAACATCTATCAGGTACCTACGCATAAACTTTCATCTCCTTGCATTTACTTCATTTTCCTTTTGCCTCTCGTTTTCATCTCCCCCACTTCTAAAATGTTTTTACAAAAACACAAAAGAAATTCGTTTGCCTCTTTATCGTTTGTTTGTTTGCTTTTTCGGCCGTTATGGCTAGTTCTTCACTTGTTACGTGTACCCCTGAAAATGAAGTGCTTAATTTTAAACAAAGAGGGGGAGAGAGTTTAAAAGATGCTTTGCATAGGATTTGCGATGCTCATAATAGATCAACTCGTAAACAATCTACCGTTGTTCTTCTTCGCAACTTTTATGTGGGTATTACTACTTGGTATAGATTTGTGCTTGATACTATCACTGGAGGGAATTTCTTGATCAGTAATCCTATTGATGCTTCTAATGCTATGGGAAATTTAGTTGGCTCACCACCTATAACTACCAGAAACAGCATTAACATTGAAGATCGTTATGCAAAGATTAGAAGCTATTGAGGATAAAATTTCTACCATACAGCATATTGAAAATTTGGATAAGAAGATCCATAACCATGTCACTCAATTCGAGTCCAAGATAGATACTACCCTTAAGATGCTAAAAGAAAAGAACCCATAATTGATGAGAGAATAGAACAAAGTCCTGCTAGAATTGATAAGTTGGAAGAAATTATTCATAATTTGGGTTCCGCTTTTTCTTCTGTTAAAACTACTGAAAAGACTCCTCCTAGCAAGAATTACAAGTTTATATATGTTCCTAAAAACAAGGGTGCGACATCTAGCAATAGTAGCCAAGATATTAAAATGATTAGTGTTCACCCCAATTTCGTTGATTTGATAGAGGAACCTACTTATGAGAATAAATTAGTGCATTTTGTACCTAGGAGTGTGATCATTAAAAATACATATATTAGGGCTCCTAGGAAGTATGGATGCGTGATTGAGGAGTTGAAAACTAAAGATCACAACACTTGAAACTATGCATTACGCCTAGCTAGGGAAGTAAAACAATAGTGCGAGTTGGGAGGCAACCCAATAGTTATCTTATTTTTTTCCTTGTTCCTTTTTCTGTTTTTTGGTGTGCACATAATTATGCTACTGTTATGATTGTGTTTTTGTGTTTAACTTAGTGTTTGTGCCAAGTAAAGCCTTTGGGATGATCTGGATGATAGTTGATTTGATTTTGTGAAAAAACAGAAACTTTTACGCCCAGTAACAGAATTGTTTAAATTCACTGGAATGTGCTTTTTCTCTGAATTTTTTACACATGATTCATATACAAATTTCCCACGTTGTTCTAATATTTCAGAATTTTTGGAGCTACAGAAGTATGGTCATTGTTCGAATAACTATGGACTATTCTATTTTTGACAGATTCTTTTTTCGTTGCGTTGTTTGCTTGTTTTAATGAATCCATGAATTGTATCGGGGGGTAAAGCCATGGTGAAGTTAGAATACAGTAGATATAATGCAATAATAAAATATGAATGGGTTTGCAATAGTAATTAAAGTGGTGATGTGCTTTGTTATACTAACGGATCTCATGAGGGTTTTGTTGAGTTTTGTGTGCTGAAGTTTTCAAGATTTGAGTGAGATCACGATGGATAAAGAAATAAGGAGTGGCAAGAGACTAAGCTTGGGGATGCCCGAGGCACCCCAAGGTAATATTCAAGGACTCCCAAGCAATTAATCTTGGGGATGCCTCAGAAGGAATCCCTTCTTTCTTCTACCAACCATCGGTAATATTACTTGGAGCTATATTTTTATTCATCACATGATATAGCTTTTGCTTGGAGTGTCGTGTATTATATGAGTCTTTGTTTGTTTTTAGTTTGTCACAATCATCCTTACTGGACACACCTATTTGAGAGGTACACACATTTTTTGTGATTTATTAGAATACTCTATGTGCTTCACTTATATCTTTTGAGCTAGGCAGTTGCTCTATAGTGCTTCACTTATATCTTTTAGCGCACGGCGGTGATTATATTTTGAAGAAATAGATGAACTCTCATGCTTCACTTATATTATTTTCAGAGTTGACAATAGTAATGGTAATATGCACAAGATATGAATTTGGTCCCAATGTGATGGATATTCAAGAAGGGTATAATAAGAACTTTCATATAGATCATTAATTATGATGAGTTTGATTCCTTGCAATAGTTTTGCGATATCAAGATGATAATATGTGAGTCCTGCTAGTGAGTAATTGTGATTTAGTAAGAATATTGGTGTTAAGGTTTGTGATTCCCTATGCATGCACGTAAAGTCAATAGTTATGCAACAAAGTTATATCCTACTTATGGTGCATTATTCAGTGTTAGTTATGTTCAATGCATGTTTGTGACCGTTTTCGTTTTCTGGTTGGTTGCTTTTCAATCTATTTGCTAGCCTCCATTTGTACTAAGCGGGAATGTTGCTTGTGCGTCCAATTCCTTAAACCTAAAGTTGTGCCATATGAGTCCATCATACCTACCTATATGCGGTATTTACATGCCTTCCTAAGTAAATTTGCATGTGCCAACACTAATCATTCAAAAAACTATCCGTTTTGTGTGCCTGTACAGCTCATGAAGTGACAGGGGTGGTCAATATCTTTCATGCTAGATGGGTTATTCTCACGATTAGTGTTTATTCACTTGTCATTGCACGAGAAAGTGGCAGGTAATAGGGATGCCCAGTCCTGTAATGAATTAAAATGAAAAAAATAAAATAATAAACTCCCCCTTGGAAAGTTGAAAGTTTGGAAGGCACTCATGGATACGGCTAGCCATGGATTGTGAAAGAATGGTGGAGGGGGAGTAAACTTAATTTTCTATTTGGGAACCGCCTATGATGTGTCTAGCATGGGAGATATTGGAAACTTTCGGTCATGACGTTGACAGGAAAAGCAGGCCTCTCAAACATAATTTTATCTCTGTTTTAAACTTTGAGCTCTGGCACCTCTGCAAATCTCTGCTTGCCTCTGTGAAGGGCCTATCTATTTTACTTTTATGCATTTTTATTTTGAGTCTCCATCTTCTCTTATAAAGCACCAACTGGAGAGCACTATTGTCATACTTGTGCTTTGGGTGTAGTTAAGATTGAGTGTGTTTCATGAATGGATCATTGATTGAGCATAATGGGGTAGGGATAATTTTCTTTAGCATTGATATTTTGAAATACATGATCGTTTGTTAGTATGCTTGAGTATTTATATCTTCATGTCAAACTATAGACTATTGCTTTGAATCATTCGAATCAAAATATTCATGCCACAAAAGGAAGATTACAAGATGAATATGATAGGTAGCATTCCACATCAAAAATCCTGTTTTTATCATTTACCTACTCGAGGACAGGCAGGAATTAAGCTTGGGGATGCTTGATACGTCTACAACGTATCTATAATTTTTTATTGTTTCATGCTATTATAGTATCAATCTTGGATGTTTTATATGCAATTATATATCATTTTTTGGGACTAACCTATTAACTTAGTGCCCAGTGCCAGTTGATATTTTTTGCCTGTTTTTGGTTTTTCAGAATATCAGTACCAAACAAAGTCCAAATGCCACGAAAATTTTTGGAGATTTTTTTTGGACAAAAGAGACCCTAGAAGCTTCGGCAGAGGGCCAGAAGATGAAGGAGTAGCCCACAAGGCACCAGGGCACGCCCAGTTGGAGTAGGCACGCCCTGGTGGCTTATGGGGCCCTCGTTCACCCTTTTTACCTAATTACACCTCTATAAATTCTCAAAAATCGGGAAACCAACAGAGAGCCACCCGAAATACTTTTTCCGCCGCCACAAACTTCTATTCTCGAGAGATCCCATCTGGGGCCTTTTCTGGCACTCTGCCGGAGGGGAATCAACCACAGAGGGGTTCTACATCAACCTTGTTACCCCTCCGATGAAGTGTGAGTAGTTTACCACAGACCTACGGGTCCATAGCTTGTAGCTAGATGGCTTCTTCTCTCTCTTTGATCTTCAATACAATGTTCTCCTCGATGTTCTTGGAGATCCATTCGATGTAATCACTTTTTGCGGTGTGTTTGTTGGGATCCGATGAATTATGAGTTTATGATCAGATTATCTATGAATATTATTTGAGCCTTCTTCGAACTCTTTTATGCATGATTATTATAGCTTTGTATTTCTCTCCGATCTATTGATTTGGTTTGGCCAACTAGATTGATTTTTCTTGCAATGGGGGAGTTGCTTTCTGATTGTTCGATCTTGCGCTGCTCAATCCCAGCGACTGAAAGGGGCATGACATGTATTTGTATCATTACCATTAAGGATAAAAAGATGGGGTTTATTCATATTAATTGAGTTTACCTTGTCTACATCATGTCAAATTGCTTAAGGCGTTACTCCGTTCTTTATGAACTTAATACTCTAGATGCATGCTGGATAGCTGTAGATGGGTGGAGTAATAGTAGTAGACGCAGGCAGGAGTCAGTCTACTTGTCTCGGACGTGATGCCTATATACATGATCATTGCCTTATATATCGTCATGATTATTCGCTTTTCTATCAATTGCCCAACAGTAATTTGTTTACCCACCGTATACTATCTTCAAGAGAGAAGCCTCAAGTGAAAACTATGGTCCCCGGGTCTATCTAAATCATATAATAAAATCCAAAAATATATTGCTGCACTTTTATTTACTTTATTTTATTTTGTGTTTTTATCTATCTACCTATCGCTACAAGATTTAATCCTTGCAATTAACCGTCGAGGGATTAACAACCCCTTGTGTGCGTTGGGTGCAACTATTTGTTATTTTGTGTCTAGGTGTTGCTAACAAGTTGTTGCGTGGTTCTCCTACTGGATTGATAACCTTGGTTTCTAACCGAGGGAAATACCTACCTCTACTGTACTGCATCATCCCTTCCTCTTTGGGGACAAAACCAACGCAGTTTACAAGTGGAATCACCCTCCGTGGCAGCAGGGTCCAAAGAGAAACTAAGGGATATTAATGCCTCCTTTTAATAGGGAACCGGAACAAAGCATTAACACATGGTGAATACATGAACTCCTCTAATTACAGTCATCCCTGGAGAGTATCCCAATTATTGTCACTTTGGGGTCTACGGATCAGAATAATAACAAGTGCATATAACTAGCACATAGGATCAAGAACTCAAATATATTCATGAAAACATAAATGGTTCAGATCTGAAATCATGGCACTCGGGCCCTAGTGACAAGCATTAAGCATAGAAAAGTCATAACAACATCAATCTCAGAACATAGTGGATACTAGGGATTAACCCCTAACAAATTGACTCTATTACATGACAAATCTCATCCAATTCCATCACCGTCCAGCAAGCCTACGAAGGAATTAATCACTTCCGGTGGTGAGCATCATGGAACTGTTGATGGAGAAGGGTTGATTATGACGACGACGACGAATTCCACTCTTCGGAGCCCCAAACGGACTCCAGATCAGCCCTCCCGATGAAGAACGGGAGGTGGCGGCGGCTCCGTCTCGCAAAACATCATAATTCTTTCTCTCTGATTTTTTTCTCCGTGAGGCAGTACTTATGGAGTTGGACTTAGGGCAAATGGAGGCTCGAGGAGCCCACGAGCTCACAGGGCGCGCCCCCTGAGCTCGTGGCTCCTGGGAGGCCCTCCTTCAGTAGTTCTCTTCGCCAATATTTTTATATATTTTGAAAATAATCTCCGTAAAATTTCAGCTCAATCCGAGAACTTTATTTCTGCACAAAAATAATACCATGGCAATTCTGCTGAAAATATCGTCGGTCCGGGTTAGTTCCATTCAAATAATGCAAATTAGAGTCAAAAACAAGAGCCAAAGTGCTTGGAAAAGTAGATACGTTTGCGATGTATCAACTCCCCCAAGCTTAACTCATTGCTTGTCCTCAAGCAATTCAGTTGACAAACTGAAAGTGACAAATAAAAACTTTTACAAACTCTTTTGTTCTCGTATATGTACTTAACTAGTGTTCAAGTTTTCAGTGAAGATTACGAACTACCCATGTGAATGATAACACTTAGGTCTCACATTTACTCATGACAATAACATAATCAGATAGCTAGCAATAATAAGATATCTCAGATGCCAACAATTTGTCAAAATAATCATAATATAATATGATAACATAGTATCTCGCTAGCCCTTTCTAATGTATACTCTGATTAGTGGAATCGAACCAAAGCCCCAGCGGAGATATATGATGGAGAAACTACTTAATTAGCATGATCCTAATTACCAACCGATTTCGGTGTCGATCGGATGTGATAAAAAAGACCACCGTTAATTTGTCATGTACTGGTACTACCTCTGCGGCGAGTAAATATTATTTATCGATCAAGGACAAGAACAATGAGGAATGCAGTAAAACAAGAGCAGAGGTCGACTGATGCACCATTAAGGCCGTAACCTCTGCGGTGAGTAAATATTATTTTGCAGCCCGGCGCTATTAATACTCATGAAGACAACCTAATTACTACTACGAGATCACTGAGAAGATCTTCTACTACGAGATCTACGCTGATAATATTTGCTGCATTTATCGATCCTGCATGCCTGTCGGATGTATATAGCTAGCTGCTGCACTGGCTCAGTACGTACGTCATGGAAGCAATTTACACGTAGGGGAATATATTCAATCTATCAATAAATATACATACACGTACGCATCATTAGCCAGGGAAATCCGCGCGAGAAATTTGTATCCTAGCCTGCCAGCCGCAGGCTAGTTGCCATTTGCCACCTTGTAGTACGTGCCTGCATGCGTACCAGATTTTTCTGCAGACGTATAGTATTGATCATGCGTCTTAAATCCACATAGTATATTTGTTTACAAGTTTAATAAGACTGGGTCATGCGTCTTGTTCCTGTGTGTCAAAAAAAGGGCCCGGTGCACAGTCAAAATGAATTAGCCGTGAGGTAATTGTTTGTTGGACCTACTACCTGCTGAGCACTCTCTGGCTCCAAATGGTTTCAGAGAGTTCACTCCACACTCCAGAGTACGTACGTATGAGCTGAAGGCCGTGTGGTTGTGCGTGGATGGGTGCATGCACTGATACACACATGCTCCAACTGTGAAAGGTTCCCAAACAGTTGTTACTACTATACTAGTATGTCACTACTGACTGCTGACTACTGACCAAGTGTCCATGCACACTGTAACAAAACGTTATCCCGTGGACGAAGTACGATGGATCGAACACACGTACGGTTCACCGAACACACTGTGCAAATACTACATCAGTAAAATAAAAAAAGTGAGCCATGCATGGAGAAACTCCTGCTGATGCAGTGAGGAGGAAGACTTAATGACAAGTACGTACTGTACTCAGGATCGTGTATATACATGTCTTGCCATCATGGCATCATGCCAATGTATTAAACCATCCGTGCTACGTGCACCTACCTACGTTCTAACGATTCCCATGTGCCGGCCGGCCCGTACGTGCGCCGATACTAAGTTGGCACGTACACGTACGCGTAAGTAAGTGCATTTCGATCTGTTTTCCGCGTTACGGCCACGGCCGGCTGCGTGCGTGCGTGCGTGCGTACACCATGCATGCACGTGATGCGATCATGCGGATGCGTGTCTTGGGCTAGCTAGCTAGCTAGCTAGCTCGATCGATCGATCAATATAACGCACGTACGTACCGTCGACATGTATATACTCGCGTAAATATAGGATCTATGCGTATATCGCACACTGTAGATCGACGTATGACCCCTAGCTACCCTATGGATACAAAAGTTACTCCACTATTGATGGTCTATGAAGCTCATATGATGGATCCATCGGTTGATCTGCACTGGCGTATCTAACGATATGTGTATGCATGGATCTGTGAACAGTGCACTTGCTTGCGCTTGGGCAAAGGACGTACTACTACTCCGCCACCACCTAGCCTAGCCCGACTTAACTGCCCCTGAGGCCAAATCTCTGTGAAGAGGATCCTGCCCCACGGAATTCAATGGTAATGTAACTAATGCATGCATGCGCGCATGTCAGCATGTGGTTCCAGTTAATAATGTCGTAATGATATCTACCGTCGATCCATCCAGCTTTGTTTCCTTGTCCTTATTTTCTTTTCTTTGTTTCTTGCATACAAATGCCAGGAGAGATAGTCGTTAGGCCCGGCCAATTTAAAATAAGAGAGATACTTGTGTGTGCGTGAGAGAGAGTACATCGTGGGTGCATGGAAGCCATACGATCGTGTACTCCCTCCGTTTTTAAATATAAGTTTTTTTTAGATTCTAATATGAATTAGATATGAAGCAAATGTGTGAATCTACGCTGTAAAATACATCTATATTCATCTGTATGTATTCCATATGCAGATCTCTAAAAAGACTTATATTTAGGAGCGGAGGGGTACAAAGTAGTGGGATCGACGCTGTACCTACGTACCCGTGTGACACTCAAAGCGGGTAACATGCACACTTGACATGCAAGTCAACGAGCAGCTAGCTAGCCAGCCATGCATGCATGCAATGCAAGCTTAAATACCACACATCGACGGATACATTTGGGTGTACCGTAGCATCGATGGCCAAAGATTCGTGCACGTTTGCACGAAAGATCCATTGGTGGCGGACGACATGAATAGCCAATTAATCATCGAGCAATGTCGCCTACACCACGTACATGCCTACGTCGTACGTGCGCGATCATTCCTTTTGCGCGTGTACGTGGTGACCACACGCAAGCACGTAGTAGTACGCTTGCCCGTACGTATATAGAGCAGCTGCTCGATGTGGTTCTGCCATATTATATTCAAGTGTGTGGTGCGAAATGTGATCGGCCATATGGGTCCTACATGGAGAATGGAGATTTACATTTCCCAAAGGTGCTATTCAAATTGCAAATATTTGTTTTCTAATGTGTATTGCACATTCATATTTGTACACTAATTTTTTTGGTAAATATACTTGTCATAAGATGATATTCAAGAGAACTGACTTGTGGTGAGGTGGTGGAGCTATGCGGTTCAAATCCTGATGTTCACACTTACAAGGCTCTTTGGGAGCAAAATGTCTGCGAATGTAGATGTAATTTTTAGTATTTCTGGTGTTCGCTATAATGCTATGATTGAAGATGAATAGGTCGAAAGATTCCTGCATAAAAAGGAGACTACAATCCTAGTAAAATAACTCCCTTCCTATTCCTACGTACTCCTTAGATCGTTGACATGCAAACATATTAGGTGCTTGCAAAAATTCGTCCACAAATAACTTTTGAGGAGCTCAAACAGAAAACAATAAAATTGTTGCTCAAAAGTGTTCAAAATTTGAGCACTAATTATTTTTCTAGGGCTCCACAAGTGTTATTTGTGGACGAAATTTTGCAAGCACCTAATATGTTACTGCTGTCACGTACTTCAACCACAGCCGTGGTCTCCTCCTCCAAAAAAGCTAGGGTTCCTTTGTCTCTTGCCGGCGCCGCTGCCGGTCCGCCTCGCCAACGGTGGCCCTAGGGCCATGGGAATGTGGTGGATCCTGGCCCTTGCAGGCGGGATGGCTCCGTTTTTAGATGTTTCTTTTGGTTTTGTTAGGGTTTATGTTTTGCTCGGGAAGACGAGACGGTGGCGGCTCTCTGAAGATGGAATAAGGTTCTTCCCACCTAGCTCCCGTTCCGGTGGTGCATCTAGCATCGTCGGAGGACGTGTGGAGGTGTGGCTCCGGCGGATCTCGCAGGATTCGGTCGGTGGTTGTCTTTGGTGGATCTACTCGCATCTGGTCTTTGTTTGTCTACGTTCGTGTGTCTTCAGGTTGGATTCTTTCGATCTACACGTCTCTTCATCGGTGACGGTTGCTGTTCTACTGCACTGGTCCTATGATGCCTTAGCACGACGACTTTCCGACTGTCTACTACAACAAGTTTTGCCTGGCTCCGGTGAGGGAGGAGTGATGACAGCGGCGCGCCTTTGGCTCGCTTCAGTGCTAGTAGTCGTCGCTAGGCGGTCTACGTACATGGATGTATTTTTTATTATTTCTGGTGTTCGTCGTACTACCATGATCGAATATGAATAGATTGGAAGTTCTCCCGCAAAAAAAAGTTTCAGATTTTTTTCTTGTTTCTATATTTTTTACTGTTCCGGAAGGGTGTAAGTTTCAATGCATTTTGTGTCTTTATCTTTCCCTTGTCCCTCTAATCAAGTACTTTGTATCCTTGTATACTTTTTCCTGTGCAGCATCCAAAGGGGACTTCTTGAATATTCATATGTTTTTCCTCTTATAGGATGCAAGACATAATGGCATTCTCATGGTGTGCCTTTCATATTTGATCATGTGTTTCTATAATCATGGGATCCAAAGAGGCTCAAACAATATAAATTTTGGTTTTTCTAAGTCTCAATCGACTGAGATTTCCTTTTTACATGCGGTTGTTACTATGTAATTTGCAGTTTTCACGAAACTGAGGTTGGCTTTTTTCTGAATAGACTAAGACGTCAGAAATAGCACACCAATTGGAGAGACAGTAACCAATTTGTGTGGCACTGTACAATAATAAGCAACTAAAAACATGATCAAGAAATCATAATCAACTGAGACCAAGGAAAACTCAATAGTTGAGACATAGCAAAACCCTAAAAAATTAGTGAGACTCAGCATAATTATTCTAGACCCTGTCATCCAAACTTGATTAAAGGACAAATGTATATGTGTAATGTCTTTGTGCGTGGGGTCTACGTGCAGTGTAGTGATGTGCGTGCGTGGCCTTGTTTTCCATGTAAAAAGGAGTTCAAGTAAAACATACAAATGGGTACGAAGGCATAGATAAAAAAACATCAGCTGCAGGTGTGCATTTACCCGGCCGCGTGGTAACTACGTACTTACGCTCGGTACGTGCAAATGTGCTATAATTTTACTGTGCACCACGTACTTATACGGGAAATGTGTCGGTGTGCACGTAGGACCGGACCACGCTATGCAAATTTTCTAGGCGTGCCACCAGTGGTAACTATTTATAACTCCGTGCCATCATGGGCGCAAAGAGTGAGAAGCCTGGATACATGCAGCAGGCACAAGGCACTGTACACGATACGGTAAAAAATGGCAGTGGGGAGTCTATATCGTTCCGGTCCGGAAACTTGTCAGTTCTCTGAAAAGGGAAAGAACGGTTAAGGCGATCGAGTCTGTGTTCTGTAAACTGCTACAGGGTAATGAATGGCAGGGGTCAGGGTAGTACTTGTACTGTTGCATGCTCACCAATTCGTCTACTGATACTGATTACGGGCGGCACGGGTGCACCACGTGTATGGATTACGATGGATGTGTGGGGGCTAGGATGCAAATTAGCTGAGCAGATCTTTATGTGCACCAGATCAATGAGCTGTGTGCATTTAGTTTGGTGAGAAAACATGCCTGCGAGCTTGGAACATGCATTTTCCAAGGGCAATGGACAAATTAGAGCCACATTTGCAGGAGAGGTCGAGCCTCATTTGTCCGTCCCTACAACTGCCCTCCGTTTCTCCTCCCTAAATCCATGCAACCCATGCAACATTATATCATTGCATAGGATACATTCGACATTCAATAATTCAACATACAACATTTGATAGTTCAATATACGAAAATTAAAACATAGGAAATGGCAACATAGTTCAACATAGGACAGGACACGGTACGACATTAAAACTAAGGATAAGACAAATTGCGCAGGACGTAGTTTAGCTCACAGTAGCCACCGTTGCGCCTGCCCCTTGGGCAGCCTGGGATGGAGCGAATGATGACAAACCGGCGCCGCCACTACTCCACTGGCGCTACAGTGACGACTTGCTTCCGCTCGACCCGCGACGGGGTGACCAGGATGCCGCCCGGCTGTTGGACCCGCGCCGGGCTGGTGGGGACGCGCCCGGCCATAGGTGTCTGCCCAGTACCGGCGGGCGCGCGAGCTGCTGTTCTTCCTCGGCCTCCATGAGCTCCCGGTTCACCCTGTCAGGGTCCGGTCCTAATATGGAGCTGGACATAGCAAGGATTGGAGAGGAGAGGGTTAGAGATGAGATGAGAGGGGAGTGACAGTGAGAGCTAGGGTTAGGGCTTTGGGCGAATCAGACAAAGGAGGATTTTGTTGGGTATGGATGGGCCAGACCAGTGCGGGCCAACATGGTGGACATGTCCATACGTGTCCGGACAGCCCCATACCAACCCCAGATTTAGGCTGGGTTTGGGATGTTGCAGCTTGTTCAGACAAATGGGGATGGTTTGGAAGACCCGATGGGCCTGTGTTTTTTGTCTGGACAAATGGGGCGGCTATATGGGGAGTTCCCTTGGAGATGTTCCTATACCCTTACTATTAGCTGTGAGGGTTAGAATTCTTAGTTACTACAAACTTATATTCTCAATTGTCACTGTACCAATGAGCAACGTGCCTCTTTTCTTATTCTATTCCACTTTTCACTATAAATAATTCTCAATTTTGACGCCCTTGTGTGGCTAACTACGATGGATTCTTTCAATAGTAATGATAAGTGATATATGTTGACCTCAGCAAAGCCTATATAGTGATATATGTTGAAGCACAAATATATACTCATATCACCTTATTCAAACAGTTGAACTCAGATCACAACATCCAAAAGTATGTCCTATAGATATAAGCATTTATACACAACATCACATTCCATTGCAATATGTAAACATGTATCAACATTTTAAAAAACTGTTGATATTTCATTGTTCCAAAACATCTTGTTGAGCTGTGACAAGGGGTGAAAGTCTACGTAGTAGGTGTTTTTTCTTCATGGACTCATCAATTGTCATTCATTGACTATAATTAAATTACGAGCATCAATTGCAATTATATGAGGTGATGTGCTTGTTTGTTGTTATGGACATGTGCTAAAACTTGTACTGTCAACCAGAAATTCAACATTGTTGCCAACTGCATGAATAATGCAAATGACTAGTGCTATGAGCCCAACCGTGCTTCCGCGATACATAATTGCATTATAAGTACAAAACATTATGTATGCATGAATTCACCTACAGTACAATGCATTTGCTTCTCCAAACATAGCTTACAGTGTATATCTTTTGCAGAAGAATCAGCGATTCCATTAATAGTCTGATTTGTGCTTATTAAACAAGCTTATGCAATTGGGAATTGCCACTTGTTAGTTCAGCAAACCTTGTTTTTGTTTAAGCCATCCCATGATTTTGCTATTTTATTGACAAGCATGTTATCAAAGAGTTTCCATCCATAACCCAATTATTCCACATGCTCCGTACTCGCATTATGTTTTCTAAATTTCATCATCTAGGAGGTAACTTAAACATCTTATTTTTCTTGCTCAAAGAAAACAGCTCATGTTTCCACATGGGTTAGCACACACAACTATTTTGCATTGAGTGTTGGCTGGCTCTAGCAGCTGGTGTGTTAACAGAGGAAAGCCGGGCCCTTGTGGGAAAGTAAGAAACCAACCCTATAGTTTTGCCCTACACTAGAGAGCAGCCAAGCTACCCTGAAGAAAGCAGCAACTGCTCCCTGGCTGCTTGGTAGGTGTCGTTTGTGCACAGGAAGCAAACAGAAAAATATCATAGTATCACAATTCACAAGTAGTAGCGGTGGTAGTCTTTGTTTAGTCCTCTCCCTCTCCCTTCCCTTGCTCTTTCTTCCTGTCTCTATCGTTTTGATTGTACACATGCATGCACACACGGTCAATGGGATCGAGCATGCATTTTGAGGAGAAAAATGTTGAGAGCAAGGACAACTCCAACGGCATCACAAAATGAACGGCACAAAATGTCCATGGACACGTCTAGGCGAGGCGCGCCGGCACTCCAACCGGAGTCAACAAATAAAAGCGGACATGATTTTTTATTGATTTTTCAACAACTTTTACATAGCAAAAGGACCTAAGAACAACTAAACATTGTACTCCCTCCGTCCCATAATGTCAATGTCTTACATTATGGGACGGAGGGAGTATTATGCTTCTCCCCTTTGGAGATGAGGTCAGCGAGCTCTGCGCAGGACGGTCTGGCCTTGTTGGCATTGGCGGCCAGCGTGAATGAGGAGGAGCTGACTACGGATGCCTCTTTGGCAACACTATCGTGCTGGCCAGGCACTTCGTCGCCATCCGCTTCCAGCCCCTTCAATAGCCGGTTGCGTTCCTCCTGCTTGTTCACGTGGAGCTGCCAACGGTCGTGGCGGATGGTGCGGGAGTTGTGCATGGAGGCGACCATGGCAGGTTGACATCAAAGATCGCTGGGCCAATCGCAACCATGGACGCGACAACAGCTTCGTCCGCGCGCTCCGCGTCCAATTAGTCCTCTACCAGCCATTGCTTACCCAGGAGTTGGAGGTTGTAGTGCTGCTCCGCCTGCAGCAGTCTGAATGTGGACATTGGTGGCTCGTCCACCAGCGCCTACTCCTCCTCCGCCTCGTCCTCCTTCAATCTCTGCTCTGGATCCGGAGAGATCAGAGTTGGCCCGCCTCAGATCGGGCCAGCGTCGGGACTCTGTGGCGTGGACCTCCGCCATGATTTCGGCGTCGCGCCTCGGTGAGAGCTGCCTCCACCACCTACGAGCGGTTCCAGCCATTGTGCCAGCAGATGACGGACAATGATGCGAAGGGGCTTGAACGGGGTGAGAAGGGGATGTTTGACAGTGGCATGGACAGTGAAAAAGGCAGCGGAGCGGTAGGGTATTCGGCCGTGGCCGGCCGGCTTAAATAACCAGGGTGGAGCAACGGGTTGAATGCGGAGCGCCGGAGTAAGCTTTTCAGGCTCCGCGCAAGAGCTTTTTTTTTTTTTTTGATGTGTCCAGGGTGTTGGAATCTGACGTGTCGAACGTCCAGACTCCCGCAAACCTACCATAGTTTGGTGTCGGTTTGCGAGAATTCAGACGTCTGGATCGGTCTGGACAAATTTAATGACCGCGGTTAGATGATTAAAAGTGCTCGGACCGTCCGATCCGATGAACATTTTGCGATCGATTCGGTTATCCACGACCCTAGTTGCCCTAGGAACAGAAAAGGTTGAGGGCACAACCGGCCCAAAGAAGATCACGTGAGTACATATTCGAATCAGCATCATATTTTGATTTTGCAAGCACAAGAAAAGAGTGAGAAAATAGCCCACACGAGTGTGCATGCATGTCTTTTCTGTGGGGGTATATGCTTCTCTCTCCAAAACAACCACGGCGACTTGTTGCACATACATGCCACTCCCGGACAAGCTACGCGCCAAGAGTTATTGCCAACGGACACGCACACTCATCACTCTCGTCCCTCCTCCTCCACTCTCTCTCTCCACTCCAGCTGGGCCAGTTTTGTCCATTTTCACAGCTCCAGCCCCAGTACCCCCCCTCTCTCTCTCTCCTGGCTCCCTTTTTAACCACCTCTGCGCCCTCCACCACCTTACACAGCACAGCACAACCTCACTGATTCATACAGCTAGCGAGCCGAGCGAGCTTAGCCAACCACACGCCTCCTACTCCTAGCTAGCTCCCCCCGGCCTTGTCTTCTTGAGCTCCGACCGACCACTCACTCGGGCCATGATGAGCGGCGGCAGGATGAACGCGGCAGCGAGCGACGAGTTCCCCTTCGCGGCAATGCAGCCGCCGCCCTACGTCGGCTTCGAGCACGCCGGCGGAGGAGGCCAGGGCGCGATGATGTACGACAACTTCGACTTCGCGGCGGCCGCCGCCGCCTTCGGCCAGTTCCAGGACGCGCCGCACCACCAGATGCTGGCACTGCCGCCTAACGGGAGCGGCGCCGGCGGGCTGCTCCCCATGGCGCCGCCGCCCATGCCCGGGATGCAGCTGCAGATGCCGTCCATGGGTATGCACGGCCACGGCGACGTGTACCCGGCGCTCGGGATGGTGAAGCGCGAGGGCGGCGGCGCCGGGGACGCGGGGAGGATCGGGCTCAACCTCGGCCGGCGGACCTACTTCTCCCCCGGCGACATGATGGCCGTGGACCGTCTCCTCATGCGGTCCCGCCTGGGCGGCGTGTTCGGGCTCGGGTTCGGCGGCGCCCACCACCAGCCGCCGCGGTGCCAGGCCGAGGGCTGCAAGGCCGACCTCTCCGGCGCCAAGCACTACCACCGGCGCCACAAGGTGTGCGAGTACCACGCCAAGGCGTCCCTCGTTGCCGCCGCCGGCAAGCAGCAGCGCTTCTGCCAGCAATGCAGCAGGTCAGAGCCAGACCCCCACACCCACTCCCTCCCTCCCTCTCTCTACAAATGGAACAGTAGTCTTGCATTGTGAGGTGATGTTCTTGCAGAAGCCTAGTATGGCTAGAGCTAGGTTGCAGCTAGGCTATGGGTAGGGCCAGTGGAAGCTGTTTGCCTTTTCAGTTCGCGCTCTGATTTGGCTCATGTCCATTGTCCGTTGCGGGCCGCCATGGAAAAGCTCGGCCAGCTCAGTCGCGCACTGAGATGACCAGTCATGTCAAACCGAAAAATGACAAGAGAAAACACTGCTCCATGACATGGAGGAGGAGTACTAGGTCATGCTCATGCTCGCATCTGACCATGGCGTTTTCCTTGGTGGTTTTCCGGGGATCCATCGATGAGCGGGCGGAGAAAGGATCATGGAAAGGGGGCTGACCATGGCGTTTTCCTTGGTGGTTTTCCGGGGATCCATCGATGAGCGGGCGGAGAAAGGATCATGGAAAGGGGGCTGACCATGGCGTTTTCCTTGGTGGTTTTCCGGGGATCCATCGATGAGCGGGCGGAGAAAGGATCATGGAAAGGGGGAGGGAAAAGGCTGCGTGCTTCGGGATGCCGCTGCAGATCGCAGACTGGGAGAGGAGAGGAGGGAGACGCTTGCTGGCTGATCCGGTGTCAGGCTTTTGCCCTGAGCATATCTCTGCCTGCTGCCTTTCCTCTTTATCCTCCCATTGACCAATGTGTAGCGGCATGGTGCCAGTGGCGACTAGACTTTTGCATGCCAATTATACTCCATGCTCCATCTGGTGTATCAACATTATTTGGTTGAACGGTAGATGCTATTTACTTCTAGTATTTTGTTAGCTAAAGATTTTTTTTTGCGAGGTTTGTTAGCTAAAGATTGACTAGCCAGTTAGTTTGATTTTTAACAGAGCAAAATATTGAGTTAAGTTTGTTGGTCGTGTAGGTTCCACGTGCTCACCGAGTTCGACGAGGCCAAGAGGAGCTGCCGGAAGAGGCTGGCCGAGCACAACCGCCGCAGGAGGAAGCCGGCGAGCAGCAGCACGACGGCGACGTCCAAGGACTCGGCGCCGCCTTCCAAGAAACCCAACCCGGGCGCCATCTCGAGCTCCTATGCCGCCGACAACAACAGTAAGATAGCTAACGTGCATTTACCTTTGCTTCATTTGCATCCTACCTAGTGCAATTGATCGCCATTAACCAAAACTAATTAGTTCCCTTTTGCACGTACGAATTGAGCAGATTTGAGCGCCACCAAGTCGACCATCTCGTCCAACACGAGCACTATCAGCAGCCTGCAGCAGCACGACCAGAGCAAGGCGGCAGCCGCGGCGGCGGCGAGGCCCATGACACTCACCCTCGGGGAGCCGCCGGAGAAGGACGAGCACCACCGGCAGCTCAGCAACGCCATGCAGCTCCACAACCACCATCAGGAGCAGCAGCACTTCATCACCTCCCTGCTGCAAGGCAGCAACAACAACAGCAACATCCTGTCGTGCTCGTCGGTGTGCTCCAGCGCGTTGCCGTCCGCGGCGGCGGCCAACGGGGAGGTCTCCGACCAGAACAACAACAGCAACCACGGCGGCAGCAACAACAATAACATGCATCTGTTTGAGGTGGACTTCATGTAGATCGACCGATGCAGGTGAGCTTGGAGGTCCATGCATAGAGCCATGGAGTGGTGACCAGCCTAAGCCTAGTGTGTGTCCTTTAATTAATTCGTGTGTAGGTAAAAAAGAGAGAGAGAGAGAGAGAGAGAGCAAAAAACTTAAGCGTATAGTCCAAAGTGTCAAAGTGCTGAGATCAGCTAGCAAAGGCTGTGCAAGCTAGCATGGTTGCTTGGCTAGAGCATGCATGTCTTTCTTTCAACTTTCTTCCCTGCGGTGCTCGATCCTGTAGCGCTGCAAACAAGCATGCCTTTCTGCCATTTCTGTTCCAGTGAGGAAATAATGTTTGTGTTATTATTTTTGCTCTGTTGTCGATCCTTTTACCGTGTCCTTGCATTTAAGCTTCTGCATTACATTATAATATATCTCCCAACATATAGATGTGGGCGTGTGACTAGGTCCAAGAAGATAGTTCGAAATCGCAACTGGTTAGGATTCCCGGCGTGCCCAATCCTGAAGGTCCCAACTCACATTACTCCGGAATCTTTTCGAATCTGCCATTGCCTACGCTATTAACCTCGACCGTTTCTACCGGCATGCAATGCAATACAGGCAGGAGTAATTCGAAGCGTTGGACCATGCATGCTTGCAAGCATGCATGCTGCAAGATTGCAAGTAATTACCCATCTATATATATTAATAACTGCATGTCAAAATGGAGCCCTCCACTACAGAACCTGCCTGGGCACGTACACGAGAGGCCTAATTCACGACAAGGGTACCTAGCTAGTAGAATGCGTGGTACGTGCTCATCTACAGTGGTGGCAGTACTGCATCATTCATTCATGCGCATGGAGTTCATTGGCATTAACTAAAGCCATGGATGGATCTGCGTGCATGCATGGACATGGCTGCTAATTTTGCGTGGGGTGGAGTTCGATCTAGCTAGGCGTCTTGCTGCCCCCGGATACGACGTGGGACTGTAGCGGCCCGTCCTGGGATCTGGGTTGTTCATCTCATCGTACATGTGCATTTGGCGGGCCGTACGTGCATGCATGCGGCAGAAGATTGAATGCTGCCTGCGTGCAGGGGTGATTAATGCGGCTGGGCCCGTTGATTGCAATGCTAGCATGCATGCAGTGCAGGGCGAGGCAAATCGTGTCAGCTCGCTCGCTATCGGGTTTGAAACATGGGTGGTCGATCGTAATGCATGCATGCATGAGCCGGCCATTCATGGCGTATTTCCTTGACGATTCGGTTGCCTCCGAGCGCCAGGACCGCGCATTGAAACCTTTAGGGCATCTCCAACGCTGTTCTCTAAAACGGATGTGTTATTTGTCTGCCGACATGGTTGCGTAAGCCGGTCATCCAACTTCATCCCCTAAAAATTTCAAAAAAAAAAAAAAAAAACTTCATCCCCTAAACGTCTGTTGAGGTCTCTGGCCCCGCCTATAGCCTCGGTCATCGCCCCCGCTGCCCTTTTGTTTGCCGTCCATTTGATCCTCTGCTTTCATTTTAGTCGGCGGGTGTGCCGTGTGGTCGAGTTGATCTTCTGGGTGACCATCTTCTCTGGATCCAGCACCCCCGCCAGCTCCAGCAACTCTTCATGCGGATCGATACGGCTGCGGCAGCGAAAAGGGCGGGAATTTAGGTGAAGAGCTGTGGGAATGGGAGCGAAGAGGGTGAAGAAAGAAGGCGGGGAGGGGGGTTGGTGCGAAAACAGTGCGGGCCGCTCCAAATGCGCAGGCTCCATTTTGGTTTTGGGTGGGACGAGGGTGCTAGAGTCCTACATGGCAGATGTTCGGTCTCCCGCAAAGCCGCCTAGTTTACTTCCGGGTTGTGGGGAAGACAGTCACCTGAACTAGTCGCTTATAATACGGGACCCGTTGGAAGGCTTGCAGCGTCCAAACAGATCGGTCTTGTTCTGCAGCCAAGATTCAGCGAGCGCTTAATAGAAAACCCACTCCGCTAGTATGATCTAGGGCCGTGTCTAGCTCGTTGGTGCGGCCACGGACCGACCCCTCCGGCGACTTCGCAACCACGCCAAATCTGTGCGTGGCAGTGCGTGTTTATCCACAAACGCCGAATCTGCGTGCAGCGTTGAGCAGTACTGCTCGCTCGCTGCAGCTTGCAGCCTGCGCCGGGGGTCAGGTCAGGTCGCGCACGTCATGTAGGAACCGGACCTGTTCGCTCGCAGTGGCTGCCCTACCCCGGTCAACTTGGGCTCTGGAGAGTGGGCCTCGAGAAAAACTGGTCCTTCGGCTTACACACCCCCTATTCTCGCCAGAAATCCTACTCCGCTCGTAGGGCGTGGGATAACACCGTTAGTACGCACCCGGCGGTAGTGGGCCACGGCCCATTTGGTTTCCATCGTTTAATTAAGAAAATTCAAAATGGTAAAACAAATGGTTGTCGTGTACTAAGAAAAAAAAATCTTCCACCCTTTCGTAAAATAAATCCGTCATGTATATGAAAACATTCGTCTCGTAATTAAACGATGTTCACAGTGTATTGTAGGGTTTTCATCGTATGACAAAAAGATGTTCATTACATTCTCAAACGATGTTTTCTCAGTTTAAAAAACATTAACCACGTACTTGAATAATGTTCATGTATTAAAAACCATGTATTTTTGAAAATATGTATATGAAAATAGGAATATTAGTGTGCGTGTGAAAATATACTGATATACAATAGGGAAAATGTTTGAATGATAAGAGATGAACATAAAAGTGATAAATCTAGAACAAAAGGTGAAAAGGCAAAAATAACAAAAATAAATGCATGAAAAATAAAAACTAAAAAAAATAACAAAAAAAGAAGAAGAGAAAAAAAACTCGACATGGACTTGCCCATCTAAAAAACCAGGAAGAATAAAAAATTAAAACAAAACCACTAGAAAAATTAGAGATAAAAGGAAAACTGGCATCACTGTGTTTGGCCTGCGCAAAAAAAAAACATCTCGGACGGTCCGCATCTGCTCGTTATTAAACTGACTTACACGTGAAATATGAATTATGTAGCTCACATCAACAAATTGCCATCTTGTCACACAAAGGCGAATGACCTGGCCGACTATTTTTTCATATTTTTGTGTTTCTCTTTCTCATTTCTCTTCGGTTTTCTTTCAGAGCTTCAAATTTCTTTTGGTTCTTTTCCTTTTCAGTCCCCCCCCCCCTCCCGTTGATGGACCTCTTTTTTATGATAAACACAAACTTCAAAAAATATATGAACTCTTTTATAACAACATGAGCACTTTATAAATTACATGTATAGTTTTTCAAATACAAGAAGGAATTTTAAACATCAAAGGAACATTTTTTTTAAATGTCCATGTATTTTCAAAATGAGTTCACCTTGTTAAAACACATGTATTTTTTTACATAACACATGTAGTTCTGGATCCCGGGGTACAACCACACAACTTGAAAGCTCCGGGAAAACACCAACCGTCTATGGTTCCCAACAAATCCAAGAGTGACAAGATTCACGTAGAATCGCGCGGGGAATCGACGAACTCGAGATTTGCTTTGGTGAAGTAGTAGGTCGGGATCTCCTCTTGCTTTCCCTAAAAGAACCGACGGAATGGATGGCTAGGGAGGAATATCTCTATCTTTTTAGGTATAGAACAATGGTGGAGAAAGTGTCGGAGTCGTCCCCTTCCTCGTGGGGAACAAATGGTGTATTCGGACTGTCCGACCTAAGTCGTACAGTCTGACTTGTTGGACTGTGTAGGCAGGGTCCGGGCATATCCGTGCGTAAGCAGAGGCTTCTTCTTAAGGTCAGATGTGCCTTCTATATTCTTCACAAGGTCCGAGAACTTCGATGGTATGACCCGTGTCGGAATATCCAACCCATTTTCAGAGAGTTGAATGAGCCAAAAAGTTATTCTTTCATAACAAGGTTAAACAAAGCAGGGCTGATATCATAGGAGTCAACACTAGTGGGTGGTGTGATAAGTTTGCTCATGAATCATTTTTGTTGGTGGTAGAGAAATCACACAACTAAATGCTTGCATTAATGATACCCATTACAACTACTAAACAAAAAGAAACAAGGTGCCGAAATTAGAAAACTTTTTCGAGATTTTGATAGCTTTGCAATACCGGAAGAATAACAACGATAAAAATGCTACAACTAAGCAAGATATAAAACAAGGAATACAACAAAAGTGTTACAGAACCTACTACAAAAAACAATTACCTCTTTAGAAAGCTTGCGCTGAAGGCAATTTCATAAGAAGTAAAAAAATATTGCAGGGCACTTATCTCCCTAGGAGCAGTGCCAGACTGCTTGATCTTGCTGACTTGTGTATCAAGTGCAGTGTTGGGCTTACAAGTGCAACCGTTTGGAGTATGTAGTGAGCTTTCTTCAGTAAGAATCCAAGGTATCAATCAGTTGGGGCAAGTTAGCCGTATAGTAGTCGTAATGTTTGTAACGCAAATGAAACTTCACTTGTGTCCCCAACTGTTATAACAAGGTTGTCAACCTTGCTAGTCTTACTAGTTGCACAAGGCAATTAAAAGATACACTGGTAGTTAATATTTTAGAATTTTTGGAATAAAAGAAAACTGAAAATGGAAGTGCATGCAAAATTTATTGGAAGGTGATTCTTATGCTAAAAACTGGACCAGGGTTCATAGTTTCACCAAGTGTTAGTTTCCAATACATAAAAGGCGGTATGTAATGTGAAAAAGTGCACAAATTTCGTTCGGCTGAATTTGAGGGTCAGCTCACGGTACTTGACACCTTACTTGAAGGCGCAAATGGCTTGGCGTTCGGTTATGTTCTCGTCTATGTTATTCAGCGTGGTCCATCTCTGGATGTACTCTCTCAGGGTTTCGTTGCTTTTCTGTACACAGTGCTGCAACTCGGCCAATCCACCCGGCCACTTGTAGGTCCGTTCAAAGGTCTTGACAAACACTCGGGAGAGATTGTCCTAGCTGAAAATGCTATTTGGGGCAACTAATTCAGCCAGGCCCTAGCGGATCCTTTTAACATCAGGGGAAGGTGCTTCATCGCCACATGATCATTGCCGCCTCCAATCTGGACGGCCACTTGGAAATCTTCCAGCCATGTCTCTGTCTTGGACTCGCCAATGAATTGACTGATCCCAGTCGTCAGCCTGAAGTTAGCAGGAATCACTATCGAGCGAATGTATCTGCTGAAACATATTTGGCCTAAGGAGGTGGATCCACTAGGATAATCCCTGTCAAAGTTCTCTCTCTATGCTCGGCTCCAGTCGACTAGGTTCTAGGAAAGAATGGATCTTGCGTTGAACTGTGGGTCACAGTAACCTATGCCCTCTTGATCTCACGGACGATAACCACCCGGCTGGCGTGGAGGACTGGGCCTCTGATAGTCGTCGTATCAGCGTCTGTCATCGTACTGCCGGGCACGTATGAATCCTCCCGCGGAGGCGTCGCCTGGACACGGCGACGATCATCACATTGCTGAGGGGGCGTGATCTGCTCACGGTTCTGATTCCCATACCGCTCATGCCGCCGAGTGTGAGCTATATATCTTGGGGGGTAGCGACTCTTGGCGCCTCTTGGGCACAATCGGGCTGTGAGCCGACTAATTCGTATACACACACACTGACTTGTTGTGCATACGATCTTGTGACTGAGACACGGCAGAGTTCTGTGCCATGGATGTCTTCAACAATACTTGAATTTATCTAAGTCCTTCATCTACTAAACTAGATGGTTGAATGGAATCCGTGATTCTTGTTACTGCCGCAAAGTTCTGCACGGAGTGCGCATCACTCGGTAACTTCAATCCTCGTTGTTCGGAAACAACTGTCTTCTGCTCCGACTGGAACTAGGTTGCTGCCGGAGCCGATCCTCGAGAGCTTTCTCCCGCTGCTCAAGGTGTGTGCGCTTGGCGAAGGTGGCCAAACGTGTCAACTCCAAGGCGAGAGCCTCGAGGGTCGTTTCTGTGATCGGCGTGTGCATAACTTGATCGGCCCTGCGGTTGAGTTCGTCGATTTCCTCCCGAGTGAGAGGCGGAGGCACCGATTCATTGCCACGGGGGCCGTCTCCAAGGCCGTCATCAGCGTGCTCCCGAGACTAATGGCTGAGGCCGACCTAGTTATTTGGAAAACCAGGTGGGCCGTTATCTAGACCAGCCATCAAAACTTCTGCGGAGGACTCGATGCTCTCGCAGTTGACTTCATCTTCCGACCCATCATGGAGAGAGGTGAATAGGTCATGGAAAGATGCATCGGGTTCGAGAGTAGCTATCTACTCGGCCATGGCCTGAAGAACCACGACATGATTAATCCACCGCTGGAGCCGTGAGCGGCCGGAGCGCTTGCGGCGGCGCCGAGCGGGGAGGCGGAGATTCGTCTGGTACGGGACCAACGGCTGTCGGAGTAGAACTCCGTAAGTGCTTGCACGGAAGTGCGCTACACCACGGATGGGCAGCGACTCCACATCCAGCGGGGCTTCAATCGTCGGCAATGAAATAGAGGGCACCAAAATGGATCTCGCTGCCAAGCACCATCTCACCGCCGGAAAACATGATGAGTGAAAATTTTCACCGGCGCCGTAAATCGCTAGACGCGTAGCCTCACAGTGGGCGCCAACTGTCGTGGGATCAATTCTGACAGTAAGAGAGGGGTAGATGAAGGAGCGTGGTCTAGCTACAGCGTAGATGTGACACAAGGGTTTACGAGTTCAGGCCCCTCGCGGTGGAGGTAAAGACCCTACGTCTCGAGCTATGGAGCTGTTTGTTTTCCTTGCGTACGGGAGATTACAGAGAATGCGAACCCCTGTCCAAGTGCTATGGGGCGGCTTATATAGAGTACGCCGCCCCTTTGCCTTGCTATGTTATAGGGGGTTTGATGAATCAAGTTTAATACAAGTGTTACTACTGCTAACTGAAGCATTGATGGCTAGTAAATCTCATGGACGTGTGCCTGCGGATGCTTCAGATTCCATGCTGGCTCTTCGCCTCCCTTGCCCGAGTGCTGGCGGGGTAGCCAAGTGGATGGTATGGTAGCCGAATGAATGTCAGCATCCGAGTAGATAGATAACTTCTGAGTGAATGGTTGACATCCGAGTGAATAATGTCGTGAAGATCATTTGAATATGCTTGTGGCCCGGAGGCTTTAATGCTTGTAGATGTGGGGCCCTAGGTGTCATCCAAGATTCATGTCTTGTGACCCTACCCGTAGTAGGTAACCACAACAACGGGAAAAATTAGGGTTGCAATATGGGAGGCATTCTTAGGTATATATAGATTCAGGGGCGTCGAGACTCGAGAGGCGATGGAACGGAGGTCTAGGTGCCCATGCACCAATGTGGGTGGCCGCGTGGCCTGGCCACGTGGGGAACTAGTGGCCCCCTTCCGTGTGATGTTTGTGGCACAATGGCTCTTCCAATGTAAAATATAATTTCCATATTTTTCTTTGATTTTTTACACCCTCGATTTTTTTTCTACAAAGCCAAAAACATCAGCTGGCAGTGGGCACTGGATTAATGTGTTAGTCTAGAAAAATGATGAAAAAATGGTGCCAAAGTTATACAATATAATATAAATATAACATGAATATTTCAAAAATTATAGATACGACTGAGGCGTATCAACCATGCACCCAGAGCCAAAAAAATATGGACTGTGCTAACTTCCGACTGACCGGAAGATAAGCAACAGATCCATACGCCTCCTTCTTCCTACCTAATTTACTAGCTAATCCCGTGGGTGGTGGTGGAAACACATGCAACCAGTATTGATTAATAATTTCATGCATGCATGCAAACTAAAAGACAAAACAGATGATGTCAGCAAAAGATTCTCCCTATTTTGAAACTCAAACCGTTGCTCCGATTTAAAATCCGTTTTCACGTAAAAAAATTTCCACGATGAGAACATCGAAACAAGATCCCATGTTGGTATGTTGCGACGACTTTTTTTTCAGGCCAAAAGTTACCATGCCCATAGTGTGTAACTTATCATGGTGTTACACTGAAGTTATCAGGGGTATGTTTCAACTACTTTTTTTGCCAGAGTCAAAATTTACCATGGTATTGTAAGTAAATTATGCAATACCCACCGTCTACGATCGATGTCGTCCTTGGGCCACGAGGTGAGGTCCACATGCCAACATGGCATGACCCACATATAAAACAAAAAATTACGCATTGTGCCTAGCTAGACCGGTTTAGGTATGTGCCAGACCGTGTAGTGCTTAGGTCTATGGTGCATAGAATACCATGGCATTTACGCTGAGGTTATTGAGGGTATGTTTTTCAATTTGTTCTCCCAGGATCAAAGTTACCGCGGTCTGTGGTCAAATATTACCATATTATTTACATAAAAAGGTATCGAGGTTATGTTTTCTTGAAAGAAAAAACGAGTGAAAGTTACCGTGGTGTTCGTACGTGAGTTATCAGCTCTGGTGTGCGTATATTAGCATATTATTTACACAGAAATTATCGGGGGTATCTTTTTTCAACAACTTTTATTCCGCCGTCAAAAGTTACCGCAGTATTTGTACCAGAGTTATCAGCTCTATTGTCCATGTATTATCATGTTATTTGCACAGAAGTTATCGGGACACCTAGTCAAAAGTTACCGTGGTGGTTGTACGTGAGTTATCAACTCGGATAGCAATATATTACCATGTTATTTACATAGAAGTTATCAGAGGTGTGTTTTCAACAACACCCCCCCCCCCCCCCCCCCCCATGTTTTCAACAACAGTTTCCCTCTGGGTCAAAGTTATCATGATGTTCGTACGTAAGCTATGAAATCCATTGTGAGTAAAGTATCATGCTATTTACACAAAATTTAGTAGGGGTATGTTTCCAACAACTTCCCCCATGTCAAACTTACCACAGTGTTGTATATAAGTTATCATGTCTGCAGTGTGTAAAGTAACATACTATTTACACAGAAATTACGGGGTATCTTTTCAATACTTTTTTTTCCGGATCAAAGTTATCATTGTGTTTGAATGCAAGTTACCGGAACTGCGGTGACTAAATTATCATGCAATTAACACAAAAATTTAACCCGGGGGGGGGGGGTTGTTTTCGACAACTTTTTTCTCGGGGTCAAAGTTATCACGATATTTGTATGTTAGTTATCATGTTTACGGTGGATAAATTATGATGCTATTTACATTTAAAGTTACTCGGGGAACTTTTTAACCCCCCGTGGGTTAAAGTTACTTTGGTTATAACAACCTTTTCCTTTGGTTAAAGTTACGTGGTGTTTATACCTAAGTTATCGAATCTGCGATGTGTCTGTTATCATACTACTTATCACAGAAGTTGTCGGGGTGCGCAAGCGGTGATGGTGATGCATGCATATATAGTTGAATAGCAGCCGGGTGGGGGGGGGGGGGGGGGGGGGGGACGGGCGAGTTGGGAGCTCCATCGCAACCGCGAGCATCTCACCCGATAGATGTCGAGTCGATCGGGACTGTCGGAAAACATAATGTTTGGTACTTAACTGTTTCGAGGCTTGCGGGCCGGCGTGGCATGCTATGGTATTTACACAAAAATTTACCGGGAGTATGTTTATAATTTTTTTTGGATGGAAGTTATGACGGTGTTTTCATGCAAGTTACCAAGTCGGTGGTGTGTGAATTACCGTGCTATTTACATAGAAGTTAACAGGGTATGTTTCGACAAAAAGAATTCCTCGGTCAAAAGTTACCAGGCCCTGGGTGCGTAAATTATCTGGTCCACCTTTCGTAAATTATCATGTTATTTACAAAAAAAATCTAGGGTGTGTTGTCAACAACTTTTTCCCCGGTCAAAACTATCACGGTGTTTATACGTAATTTATCAGATCGGCAGTGCTTAAATCATCAATTTTAATCCCCTTGTGAAACACTTTTTTTAAAATGTATTTAAAATTGATGTAAACATGTATGCCTCTCCCACTATAGTCAGTACATGACGCACTAGTGAAAAATGAAAAATCAGAAGATATAGCTTTTTCCCAATGCGTAATAAAGAAGGATAAAAATGTTCAGTTGCGTTCAAGTGCACAACAATTAATGTTAGCCCAGTTGGTTAACCTCTTTGAGGTAGCAGTAGACGACCAGAATTCGAATCCCTGCTATCAATTTTTTAAAACGGGATCGCGCGGGGGGAATGGGATCGTACATGCCTGTCGCTAACTGCCAGTCGGCAGGAAAATAGCTTTTCCGAAAAAATATTTAGTTGAGATGAAATTTGATTCGTATATGTTTTGAGCTTACATATCTAATAATCTACCAAATTCCGTGCCATTTGATTCAGCAGCATGAGAGCAGCTCATAGGTTATCGAAGGTAACAGAACCTGCATTAACTTTGTTTTGTTGTTTTCTTGCCACTTGTGGTTGCTTCTAGTAGTTGGTAAGGTGCTGAGTGTATTGTAAATTCTAGAGTTTGTAGACAAGACTGTGTACCATGATTCTCATAATGAAACTTGTGTGGGACGGTTCGTCCGTGCCCGTGTTCTTATTCCCGTTTTCTGGAGGTTCTTGCACACGTACAAATATTGTGCCATTTGTGCTTATTGTTCTGTTATTCGGTTGCTTACTTGGTGGCTAAAACTATCTCAAAGTCCACTCTAAACTGAGGTACTGAGGGTGCCAATTAGTACAATGTTTTGTTGCTGTTTAGCCCCAATACACCAAAGCACTCGACCTCGCACTGTAACCGGTGAAAACAAAACATTTCCGCTTACAATCTAATCTGGTGTTCTAACTGTGGTTAGATCATAATTATGTTAAGCCAAATGCTCAATATCCAACATCTACATAAAGTCAACCTCAAACATATGCATGTTGTTGTTGGCGTTGTCGTTGTTCTGGTCGGAGACCTCGCCGTTGGCCGCCGCCGCCGATGGCATCGTGCTGGACTTCACCGAGGAACACGACAGGATGTTGCTGTTATTGATGTTGTTGTGCAGGAGGGAGGTGATGAAATGCTACTGCTCCTGATGGTGGTGGAGCTGCTGCTGGTGGTCGTCCTTCTCCGGCGACGCGCCCAGGGTGAGCGTCGTCGGCCTTGTCGCCGCTACCGCCCTGGCCTGGCCCTGCTGGAGGCAGCTGATCGCGCTGGTGTTGGAGGAGATGGTCGACTTCGTCGTGCTCAAAGCTGACCAATGGGTCGTAGTACGTGCGTACAAATTAGCACCGATAAATGATGATCAATTGCCGCAGGTAGGATGCAATTAGATAAGGCGAAGGTGTCGGCTTACTGTTGTTGTCGGCGGTGTAGGAACTGGAAATGGCGCCGGCGTTGGGTTTCTTGGAAGGCGGCGCAGAGTCTTTCGACGACGTCACCGTGCTGCTGGCCGCCGGCTTCCTCCGGCGACGGTTGTGCTCCGCGAGCCGCCTCCGGCAGCTCCTCTTGGCCTGGTCAAACTCCGTGAGCACGTGGAACCTAAATCCGATCCAAAGTACAAGAACAGCTTACGCTAAGCTAAACATAAAATTCAAGTTGTACGTACCCAAAAAAACATAAAATTCTAGCTAGCTCAACAAGTGATCCATGCATGTGAACTCATATAGAAAAGTCTAGTCGCCACTGGCACCGCCACACAACGTTGGTCAATGCGAGAAAAGCAGAGATATGCCCAGGGCAAAAAGCCTGCCAGAGGATCAGCCGCTCGTTGCAGCCCGCAGCAGTCTGGAGTGTGCAGCTAGCCCAAAGAACGCTGCCTTTTCGGTCTCTTTTTCTTTTCGTGATCCTGTCTCCATCGATCCACAGGAAAACGGCCATGGAAAAGCTCATGTTTGTGCTACATGCATTGAGTAGTGTTTTGTGTTGTCTTTTTCATTTGACATGACTGGTCGTCTGTGAGACTGAGACTTGGTTTTGCACCATGGACGCTGCAACAGACAAGGCGAGATGAACCAAAAACAGAGTGAAGACTGAAAAGACAAACAGTTCCCACTAGCCAATCTGCAACCTAGCTAAGCTATACGGAGTATACTTGTGCAAGAACATGAGAGAGGGGTACTGTTGAGAGAGAGAGAGAGAGAGAGAGAGAGAGAGTTGATGGAGAGTGGGGTGGGGTCTGACTCTGACCTGCTGCATTGCTGGCAGAAGCGCTGCTGCTTGCCGGCGGCGGCGACGAGGGAGGCCTTGGCGTGGTACTCGCACACCTTGTGGCGCCGGTGGTAGTGCTTGGCGCCGGAGAGGTCCGCCTTGCAGTCCTCCACCTGGCACCGAGGCGCCTGTTGGTGGGCGCGGCCGAATCCCAGCCCGAACACGCCGCCGAGACGGGACCGCATCAGCACCCGGTCCACGGCCATCATGTCGCCGGGGGAGAAGTAGGTACGCCGGCCGAGGTTGAGCCCGATCCTCCCCGCGTCCCCGGCGCCGCCCTCGCGCTTCACCATCCCCATCGCCGGGTACACGTCGCAGTGGCCATGCATCCCGTGGGGCATGGGCGGCATCTGCAGCTGCATCCCGGGCATGGGCGGCGGCGCCATGGGGACCAGCCCGCCGGCGCCGTTGCCGCTGGGCGGCAGCGCCAGCATCTGGTGGGGCGGCGCGTCCTGGAACTGGCCGAAGGCGGCCGCGGCCGCGGCCGCCGCGAAGTCGAAGTTGTCGTACATCATCGCGCCCTGGCCTCCTCCGCCGGCGTGCTCGAAGCCGACGTAGGGCGGCGGCTGCATTGCCGCGAAGGGGAACTCGTCGCTCGCTGCCGCGTTCATCCTGCCGCCGCTCATCATGGCCCGAGTGAGTGGTCGGTCGGAGCTCAAGAAGACAAGGCCGGGGGGAGCTAGCTAGGAGTAGGAGGCGTGTGGTTGGCTAAGCTCACTCGCTAGCTGTATGAATCAGTGTGGTTGTGCTGTGCTGTGTGAGGTGGTGGACGGCGCAGAGGTGGTTAAAAAGGCAACCAAGAGAGAGAGAGAGAGAGAGTAGAGAGAGCGAGAGAGAGTAGAGAGTGGAGGAGTGGGAGTAGAGAGTAGAGAGTAGAGAGCGAGAGAGTATGTGTCAGCTGCCTTACTGGACGAAGATGGCCGGGCCTTCCCCTTGCTGTTTTGGTGCAACAAGTCGCCGTGGTTGTTTTGGAAAGAGAAGCGTATACCCCCACAGAGAAGACATGCATGGACACTTGTGTGGGCAATTTACTTATTTCTCACTGTTTTCCTTATGCTTGCAAAATCTAAATATGATTCTGTTTCGAGCATGTACTCACGTGAAGTTCTTTGAGCCCGAAGTGTCCAACGTATTGTGTTCTTAGGGCAACTTCAACGTGGATCACCAAATCAACCTCAGCTGTTTGGACGAAACAACTCGTAAACTTTTTGCTATCTAACCACGGTTACATACATTGTCCGAACCAGTCTGAATGATTCGCATTGAAGCTTTGACAGCCTTTCCCCAGCTATTAAATCCAGTCGGGTGCGGAATCAAACCCTATCATCCTTCTCTCCTCTCCCACCTCCTCGCACGCCAGCATACCTCCAGGACTAGTTACTGTGATGGGCAAGAAGCCCGACGACTCCAACAGGTGGGCCGGGGCGTGGTTCCGGATCTGCGACGGGGGGGGGGGGGGGGGGGGGGGGGGGGACCCTGGGCCCCGGCCTTCCCCAGCTCCCCTCCTTCGTCGCTTCTGGCTAATCATCTTTCGGCGGAGGAAATCAAGCAACTAGTCGCTTCTAGCGTGGCAGCGAGTTCATGAGCAAGTGAATGAACGAGCAGCGAGTGAAGTGCAACAGTCGTAATTAAGGCTCGACATGTTCCTAAAAGGAATGAGCATCTTTTCTTCCCTTCTAGTGACACTGAGCGAGCATCAGGCATCAGCAATAGTTTCCGTAGGGGTGGGGCGCGAGCAAGCATTTTCAGGCGCCCGCGTAAAGTTCATATATGTCCAAGGGCAATGTTATAAGGTTGGCAGCTTCCCTAAGATGAAGAACTTCTTTGATCTACAACCAAGGCAAATCTCTATTATTGGTATCGGGGGACCGTGTCTAGGGATAGGATCCGTCAAAAGAAAAGGTGAGAAGCTCCATCCAAATTGGAGTTGTTGTGAGCACTTCCCCGGAGGCAGAGGAATTTGCCTCTGATCTTTCCAACTGATATGGCCGATAGTAATTTGCCTTTGATTTTTCCAACTGATATGTCGATATAGAAAGATCTCCTTATTTCAAAACCGCGGGTTTCGAATTGGTCGCGGTGCTCTTTTACCTTGGAAAGTTATAGAGTTACCCCATAGGGAATTAACAGCGCCCCACGAATGATATAAATACTATTGTTGCTTTAGCTTTACTCACGTCAGCGGCATATTCTTATGCTGATCTTAGCAAAATCATTATTCTGACCGATGTCAAGGTGGAGGCGATCTCCTCAGGCGAGGAAGAGCAAAATCTGCCCCTCCTTGCGGCGGCGGCCGTGAAGGGCGAGGAGTTTGTGCGGTAGATGAATATCATGTTGCATCGGTTTTTCATCGGCCGCGGTCCGACACGACCGTGCCCTCCGCACAACTGCGGCGTCCAACTCAAATGCCGCGTGAGGAGAAGCCACCCTCGCTGCCACGCAAGTTGGGGCGTCTAAATAGGATGCCATGTGAAGAACAACCCGTCCTCCCCGCCACATTGCTAGCCGGGCAGCCAGTGGCGCCAGGTCCTCCCCGCTGTCAAGAACAAGGAACTCACATTCCCACCCAATCACCAGCCCCACCTCTACTATATCCTCAAAGGTGTCGACGCCAGCGTCTCGTTATCCAAGAGCGAAGCCAAAAGCAGAGGCGGCGCATCAGTAGCAGCGCAATGCGAGGCGGAGGGTAGCATATGCAAAGACCCAGGTCGCGCCGACCTAGGTGCTCCAAGACCATCGTCGATTCGCAGTCCTGCCGCTGGTGCTGACTCAAAGACCATCTCCTAGAAGTGAAGCTGGCGGAGTCCGAGCGTGCCACCTTCATTCGAGCCGCCAATCCTGCCGAAGACATGTTGGTAAGCTAGCTTCTCAATGAATAGCATGCTCAAGGGTATGGCTTAACCAAAAAAAAAATTACGCAACCAACAAGAGGCAATTTTGGATTGCATAAGCTTAGTTAATAAGTGAAAATCAAATTACTAATGGAAATCACCGATTATTCTGATAAAGATATTTTTCTATACGGTAAGCTATATTTGGAGATTGTACTATAGGTAGATTCGTGCATATATAATATTTTGTACATATAATGCAATTATATATCGGGAAAGCACGGTCTGACTCATAGAAATAGTCCTTCGCATTATTCATGTAGTTGACAACAATGTTGAATTTCTTGACGGTACAAGTGAGCACATATCTATAACAACAAGCATGCACATCACCACATATAATGGCAGTTGATGCTCATAATTTAATTATGTCAATGAATGGCAGTTGATGAGTCCATGAAGAACAAACACCGACCGCATAGGCTTTCAGCCCTTGTCACACCTTAACAAAGACGTTTTGGAACAGTGAAATATCAATATTATTGATACATGTATGCATATTGCAATGGAATGAGATGGGTGTATAAATACTTATTTTTATGGGAGGGGAAATGAAGCACTGCGTACGGCGTCGTATCATGTGAATCCGCACATGTTTGTGCATCCCTGCATCCTCTTATCTTGAGCCGTCCAATCAAAATTTCATGCCTAGTGTCCCTCGGTTCACTTTTTGCAGGAAAACGCCCGCATCCATCTTAAGTTCGGCTGTGAATTTTCAAACACCCCCCGCCCTCACGTCGAGAGAAGCTCCTCTAATTCCCGATCTCGCCGAGTCTCTGCGGTGGCCATGACGGAATGCGCATGTACATGGTCGATTGCCACGACGGGACGACAGCCTGCAACCAATATCAGTAATTGTCGCCGCATCGCATCCTCAGACGGAGATCCATGTCGACGGTCCGCGTAGGCATCGGCCGCATCCTGGCGGCCACAGCTTGTGATGGAGACAGCAGTAGTCAACTACCACACTCCGGCTACGGCCGCGACCAGCACATGCGGACGACGGCGGCGACATGTCCACTACTGCGACCATGTAGCTACTTTCTTGCCGATTGCAATAGCAGTTGATGCTGTTTGGATGTGCCGAACGATCTTTAGAACTGGAGTAACATGTGTTGCTGAATGCAAAATTCAGAAAATGTGAATTTCGTTTCCTTGGAATTGCTTTTCTGAAATTTAGGAGAGAGAGCAACTGGGCAGCACATGTGCTGGTTACCTTGCTAGAACTCACAGAAGAAACGAATCTTGGCTAGGCTTACACCCCAAGTTCATGATCCTGTACTGAAAATGACAATGTAAACGTGTTTTCTATGATTGAATGAAAGCTCTTGGTTACTCTCAAGAAAATAGTGCTTTACCTTCTTTTGCTGAATGGCATTGTTGAGGTTGATGTGGATTCATAAGTTCATTTGTTCCTTGCATGATTCATAGTGCAGTTTGTTTCACAAGTCCCGTATACTGCCAACACACTTTTGCATCTGGTACATGCTACTTCTACTACTAAGCCACGAACATCCCAAATAGCTGATGAGTGGTTCAACTGAACACTTCTTATACATCAGAATAAATGGATCAGCTCATAGTCTGACTACGTTTCTTGGACATAATTTGCCGTAGGTGATGTCAGCTGCTCCTCGGTGTAAAATAATCAGAGCATGTTCAGGTTTATGAGAACATAATTATTATGATTCTCCTGCTTCTTGGTACAATCCATTTAACACGCAACAGATCAAAGAAAATAAGAGAAAGACAGTTAACAATATTTCAGTACATAAAAAAAAATCAAGGGCGCCATCATGTGACACCACTGCTTCATCTCTTGCACAATCTCGACCCCTTTGCCTTTAACTTTTTTCAGAGTGTCTACTGCTGATGGCCATGGCTGTAATCGGAGTGTGCTGGTCACCTACAGTTGTCTTCATCACAGGTCGTGGCCGCCGCCTACGCGGACCTCCAGCGTGTCCTACGTCGCAGGCTGCCGATGCGGCGACCATCGACATAGATCTCCATCCGAGGCTGCCGTTGCAACGGCCACCCGCACGGCCTATCACTGGTATGCGTTGCAGGCTGTCGTCCCCCGTCGTGGCAATCGACCATGTACATGCGTATTCTGTCGTGGCCGCCGTGGAGACACGGCGAGATCGGGAATTGAAGGAGCTGCTCTCTACTTAGGGGAGGGGGTGTTTGGAAAGTTCACATCCTAACTTAGATGGAGGCGGGCGTTTTCCTGCAAAAAGAGGACCAACGCACAGTAGGCACTGGATTTCGATTGGACGGCTGAAGAAGAGAGGATGCAGGGATGCACAAATATGTGTGGATTCATATGATACGACGCCCTCCGTTACAGGAGTGGACACATGAGACTCGACCCCTGCAGTCCGCGGACATACGGTGGCTCAAATTTGTCAATTGCCATTGGAAATGCACACAGCTCGTTGATCTGGTGCTCATTAGCATTTGCTCAGCTAATTTGCATCCTAGCCCTACACCTCCATCGCATCCATACACGTGGTGCACCGGTACCGTAACCAGTATCATTAGACGAATTGATGAGCATGCAACAGTCTACCCTGACCCCTGCCATACATTGCCTTCTGTACATGAAAAACACAACCTGTATCAGTTCACACAACACAGAGACGATATCGCCTTAACCGTTCTTTCCCTTTTCAGAGAACTGACGAGTTCCGGACCGGAACGATACACACTCCCCCTGCCATTTGTTACCGTATCGTGTACAGTGCCTTCTGCCTACTGCATGTGATGGCACGGACTGATAAATAGCTAGAGGGTAAGAAAACATGTTCCCATGGTGTGCTCCGGTCCTACGCGCACACCGACGCATTTCCCGTGTACGTACGTGGTGCACAGTAAAACTACAGCAGCAACCGGCTGCGCGAAGCTAGCACATTTGCACGTACTGAGCGTACGTACGTAGTTTTACCACGCGGCCGGGTAAATGCACACCTGAAGCACGTGTTCTTTTTATCCATGCCTTCGTACACAGTTACTTGGGATGTAGTATATGTGTTTTATTCGAACTCTTTTTTACATGGAACAAGGCCACGCACGCTCATCTCTACTCCGCAAGTACACCCCACGCACATCTCTTCTCCCGTCGGCGACGAACCCGCTACCTCGGATCAGTCCTCTTCCCTCAAAAAAAAAAAAAAAGTACACCCCACGCACAAACACATTACACATATACATGTGTCCTTTAGTAACGTTTGGATGACAGGGATCTTGAATAATCATGGGGTTCTCACCAAACTTTTAGGGTTTTGCTAAGTCTCGACTATTGAGTTTTCCTTAGTCTCAGCTGATTGAGATTTTCAAGGTCTCGTCTATTAAAAAAATCCAGCTTCAGTTTGGTGGAAAACCGCAAATCACAAACAAAGTTTTCAATGGTTAGTGAGACTCGTGTTTGGCTTCCACATTGTGGAAATTTTCTTTGGTGCATTCCTACGACCCAAGAAGTACGTAGGAACAGGAAAGGAATTCTTAAAAAAAGACTAGACGCCGTTCGTAGATCCTTCTTCTGGGCTGCTGAGGAAACCTGTTCCGGCGCTAAGTGCCTCATTGCCTGGAAAAATGTTTGTACACCCAAGGCGGCTGGTGGTCTTGGCATCAAATCTCTTGCCCTCCAAAACAACTGCCTCCTTATGAAATTCGCTTTCAAACTTCTTCAAAAACCAGACCTGCCTTGGGTTAATTGGTTCTTCCAACACTACTCTCTCGATTTTACATCTAAGCCTCAAAACCCATCCTTCCTATGGAAGATCGTTAACAGTCAACTAAACTCCCTTCGTAATATCTCCTTCGTCCTTACCAATAATGGTTCGTCCACCTTTTTCTGGCTCGACTCTTGGCTGCTTCCTACTCCGCTCGCAGTTTCTTACCCGCATATTTTTTCTCACTCCACCTCCCCCTCCGTCCTGGTATCTCAAGTCATGCATAATGGTTTACTCGCTACTCTTCGGAATCGTCTAACCAATGTTGCTTCCCTCGAGCTCGCGTCCGTTTTCTCTTTGTTGCAGGATGTTACCTCCAGTGACGCGTCCGACGACAGGTTCCTCAACCACGGCTACCTGTTCTCCTCTAGGTGCGCCTACTCGCTGCTCTCCTCCGACCACGAGATTGACCTCAACGCCGGGTACATTTGGAGCTCCAAGGCACCTATCAAGGTGAAGATCTTCTGTTCGCTTCTGTGCCGTGACCGCTTGAGCACGATGGCTAACTTGCTACGTAAGACCATTTCCTCGGTCTCTTCTTGCCCACGGTGTGGTCTTACATTGGAGGATGCGACGCACCTTGCCTTGCTCTACCCGTGCGTGTGTTGGGGAACGTAGTAGTAAATCAAAAAATTTCCTACGTATCACCAAGATCAATCTAGGAGATACTAGCAACGAGAGAGAGGGAGTGCATCTTCATACCCTTGAAGATCGCTAAGCGGAAGCGTTACAAGAACGCGGTTGATGGAGTCGTACTCGCAGCGATTCAAATCGCAGAAGATCCGATCTAGCGCCGAACGGACGGCGCCTCCGCGTTCAACACACGTACAGCCCGGGGACGTCTCCTCCTTCTTGATCCAGCAAGAGGAGAGGAGAAGTTGAGGGAGGGCTCCGGCAGCACGACGGCGTGGTGGTGGACCTTGTGGTTCTCCGACAGGGCTTCGCCAAGCACTACGGAGGAGGAGGAGGTGTTGGAGAGGGGGAGGGCTGCGCCAGGGAAGGGGTGCTGCTGCCCTCCCACCCTCCTCTATTTATAGGGCGAAGGGGAGAGGGGGGCGGCCCCCTTAGATCCCATCTAGGGGGGGGGGGGGGGGGCGGCCAAGGGCGGGAACTTACCCCCCAAGCAAGGTGGGAGGCGCCCCCACCCCCTAGGGTTTCCAACCCTAGGCGCCTTGGGCCCCTTGGAGGGGGCGCACCAGCCCACCAGGGGCTGGTTCCCTCCCTTGCTCAGCCCACTTGGCCCACCGGGGCAGGTGGCCCCACCCGATGGACCCCCGGACACCTTCCGGTGGTCCCGGTACAATACCGATAACCCCCGAAACCGTTCCGATGACTGAAACTGGACTTCCCATATATAATTCTTCACCTCCGGACCATTCCGGAACTCCTCGTGATGTCCGGGATCTCATCCGGGACTCCGAACAACCTTCGGTAACCACATACAATTTCCCATAACAACTCTTGCGTCACCGAACCTTAAGTGTGTAGACCCTACGAGTTCGGGAACCATGCAGACATGACCGAGACATCTCTCCGGCCAATAACCAACAGGGGGATCTGGATACCCATGTTGGCTCCCACATGTTCCACGACGATCTCATCGGATGAACCACGATGTCGAGGATTCAATCAATCCCGTACGCAATTCCCTTTGTCCATCGGTATGTTACTTGCCCGAGATTCGATCGTCGGTATCCTTATACCTTGTTCAATCTCGTTACCGGCAAGTCTCTTTACTCGTTCTGTAACGCATGATCCCGTGGCTAACTCCTTAGTCACATTGAGCTCATTACGATGATGCATTACCGAGTGGGCCCAGAGATACCTCTCCGTCATACGGAGTGACAAAGCCCAGTCTGGATTCGTGCCAACCCAACAGACACTTTCGGAGATACCTGTAGTGCACCTTTATAGTCACCCAGTTACGTTGTGACATTTGATACACCCAAAGCATTCCTACGGTATCCGGGAGTTGCACAATCTCATGGTCTAAGGAAATGATACTTGACATTAGAAAGCTCTAGCGAACGAACTATACGATCTTGTGCTATGCTTAGGATTGGGTCTTGTCCATCACATCATTCTCCTAATGATGTGATCCCGTTATCAACGACATCTAATGTCCATGGTCAGGAAACCATAACCATCTATTGATCAACGAGCTAGTCAACTAGAGGCTTACTAGGGACATGCTGTGATCTATGTATTCACACATGTATTACGGTTTCCGGTTAATACAATTATAGCATGAACAATAGACAATTATCATGAACAAGGAAATATAATAATAACCATTTTATTATTGCCTCTAGGGCATATTTCCAACAGTCTCCCACTTGCACTAGAGTCAATAATCTAGTTACATTGTGATGAATCGAACACCCATAGAGTTCTGGTGCTGATCATGTTTTGCCCGTGGAAGAGGTTTAGTCAACGGATCTGCAACATTTAGATCCGTATGTACTTTACAAATATCTATATCTCCATCTTGAATATATTCACGAATGGAGTTGAAGCGGCGCTTGATGTGCTTGGTCTTCTTGTGAAACCTGGGCTCCTTGGCAATGGCAATAGCTCCAGTGTTGTCACAGAAGAGAGTCATCGGGCCCGACGCATTGGGAACCACTCCTAGGTCGTTGATAAACTCCTTCATCCAGACTCCTTCCTGCGCCGCTTCCGAAGCAGCTATGTACTCCGCTTCACATGTAGATCCCGCCATGACGCTTTGCTTGCAACTGCACCAGCTGATTGCCCCACCATTCAAAATATACACGTATCCGGTTTGTGACTTGGAGTCATCCAGATCTGTGTCAAAGCTAGCGTCGACGTAACCCTTTACGACAAGCTCTTCGGCACCTCCATAAACGAGAAACATATCCTTAGTCCTTTTCAGGTACTTCAGGATATTCTTGACCGCTGTCCAGTGTTCCATACCGGGATCACTTTGGTACCTCCCTACCAAACTTATGGCAAGGTTCACATCAGGTCTGGTACACAGCATGGCATACATAATAGAGCCTATGGCCGAGGCATAGGGGATGACACTCATCTTTTCTCTTTCTGCTGCCGAGGTCGGGCGTTGAGCTGTGCTCAATCTCACACCTTGCAATACAGGCAAGAACCCCTTCTTAGACTGATCCATATTGAACTTCTTCAATATCTTGTCAAGGTATGTGCTTTGTGAAAGACCAATGAGGTGTCTCGATCTATCTCTATAGATCTTGATGCCTAATATGTAAGCAGCTTCTCCAAGGTCCTTCATTGAAAAACACTTATTCAAGTAGGCCTTTATGCTTTCCAAAAGTTCTATATCATTTCCCATCAACAATATGTCTTCCACATATAATATGAGAAATGCTACAGAGCTCCCACTCACTTTCTTGTAAATACATGCTTCTCCACAAGTCTGCATAAACCCAAACGCTTTGACCATTTCATCAAAGCGAATGTTCCAACTCCGAGATGCCTGCACCAGCCCATAGATGGAGCGCTGGAGCTTGCATACCTTGTCAGCATTCTTAGGATCGACAAAACCTTCCGGCTACATCATATACAATTCTTCCTTAAGGAAACCATTAAGGAATGCCATTTTGACGTCCATTTGCCAGATTTCATAATCATAGAATGCGGCAATTGCTAACATGATTCGGACGGACTTCAGCTTCGCTACGGGTGAGAAGGTCTCATCGTAGTCAACCCCTTGAACTTGTCGATAACCCTTAGCGACAAGCCGAGCCTTATAGACGGTCACATTACCATCCGCGTCAGTCTTCTTCTTAAAGATCCATTTATTTTCTATGGCTCGCCGATCATCGGGCAAGTCCACCAAAGTCCATACTTTGTTCTCATACATGGATCCTATCTCGGATTTCATGGCTTCAGGCCATTTGTTGGAATCCAGGCCCGCCATCTCTTCTTCATAGTTCGAAGGTTCACCGTTGTCTAACAACATGATTTCCAGGACAGGGTTGCCATACCACTCTGGTGCGGAATGTGTCCTCGTGGACCTACGAAGTTCAGTAGCAACTTGATCCGAAGTTTCATGATCATCATCATTAACTTCCTCTCTAGTCGGTGCAGGCACCACAGAAACATCTTCCTGAGCTGCGCTACTCTCCGGTTCAAGAGGGGGTACCTCATCAAGTTCTACTTTCCTCCCACTTACTTCTTTCGAGAGAAACTCTTTCTCCAGAAAGGATCCATTCTTGGCAACAAAGATCTTGCCTTCGGATCTAAGGTAGAAGGTATACCCAATAGTTTCCTTAGGGTATCCTATGAAGACACATTTTTCCGATTTGGGTTCGAGCTTTTCAGGTTGATGTTTCTTGACATAAGCATCGCATCCCCAAACTTTCAGAAACGACAGCTTAGGTTTCTTCCCAAACCATAATTCATACGGTGTCATCTCAACGGATTTAGACGGTGCCCTATTTAAAGTGAATGCGGCAGTCTCTAAAGCGTAACCCCAAAATGATAGTGGTAGATCGGTAAGAGACATCATAGATCGCACCATATCCAATAGAGTGCGATTACGACGTTCGGACACACCATTTCACTGAGGTGTTCCAGGCGGCGTGAGTTGTGAAACAATTCCACATTTCCTTAAGTGCGTGCCAAACTCGTGACTCAAATATTCTCCTCCATGATCTGATCGTAAGAACTTTATTTCCCTGTCACGTTGATTCTCTACCTCACTCTGAAATTCCTTGAACTTTTCAAAGGTCTCAGACTTGTGTTTCATTAAGTAGACATACCCATATCTACTTAAGTCATCAGTGAGGGTGAGAACATAATGATAGCCACCGCGAGCCTCAACACTCATTGGACCGCATACATCAGTATGTATTATTTCCAACAAGTTGGTTGCTCGCTCCATTGTTCCGAAGAATGGAGTCTTGGTCATTTTGCCCATAAGGCATGGTTCGCACGCGTCGAATGATTCATAATCAAGAGACTACAAAAGTCCATCTACATGGAGTTTCTTCATGCGTTTGACACCAATGTGACCAAGGCGGCAGTGCCACAAGTATGTGGGACTATCATTATCAACCTTACATTTCTTGGCATTCACACTATGAATATGTGTGACATCATGTTCGAGATTCAATAAAAATAAACTATTGACCAGCGGGGCATGACCATAAAACATATCTCTCATATAAATAGAACAACCATTATTCTCGGATTTAAATAAGTAGCCATCTCGCATCAAACGAGATCCTGATACAATGTTCATGCTCAAAGCTGGTACTAAATAACAATTATTGATGTTTAAAACTAATCCCGAAGGTAGATGTAGAGGTATTGTGCCGACGGCGATCACATCGACCTTGGAACCATTCCTGACGCGCATCGTCACCTCGTCCTTCGCCAGTCTCCGCTTATTCCGCAGCTCCTGTTTTGAGTTACAAATGTGAGAAACCGCACCGGTATCAAATACCCAGGAGCTACTACGAGTGCTGGTAAGGTACACATCAATAACATGTATATCATATATACCTTTGGTATTGCCGGCCTTCTTATCCGCTAAGTACTTGGGGCAGTTCCGCTTCCAGTGACCATTTCCCTTGCAATAAAAGCACTCAGTCTCAGGCTTGGGTCCATTCTTTGGCTTCTTCCCAGCAACTGGCTTGCCGGGGGCGGCAACTCCCTTGCCGTCCTTCTTGAAGTTCTTCTTACCCTTGCCTTTCTTGAAACTAGTGGTCTTATTCACCATCAACACTTGATGTTCCTTCTTGATTTCCACCTCCGCTGATTTCAGCATTGAATATAACTCGGGAATGGACTTCTCCATCCCTTGCATATTGTAGTTCATCACAAAGCTCTTGTAGCTAGGTGAAAGCAACTGGAGGATCCTGTCAATGACCAAATCATCTGGAAGATTAACTCCTAGCTGAGACAAGCGGTTGTGCAACCCAGACATTTTGAGTATATGCTCGCTGACAGAACTGTTTTCCTCCATCTTACAACTGTAGAACTTGTTAGAGACTTCATATCTCTCGACTCGGGCATGAGCTTGGAAAACCATTTTTAGGTCTTGGAACATCTCATATGCTCCGCGCTGCTCAAAACGCTTTTGGAGCCCCGATTCTAAGCTGTAAAGCATGCCGCACTGAACCAGGGAGTAATCATCACTACGCGACTGCCAGGCGTTCATAACGTCTTGAGTTGCTGGGAAAATGGGTGCGTCACCTAGCGGTGCTTCAAGGACATATGCTTTCTTGGCAGCTATGAGGATGATCCTCAAGTTACGGACCCAGTCCGTATAGTTGCTACCATCGTCTTTCAGCTTGGTTTTCTCTAGGAACGCGTTGAATTTGAGGGCAACATTAGCGTGGGCCATTTGATCTATAGGATAGATTGTAAAGACAATTTTTTAGACTAAGTTCATGATAATCAAGTTCATCTAATCAAATTATTTAATGAACTCCCACTCAGATAGACATCCCTCTAGTCATCCAAGTGATACATGATCCGAATCGACTAGGCCATGTCCGATCATCACGTGAGACGGACTAGTCATCAACGGTGAACATCTCCATGTTGATCGCATCTACTATACGACTCATGTTCGACCTTTCGGTCTCTCGTGTTCCGAGGCCATGTCTGTACATGCTAGGCTCGTCAAGTCAACCTAAGTGTTTTGCATGTGTAAATCTGGCTTACACCCGTTGTATGCGAACGTTAGAATCTATCACACCCGATCATCACGTGGTGCTTCGAAACAACGAACCTTCGCAAAGATGCACAGTTAGGGGGAACACATTTCTTGAAATTTTAGTGAGGGATCATCTTATTTATGCTACCATCGTTCTAAGCAAATAAGATGTAAACATGACAAACATCACATGCAAATCATAAAGTGACATGATATGGCCAATATCATCTTGCGCTTTTGATCTCCATCTTCGAGGCGCGGCATGATCACCATCGTCACCGGCATGACACCATGATCTCCATCATCATGATCTCCATCATCGTGTCTTCATGAAGTTGTCTCGCCAACTATTACTTCTACTACTATGGCTAACGGTTAGCAATAAAGTAAAGTAATTACATGGCCTTTACATTGACACGCAGGTCATACAATAAATTGAGACAACTCCTATGGCTCCTGCCGGTTGTCATATTCATCGACATGCAAGTCGTGATTCCTATTACAAGAACATGATCAATCTCATACATCACATATATAATTCATCACATCCTTTTTGGCCATATCACATCACATAGCATACCCTGCAAAAACAAGTTAGACGTCCTCTAATTGTTGTTGCATGTTTTACGTGGCTGCTATGGGTTTCTAGCAAGAACGTTTCTTACCTACGCAAAAGCCACAACGGTGATATGCCAATTGCTATTTACCCTTCATAAGGACCCTCTTCATCGAATCCGATCCGACTAAAGTGGGAGAGACAGACACCCGCTAGCCACCTTATGCATCAAGTGCATGTCAGTCGGTGGAACCTGTCTCACGTAAGCGTACGTGTAAGGTCGGTCCGGGCCGCTTCATCCCACAATGCCGCCGAATCAAGATAGGACTAGTAACGGTAAGCAAATTGAACAAATCATCGCCCACAACTACTTGTATTCTACTCGTGCAAAGAATCTACGCATAGACCTAGCTCATGATGCCACTGTTGGGGAACGTAGTAGTAAATCAAAAAATTTCCTACGTATCACCAAGATCAATCTAGGAGATGCTAGCAACGAGAGAGAGGGAGTGCATCTTCATACCCTTGAAGATCGCTAAGCGGAAGCGTTACAAGAACGCGGTTGATGGAGTCGTACTCGCAGCGATTCAAATTGCAGAAGATCCGATCTAGCGCCGAACGGACGGCGCCTTCGCGTTCAACACACGTACAGCCCGGGGACGTCTCCTCCTTCTTGATCCAGCAAGAGGAGAGGAGAAGTTGAGGGAGGGCTCCGGCAGCACGACGACGTGGTGGTGGAGCTTGTGGTTCTCCGACAGGGCTTCGCCAAACACTACGGAGGAGGAGGTGTTGGAGAGGGGGAGGGCTGCGCCAGGGAAGGGGTGCTGCTGCCCTCCCACCCCCCCTCTATTTATAGGGCGAAGGGGAGAGGGGGCCGGCCCCCTTAGATCACATCTAAGGGGGGGGGGGCGGCCAAGGGGGGGAACTTACCCCCCAAGCAATGTGGGAGGCGCCCCCACCCCCTAGGGTTTCCAACCCTAGGCGCCTTGGGCCCCTTGGGGGGGGGGGGCGCACCAGCCCACCAGGGGCTGGTTCCCTCCCTTGCTCAGCCCACTTGGCCCACCGGGGCAGGTGGCCCCACCCGGTGGACCCCCGGACACCTTCTGGTGGTCCCGGTACAATACCGATAACCCCCGAAACCATTCCGGTGACTGAAACTGGACTTCCCATATATAATTCTTCACCTCCGGACCATTCTGGAACTCCTCGTGACGTCCGGGATCTCATCCGGGACTCTGAACAACCTTCGGTAACCACATACAATTTCCCATAACAACTCTAGCGTCACCGAACCTTAAGTGTGTAGACCCTACGGGTTCGGGAACCATGCAGACATGACCGAGACATCTCTCCGGCCAATAACCAACAGCTGGATCTGGATACCCATGTTGGCTCCCACATGTTCCACGATGATCTCATCGGATGAACCACGATGTCGAGGATTCAATCAATCCCGTACGCAATTCCCTTTGTCCATCGGTATGTTACTTGCCCGAGATTCGATCGTCGGTATCCTTATACCTTGTTCAATCTCGTTACCGGCAAGTCTCTTTACTCGTTCCGTAACGCATGATCCCGTGGCTAACTCCTTAGTCACATTGAGCTCATTACGATGATGCATTACCGAGTGGGCCCAGAGATACCTCTCCGTCATACGGAGTGACAAATCCTAGTCTGGATTCGTGCCAACCCAACAGACACTTTTGGAGATACCTGTAGTGCACCTTTATAGTCACCCAGTTACGTTGTGACGTTTGATACACCCAAAGCATTCCTATGGTATCCGGGAGTTGCACAATCTCATGGTCTAAGGAAATGATACTTGACATTAGAAAGCTCTAGCGAACGAACTATACGATCTTGTGCTATGCTTAGGATTGGGTCTTGTCCATCACATCATTCTCCTAATGATGTGATCCCGTTATCAACGACATCTAATGTCCATGGTCAGGAAACCATAACCATCTATTGATCAACGAGCTAGTCAACTAGATGCTTACTAGGGACATGCTGTGATCTATGTATTCACACATGTATTACGGTTTCCGGTTAATACAATTATAGCATGAACAATAGACAATTATCATGAACAAGGAAATATAATAATAACCATTTTATTATTGCCTCTAGGGCATATTTCCAACAGCGTGACCCAGGTGTGGTCCCTGTTGGGCCTGCAGACACCCCTCTCCATCGACCGTGTTTGGGAAACTCCTGCCCCGGCTGGCATCGACATCAACATTTGGCCCACAGTCGCCCTCGCCATCTTATGGAAACTCTAGGACTCTAGGAATGTTCGTGTCTTCCGCAACGAGCTACACTCCCCCCTCGATACCCTTAGGAACATTATTTCAGACTTTTCTCTTTGGGTCTTTAGGTTCAAGGATCCCGTAAGTAGGGAGGCTGCCGTGTCTTGGCACCTGTACCTCTCCTCTCGCTGTAATCTATGATGTAACTCGCCCTTAGGCGCTTTTGAGTAATATATTCAGGTGGGGAACCTCTCCCCCCCCGGTGATTGTTCAATTTTTTTTTTCTTAGGATTGTAGCCCCCTTTTTTGGTTATCCAAATTTATTTGTTCCCAAACAGCCTTGTATACCATCACGACTTGAACCCCGAAAGATGAAGTCATGCTGACATAGCTCCACCACACGATCTGGATACTAAAAGCATAAGAAGAAATAAAGAACAGCTTTATTATAGCTATGTTTTTTTATTAGGGAGGCAGGTATCATTTTAGAATTTGGCACGGGGCCCGGATTTTACCGGCCCGGCCCTGAGCACACCAAGAGTGACTTCTCTTGAACATCATTTTTATGACAAGTGTTTACCGCAAAAATTAGTGCAAATATATGACTGTGTAATACACATTAGAAAACTAACGTTTGCACTTTGAATAGCACCTTTGAAAGATGTAAATCTCCACTCTCCATGTAGGAACCATATGGCGATCACATTTCGCACCATACATGCATGTCCTGCTATTATACTACTTGGCATAGCATGCATGTCCTGCTATTATACCTCTTGGCATAGCATCAAGAAAAAAAAAAAGCACACTATACAAAATAGCGCCGCCCTTCAAATTACGCTATTAGCATGCTATAACGTGCTATAGCGTGCTATTAGCGAGACATTATACACTGGTTTATTTAGCGAGACAATTCTTTACAGGCTATAACGTGCTATTAGCGGCGCTATAGCGCGCTATTTTTTTTTTCAGTGCGTAGCTTGCATGATGGTAGTGCATCCCTAACTTGACATTCCTAAAAGAAATTAACATGGCATTTCGAAGCTTAATTAGGAAACACACACTTGAATGCATACGGCTATGTACGCACGGACATTTGTATGTAGTACTACGTGCTTGTGTGTGGTTACCACCTACACGCGCAAAAGGAATGATCGCGCACGTACGACGTGACATTGCTCGATGATTAATTGGCTATTCATGTCGTCCGCCACCCGTGGATCTTTCGTGCAAACGTGCACGAATCTTTCGCTATCGATGCATGCTACGGTACATCCAAATTCATGTATCCAACGACGTGTGAGCTTTGCATGCATGGCTGGCTAGCTAGCTGCTCGTTGACTTGCATGTCATCACGTGCTCGCGCATGTTACCCGCTTGGAGTGAGACACGGCTACGTAGGTACACCGTGAACGATCCATCGATCCTACTCCCTAAATTTCTAAATATAAATATAAGTCTTTTTAGAGATTTCACTATAAACTACATACAGAGCAAAATGAGTAAATCTATAGTTCAAAATATGTCTATATATATCTCTAAAAAGACTTATATTTAGCAATGAAGGGAGTAGTTTGTACACAATGTATGGCTTCCATGCACATATGCTCTCTCTCTTCTCTCTCACACACACATACACACACAAATAGTATCTCTCTGATTCAGATCGGCCCGATCTCTCCTGGCATTTGTATGCAAGAGACAAAGGGAAGAAATAAGGACAAGGAAACAAAACCCAACGGATCGACGATAGATATCATCACCGCATTATTAAACTGGATCCACATGCTGACATGCGTGCATGCACGCATTAGTTGCACTAGCATTGAATTCCGTGTGAGCAGGATCCTGTTCCCAGAGATTTGGCCTCAGAGGCGGAAGTAAAGGAGGCCATGCCTAGGCTTGCTAGGCGCGGCGGTACGCCCTTTGCCCTAGTTACCGCAAGCAAGGCCACTGTTTCACAGATCTATGTACTCACGTATAAGCTCCCGTATCACGTATAAGCTCCCGTATACGTGATACTCACTCGGCATGGCATCGACATTGATGTTTTTCGCCTTCGACAATAGGCATGGGACAATGTTATGACAGACACATGCAAGCACATAGTAGGAACTTCATCGATCATAAATAGTGGAGTAACTATGTGGCCATGGGCTAGCTCTAGTTAGCTAGGGGTTATATGTCAATCTACAGTGTGTGATGTACGCATAGATCCTATATTTATACGACTATATTCATGCCGACTGTACGTAAGCCGTAAGCCAGTACGTGCATTACGTTGATCATCGACCGATCAAGAGCTAGCTAGCTATAGCTAGCCCAAGATACGCGTTGGCATGATCGCGTCACGTGCATGCATGCATGGCGTACGAACGCACGCAGCCGGCCGTCCGTGACGCCGCATACAGATCGATATGCACTTTCTTTTTTGAACTTAGATCGATATGCACTTACTTAAGTGTACGTGTACGTGCCAAGTTAGTATCGACCAGCGCACATACGGGCCGGCCGGCCGGCACGTGGGAACCGTTAGAACGTACTACTAGTAGGCAGGTGCATGTGAGCCTGGATGCCATGATGGCAAGATATGTATACATTACACACGATCCTAAGTACGTACTTCTCGTATGTTTAGTCTACTCACTGGATATCAGCAGGAGTTTCTCCGTGCCTCAGTTGTTTACTGATACTTCGCCAGTGTGTGTGTGTGTCCGTCCGGTAAACCGTACGTATTCGATAGTTACACAGTGTGCATAGTCGGTATTGAGTACTGTTGAGAGAACCTTTTACAGTATATTACCATGCGTGTCTCAGTGCAGGCACCCATGCACGCACAACCACACGGGACACGGCCTTCAACTCGTAGTACTTACTTAGTACACTGGATATCAGCAGGTAGTAGTTCGAACAAACAATTACCTCACGTCTAGTTTATTTTTACTTTGCACCGCTTTGTTTGACACAGGAACAAAATGCAAGCGTCGATCGATCCAGCCTTAATAAATACTAGTACTAGCTAAATTAACCAACAAATATAATAAGTGGATTTAGGACGCATGTTCATACGTCTGCAGGAAAATCTGGTACGCATGCAAGCACGTACATTGTGGCAAATGGCCATTAGCCTGCGGCTGGCAGGCTAGGATACAAATTTCTCGCGCGGATTTCCCTGGGCTAATGATGCGTACGTGTATGTATATTGGTGATAGATTGAATATATTCCCCTGCGTGTAAATTGGTTCCAGGATGTACGTACTGAGCCAGTGCCGCAGCAGCTAGCTATATATCCGACAGGCTCGCAGGATCGATGCATGCAGCAAATATATCAGGGCAGAAGATCTTTGCAGTGATCTCGTAGTAGTAATTAGGATGTCTTCATGAGTACTAATAGCGCGGGGCTGCAAATATATTTACTCACCGCAGTGGTTATGGCCTTAATGGTGCATCAATCGACCTCTGCTCTTGTTTATTGCATTCCTTGTTGTTCTTGTCCTTGGTCCATAAGTAAATAAGAGCATCTACAACCGGACATCTCAAATTCGTCTCATACGTCCGGGTGGACCGACCGATCACTATCTGGTCACGATTATTTGACCCAGACGGGCCTATCAAACGACCCTCAAACGCCCAGGCTGACCGGCACCCCCCATATCCAGCCCAAATATGGGGCGGATATGGTAGCGCCCGGGCGCGCCCGCCACGTCGGCCTGACGGCGTGGCCCCACACGGAAACGCCCGGAAACCCGGCGGTCCGACGGACGCCGTGTCCGTTGCTGCGGTGTGAACGCCGCGTGGCGCCGCTCCGGCTCGCCGCCCAAGACGAAAACCGGCTATTTAAGCCGGCCGGCTTCCCCCAACCCTAACCCAACCCCCTCCCCCCTCTCCGCGCTGCCAGTCCGAACCCATCCACCTCCTCCCTCTCCCGCTCCGGCGCTCTGTCCACGCTCCGGCACTTCACCATGATCTGGAGCAAGATCACGTACTATGCCATTGTAGGATCGAAAGTATGTCTAGAGGGGGGGTGATTAGACTACTTGACCAAATAAAAATCTAATTTTTTTCCAATTTTAGTTGTGGGTAGATTTTAGCAATTAGCACAAGTCAAACAATCAACCTACACACGCAATTCTAAGAGTATAGCAGCGGAAAGTAAAACATTGCATATGAAGGTAAAGAGAAGGGTTTGGAGAGTGCAAACGCAATGAAGACACGGAGATTTTTGGTGTGGTTCCGATAGGTGGTGCTATTGTACGTCCACGTTGATGGAGACTTCAACTCACGAAGGGTAATGTTTGCGCGAGTCCACGAAGGGCTCCACCCACGAAGGGTCCACGAAGAAGCAATCTTGTCTATCCCACCATGGCCATCGTCCACGAAGGACTTGCCTCACTCGGGTAGATCTTCACGAAGTAGGCGATCTCCTTGCCCTTAGAAACTTCTTGGTTCAACTCCACAACTTGACGGAGGCCTCCAAGTGACACCTAACCAATCTAGGAGACACTACTCTCCAAAAGCTAACAAATGGTGTGTTGATGATGAACTCCTTGCTCTTGTGCTTCAAATGATAGTCTTCCCAACACTCAACTATCTCACACAGATTTGGATATGGTGGAAAGATGATTTGAGTGAAAAGCAACTTGGGGAAGGCTAGAAATCAAGATTCTTGTGGTAGGATTGGTATATCTTGACCTCAACACATGAGTAGATGGTTCTCTCTCAGAAAGTGTATGGTGGAAGTGTAGGCACGTTCTGATGGCTCTCTATCATAAGGAGAAGGGGGTGGAGGGGTATATATAGCCTCCACACAAAATCCAACCGTTACACATATTTTACCAAACTCGGTGAGACCGAATAGCTAAACTCGGTCTGACCGATTAGTTCAAAATGTGAACGTTAGGAATCTCGGTGGGACCGACTGGAACAACTCGGTGGGACCGATGTGCTAGGGCTTAGGGCAAACCTCATCTCGGTGGCGCCGATTGCATCAACTCGGTGAGACCGAAGTGAAGCAATAGGGCAACAGAGAATTGGTCAAGCCATCTCGGTGTGATCGATCACGATTTCAGTGAGACCGAAATAATTGCAACTGATAACAGGGAGTTGGCAAGGCCATCTCGGTGAGATCGAGATCCGTATCGGTGAGACCGAACTGTTAGGGTTTCTGGCAGTGGCTACACTACTGCAGGATGGTATAAACGCGGCAGTCCAATCAAAGACCCTTCGATGAAACTGTGTGCGATGGATCAATCACAAACGGTGATGTAATAAAACCGTCAAAAAAGATGCAAAATGTTTGCGATGGCGGTGATATCAAACACGGTTCAGATTAGAGTTGCGTGTGCGATGCGTGGCAAATAGTTAATCCAGCATAACTGTTTGCGATGAGGCAGAACAATAGAAACGGGCAGCCAGATGAGGGTGTGTGCGATAAACGGCATGCAGTTCACTAGGATGAACTGTGTGCGATTAGGCAACACAATAGAAATGGTAAGCCAGATCAAGGTGTGTGCGATGGAGGGCATACAATTCACTTGGATGAACTGTTTGCGATGAGCCAAGACAACAGAAACAGTTCAACTGAACAAGATGTGTGTGATACGCGGCAAACAGGTCCGTAATCAGAAATATGTGCGAAGACCAATAATAACACAGACGATTGCTGCTAATGAGCCATGTGATTTGCTCTGTCTACGATTGCTGCTAACACTGAGTCGGGCGGGACGCGAGCAGAGCGCGCCGCGGCCGCCTCAACCGCAAGCAACCACACGCATAGAGCAGTTGAACACGCAGAGAATGATCGTCTACAAGCCGGCCGGCAGTTGCGCGCTGCATAGAGAGCGGCCATGTGCTACTACCTCCGTCTTGGTCTATTAGTCCCTTTTATATTCTGTGCCTTATTTTGACCTTAAATTTAACCAACAAAATGTTAATGCATGTTATTAATATTATATAATTGGAAACTATGTTCAAACACGAATCCAACGATATAATCTTTGGCGACATGCATTCGTATTTTATTAGTTAAATCCTACTTATAAACCAGGACGGGGCCGGAGTAGTAGGTAATAAAATCGGAAACGTTTTTTTATTAACCGTATGTGTCCGTGTCCTTTCGTCCTCCTCTCGCACGTCTTGTCACCCCGCTGCCGCAGACGGCTTCGAGCGCAAGCTTGAGCAGCGCGCGGGGGCATTCTTTTGGCCAAACGGTGGTGAGCTCGTTCCCAAGCAACCGCGCAGGTTCCCGCGCAAGCTTCCCGCCCGACTCGGTGAAATCCCCCAAAAATCCCAATGCTTACCAGCCTTCTATATAAACCCTCAAGGCCGGCGAGTCCTGCGTCGCATTTTCCCCTCCCTCCCTGTAGTTTATCTCGTCTGCTTCTCACACAATCGCCAATGGCACCGTTCCGTCGTTGTCGCTCAGCCACTCCGCCGTCATCAGAGGACAACTCCAGCTGGGAGGCTACACCACGGCGGCAGCTCAGTCCTGGGCATAGTGTAGTGCGCGTGGCGTCACTTCTGTTGGCTGTGCGCGGAACACCCACCACATGCTCCGCCGCCGCTGCCCGTCGGCAGCTATTGCCGGCCGCCATTGCCGCCACCCCACCGTCTGCCGCCGTGGCCGCCACACCACCGTCGAAAGCCAGGGCCATCGCCCGCTCCACCGCCGCGGCCCGAAGGCGGGAGCTGGCCGTTGTGGCCGCCACCCCACTGCCGGCCACCGTGGACATCACCCGCTCCGCCACCACGGCCCAAAGGCAGGAGGTGGTTGTGATGACCCCAGCTTAATCGTGCACTAACCATACACGCAAATGCACACGATCAAGCCTAAGGACTCACTTGAAGATATCACAACACAACTCTAAAACATAAACAAAGTCATACAAGCTTTATATTACAAGCCAGGGCCTCGATGGCTCGAATACATAGCTCGATGGCATACAAGTGTCAGCGGAAGCATCAGATATACGGGTACAGATATAACAGAGTTATAGATAGGCCTTTAGAAAGGCAGGGCAAAATAAAATACTATGATCGAAAGGCGTAGGCCTCCTGCCTAGGACCCTCCGAACCTACTCCTGGTCGTCGGTCGGCTCCTCGTAGTAGTACTCACCGGGAGGGTAGTAGTATTAGCCGTAGTCGTCAACAGGGTCGGCGGTCTCAGGGGCTCCGCCATTTGTTTGCGTCAAAAGGATATGGAAAGAAAAAGAAAGCAAAGCAAACGTGAGTACTCATCCGAAGTACACAGCAAGCAAGGATCTACACTACATATGCAAGATTTTCAAAGGAGGACTGTATATGTGGACTGGGCTGCAGAAATGCCAGAATAGAGGGAAAGCCTAGTCCTATCGAAGACTAGCATCTTCATCGTCTTCAGCTGTCTTGCAGCATTAGAAGAGTGCAGAATAATATAATGTAAAGTAACAGTAGTATCATCAACCTCACCCAGAGATTCTTCCTCGACTCCCTGCGAGAAAGCAATCCCAGAGCCATACTATCCATTTCATCTCAAGTCACCAGTTCTAGTTGTACCGATCGGGATACAACTCCGAGTGTCCGTTACCGTAGGACAGGCTATCGATAGATTAGTTCTTCCCTGCAGGGGTGCACCAACTTACCCACCACGCTCGATTAACTCCTGCCGGACACACTTTTCTGGGTCATGCCCGGCCTCGGCCAAACGATACGCCGCAACCCGACCAAATACTTAATAGAGAGGTCAGCACGCTGGACTAAACCTATGCGCCCAGGGGTCTTGGGCCTTCGCCCCGGGAACTCCTGTGCGTTGCGAGGGCGTCTGAAAGCAGACCTAGCCCCCTTAATACAAGCGCGGGCTTAACCAGTCCAATCCAGCGCGCGCCGCTCCTTGCTGACGTCTATTAACCTTCGGCTGATGTATACGACGCAGAACGCCCATACTATGCCCACGTGATGGTTAGTGCTATCAGGCCAGAGGCCCCTCGGATCAAATATCCAAACCGTTAGTGTGCTGGTAGTGCGGTAATGAGCAGAAACTCACGAAAGATGTGACCCCGTCGCCCCGTCTCGAGGACTTGCGGCAAGGGCTAAGATTGCCCGGCCACGCCTCGTATTCATCTTTCGGGCACCGTCCAGGTCCACCCGACTCTCGCAAGACCGTCGGAAACTCAGGTCCACCTCTACGTGGTGGTACCGCCTGTCCCTCCAGTCCTGCAGTACAAGTAACACTCATGGGTACCCCTTAGGGCCGACCCGTCCGTATCTAGTTTAATCAGTATCAACAATAATGTAAAGGCATCCGTGTGGCCACCACATCAAGATGGAATCCGAGGCATCACCCTTGTTGGATTCCCACCTGACGTAAACATCAAGGTGAACGAAGGAGGGATCACCCTCGAGGTCCACTCTTGAGGAGTTCCGCGACGGTGTCGTTATCGGGGGTGGTGTAGGAGGAATCACCCTCGCTGACCACGACCGAATAACTAACCTACAAGGTTATCATCAGAAGTGCTGACGAGGTATCACCCTCGGCACTCGATGGTAACTCAGTAGTGTCGAGCAACTAACGGGAAGTGAAGTGCGGTGCAGGGGCCTAGTCTTCGATCCCGTTGATCGGTCTTCTGATAATCCAACGGGGCAGTCGGGATACAGTGGGGTCTCTGATGGGTCTCTACCCAACCTATACTAAACAGTTTAGGATAAGCAGGTAGGTGACAATAGCAGGTTACAATAAACAGGCTATGCAGCAGATATAGGATAACAGCAGCAGCAGTAACTTCTAATGCAAGCATAAGAGAGAAGAGAGTAGGCGATATTGGAATGCTCAAAAGGAGGGTGCTTGCCTGGAAGCTCTGCGGCAAAGGTCTGATCGTCAGGGGCATAGTCGACCTCCGGAGCTACGTCGACGTCGGGGTCTACCGAGAGAGAAGAGGGGGGAAGAAACAAATAAATAGACAGCAAACAATGCAATACAGGGCATGCCATGCTAGGATGCAGTGCGGGGTTGCCTAAAGGTGCATCTGAGTCATTTTAGTTATTTTAGGATTTAAGTTGGATTTACTATCCGGTGTATATGCACTATTCATCTACCGGAAACGGAGAGAAAGTTGCGGGTTCACCTCCGTAGAGGGTTCTAACATGGAAACAGACGACACAATCAGATTCTTTTCATCGTTCTGATCAACTTCCATGTAGAAAGTTTTTCGATCCGAGCTACGGTTTATTAGTTATGAATTTATAAAGATTTAGACAGTTTTCTGAAATTATTTTTATTAACAGAAAAAGGAATTATTATGTCAGCTTTGCGTGGGAATGACGTCAGCAGTCAACAGAGATGCTGACTGGTCAAACTGACCAGTGGGGCCCACCTGTCAGCCTCTGTTGGTTAACAGAGTATAATTTTAAACTAAACAGAGTTAATTAGGCAGTAGGCCCCACATGTCATAGGCTAATTAGTATTCCTAATTAGGTTTAATTATTAAATCGATTTAATTAGTGGATTAAGAGGTGGGGCCCGCACGTCAGTGGGCCAGAGCTGCCCAGTCAGCAGTTGGCTGGGTCAACCCAGTCAACTGGGCCCCCCGGACCCACTGGTCAGCGACCCAGGGGCGGGGCCCACCGAGCCACGCCGGCGTCGGCGCCGGAAACAGCTCCGGTGACCAAAATCACGGCGGCGCGTCGTCGGAGCGCGTCGGGTTTCATCTACGCGAGCTAGAGATAGGGGGAGAATGACGAGGAGGAGGCCAGGGGGAAGGAACGGGCCAGCCTTATCCTCTCGCGGCGTCGGTGGCTGCCGCCGTGTCGGCGAAAGGCCGGCTCGCGCGCGCGCAGCCACGGCGATGGCGACACGACGAAGGAGAGAGAGGGAGATGGGCCGGTGGGCTGGACTCTAGGCACTGTGCACTTAAGTTAGTGCACAGTGGCCCTTTTCTATTTTTCCTTTTTCTGTTTTCTTTTGTTCTTTTCTGTTACATTTTATTTTTAAGCCCATTTGTCTTTTGTAAAATATGTGACTTGCCAAATCAATTACTAGGCAATGGCTGGCACTGCCACAAAAAGTTTGGGTATTTTTGGAATTCTTTTGGGATTTTCTAAAAATGGAAATAGCATTTTCAGTGCTGTTTTGGCTCTGCTAAAATACTTTAGTCCATTTATGATTGATGATGATGTTGTATTCCTTATCAGCAAATAGTTTTAGATTATTAGCAAAAAGGTGAACATTTTTCCCACAAGTTTTGAGCAACTTCATATTTCACTTTTGAATTTGAGTTGATTTTCAGAATAGAATTTGAATTGTTTTGATTAACCACTATGACTAGGCAATGCAAAAGAAGATGACTTGGCATATTTAGCAGAGTGTCACAGTGTTTATTACACAGGGGTGTTACAGTGGTGGTCGTGGTCGCCACCCCATCGTCGGCCGCCGTGGCCGCCAGCCCACCGTCGACCGCCGGGGTCATCACCCGCTCAGCCACCACCGCCCGAAGGTGGGAGGCGGAGGTGGAGGCCCGCACGTGCGTCAGCGACCTTGCGCGCTACATCAAGTTCCTGCGGGAGGGGGAGGAGTGCCTCGTCGAGCACGCAAAGAGCCTTACCGCCGCCGTGGCCGCAGCACACGCCGACGCAGAGGCGAGGAATCAGGAGATCTACGAGGAGTCGCACCGCTTCGAGAGGGGTCATCTGGAGCGGCAGAGATCGTTCGAGGTGAGCGTCGCTGAAGGTGCAGCAGCGGCAGGCACCGTATTGCAATTGTCCAGCTCGTTGGTAGACTCATCCTCCTCTGCCTCTTACTAAGCGTGCTCGGCAGAGGAGAGGCTGCCAGAAGTAGTACAAAGCCCCTCCGTAATAGTAGTAGTATTTAGGGGCTATTTTGTTCAATTCATCTGACTATAGATGTGGTGGAACTATACAACGTATTTAAAATTGGCTAGTATATATAGTTGAACTAGCTATTTCACTACGTGGTTGGCAACAATTGGGGAAAAGTTTGGTCGGTTCAGCTGTCAAGTTGAACTGTTTGTATAAAAGAACGACTGCTTAATCTATGAATGAAATGTATGCTTAATTACTGAATTTTAGTTGCAAAAATTAGATAGTGCTAGTGATTTTTAGCTGCATATTTTGACAAATGGCAATGTTACAAGGTTGACAAATCGCAATGTTACTAGATCAACAAATTTCAATCTTTCCAGTTTGACAAATGGCAATATAGAATATACCCAATATGAGAGATGCAAATCTTACCAAATTGTCTGTACGTGCGGTTGCACACGGGTCATCCGAAAAAACCATTTGCGTTGAAGGGAGGTACAAATCCTGCTTGCCAGATTTTCTCTTGGCTTAGCGCCGAAGTCTCGCTTTGCATACCGTATTCAATCTGAACTGTTTGCGTTGAAGAGATGCACAAATCCTGCGCGGAGAATTTTCCCTTGGCTTACTGGGGAAGACCATAGCTCTCACTTTGCATACGGGTGTTTTATCTAAAACGTTTGCGAAGAAGAGCTGCACAAATTCTGCTCGGCACATTTTCCCTTGGCTTGCTGGGAAAGCTGTCGGTTTACATACGGGTATTCTATCTAAAACGTTTGCGATCAAGAGGTGCACAAATCCTGCTCGGCCCATTTTCCCTTGGCTTCCTGGGGAAGCTGTCGGTTTGCATACGGGTGTTCTAACTAAAATATTTGCGATGAGTATTTTATATTTAAAAACCATTGACTTTTTTTAAAGAAAATCGTTTGATAAGTCTGTACATTAAGAGAGAAAGACGCAAGTTCATTCAAACCATATCTTTCATTCAGTCACACTGCGAATTTATATTCATATGATCGAGATACAGTATTAAACCCAACTGGAAGACTAGTGGCAGATGATCCTTCTGCGCCATGGGGTTGGTGAAGGTCTGCGGGAGGGGAATGGCCCGTATTAAACTACGGCTTGGGCGCCATTAATGGAGAGGATGCGAGCAAGGCGGGCGGCGGCCATTGAAGTCAAAGGGCTTGCTTCCCCTTGAGCCTGCGCGGCGCACAGCACTACAGCTCGCACGCTTCCCAGTGAGCCTGCGCATTGGAGTACAGCTCACACGCCTCCTGTTCAGTCAAGCACCTGTCCGCACGGCATATCCTAGCCATTAAAAAAGTGAGGCGTGGCGTCACGTGAATGGTTAACAGAACACACACGATTTAAATTATACAAAACATTTGAGATGTTAAATGGCAGCTATTTGTTTCAAAATGCCTTTGTTGGCTGTTATTCGAGTGCGCCTTCTCTCAAAATGGACACGAAAAATACCACAACATGTCGGGTGCCATTCTGATAGCATGCCAAGTTTCATGAATTTCAGACGAGTTCTGGATTTACTAGAATTTAAAAACAAAGTATCTCAACGTTTTGCCTGCAATCAACGGTACCCTGGTGTTTGAAATTCCTTCTCATTTCTTGCATGGGACCTAAGCATGCACCCAAGGACACACATTTCATCTTTCAACCCATTTTTCTGCACAGGAGCATGTGCATGTAGTTCAAATTTGAATCATGCACATAAAATGCCTAGAAAACCCAGTTAATGTATAAAAATGTCGTAGCAAACCCCAAAAATCCCAAAAATTGACACAACACTCCTGTTGTTCTATGTTGACTCTAGAAAAATTTTGAAAGCAAGAAGAGGCAACGGATATTGTTTCGTCCCCAAAGGTGGCACGTTCCCTACCGAAACCATCAGGATTGTTGTGACAAGCTCTGGTTTGCGAGAAGCTTATACCCAAACCTGCCCCAAATGGGACAAAAAATTTACCACAGTATGTTGATGCCGCTACATGATAGCATGCCAAGTTTCATGAATTTCAGACGAGTTTTGGATTTACTAGAATTTAAAAACAAAGTATCTCAACGTTTGCTGCCGAGCGACGGTGGCAAGGTGCTTGACATTCATTCCCATTTCTTGCATGGGACCTAAGCATGCACCCAAGGACACAGATTTGTTTTTTCAACCAATTTATATGCACTGGAGCATGTGCATGTAGTTCAAATTTGAATTATGCACATAAAATGCCTGGAAAACCCAGTTAATGTATAAAAATGTCTAAACAAACCCCAAAAAATTCCAAAATTTAACATAACACCCCTGTTGTTCTATGTTGACACTAGAAAAATTTTGAAAGCAAGAAGAGGCAACGGATATCGTTTCGTCCCCAAAGGTGGCACGTTCCCTACCGAAACCACCAGGCTTTGTTGTAAGAAGCTCTGGTTTGTGAGAATCTTATCCCCAAACCTGCCTCAAATGGGACAAAACTTTTACCACAGTATGTTGGTGCCGCTCCATGATAGCATGCCAAGTTTCATGAATTTCAGACGAGTTTTGGATTTATTAGAATTTGAAAACCATGTATCTCAATGTTTGCGGCGAAGCGATAGTGGCAAGATGTTTGACATTCATTCCCATTTCTTGCATGGGACCTAAGCATGCAACCAAGGACACATATTTAATTTTTTAGGCAATTTATATGCACTGGATCATGTGCCTGTAGTTCAAATTTGAATTATACACATAAATGCATAGAAAACTCAGTTAATGTTTAAAAATATCCAAATGAACCCCGAAAAATTTCAAAATTTAACTCAACACTCCTGTTGTTCTATGTTGACAGTAGAATTTTTTTTGAAATCAAGAAGTGGCAACGGATATCGTTTCGTTCAGAAAGGTGAAACGTTCCATAACGTAACCATGAGGCTTGTTGTGGGAAGCTTATACCTAAACCTGCCCCAAATGGGACAATATTTTTACCACGGCATGTTGATGCCGTTCCATGATATCATGTCAGGTTTCATGAACTTTAGATGATTTTTCGATTTACTAGAATTTTAAAACCATGTATCTCAATGTTAGCGGCCGAGCGATGACGGTGGCAAAGGTGTTTGACATTCATTCCCATTTCTTGCATGGGACCTACGCTTGCAACCAAGGACACACATTTGATTTTTCAACCTGTTTATATGCACTAGAGCATGTGCATGTAGTTCAAATTTGAATTATGCACATAAATGCATAGAAAACTCAGTTAATGTATAAAAATGTCCTAGCGAACCACGAAAAATCCCAAAAAAAGACACAATACTCCTGTTGTTCTACGTTGACACTAGAAATTTTTTGAAATTAAGAAGAGGCAACAGATATCGTTTCATCCACAAAGGTGACATGTTTCCCTATAGGAACCATGAGCCTTCTTGTGAGAAGCTCTGGTTTGTGAAAAGCTTATACCATAACCTACCCCAAATGGGACAATATTTTTTACCCCAGCATGTTGATGCCATTCCATGATAGCATGCCAAGGTTCATGAATTTCAGACGAGTTTTGGATTTACAAGAATTACAAAAGCAAGTACCTCAACATTGCCGGAGAGCCACATTGCCGTGGTGTTTGAAATTCATCCCCATTTCTTGCATGGGACATAAGCATCAACCCATGGACACATATATGATTTTACAACCCATTTTGGTGCACCGGAGCATGTGCATGTAGTTTATTTTTGAATTGTGCACCTGAAATGCTCAGAAAACCAAGTTAATGTATAAAATGTCCAAACGAACCCTGAATAATTCCAATTTTTTGGACGACACACCTATAGTTGCATGTTCACTGCAGATAAAAGTTCTAGCAATTCAAACACCCTCCTTTGCTGCTGTGACCCCATTATGTAATTCAAATCAAGACGAAAAATCAAGTAGATCGCACACATTTAATTATCATCAACCGTGTGAGATGCAGCACAAAATATCTTGGAGCACCGTCGGAGTATAATACGCATATGGCTTACGCGAGAAGGTGCGTCGGCTACAGTCCACAGCCGGCGTGTCAAGCACACTAGCTCGCTCCCCAAATATCATTTCACTGTTCAATCGTCGCCGGTGCAAGATGGGAACATGGACCCCCTTCGTCAGGGCAACTACGGCGGCCCACTCCGGCGAGAGCCCAGCCGCAGCCGCCAGGCGCGTGCTAACAAGGTTTGTGAGCGTGGCCGCAATCTGCGACCGGGCGGCCAAGGCAGCCCAAACGGCCGTTGTTCCTTCTCAGGTGGCGGTAGCAGCATCTGCCTCGGGGATAGCAACTGGTGAGAGCGGCACAGCAGTTGTTCGTTCCACAGCGGCGGCCTTAGCCCTGATGGATGCCGCCTGCGACCATGTCGAGGCCACCCACGCCCAGCTCGTGGTGGTCACCGCACAAATCGAACGAAGTTTCTCTGACAACGGTCGGCAACCCATGGCCGAAGAGTTGGCAATCGCCGAGAGCGTTCGAGCAGCCGTCCATTCCTCCGCCGCATACCTTGGCACGACGGAGCCCGTTCAAGCCTAGATCGCGGCCGCCCACGTCCAGCTCGTGGCGGCCTTTTCCAAAGAGATAGCGGACGCGGATGGCGAGATGCTTGCCGAGTATGGTGCGATGGATGCCATGGAGCCCCTTCCCCAGGAGACCGTCGGGCGCGAGCTGGACATGGAGGAGCCTGCAGAGATCGACGAGCACCAGCCGTAGTAGTACTCTTTGTTTTGTTTAATTAAGAGCGCTGGTCTTTAATTTGTTAGAGTAATGTTTAGGTCAGCTAGCTCATTTTAATTGCCGAACTTGCTCGATTAAGAAGTGTGGGTGTGCTGTAGTCTCCTTTGTGTACCCAAATTATGCAATGACGTGGATGACCACTGTAACCAGGGAAATTCGAACCAAATTTTTTTACGTTCAAACTCATCACACACGGGTTAAGCTATCTGAATTGTTTGTGATGTTCACATATCGTACACAGTTCTGAATAAGGGACCGTGTCTGATGACACTTTGCGCGCCAGTTTTTTCGCTGCACCGATCCAAAATTTTCGGCTTCCGTAGAAATATCTACCTCCCCGCCCCCTCCCCCTTACCAAAAGCCACATTTCCCCTGTTTCCGCCTTCCTTTCCAAGTTGAAACCTTCACTTCTTGCTTGCAGCGCCGCCCCCTCGCCGGCGACCCTCCTTCATGATGCTCGGCCTCGTAGATCCAGGCAGGTAATCCATACCCGACCCCCATCCTCCTACTCCTTCCACATCCCACATGCCCCGACTGCCGGCGCGACACCTTCCACCCAAATCACCGACCCCTCCCCCAAATAAGCGCCGCCCTAAGCCATGGAGCTTGCAGTATAGCCAGGAGCTCAAGGAGCATTTGGCAGCAGAGAAGCAAATCGCGGCCGCACGCGCGGATGAGGTCGCGATGGCTGCCATTCATGCCGACCCCCAGATATTGGAGGAGCACCTCGCCGTCGAGGCCACCGTCAACGCCTCGTGCGCCGACGCCGCGACGCAGTTGGCTACTTTAAATGACAGTTCATGGCGTTTCCTCGAGGCCACCGTCGGTGCCTTCGACGAAGATTACGAGGTGTTTTCTCAACGTGCCTGTGCTTACCTCAACTCGAGAGGCAGCAGGTTGGTGCCTGGAGCGGCTCAGGCAACTCACCACTACGACGAGGGCACCCACAATGTGGAGACCTTGCCCTCTTCCATGTCTAGGGAGTCAATCATCATCGATATCTCCGATGATGAGGAGTAGCTTGTCTTATTAGCTCACTATAAGGACCTATGTTCAGTTTGCTAGCTACGCCGATTAAGCATGCTCGGTTTACCCGTTGCATGTGCTGCTCCTGCCTTTCCTTAACAAATTCTAGTGAATTGTCCTATCTACTTTTACCATGCAATCTGTTGCTCTAGTCTATATGTTCTATATGTCGTGCAATGTGGTGCTCACTTATTAACTGTTTGGTTAATTAGTTGTCATCTTCAGTTAATTGTTTAGTTCAATTCTACAAATGTGATGTTCAATTCTTTTGGCTACAATTTTGTATTGTCTTCCATGTGAGAAATAAATCGAATTTATCTTTACAAAAATACATGAGAAACAAATACAATTGCTATATTTCCTAGTTGTCAAGCATGCTTGGTTTGGTTAACTATCTGATCTTCTAGTATGTTATACATTCTGCAATGCGGTGCTCAGTTAACATTTGGTTCATTTGTTGTGGTGTTTAGTTAACTGTTTGGTTCAATTCTGCAATGCGATGTTCAATTGTTGTGGGTGCATTCTGTTATTGTATACCATATGAGAAATAAATCAAATTTGGCTGTACTAAATACATGAGAAACAAATACAATTGCTATATTTCCAAGTTGTTAAGCATGATTGGTTTGGTTAACTATCTGATCTTCTATTAGGAGTACGTATATTATGCAATGTGGTTCTCAGTTAATGTTTGGTTCATTTGTTGTGGTGTTTAGTTAACTGCTTGGTTCAATTCTGCAATGCGATGTCCAATTGTCGTGGGTAGAATTTTGTATTGTTGTGCATGTGAGGAATAAATCGAATTTGGCTGCACTTAATACATGAGAAACATATACACTTGCTATATTTTCTAGTTCTTAATCATGCTTGGTTTGAATAAATGGGTTTACCATGTGGCTCGAATTAATCTGATGAATCTGCAATGTTCTTATTTTTCATCAACATATTTTACTGATAGCATGCGAACCCTCACTTAACCTGATAACTAACTACCTTATATGTGTTGCAGGGAAACAATGGGAGGCACTGAGGTCTACAATTGAGGTTTGCACATGCATGGTCCTTTGTCTAATAGCACATTATTGTGTAATTGCAGGAACCATTCTAATATTTTGGTTTTTAACAATTTGGTCTTGCACATGTAGGTCCTACTGTCAGAGGTTTTGACCTACTGTTCGACCCTGTTTGCATATGGGGAAATGAGTTGTCCATGAATATCAGTCAAGTCAAGAAACTCAGAAAGATTGTTAGGATAAAGAATTGGCGACAAAAAACAACATCTTTGTCTGCACAATGAAGAAGACATCAGTTCACTACAGGATGGTGCTAACTATTATACCTTGCCTTTTTTTATTCCTTTGCCCCATTTCGAATTTAGAGAAGATATTTATGCACATCCTTGTTTTCAGGCCTTTCCAAAGCAGTTCACTGATGATTACCTCTCAAACCACCTATATGGTCAGGAGGCGAGGAAGGTATTCATACAACACCCACGATTCAATATTGAAGTGTTCCTGAAGAGGACGAAGGATGGACGGTCAATCATCCACAGGCACTGGCCTAAAGTTGCAAAGACCTTCAACATCAATGAAGGCTCAATATTCGCCTTCCGCTTCAGCAGTTTTCCAGATGAGATTCATCTGTCTATGTACCGTCTATGATGCTAATTTTGAAAGGTTATAGATGTTGCATGTGAAACTTGGTGCTGGTGCAGTTGTGTAATGGGGTAGCTGAGTGCTGAAGCTATATGATGTTGTACTCTGATGTATTTCAATTATGAAATCCTGCTTCCTTAATATGGAAATGAAATATATTGTGTGCTTAATATGAAATGTCAATTAGATTAATAAATGGATTATTAATAATAGGGCAATTAGCCTGCTAATTGGGTTTTTCTATTGCAAACGGTTATTGAGAAAACACCAAGGGCGATGACCTCAGGCAGCGCACACAGTTTCTAGGAATAAACTGTGTTGGATCAATGAACAATCACACACCTTGCACAAACGTTTACCACTTAAAAAGCATGTGTGATGGACAGCCTATGCCACACAGTTTCTTCTACGCACCGTGTGTGATGCATTCGATAACGCAAACAATAAAATTGTTAATATCGTGTGCAACGGCAATGCTATCACAAACGATTTAATGGGGAAAATTGTGTGAGATGTACCTGCGAACGGAAATGTTTTTCTTGGAGTGACTGTGTGGGATGCATATACGAACGGAAACGTACTTCTTGGTTTGACTGTGTGGGATGTACATACTAACGGAAATGTATTCTTTGGATTGACAATGTGGAATGTACATACGAACGGAAACGTTTAGCCGGGACTGACTGTGTGGGATATACTTATGACCGGAAATGATTTGGCCTGTATAATTGTATTTTTTAGCACAACTGTACGCATAACCATATTTCATCGCTCGCTGCTACTTCTTGAGCTTGTGTTGGTTTTTCCCTTGAAGAGGAAAGGGTGATGCAGCAAAGTAGAGATAAGTATTTCCCTCAGTTTGAGAACCAAGGTATCAATCAAGTAGGAGACAACGCACAAATCATCGAATACCTGCACAAACAATCAAACAACTTGCACCCAACGTGATAAAGAGGTTGTCAATCCCTTCACGGTTACTTGCAAAAGTGAGATCTGATAGATATAGATGAAACTCAATAAAAGATAAAGTAAATATTTTTGGTATTTTTGGTTTATAGATCGGAAAGTAAAAGATTGCAAAATAGTAGATCGGAAACTAATATGATGGAAAATAGTAGATCGGAAACTTATATGATGGAAAATAGACCCGGGGGCCATAGGTTTCACTAGAGGCTTCTCTCAAGATAGCAAATAATACGGTGGGTGAACAAATTACTGCCGAGCAATTGATAGAAAAGCGCAAAGTTATGACGATATCTAAGGCAATGATCATGAATATAGGCATCACGTCCGTGTCAAGTAGACCAAAACGATTCTGCATCTACTACTATTACTCCACACATTGATCGACTCCTGCCTGCATCTAGAGTATTAAGTTCATGAAGAACAGAGTAACGCATTAAGTAAGATGACATGATGTAGAGGAATAAACTCAAGCAATATGATCTAAACCCCATCTTTTTATCCTCGATGGCAACAATACAATACCTGCCTTGCTGCCCCTACTGTCACTGGGAAAGGACACCACAAGATTGAACCCAAAGCTAAGCACTTCTCCCATTGCAAGAAAGACCAATCTAGTTGGCCAAACCAAACCGATAGTTCGAAGAGAATTACAAAGATATCAAATCATGCATAAAAGAATTCAGAGCAGATTCAAATAATATTCAAAGATAATCTGATCATAAATCCACAATTCATCGGATCTCGGCAAACACGCCGCAAAAAAGTATTACATCGAATAGATCTCCAAGAACATAGAGGAGAACATGGTATTGAGAATCAAAGAGAGAGAAGAAGCCATCTAGCTACTAGCTATGGACCCGTAGGTCTGAGATAAACTACTCACGCTTCATCGGAAGGGCAATAGGGTTGAAGTAGAAGCCCTCCGTGATCGAATCCCCCTCCGGCAGGGTGCCGGAAAAGGTCCCTAGATGTGATCTCATGGGTACAGAAGGTTGCGGCAGTGGAAAAGTGTTTTTGTGGATGCTTCTGGTGGTTTGGGAATATATGTGACTATATAGGAGAAAGAATTATGTCAGGAGGGTCACGGGGGGCCCACAAGGCAGGGGGAGCGCCCTACCCCCCTGGGCGCGCCCTCCACCCTTGTGGCCGCCTCGTGGCTCCTCCGACTTCATCTCCAAGTCTCCTGGGTGTCTTCTGGTCCAAGAAAAATCATCGCGAAGATTTTATTCCGTTTGGACTCCGTTTGGTATTCCTTCTCCACGAAGCTAAAAAACAAGGAAAAAATAGAAACTGGCACTGGGCTCTAGGTTAATAGGTTAGTCCCAAAAATAATATAAAATAGCCTATTAATGCATATAAAACATCCAAAACCGATAATATAATAGCATGGAACAAAAAAAAAATTATAGATACGTTGGAGATGTATCAAACATCCCCAAGCTTAATTCCTGCTCGTCCTCGAGTAGGTAAATGATAAAAACAGAATTTTTGATGTGGAATGCTACCTAACATACTTATCCATGTAATTTTCTTTATTGTGGCATGAATGTTCAGATCCATAAGATTCAAAACAAAAGTTTAATATTGACATAAAAACAATAATACTTCAAGCATACTAACAAGGCAATTATGTCTTCTCAAAATAACATGGCCAAAGAAAGCTTATCCCTACAAAATCATATAGTCTGGCTAAGCTCCATCTTCATCACACAAAATATTCAAATCATGCACAACCCCGATGACAAGCCAAGCAATTGTTTCATACTTTTGATGTTCTCAAACTTTTTCAACTTTCAAGCAATACATGAGTGTGAGCCATGGACATAGCACTATAGGTGGAATAGAATATGGTGGTTGTGGAGAAGACAAAAAGAAGGAGATAGTCTCACATCAACTAGGCATATCAACGGGCTATGAAGATGCCCATCAATAGATATCAATGTGAGTGAGTAGGGATTGCCATGCAACGGATGCACTAGAGCTCTAAGTTTAAGAAAGCTCAAAAGAAAACTAAGTGGGTGTGCATCCAACTCGCTTGCCCACGAAGACCTAGGGCAATTTGAGGAAGCCCATCATTGGAATATACAAGCCAAGTTCTATAATGAAAAATTCCCACTAGTATATGGAAGTGACAACATAGGAGACTCTCTATCATGAATATCATGGTGCTACTTTGAAGCACAATTGTGGTAAAAGGATAGTAACATTGTCCCTTCTCTCTTTTCTCTCATTTTTTTTATTTGGGCCTTCTCTTTTTTTTGGCATCTTTTTTTTTTATTTTTCATCCGGAGTCTCATCTCGACTTGTGGGGGAATCATAGTCTCCTTCATCCTTTCCTCACATGGGACAATGCTCTAATGAAGATCATCACACTTTTATTTACTTACAACTCAAAAATTACAACTCGATACTTAGAACAAAATATGACTCTATATGAATGCCTCCGGCGGTGTACCGGGATGTGCAATGAATCAAGAGTGACATGTATGAAAGAATTATAAACGGTGGCTTTGCCACAAATACGATGTCAACTACATGATCATGCAAAGCAACATGACAATGATGAAGCGTGTCATAATAAACGGAACGACGGAAAGTTGCATGGCAATATATCTCGGAATGGCTATGGAAATGCCATAATATGTAGGTATGGTGGCTGTTTTGAGGAAGGTATATGGTGGGTGTATGGTACTGGCGAAAGTTGCGCAGCAGTAGAGAGGCTAGCAATGGTGGAAGGATGAGAGTGCGTATAATCCATGGACTCAACATTAGTCATAAAGAACTCACATACTTATTGCAAAAATCTATTAGTTATCGAAACGAAGTACTACGCGCATGCTCCTAGGGGGATAGATTGGTAGGAAAAGACCATCGCTCGTCCCCGACCGCCACTCATAAGGAAGACAATCAATAAATAAATCATGCTCCGACTTCATCACATAACGGTTCACCATACGTGCATGCTACGAGAATCACAAACTTTAACACAAGTATTTCTCAAATTCACAATTACTCACTAGCATGACTCTAATATTACCGTCTCTATATCTCAAAACAATCATAAGGAATCAAACTTCTCATAGTATTCAATGCACTTTATATGAAAGTTTTTATTATATCCTTCTTGGATGCCTATCATATTAGGACTAAATTTATAACCAAAGCAAATTACCATGCTGCTTAAAGACTCTCAAAATAATATAAGTGAAGCATGAGAGTTCAACAATTTCTATAAAATAAAACCACCGCCGTGCTATAAAAAGATATAAGTGAAGCACTAGAGCAAAATTGCCTAGCTCAAAAGATATAAGTGAAGCACATAGAGTATTCTAATAAATCACGATTCATGCGTGTCCCTCTCAAAAGGTGTGTACAGCAAGGATGATTGTCGCAAACTAAAAAGCAAAGATTCAAATCATACAAGATGCTCCAAGCAAAACACATATCATGTGGTGAATAAAAATATAGCCTCAAGTAAAGTTACCGATAAACGAAGACGAAAGAGGGGATGCCTTCCGGGGCATCCCCAAGCTTAGGCTCTTGGTTGTCCTTGAATATTACCTTGGGGTGCCTTGGGCATCCCCAAGCTTAGGCTCTTGCCACTCCTTATTCCATAGTCCATCAAATCCTTACCCAAAACTTGAAAACTTTATAACACAAAACTCAACAGAAAATCTCATAAGCTCCGTTAGTATAAGAAAATAAATCACCACTTTTGGTACTATTGTGAACTCATTCTTTATTTATATTGATGTAATATCTACTGCATTCCAACTTTTCCATGGTTCATACCCCCCGATACTACCCATAGATTCATCAAAATAAGCAAACAACACAAAGAAACATAATCTATCAAAAACAGAACAGTCTGCGAAGATCCGAATTGTTCTAATAATTCTGTAACTCCAAAAATACTTCAAACCTAGGACAATAGAGGAAATTTGTATATCAATCTCGTATAAAAAATTCAGGGTTTTTCAACGCTCCAGTGAATTATTAAAATTCTGTGACTGGACGCAAAAGTTTCTTTTTTTCAGCAAGATCAAATCAACTATCACCGTAAGCCATCCCAAAGGTTTTACTTGGCACAAACACTAATTAAAACACAAAACCACTTCTAACCAGAGGCTAGATGAATTATTCGAAGCAAAACAGGAACAAAAAAGCAAAAACAAAAATAAAATTGGGTTGCCTCCCAACAAGCGCTATTGTTTAACGCCCTTAGCTAGGCATAAAAACATGAATAGATCTAGGTATTGTCATCTTCTCCCTTTTGGTAGTAAAGAAGAATTTCTTGTCCAGACCACTTATCTTTCTATTTTGTGTAAGTACGTGGCCATTAATGGTGGAAGAAAGATTAAGCACACTTCGAAAATTTGCATCTAAACTAGCCTTCATCTCTTTGATTATTTCATTTTGATAAAAGCACATAAGAGTAGTTGATTCAACATTTTCACCTTTGGAGTGCCCAAATATCGTTTTCATCTTTTCATAAGTATCGATGGCAATCCCTTCAAGAAAACCATTTTCAAATATAAAATCCAAAACTTGCTTAAAAGAAGGGGGGTAAACCAACATAAAAGCTTTTCAAGTATATCTCAATATGATATTGGGGCACATAGCTAGCTCGGATCCTCAACAGCCTATCCCAAGCATCTTTCAAAGATTCATCAAGCAGATAACGAAAAATTCCGGGGTCATCTTCATCAAAATTATTAAAATTCTCATTAACAACCCCGGTAGGTCTTTCCGTAGCATCATTATTTATGAGCTTAGAGAGGATAGAGGGGCTATCTAAAGAATTAAAACTCAGGAGAAAACCTTTAACCCTTTTTGATTCGGCCATAAAGATAGAAAGGTGAACTTAAGAAAACAAGAGGGCAGCGAGAGAAAAGGCAAACAAAGAAGACGAAAAGAAGATGGGCGAATAAAAAGGCAAATCTTTTCGAAAATCATTTTAGAAGTGGGGGAGAGGAAAACGAGAGGCAAATGGCGAATAATGTACTGCAAGAGATGAGAGTTTATGATGAGTACTTGGTATGTCTCGACTTGGCGTCAATCTCCCCGGCAATGGCGCCAGAAATTCTTCTTGCTACTTCTTAAGCTTGCGTTGGTTTTTTCCTTGAAGAGGAAAGGGTGATGCAGCAATATAGAGATAAGTATTTCCCTCAGTTTGAGAAGCAAGGTATCAATCCAGTAGGAGACAACGCACAAATCACCGAATACCTGCACAAACAATCAAACAACTTGCAACCAACGCGATAAAGAGGTTGTCAATCCCTTTGTGGTTACTTCAAAAAGTGAGATCTGATAGATATAGATGAAACTAAATAAAAGATAAAGTAAATATTTTTTGTATTTTTGGTTTATAGATCGGAAAGTAAAAGATTGCAAAATAGTAGATCAGAAACTAATATGATGGAAAATAGTAGATCGGAAACTTATATGATGGAAAATAGACCCGGGGGCCATAGGTTTCACTAGAGACTTCTCTCAAGATAGCAAATAATACGGTGGGTGAACAAATTACTGCCGAGCAATTGATAGAAAAGCGCAAAGTTATGACGATATCTAAGGCAATGATCATGAATATATGCATCACGTCCGTGTCAAGTAGGCCGAAATGATTCTGCATCTACAACTATTACTCCACACATCGACCGACTCCTGCCTGCATCTAGAGTATTAAGTTCATGAAGAACAGAGTAACGCATTAAGTAAGATGACATGATGTAGAGGAATAAACTCAAGCAATATGATGTAAACTCCATCTTTTTATCCTCGATGGCAACAATACAATACCTCCCTTGCTGCCCCTACTATCACTGGGAAAGGAGACCGCAAGATTGAACCCAAAGCTAAGCACTTCTCCCATTGCAAGAAAAACCAATATAGTTGGCCAAACCAAACCGATAGTTCGAAGAGAATTAGAAAGATATCAAATCATGCATAAAATAATTCAGAGAAGATTCAAATAATATTCATAGATAATCTGATCATAAATCCACAATCATCTGATCTCGGCAAACACAACGCAAAAAAGTATTACATCGAATAGATCTCCAAGAACATCCAGGAGAACATGGTATTGAGAATCAAAGAGAGAGAAGAAGCCATCTAGCTACTAGCTATGGACCCGTAGGTCTGAGATAAACTACTCACGCTTCATCGGAAGGGCAATAGGGTTGATGTAGAAGCCCTCCGTGATCGAATCCCCCTCTGGCAGGGTGCCGGAAAAGGTCCCTAGATGTGATCTCACGGGTACAGAAGGTTGCGGCGGTGGAAAAGTGTTTTCGTGGATGCTTTTGGTGGTTTGGGAATATATGTGAATATATTGGCAAAAGAATTAGGTCAGGAGGGTCACGGGGGGCCCACAAGGCAGGGGGGCAGGCCCTCCACCCTTGTGGCTGCCTCGTGGCTCCTCCGACTTCATCACCAAGTCTCCTGGGTGTCTTCTGGTCCAAGAAAAATCATCGCGAAGATTTTATTCCGTTTGGACTCCGTTTGGTATTCCTTCTCCACGAAGCTAAAATACAAGGAAAAAAACAGAAACTGGCACTGGGCTCTAGGTTAATAGGTTGGAGACGTATAAAATAGCTTATTAATGCATATTAAAACATCCAAAACAGATAATATAATAGAATGGAACAATAAAAAATTATAGATACGTTGGAGACGTATCACTCGCCCGTCGCACACGACCTCATTTTGCCGAGCGTGTGTGCCAAGAGGGCCTATCCCTGATGGTTTCTAGGTCGTGTGGGAAGGACCCCCCTATCACAGTCACTCACTAGGCGACAGTTAAGAACGCCGTCGTGGAAAGGGGTTAAAACCATTTGTATAACACCTCGCCGTACCAGTGCTATGTCATATGAACTCGATGGCGCCGGATAGAATGAATCGGTGGGGCTAAGTTGGAGTTTAGGGTTTTGACATATTTGGATGGAGAAAGTGGTTGAGGGCTATGGAGCAATATCACTAAGCATTTTGGACAAGCAAGCCATTAAGTAACACCTCATCCCCTTTTAATAGTATTGGCTTTCCTATAGACTAAATGTGATCTTGGATCACTAAAACAAAGATGAAGAGTCTTGAGCTTTTGCCAATATGTGTCCTTAGCATTTTGAGGGGTCTACATTCCTATTCCATGCCATGCCATTCATTGAACTTCCTGAAATATTTATCTTGAAAGGATATTAGTTCAATGAGCTATATGTTGTTATGAATTACCAAAACCACCCGGGGTTTAGTTGCACTTTCAATCTCCCCCTTTTTGGTAATTGATGACAACAAATAGATCAAAGCTTCGACAAATGATAAAATGAATGAAATACTGAAAGTGTGTTATATCGACTAGAGGGGGAGGGGGTGAATAGGCGATTTTTATGAATTCGTCGCTGAGGAAATACTACTTGAGGAATTTCCTAAGCAATGAACTACAAGCAGTGGAATAAGTACTCAGGTACATGGATAAAAAAGCAATAGCATAGTCATCATGATGAAATGAAACAAAACAGAGCACAGGTAGCATGTAAACAGGATAAGCAGGCTGAAGACAAAGTGACTGAAGAAATAGGAATGAGGAAATTGAGAAAGTCTTCAGTCAAAGTCTTCAAACAGTAACGATCAAGTACACAGCAAGTATGCGAGGAAATGAAAGGGTTGAGGAAATAGTACCAGTAGCTTGGTGAAGACAGCGATTTGGTAGACCAGTTCCAACTGCTGTGACAGTTGTACGTCTGGTTGGAGTGGCTAGGTATTTAAACCTGAGGACACACAGTCCCGGACAGACAGTCCTCACCGTATTCTCGTTGAGCTAAGGTCACACAGACCTTGCCCAATCACTCGTGGTAAGTCTTCACAGGTGACTTCCAAACCTTCACAGACTTGGTCACTTGGCGATCCACAATTCCTCTTGGATGCTCTAGACCATGATGCCTAACCATCTGGAGGATGCACATTCCTCAAAGTTAACAAGTGTCGATTCCACACAGGAACAATTTCTTCAGTGATGCTCAATCACTTTGGGTTTTAGGTGTTGGGTTTGGGTTTTTCCTCACTTGATGATTTCCGCTCAAAGTCCTCGGAGGATGGGATGCTCTAAATGACAAGTGTCAGTTTCTCTCAGAGCAGCCAACTAGCTAGTGGTTGTAGGGGGCGGCTATTTGTAGCCGGGGAGCAGCCCGACATGATAAGACATAAATGCCCTTCAATGATATGACTGTTAGGTGGGTAGGATATTTTGGACAGCTGGCGCATAGAACAGCAACGGTCGGAAATTTGAGCTCTCAAATTCCTCAGGGCTATCATGTTCCTCACTTGTAGGCAATCCGCACTGGCGAATTCCTAACTCCTCAGTCAGAATAAATTCCTCAGAGAACAGAAGAACTTCGTTTCTGTCACTGAAGAACTTGACTGAACTGTATGAGATTTCCAATGGCTTCACTCGAAAGGATTGGTAGGTGTAGGATTTGAGTTGAGCATCACTTGGAAACTTTTCCTTAGTTTTACCTCAACCCCCTTTAACAGTACGGTGTTTCCTATGACTCAAGAAAGGGAAAACAAAACTATTAAAACGAAAGTCTTCACGCTTCATAATCCTCGCATCAATATCAAGTCTTCAAGGTCACACCAATTTCCTCATTTTCAAAGTCATCAAGAAAACCAAAGTCTTCAACTGAAGACATTCATTTTTAGGGGTCAACTTTCTTTGTAAATATCAAACTCCTCATTGACTTATAGAACCTGTGTACACTCACAAACACATTAGTCCCTTAACCTATAAGTCTTCAATACACCAAAATCACTAAGGGGCACTAGATGCACTTACAATCTCCCCCTTTTTGGTGATTGATGACAAATAGGTTAAGTTTTCAATGGGGATAAAACATATGAAGTGTAGATACTGATATTGAGGAATTTGATTGCAAGATATAGAGGAACTCCCCCTGAAGATGTGCATATTGAGGATTTTGCTTTGGATTGCAAATGCACATTGTAGAGTAATATCATGGAGATCTCCCCCTATATCTTGTAATTCATACACGCATTTATCATATGATATGAAGAATTTGAAATGCATGATGAAATATAGTGTCTGACAAAATTCAGCATGCGTGCATTAAGGTACTTGAGGAAATAAGCATGCGGAAAGCAGTTCAAAAGTATCAGACCACCATAGGACTTAAGTTTACAACTCATCAGATCAAACACCTCAGAAGAGCAAGAGTTGTAACTTAACAGAAAAAATAGCCCATTTATAAGACCCGCTTGAAGGCTAACTCAAATTTCTCCCCCTTTGTCATCGAATGACAAAAGGGACGAAAAATGAGGACTAACGCCCCTGAAGAATATCATCATGATGTCGATGGAGGAGCGCCAGCATTGTTGGGGTCGTCCGTTGAGGTAGGGCCTGCCGCAGTGTCCTTCAAATCTTCAGCTTCATCCGTCTCGCGCGATGAAGAATATGAACTGGCAACAAGCTGAGGAACTTTCACCTTCTTGAATTTCTTCGAAGGTGGCTGAGACCAGTCAAAGTCCTGTTGGAAGCCCATCTCCTTGAGATCTTCAACACTATAAAGATTCGACAGAATAGCCCAAGTGCGGTCAAAGACTTCATGCAAGTAGTAGTGATTCTTCTTCACAGTGTTTTGAGTGACTGTCATGTTCTGAAGAATTGCACCAAACTGACGCTTGACCCACTTGTGATTTCGATCAACTTTCTGATGAAGACTGAGGAGAAGTTCACGATCAGTCATCACACGCGGAGCTGTTGCGTGAGGATTTTGCTTTGAAGCTTTGGCGGCAGAATCTTATGTTGCAGAATCATCATTGGTGGAATAGAATGCAGCTTTGCGAAACTGTCCATCCAATGGACGAGCGCCTTCATCTATAATAGCAGCCTTGCCCTTCTCATCAGCTGAGGAAATAGTCCGCTTGAGGACTTCAATAGGTGGCAAATAGCTGAGATGATTCTGAAAGTCAGCCTGATAATGAATTGTAGACCTTGATCTGATGAATTTCATGATCCAAGGAGCGTAAGGCTTCAACTCAAAAGGTGACAGAGCAGCATTGGCCAAAGTCCTCGTGAAGAAATCATTGTAGTTAATGGGAATGCCATGTATCATGTTGAATAGCAGATTCTTCATGATGCCAACAACCTCTTCTTCATCAGAGTTGTGGCCCTTGATTGGACTGAGGGTTTTGGTCAATATGCGATATATCATCCTTGGCACATAGAGCAATTCCTTCACAAGGAAGGTGATCCTTGGAGCTTGGCCAGCCTTCAAAGGGTTCATCAGCACTTGCATCAAATGATTTGAGAGTTTAGGTTCCTCATAGATGAGCCTAACACCTTCAGTGGGAGGACTGACTAGGATGGCGTGAAGCAATTCAGAGGCCGGTGCTTTGTAATGTGTACTTTCGGTCATCCAGTCTAGCACCCATGAATTCACATCTTCAACATTTCCAGTGATATGCAGTGTGGCGTAGAATTGAAGAATGAGTTCTTCATTCCAGTCGCAGATGTCAGTTCAGAAGTTAAGCAGCCCAGCATCATGAAGAACACTAAGGACTGGATGGAAGCAAGGAAGCGACTCCATATCCACATGAGGAATTTGCTCGTGGTTAAATACCTTGTTCTTACCAAACAGGAGGGAAGAGTAATAGTTCATTTGACTTGCTGGCCAGAAGCACTTGCGTCGCAGTCTTGCAGAGTCATAGGGATTGTAATCCGTGAAGAAATGATGCTCAGCAAAGAAATCATCAACGTTGAATTTCTGCTTCTTGGTATGAGGATTTTTTGGCTTGGGCTGAAGATTAACAGTTGAAGTCTTCACAGCAGCTTGGCGCACAACCTATGGAGCCACAGACAGAGGAATTTCCATAGCAATTTCATCAGCAGCAGTCTTGGTCTCCATTTCTTCAGCATTAGTAGCTGGAACTTCTTCTGGAATAGAATGAAGTGAAGATTGATGTCCTTCAGAGCCCATATGAATTTCTTCAGTCTGCACAGGGGACTGAGGAATTTGTTGCAGAGGAGTGGTCAATGGAGAATTTGGATGATGACTTTCCCAATAATCATCATTGAGAACTGGTGTAGTAGACCCAATGTCCACATCCTCATCTTCTTCATCAATTTCTTCAACGCCTGCCTCTTCAGCTATGAACTGAGGCACGGGTGATGATACCAGTGGGGTTGAAGGGATATCATTCACTTCAATTTCTTCATCCAACTGCTCTGAAGTAGCAGTAGAAGGATTCGCTTCATCACTGTCATCTAGAATGACATATTCCTCACCAAAGGGAACAATTTCCTTTGATGGCATGCTTGAGATAGGAACATCATCAATGGGGTTGGTGTACGAGTTTTGCAAAGTCTTCACTTTCTTGGGAGCTGAAGACTCTGCAGTTTCTGATGCTTTCCTTTTCTTCACAGCTGTCTTTTCTGCAACTTTGGTCTTTTTCACTTCTGATGCAGAAGGAAGGTGGATATCTTTCATCTGTGATGACTTTGCAGGAGGAGCAGATGAAAGTGGTGCAGTTTCTTTAGGCACAACTGGTGTAGTTGCCCTGGCTTTATTAGATTCTTCAGGCGCAGCTTCATTTCCTTCAGCTGACCTGAGTTGTTCTTCAGGCGCAACATTGGAGGTTGCCCTGGCATTTTCTTCAGGAGCTGGAATTTCTTCAGCAACCCTGGAACTTTCAGTTTCTTCAACAGACTGATTTTCATCAGCTGTGCTAGCATTCTCCTTAGTAGGCTGAGCAGATGCATCAACCTGAGGAATTTGTTGTTGCGTTGGAGCTGCAATATTTGGGTTGAACCCCTTGGCCATTCTAACAAATCTGACTTTGGCACCTAGCCAATCTGCACGATATGCGTCAAATTCATCGCTGAGAGCTTTTATCTCCTTTTGCAGATTCACAAGTTCTTCAGAAGTCATATTCACAACATGCTTCTTCAGAAAGCGCTCCTTCTTGTATTGCCTGGCCTTCTCAGATTTCCATTTTTCTTCGGCTATGAAGGCCGTCAACACTAGGCTCTGGCCAGGAGTGAGGTTCAATTCAGGCAAAGGAGTATTTGGATCCTTGGGCCATAGATCGATGAAATCAAGGATCCTTTTAGGATCCAGCATGAGTGGCACAGCACTGCCTTTGGCTCTAGCGGCCGTTTCTTGCCTGTCTTTGATGATCTCAGCAAGTTCTTCATCATCAGCATCATCGTCATCAGACGGAACTTGGAAGGCAACATGCTTCTTGTGAGGACTTGGCCTTGGGCCTCGTCCAGCAGTGGCTTTTTTCTTCAGCAAGATTGGACCAGTTGAAGATTGTGGCGGTGCTGAGGAACTTGCAGATGCTCTTGAGGCAATAGAGATTCCTGTAGTCTGTTGGCACATGGCAAGATGCACAGGTGCTGAGGACTTTGCAGCTGAAGTTGAAGACTTTGTGGCAGCTGAGGGAATTGGAGCTGCCCTTGATGTGGTTGCCTGAGGAATTGGCAGTGAGGGCTTTGCAATTGGCCGTGAGGGCATAGCAGTTGAGGAACTCAGCTTCACAGCAGATTTCTTTGGCAAAGCCTTCTTAGGCTTGCTAGCAGAGGCCTCAGCAGCAGCAGCAGCAGAGTCTTCGTTGAATTTCTTCACTGCTTCCTTTGCTACTTTAGCCAATTTGGCTTGGCGCTTAGCCCATTCCTTGGGAAATTCCTCACCGTGCCTGATACTTGAGGGATCAGCTTCTTGGCCTGGAGCCAATGGAGGTCTTGGACATGGAGGGTTAATGGTGAATTTCTTCATGTACTTGGGACTAACATAACGATATTCCCTCCATTCCTTAGCCCATCTTCTCTTAATTCTCTGTATGCGCACTTTGCGTTGAGTCTTGGTCTCTTTGCCATGAGTTGCTTCATCAGGAGTGCAATATTCATCATATATGCCTTCAGGGATCTCAAAAGCAGTGTTTGTTTCAGGCCTCCTTCCTCCCTTCTGAGGTCTTTTACCATCGGCCATGTTCTTCACTTGAGGATTTTGAACAACTGATGTTTCTGAGGAAGTGTGCAACTTATCTTCGAGGAACACTGCAAATGAGTTAAGTTGATGAGAACCTAGTGATTCAGCAGCAGACATTTTGTACCTATGAACAGAGTATAGGTGCGAAGAAGTTGGAGAGGTCATATGCGTTCTCAGAAATTTTTCAAAAGAAATCAAGTTCGAGGAATTTGACCAGGGGAGTCTTGAGGAATTTCACTAAGCGTTCTTGACTTAGGTTCCAGAGTTGTATAGATTAGAAAATCCAAACAATTGAGGAATCTTGAAGAAAAACATAACTTAGAGAAACAAATCAAGATACAGAAGCATTCGGGAGTTTATGGAATGGGAAGTTGAAGAATAAACACCTTTTGAAGATTTTGTGAAATCATCAGAATCAAAGTAGGGCAGTAAAATCAGATTTTATTTACCCTGGACGAAGAACACGATGAACTGATGTGGAAGCGGAGAAGTTCTTCCGTTCAGATCTCCCACGCCCTAACTTGGCGGTGAGAGACAGCTACGGCGGCGGCGGAGTGAAGATTTCCGCGGCCGGTGCGAGTATGACGGCGACGAGGTCGAGGCAGTGAAGCTCTTCCTCACCGGCGACGATGGAGAGTAGCGGCGGCGCTAGGTCTGAGAGCTCGAGCGAGTTGGTGATCGAGCGGAGTAAATGAGGACAGATAAAGGGAGGGGGTATTTATAGCCACGGTGAAAAACTGCCCGTCCGAAATTTTTGGACGAACATGCCCCTGACCCTTGCTCTTCTAACGACATGTGTCACCCACGTACAGAGAGATGGAGATCGTGGTAGATCGTGGGTGAGTAGTTTAATCCTATCGCGGGATGCGGAACGGTTTGAGCGGCAAAAGCCAAAAATTCAGATATGAAAATTTTAACGTTTCGTTCGCAAATTCTTCAGCTGTCAAGGACAAAGTGAAGACTTTGAACGGGTTTCAAATAGAACGCACATGAAGAATTTGTGAATAGACTGGGTTGAGTTTAGCATAGAGGGGGAACGGGTCCGATCACATTCACTTAGAAGAAAATCAACTTGAAGAATTAGCAATAAGTGAATGCTGTTGAGGACATGAAAAACTCAATTATATATATATAGTCGATGAAGAACATCAGTCGAATTTTTTTGAAGACTTTGCAAGTTGAAGAATTTGCAAAATGAAGAAAAAACTCAATTTTGAAGATTTTCAACTTTTGTGGTGGCATGACCTACCGTATAAGAATGATGATTTTAGACGCCGCGTACAATTGTCGTAGGGCTCTGAGAATCAAATTCTTCGTTAATTTCTTCATACTTAGAGGGTTAGTCTTCATTGATTGAAGAAAAACGTTCTTCGTGTGTTGCACATCTAAGTCATCTATTTTGCATAAGTGTTAGGATGTGTGTCCTTTTCAAAGAACATTCAAAGATTCTAAGATATTTAGCTCACACCGCAACTTGCTAAATCTCTTCTCATCCAAGGGCTTGGTGAAGATATCCGCTAGCTGTTCTTCAGTCTTCACGTGATCAATAGAGATGTCGCCCTTCAACACGTGATCTCGAAGAAAATGTTGGCGAATCTGGATGTGCTTTGTCTTTGAGTGCTGAACTGGGTTATGAGCAATCTTGATGGCACTCTCGTTGTCATAGTAGAGTGGCAAATTCTTCACATTGATGCCATAGTACTTGAGGGTTTGCTTCATCCACAGCAATTGAGCACAGCAAGAACCAGCAACAATGTACTCAGCTTCAGCAGTAGAGAGTGATACGCAGTTCTGCTTCTTCGAGGACCAACATACTAAAGATCGTCCGAGGAAATGGCATGTGCCTGATGTTGACTTGTGATCCACACGATCACCAGCATAGTCAGAGTCAGAATATCCAATGAGATCAAAAGCCGAGCCCTTGGGATACCATAATCCAAGTGTTGGAGTGTGAGCTAGATATCGAAGAATATGTTTCACAGCCTTATGGTGTGATTCCTTTGGTGTAGCTTGAAAACAGGCACACATGCAAACACTAAGCATAATATCTGGCCTAGATGCACATAGATACAGTAAAGAGCCAATCATGGAGCGGTATACCTTTTGATCGAAGTCTATACCATTTTCATCGGTGCATAGATGGCCATTTGTGGGCATAGGGATTTTGACACCTTTGCAATCTTGCATACCGAATTTCCTCAGAATGTCCTTGAGGTATTTCTCTTGAGAAATGAAGATACCATTGCATTGTTGACGAATTTGAAGGCGTAAGAAGAATTTCAATTCTCCCATCATGGACATTTGATATTCCTCACTCATCATATAAGCAAATTCGTCACTGTAACGTTGGTTAGTACAGCCAAAAATAATATCATCAACATATATTTGGCACACGAATAATTCATCATCATATGTTTTGGTGAAAAGAGTTGGGTCGAGTGAACCGGGTTTGAAGCCTTTCTTCATGAGGAATTCCTTCAAAGCATCATACCATGCCCGAGGGGCCTGCTTGAGGCCATAGAGGGCCTTATTGAGTCTGAAGACTTGATCAGGATGCTTAGGATCTTCAAAACCTGGGGGTTGAGCAACATATACTTCTTCCTCAAGCTTACCATTGAGGAATGCACTTTTCACATCCATTTGATATAAGATGATATTATGATGGTTAGCATAGGCAAGCAATATGCAAATAGCCTCAAGTCTAGCAACTGGTGCAAAAGTTTCATTGAAATCAATTCCTTCAACCTGTGTGTAGCCTTGAGCTACAAGACGAGCCTTGTTCCTCACCACTAGGCCATTTTCATCTTGTTTGTTGCGGTAGATCCATTTGGTGCCGATGATATTGTGCTTGCGTGGGTCTGGTTGCTTGACAAGCTCCCACACCTTTATCAGCTCGAATTGATGTAATTCCTCTTGCATCGCTTGAATCCATTCAGGCTCCAGAAATGACTCATCTACTTTGGTGGGCTCTGTGATAGAGACGAAAGCAAAATGCCCACAAAAGTTAGACAAATGTGAAGCTTTTGAGCGAGTGAGAGGACCTAGTGCGTTGATGTCGTTGATGATTCTCTCAATCTGTACTTCATTTGCAACGCGAGGATGAGCAGGTTGACGACTTTGACTTGGCTCAGCATTTTCTTCAGAGCCATTTTCTTCAGATGCACTAGCATGATTTTCTTCACGATCTGGAATGACTTCTTCAGGAGATTCTTCAGTAGGTATGACATCCTCAGTAGCCTTTAGCTTGATGGATTCCTCAGGAGACATTTCATCTAGCATATTAGGTAGGTGCTCTCTTTGCGAGCCATTAGTTTCATCGAACCGCACATCTACAGTTTCAACAACCTTGTTGTGATAGGTGTTGAAGACTCTGTAGGTGTGCGAGTCCTTTCCGTAACCAAGCATAAAACCTTCATGTGCTTTCGGTGCAAATTTAGAATTGTGATGGGGATCTCTAATCCAACATTTAGCACCGAAGACTTTGAAATAACTCACATTGGGTTTCTTGTCAGTGAGGAGTTCATATGAGGTCTTCTTGAAGAATTTGTGAAGATATACCCTGTTGATGATGTGGCATGCAGTATCAATTGCCTCAGGCCAGAAGCGATGAGGTGTCTTGTATTCATCAAGCATGGTGTGAGCCATCTCAACAAGAGTCCTGTTCTTGCGCTCCAAAACGCCATTCTGCTGAGGAGTGTATGGGGCAGATAACTAATGAGTAATACCAAGTTCATCAAGATAGTCATCAAGACCAGTATTCTTGAACTCGGTCCCATTGTCACTACGACTATGCTTGATCTTCACACCGAAATTTGTCGAAGCCCTTGAGGAAAATCGTCTGAAGACTTCCTGCACTTCTGTTTTGTAAGTAATGACATGCACCCATGTGTAACGAGAATAATCATCAACAATAACAAAGCCATATAGAGATGCTGCATTTGTTAGTGTGGCATAATGAGTAGGGCCAAAGAGATCCATATGAAGTAATTCAAAAGGATGAGAGGTAGTCATGATAGTCTTCGAGGGGTGCTTGGCTCTGGCCATCTTTCCAGCCTCACAAGCCCCACAAAGATGATCTTTGAGGAATTTGACACCCTCAATGCCAATGACGTGCTTTTTCTTCATGAGCATGTGTAAGTTCCTCATGCCAACATGACCCAGTCGTCGATGCCATAGCCAGCCTTCTGAAGCTTTTGCAAGTAGACAAGTGGCAGGCTGTGGTCCTGCAGAGAAATCAACAATATACAACTCCTCTCCTAAAGCCTTCGAAGACTTTGGAATTGTCGGATTCCATGAGCACTAAGCAACGATATTTGCCAAAGACAACAACCATATCAAGATCACAAAGCATTGAGACAGACATGAGGTTGAATCCGAGGGACTCGACAAGCATGACTTTGTCCATGTGTAGATCCTTTGAGATTGCAACCCTACCTAGACCCAATACCTTGCTTTTGCCTTTGTCTGCGTAGGTGATATGCTTCAAATGTGATGGAGATAAAGGAGTGTTCATCAGTAAGCTCTTCTCACCTGTCATGTGATTAGTACATCCACTGTCGAGGACCCACTCAGTAGCTTTGGGTAAATCAACATGCAGATGAATTAGTGCATCTTACGAACACATATCTTCAGAATGAAGAATATGACATCAATTTCATCAGACAGAAATTCATCAATTAATGCAACATATGTATATATAGCAGTATGAGGACGTGAGAAATGAATGAATCATTTCTTCATGATTAGCTTGCGTCCTTTCAAGCATTTCAGGTCTCCAGAAAATTCTTCAGACGATTTAGTTTGTCTGGAGACCTGACCCTGCATAAGAGGTTAGTTCTTTTTCTTCACCACCCACATCTGGAGGGTTGGCAAAGAGTTCATCATTCTGTGAGCTGCATAAGAGAAAGGTGGCATTGAAGCCAAAGCGCTTCGTTTCACAGGAGAGGGATTAGTATAGGCATATGAGTAAGCAGAGAAATTCTTCGAGGACTTATGAACATAATGATTTGAAGAATAATGCACATAATCAGAACTCTTAGATTTTCCCTGCGAAATAGAAGCACTAGCATGATGATGATCATTTGAGGACTTGGATCCACGTGAGGAATTTGATCCATAAGAGGACTTGGATCCATATGAAGACTTCGGTCCATATGAAGAATTTGATCTGGGGTTCCTATTCTTCACAGGTGGTGTCATGAGGACATTCACCTGAAGACTTTCAAGGCACCTTTTGGGAACCCAGATTTTCTTCATAGGGAGACCATTCCTGCAGTTAGTTCGAACATATCTGGCAAATACTTCACCATTCTGATTTTTGAATAGTTTATAGTTGGAGTCAAATGACTCATTAGATGAATATGAGGATTCACAAGTAAAGCCAGATAAAGTTGATGGATCTACGGGAGGTCCCTTCGCAGCAACCCATGAGGTTTTGGGATACTGCTCAGGTTTCTAGTAGGTTCCATCAGCATTGAGTTTCCTCTCAAAGGCAATACCCTCTTTCCTAGGGTTCCTGTTCAAGATCTGCTTTTTGAGCACATCACAAAGAGTCTGATGCCCTTTGAGGCTTTTGTACATGCCTGTCACATACAATTCCTTCAACCCTGCATTTTCGTCAGTGATACTAGTGGTATCCTCAGATGAGGAATTTGTGACTACAGAGATAGTTAAAGAATTTGCAGCAATAGAAGCATTTGAACTTTCAGGTGAAGAATTAGTAGTTTCACGTTCAATGCATTTCAAGCATGGTGGAATAAATTCTTCCTGAGCGGAACTGATCTGTTGAGCAAGTAATGAATCATTTTCCTTCGGAAGATCTTCATGACTCACCCTTAGCTTCTCAAGATCTTGCTATCTTTGAAGAAATTCATAAGAAAGCTTCTCATGATCGGCTAAGAGAGTTTCATGACGACTTTGAAGGTTGTCAAACTTAGACTGTAGTTGCTAAATATTATCAGTCAGTGTTTGAGTTCGATCCATTTCCTCACCTAACAGGTCATCGCTTTTGTCTAGCATATTTTGAACCCTTTCCAAAGCCTTTTGTTGTTTAACAGCAATATTAGCAAGTTTGGAATAGCTGGGTTTGAGGTTATCATCAGATTCATCCTCACTTGATTTAGAGGAGGGATATTTGAGTACCTTGGCACCTTTTGCCATGAAGCAATAGGTGGGAGCATAGTCATTGTTGCCATCATCAGCAGTGTTGGGGAAGCCATTTTTCTCAGTGTTGAAGATGGACTTGCTGACGTAAGCAGTAGCGAGGGCTAGGCTCGCCACACTAGAGTCTGACTCCTCAGATGCCTCCTCTTCCTCATGTTCCTCAGATTCAGCTTCAGAGTCCATTTCCTTGCCAATGAATGCCCGAGCCTTCTTGGAACTGCTCTTCTTGTGAGATGAAGACTTTGAAGATTTTGATGATGCGGACTTTGAAGATTTCTTCTTATTCTTTGAGTCATCTGAACTATCATCCTTGTATTTCTTCTTCTTTGATTCCTTTGCCCATTGAGGACAATCAATTATGTAGTGACCAGGTTTCTTGCATTTGTGGCAGGTCCTCTTCTTGTAATCACAGGATGAGGAATCTGATCTTGTGTCATCACCTTTTGAAGATTTTACAAAGCGACCACGCCTTGAGAACTTCTGGAATTTCTTCACGAGCATTGCTAGCTCCTGGCTTAGTTCTTCAGGGTCACCAAGGCTGCTATCAGAATCTTCTCCTTCAGATTAGGAAACTGCCTTGGCCTTCAGTGCGTGTGATCTTCCATAGCTTGGCCCATAGAGATCTCTCTTTTCAGCTTGTTGGAATTCATGAGTGTTCAGCCTCTCAAGAATATTAGCAAGATCTAGTGACTTGTAGTCTCCTCATTCTTGAATCATCAGTGTCAGTGTATCGAATGAAGAATCGAGTGACCTCAGCAATTTCTTCACCACCTCATGGTCGGTGATGTCAGTGGCACCCAGTGCTTGAAGCTTGTTTGAAATGTCAGTGAGGCGATCAAAGGTTTGCTGGACATTCTCATTATCGAGTCTTTTGAAGCAGTTGAAGAGATTGTGAAGAACGTCAACTCGAGAATCACGTTGAGTTGAGATTCCTTCGTTGACCTTGGGCAGCCTGTCCCAGATAAGCTTTGCAGACTCCAAAGCACTCACTCTGCCGTACTGTCCATTGCTCAGATGGCCACATATGATATTCTTTGCTTGAGAGTCGAGTTGCTTCAATCTCTTCACATCAGTAGCGTTCACGGAAGGAGTAACAGAGGGAACGCCATTTTCCACAACGTACCAGAGATCGTTGTCAATTGCCTCAAGATGCATGCGCATCTTATTGTTCCAGTAGGGGTAGTCTGTCCCATCAAAGGTAGGACACCCAGCCAAGACCTTGATCATGCCTGCAGTCGACATAACTAAAACTCCAGGTGGTTAAACCAAAATCACACAGAACAAGGGAGTACCTTGCTCTGTTACCAATTGAAAGTGTGTTATATCGACTAGAGGGGGGTGAATAGGCGATTTTTATGGATTCGTCGCTGAGGAAATACTACTTGAGGAATTTCCTAAGCAACGAACTACAAGCAGCGGAATAAGTACTCAGGTACATGGATAACAAAGCAGTAGCATAGTCATCATGATGAAATGAAACAAAACAGGGCACAGGTAGCGTGTAAACAGGATAAGCAGGCTGAAGACAAAGTGACTGAAGAAATAGGAATGAGGAAATTGAGAAAGTCTTCAGTCAAAGTCTTCAAAAAGTAATGATCAAGTACACAGCAAGTATGTGAGGAAATGAAAGGGTTGAGGAAATAGAACCAGTAGCTTGGTGAAGACAGTGATTTGGTAGACCAGTTCCAACTGCTGTGACAGTTGTACGTCTGGTTGGAGCGGCTAGGTATTTAAACCTGAGGACACACAGTCCCGGACACACAGTTCTCACCGTATTCTCCTTGAGCTAAGGTCACATAGACCTCGCCCAATCACTCGTGGTAAGTCTTCACAGATGACTTCCAAACCTTCACAGACTTGGTCACTCGGCGATCCACAATTCCTCTTGGATGCTCTAGACCATGACGCATAACCGTCTGGAGGATGCACAGTCCTCAAAGGTAACAAGCGTCGGTTCCACACAGGAACAATTTCTTCAGTGATGCTCAATCACTTTGGGTTTTAGGTGTTGGGTTTGGGTTTTTCCTCACTTGATGATTTTTCGCTCAAAGTCCTCGGAGGATGGGATGCTATAAATGACAAGTGTCAGTTTCTCTCGGAGCAGCCAACCAGCTAGTGGTTGTAGGGGGCGGCTATTTATAGCCGGGGAGCATCCCTACATGATAAGACATAAATGCCCTTCAATGATATGACCATTAGGTGGGTAGGATATTTTGGACAGCTGGCGCATAGCACGGCAACGGTCGGAAATTTGAGCTCTCAAATTCCTCAGGGCTGTCATGTTCCTCACTTGTAGGCAATCCGCACTGGCGAATTCCTAACTCCTCAGTCAGAACAAATTCCTCAGAGAATAGAAGAACTTCGTCTCTGTCACTCAAGAACTTGACTGAACTGTATGAGATTTCCAATGGCTTCACTCGAAAGGATTGGTAGGTGTATGATTTGAGTTGAGCATCACTTGGAAACTTTTCCTTAGTTTTACCTCAACCCCCTTTAACAGTACGATGTTTCCTATGACTCAAGAAAGGGAAAACAAAACTATGAAAACAAAAGTCTTCACGCTTCATAATCCTCGCATCAATATCAAGTCTTCAAGGTCACACCAATTTCCTCATTTTCAAAGTCTTCAAGAGAACCAAAGTCTTTAACTGAAGACATTCATTTTTAGGGGTCAACTTTCTTCGTAAATATCAAACTCCTCATTGACTTATAGAACCTATGTACACTCACAAACACATTAGTCCCTTAACCTATAAGTCTTCAATACACCAAAATCACAAAGGGGCACTAGATGCACTTACAAATACATCGTCGCTTTGAGAAGTATGTGATAAGAAAGAGCTCCCCCTAAATTTGTGGACTATTTAAAATTTGTGTTTGGATGCAAATGCACATTTGATTAGGATCATGGGTTACTCTTCCATGTCACATACATCTTGGTGGAGCGCACAAAATGATAAGTGTAAAATAACATATACTCATCACCAAAGAAAAAAGTGATTGATCATACACAAATAATCATAGGGATAGACATGCAAGCACACATTAAGCATAGTATGATCAGACACATGATCACACAAGGTATCTCACAAGCATAACACAAATGTAGCATCAAGTAGCAACAACCAACCAAAGTAGCAAGGCAAAAAAGAATCAACAAGGAAGCAAAAGACTCTCTCTCTCTCGAAGCCTATGATCTATACACTTTCTACCCCTTTGGCAACAAGCTACCAAAAAGTTTGAAAATGTATAGTGCTATACGGCACTCTAGGCACGATCTCTGGGAGCTCCTGAAGGGGTCTTCTAGCTTGTTGCTCCGGTGTGTGTAGATGGCGTTGAGATGAGTCCATCTGCAAATGCTTCAGCTGATGTGTGTGGAGCTGGTGGAGTTGATACTGGTGGAGGCACTGTGGCAGTGGTGGCAGGAGCAGAATGAGTAGAACTCAAGTCTGCAACTGGCTCAGTAGAAGACCTCTGTGCCCTTGGCACTTTCTGGAATCTATCTGTAGTAGGTCTGTCATCTCTGTCCTCAGCATCATCTCTCAGCTTCTCAACAATAGTCTGAATCTCAGTGACCTTGACATCAAGGTTATACATCTTGTCTTCCACAATCCTTTCTAAGCTCTCATGATTCTTAGTCAAGTTGGCCAGACTCTTCTCAATCCTCAGGGTAGCTTCTAGCAGATATGTGAGCTGATCTTGCTGTAACACCCCTGTGTAATAGCCACTGTGATCAGCTGCTAATAATGCCAAGTCATATCATTTGCAGTGCCTCAACATAGTGGTTAACCAAAATAATTCAAACTCTATTCTGAAAATCAACTCAAATTCAAAAGTGCAAAATAAATTTGCTCAAACACCTTTGGAAAAATGTTCACTAATTAGAAAATATTCCAGAAGCATTCATAAAAATATCACCAGTAGCACTTGGATTAAATAAATGACTCAAACAATTTAAAACAGCACCAAAACAACAATATTAAATCCATTTAAAATCATTTCAATTTCAAAAGAAATCCAAATCTGACCAAACAAGTTTTTGGTGAAGGCAAATATTGCATAATAATATTTGGGCCAACTCCCACATTTTTCAAAAATGTAAAAGTGCCCTAACTAATTCAGAACAGAAAAGAATTAAAGAAAATAGAAACCAGAGAAAGGAAAATAAGAAAAGGCCACTGTGCACTGCCACTAGTGCACAGTGCCTGGAGCCAGCCCATCTGGCCCATTATCTCCTTCTCTCTCCTGTGCGTGTCGCCGTCGCTGTGGTCGAGCTCGCGCTCGCCGTCCGCGCGCCGACACGCCAGTGCCACCAACGAAACAGGGACGAGGAGAGGTTAAGGTCGAGCTCCTCCATCCCCCTGGTCCTCCTCCACCACTCACCGCGCCTCCCTCGTCTCGCTTTCACTCGCGTCTGCCTTTTCCCTCTCTGGTCCGTCGCGGTCGCCGTTGTGCCTCGCCCGTGCTCGCGGCCATCGACGTTTTCCGACCACGCCGCCGCGTCCAGCTGCTTCGCCATGGAGCGCCACGTCGACTACACCGACTAGATCAAGCAGGGAGGCAGCACCGCTCCGGGTCCGTGTCGTCTTCTTCCTCGGACCCGGCGATCCAGTTCCGTCTTCGTCGCCGTTCTGCAGCTCCTAAACCACCACCGGGCCTACGTGTGCCCTCACGATGAGCTCGCGCCGTCTTCCCCTCTTTATTTCACACGAATCCGTGTCCGTAGCCACCCCGCCGTCATTGCCGAAGCTCAGCTCCACCGCGTTTGTCACCGTTGCTGTTACGGTGACCCAGCACCGCGCCTGAGCATATGGACGAGCTCCCGCTGCCCTGTAGCTGCCGCATGTGCCCTCCGTTGGCTCGGAAGCGAGCCGCAGCCCCGGGCCCGCACCTTGCTGAACTCCGGCCGTCGCTGCGAGCTCGTCTCCGGTGAGCTCAGGCCACCTCGCGCCCTGTTGTTGCCCCCCCTAGATGCGGTCGAGCGCGGGCTAACTTCTGGTGGTCTCCGCGCGTCCAACCGTAGACCATAGCGCAAGTCCGGCGAGTCTCCGCCGTCGACTTGGTCATCGCCGGCCGAGCTCCGGCGAGGGCCGACGTGGCTAGGTCATTAGGAATAATCCTCCTCTAATTAGCCACCTCACTGCCGCTGACAGCGGGCCCTACCGCAGGGTCAAACCCAGTCAGCGACTGGTTTGACCAGGATTAACCCGTGGGCCACTGACATGTGGGCCCCGCTAGTAATTAGTTTAAATAAAATGTTTTAATAATTAAAATCAATTAGATAAACTAAATGACTCACTGACATATGGGGCCCACACCCCTAATTAACCCTGGTAATTAGTTTAATCCACTGTTAGCCTAACAAAGGCTGACATGTGGGTCCCACTGGACCACATGTCAGGTTTGACTAGGTCAGCGACGCTGTTAACCGCTGACATCACAGTGACGTCATGCTGACATCATAATTCATTTCTGTAAATAAAATAATTCCAAAAAATCATTTAAACTTCAAAAATTAATATCTTTTAAACCGTAGCTCAGATCGAAAAAGTTAAAACATGAAAGTTGCTCAGAACGACGAGACGAGTTTGATCGTGCCGTCTGTTTCCTTGCCGAAACCCTCTACGTAGAAGAACTCGTAACCCCGAGCCCGAATCCGATTGATGAATAGTGCACACACATCGGTAAATAAATCCCGCGATAATCCTAAAAATAACTAAAATGACTTAGATGCATATTTAGGCAACCCTGCACTGCATCATAGCATAGCACGCACTGTGTTGCATTTGATTGCATTATATTTACTTGTTTCCTCCCCCTCTTCTCTTTCGGTAGACCCCGACGTTGCCGTAGCTCCTAAGGCAGACGCCACTCTGGAGTACGACTTCGTCCCCGACGATCAGGCCCTTGCCGTCGAGCAGACAGGCAAGCACCCCCATTTGAGCATTTCGATATCGCCCACTCTCTTCTCTCTTATGCTTGCATTAGAAGTTACTGCTGCTACTGTTGTCCGATATCTGCTGCATAGCCTGTTTACTTGTAACCTGCTGTTGATACTTTCCTGCTATCCTAAACCGTTTAGTATAGGATGGGTAGAGCCTTATCAGAGACCCACTTGTCCCGACTGCCCCGCTGGACTCTCAGAAGACCCGAGCAACGGGATCGAAGATCAGACCCTGGCACCGCACGTCACTTCCCCTAAGATGCTCGACACTACTGGGTTACTATCGAGTTCCGAGGGTGATACCTCGTCAGCACTTCTGATGATAACCTTGTAGGTTAGTTAATCAGTCGTGGTAAGTGAGGGTGATTCCTCCTACACCACCCCCAATAACGACATCATCGTGCAACTATTCAAGTGTGGACCTCGAGGGTGATACCTCCTTCGTTCACCTTGACGAGAACATCAGGTGGGATTCCATCGAGGGTGATTCCTCAGGGTTCCCCCTTGGTGTCAGACACACGGAGACTTGGTTACTATGACTGACACTGAAGCATGATACTATGATACAAAAGACGGGTCGGCCCTGAGGGGTACCCGCGCGAGCACGAATGCGAAGTGATGTGGAGTCGGGTTTACCTGAGAGGTGCCCGCGAGATAACTACGAGGCGTGGCCGGGCATTCTTAGCCCTTGCCGCAAGGTCTCGAGACGGGGTGACGGGGTCACATCGATCGTGAGTCTCTGCTCATTTCCGCGCGCTCCTAATCCACTAACGGTTTGGATATTTGATCCGAGGGGCCTCTGGCCTGATAGCACTAACCATCACGTGGGCATAGTATGGGCGTTCTGCGTCGTACACTTCAGCCGAAGCTTAATGGACGTCAGCGACTGAGCGGCGCGCGCTGGATTGGACTGGTTACGCAACCGCGCTTGTATTAAGGGGTTGCTAGGTCTGCTTCCGGCCGCCCACGCAACGCGCAGGAGTTCCCGGGGCGAAGGCCCAAGACCCCTGGGGGCATATGTTAGTCCGGCGTGCTGACCTCTCTGTTAAGTATTTGGTCAGGTTGCGGCGTGTTGCTTAGCCGAGGCCGGGCATGACCCAGAAAAGTGTGTCCGGTCGGAGTTAAGTGAGCGTGGTGGGTAACTTGGTGCACCCCTGCAGGGAAGAAACTTCTATCGATAGCCTGTCCTACGGTAACGGACACTCGGAGTTGTATCCCGATCGGTACAACTAGAACTGATGACTTGAGATGAGAACTGGATAGTACGGCTCTGGGATTGCTTTCTCGCAGGGAGTCGAGGAAGAATCTCTGGCCGAGGTTGATGACATTACTGCTATACTTTACATTATGTTATTCTGCTCTCTTCTAATGCTGCAAGACTGATGAAGATGCTTGAAGATGCTTGTCTTCGTTAGGACTAGGCTTTCCCCCTCTATTCTGGCATTTCTGCAGCCCAGTCCACATATACAGCCCCCTTTGAAAATGTTGCATATGTAGTATAGATCCTTGCTTGCTGAGTACTTCGGATGAGTACTCATGTTTGCTTTATTATTCTTTTTCCCCATATCCCTTTTGATGCCACCAGACGTCGGAGCCCCTGAGCCAGACGCCCCTGTCGACGACCACTACTACTACCAGCCCGGAGAGTACTACTACTACGAGGAGCCGACCGACGACCAGGAGTAGGATTCGGAGGGTCCAGGGCAGGAGGCCCACGCCTTTCGATCGTAGTATTTTTTTTGCCCCGCCTCTGTGAAGGCTTATCTCTCTTTCTATAATATATCTGTACCCAGATATCTGATGCTTCCGCTGACACTTGTATGCCATCGAGCTATGTATTCGAGCCCTCGAGGCCCTGGCTTGTAATATAAAGCTTGTATGAATTTATTTATGTTTTAGAGTTGTGTTGTGATATCTTCAATTGAGTCCTTAGGCATGATCATGTGCATTTGCGTGTATGGTTAGTGCATGATCAAGCCGGGGTCGTCACAGGTTGGTATCAGAGCCAACTGCCTCTAGGAGTCTCCCTTTCCAACTCTTTGGCCGAAGTTGAGAATAGTGGTCCAAAACTGTTTTACTAAGTTGGTTGTGTGTCTTACGGGCCCACGTCGCCAACTGGGTGGTATTAGGATCTTTTATTCCTCGACCTTTACTCCGGGACTCTAATCTCTCTTCTATTCGGGTTTAATAAAATTACTAACACCGACACTTAGGATCTCGTTAATTCCATCCATCCGGAGAGCTGGATTCAGTGCGATTTCCCTGTCTTTGATCTGATTAGTCTGATAATCATTTTCCTATCCATTGTTTTGTTTACCCTTTCGATTCGAGATGTGTTATATTTCTCGTCGTCGAATGACAATCCTGAATCTTCTCTATTTCAGATGGACCGTCTGTTTCCACCTCGCCCTACGACACAGCTTGTGCTTCGCACCTGTGCTCGAGACGTCCCTGGGTTTCCAGCTGTTCTGATCACCCTCTTGATCAGGCTGGGATACCGCTGGTGCTCCGAGTACATGGTCTACGAGGTTTATCGTGAGTTCAACCAGGAGCAGTACTATGCTGATGTTCGCATCTATGATCAGCATGATGACTCCGACACTGAGCTTCACCTTTTCCACGGTATCGGCGTGACGATTGAGATGGCAGTCCATGATGCTGCTTACTCTGCTGTCGCACGTCTCCGAGGAGAGCACAGCGCCAGCTTGGATGCTTCTGAGTATTGGTACATTCTGTATGCCCCTGCTGGAGATGCTACTGGATACTACACAGCTGTCTGTGCCCCTTATGAGCCTCGTCGCTACGATCAGCGAGTTCTGATTCACTGTACTCAGGCTCTGGATCGCACTGTTCGTGCTCTTGCTATCGAGTTGTTCGCCACTCGAGCACGACTCTACGAGGCTATGATGCAGTTGCTACTAGCTGTTCGTGCAGGGATACATCCGGAGCACATTCTTTACCCGAGCAGGACCGAGATGCCATCAGGGATCGATTGGCCTGCTGTGGGAGGTCACACGCCTGCACGTGGACCTCTTCTTTCAGCTCGAGACCGGGTTCTGCATCAGAGTGCACATGGAGCACAGGATCCTTCTGCGACGAATGTCCATCGTCCGCACTTGCAGCTACCCCGTTTCAGTGGTTTTCTCCGACGTTGATGTAGCCTTTGCTATGTCCCGTTGTGTACTTCCTTACCGCGAGCCTGCGCGCCGCCTAGCATGTCTAGCTTTTGTATTTGCGCCGTTATGCTGCCCAAATGTAACCGACTCTGTATGGATCTATATGACTTAATGACTACTATTAAGCATCTGCTGTACTATTTAAATTCCATCGCGTTACATCATGCATGTCGCTAAACACTCGCTTTGGCTTCTGCTAAACTACCCCTGTTGATTTAGCAGGATGGCAGATAATAATCCACCTCCGCCGCCACCGCCTGACTATATGGCTGCGATGATGCAACAGTTTGAACTTAATCGGCAGTTTATGACTAGGATTATGGAACAATTCCCCCGTCCCAATGCCAACCATCAACCAGCTTCAATCACACTGCCAGAGTTTGTCCGACTCAACCCATCGATACTCCGCAACACTGTTAATCCGCTGGATGCCGATGACTGGCTGCGTGACATCTTTTATGAGATGGAGTCAGCTGATGTTCCCCCTGTCAGCTATGTCACTTTCGCGACATACTTTCTGAAGGGACCCGCAGCACAATGGTGGGCCACTCACCGACAGACCCTACCACCTGGTACCGTCGTCACTTGGGCAGAATTCAAGATTGCTTTCCGTGCCCGCTATATTCCTCAAGCTGTCATAGCACGGAAGAAGGCCGAGTTCCGTAGTCTCGTTCAAGGTAACAAGTCTGTGGAAGTTTATCAGCGCGAGTTTCTTGACTTGTCTCGCTATGCTGAAGAAGACATTCCTACTGATGACCGAAGGCAGGAGAAATTCCGCGAAGGGCTGCACCATGACATTCAGTTAGCCCAGCTTGTTCAAGACTACCCTGATTTCGCCACCTTGGTGAATAAGGCTATCATGGTCGAGACTGGTCTGAAGAAGCACAAGGAAGCGACCAGACGCACTCATGAAGCGGGCTCATCTTCGGGCTCGTCTTCCCAGAAGCGCCGCATCTGGATTCCGCACAGCATGTACCGTCCAGCAGCTCCAGTGTACAGGCCTGCTTATGCCGCACCTCGTCTGCCTCCTCCACCACCGAGGCAGCCTCTGCAAGCTCCAGCACCTCGAGCTCCTGCACCATGTCTGGACAATGGACTCTTCTTCAAGTGTGGCCAGCCGGGTCACCCTGCCAGAGACTGCTCACAGAGTCAGAATCAGCTAGCTCTTCCTTCTGCTGGCCGTGGTAATGGCCGTGGGAATTCTCAGCCTCGCTACAGCAATGCCAGACCTTCTTATGGTCGTGGGCAGGCCTTCCATGTCAACATGAATGAAGACCCTGAACAACCAGCAACTGTGATGGGTACACTTCTTGATAATTCAGTACCTGCAACTGTTTTATTTGATTCAGGAGCATCGCATTCATTCATGTCAGAACATTTTTTACTCCTGCATGACGTTAAGTGCGAAACGCTACAACATCCGTTAGTAGTAAACACTCCCGCGGGACGATGCCTAACTTCTATATTCAGCCCCCAAGTCACTGTTGAGATTGAAGGGTTGCATTTTCATGCAAAACCCATTATCCTACAATCTTCAAAGATTGACCTTATTCTAGGAATGGACTGGTTGAACTCCCATTTCGCCTCAATCAATTGTGCCACTAAAGTTATACACCTCCTGCATCCATCGAATGAGATAGTGAATTATCAAGCTCACCTCACCCAGAACGCTGAGGCTCAGATTTATGCCTTGAATGCGTTGAACGCTTCTCCACTTGAGGGAATCGAGAACATCCCAGTTGTCTGTGACTTCCCGGATGTTTTTCGAGAAGAACTTCCAGGAATACCCCCTGCTAGAGCTGTCGAGTTCGTCATTGACTTGAAGCCTGGCACCACTCCTATCGCGAAGCGTCCTTACAAGATGCCACCGCATCACCTTATTGAGCTTAAGGAAGAAATTGATAAGTCACTCAGGAAGGGTTTCATCCGTCCCAGTTCCTCTGCATGGGGAGCGCCGTCTCTTTTTGTCAAGAAGAAAGATGGTACGAATAGGTTGGTCCAAGATTACCGTCCTATCAACCAGGCAACCATTCAGAATAAATATCCGCTTCCCCAAATCAATGACTTATATGATCAACTTGCTGGATCTTCGGTGTTGTCTAAACTCGACTTGAGGTTGGGTTATCACCAGATCCGTGTCCGTGAAGAGGATATTCCAAAGACTGCATTCGTTACTCGATATGGCTCCTATGAATACACTGTCATGTCATTTGGCCTGACGAATGCTCCAGCTACGTTCTCACGTCTGATGAATTATATATTCATGGATTACCTCGACAAATTCGTCGTGGTATATCTGGATGATATCCTAGTATATTCGAAGAATAAGGAAGAACATGCCGAACATCTTCGCCTTGTTCTATAGAGACTTCGAGAGTACAAGTTATATGCCAAGTACTCCAAATGTGAATTCTGGCTTTCTGAAGTGACCTACCTTGGACATGTGATTTCCAAGGACGGTATTGCCGTTAACCCGGAGCGTGTTCAGGCTATCCTTGACTGGACTCCTCCGAAGAATGCCAAGCAAGTCCAAAGCTTCCTCGGTCTAGCCAGTTATTGCCGTCGATTCGTTGAGAACTTCTCCAAGATCGCCAAGCCCCTGACTAATCTGCTCCACAAAGGCGTTAAGTTTGAGTGGACAGACAAATGTCAAGAAAGTTTCCAGACCCTCAAGGACAAGCTTACTTCTGCTACAGTGCTTGCTCCTCCTGATTCTCGTAAGGACTTTGTGATATATTGCGACGCCTCTCGTCAGGGATTAGGCTATGTACTAATGCAAGAACGAAGAGTAATTGCGTATGCTTCACGTCAATTGCGTCCACATGAAGAAAATTATTCAGTGCATGATCTTGAACTTGCTGCAGTGATATATGCATTGAAGTTATGGCGACATTACCTTCTTGGTAATCGGTGTGAGATTTATACCGATCACCAGAGTCTGAAATACTTGTTCACTCAACCGGATCTTAATCTCCGTCAGCAACGATGGTTAGAAACAATTACGGACTATGACTGTGGTATTTCATATACCCTGGCAAGGCTAATGTAATGGCCGATGCCCTGAGCCGCAAGTCATATGGCAACAACCTCATGGTTAGGCGAGCTCAATCCCGTCTTTATGCAGAACTGACTCAGCTGAATCTGCGGATTGTTCCTCAAGGTTCTCTTAATAACCTTGTGGTACAGCCAGACCTTCAAAAGGCTATTAAGGAAGCGCAAGCCAAAGATGCTGAAATTGACTTGATGAAGAAAGAGCTTCACCTTGATAAGTACCGGGATTTCTCAGTTGCTGAAGATGGAACATTATATTTCCGAGACCGCATTGTAGTACCTCGCTTCGAGCTGATGACTGACAAAGTCATGAAGGAGGCTCATGATACACCGCTGTCTATCCATCCGGGTAGCACCAAGATGTATCACGATCTTCGTCAGAGGTACTGGTGGTCCAAAATGAAGTAGGACATTGCTCGATATATTGCTGAATGTGACGTATGTCGTCGCGTGAAAGCAGAACATCAGAAGCCTGCTGGAATTCTTCAACCACTCCCTATTCCTCTATGGAAGTGGGATAAAGTGCAGATGGATTTCATTACTGGTCTTCCCAAGTCTCAGAAAGGTCACGATGCTATTCTTGTCGTCGTCGACCAACTCTCCAAGGTTGCTCATTTTCTGCCTGTCAAGGAGACTATCACTACTAGCCAGCTAGCAGAACTGTATATCTCCAGAATCATTTCACTCCACGGCATTCCGAAGGAGATCAGTTCGGACCGTGGCAGACTTTTCATGTCCAAGTTCTGGGAAAGTTTCCAAGAAGCTATGGGAACTCACATTACATGGAGTTCAGCTTATCATCCCCAATCCCAAGGCCAAGTTGAGCGCATTAATCAAGTGCTTGAAGATATGCTTCGCGCTTGTGTTATATCATTCAGTAAGAAGTGAGAAGATTCTCTCCCGTATTCCGAGTTCTCATATAATAACAGTTATCAAGCCAGCTTGAAGATGGCTCCATTCGAAGTGTTATACGGACGTAAGTGTCGAACCCCTCTGAACTGGTCAGAAATTGGGGAACGACCACTCGTTGGACCGGACATTATCCAACATGCTGAAGAACAAGTCAGAATTGTCCGAGAAAATCTCAAGGCGGCTCAGGACCGCCAGAAGAGCAATTACGATCGCAAGCAATGGGGTCTGACTTATCAACCAGGTGATCAAGCTTATCTCCGTGTCACTCCTATGAAGGGCACCCGTCGATTTAGAATCAAGGGCAAGCTAGCTCCTCGCTATATTGGTCCCTTTTGCATTGTTGCCAGACGTGGACAGGTGGCTTATAAATTGGAGTTGCCGCCACAATTCTCTCATATTCATGATGTCTTCCACGTGTCGCAACTTCGTAAATGCTTCAAGGAATCTCCGCACCGCGCAGTGGATCACGAGATGCTTCAGTTGCAAGACGACTTATCTTATAAGGAGCATCCGATCCGCATCCTTGATGAAGCTAAGCGTCGAACTCGTCAGAAGACGACCAAGTTCCTGAAAGTGCACTGGTCGAATCATACTGAAGATGAAGCCACTTGGGAACACGAGGATCATCTTCGGGAAGAATATCCCGACCTCTTTCCTTCTACCTCCTAAAAATTCTCGGGACGAGAATTTCTTTTAGAGGAGGAGAACTTGTAACACCCCTGTGTAATAGCCACTGTGATCAGCTGCTAATAATGCCAAGTCATATCATTTGCAGTGCCTAAACATAGTGGTTAACCAAAATAATTCAAACTCTATTCTGAAAATCAACTCAAATTCAAAAGTGCAAAATAAATTTGCTCAAACACCTTTGGAAAAATGTTCACTAAGTAGCAAATATTCCAGAAGCATTCATAAAAATATCACCAGTAGCACTTGGATTAATTAAATGACTCAAACAATTTGAAACAGCACCAAAACAGCAATATTAAATCCATTTAAAATCATATCAATTTCAAAAGAAATCCAAATCTGACCAAACAAGTTTTTGGTGAAGGCAAATATTGCATAATAATATTTGGGCCAACTCCTACATTTTTCAAAAATGTAAAAGTGCCCTAACTAATTCAGAACAGAAAAGAATTAAAGAAAATAGAAAGCAGAGAAAGGAAAATAAGAAAAGGCCACTGTGCACTGCCACTAGTGCACAGTGCCTAGAGCCAGCCCATCTGGCCCATTACCTCCTTCTCTCTCCTGTGCGTGTCGCCGCCGCTGTGGCCGAGCTCGCGCTCGCCGTCCGCGCGCCGACATGCCAGTGCCACCGATGAAACAGGGACGAGGAGAGGTTAAGGTCGAGCTCCTCCATCCCCCCTGGTTCTCCTTCACCACTCACCGCGCCTCCCTCGTCTCGCTTTCGCTCGCGTCCGCCTTTTCCCTCTCTGGTCCGTCGCGGTCGCCGCCGTGCCTCGCCCGTGCTCGTGGCCACCGACGTTTTCCGACCACGCCGCCGCGTCCAGCTGCTTCGCCATGGAGCGCCGCGTCGACTACGCCGACTAGATCAAGCAGGGAGGCAGCACCGCTCCGGGTCCGCGTCGTCTTCTTCCTCAGACCCGGCAATCCACTTCCGTCTCCGTCGCCGTTCTGCAGCTCCTAAACCACCGCCGGGCCTACGTGTGCCCTCACGGTGAGCTCGCGCCGTCTTCCCCTCTTTATTTCGCATGAATCCATGTCCGTAGCCACCCCGCCGTCGTTGCTGAAGCTCAGCTCCGCTGTGTTTGTCACCGTTGCTGTTACGGTGACCCAGCACCACGCCTGAGCATATGGACGAGCTCCCGCTGCCCCGTAGCTGCCGCCTGTGCCCTCCGTTGGCACGGAAGCGAGCCGCAGCCCCGTGCCCGCACCTTGCCGAACTGCGGCCGTCGCTGCGAGCTCGTCTCCGGTGAGCTCAGGCCACCTCGCACCCTGCTATTGCCCCCACTAGATGCGGTCGAGCGCAGGCTAACTTCTGGTGGTCTCCGCGCGTCCAACCGTAGACCATAGCGCAAGTCCGGCGAGTCTCCGCCGTCGACTTGGTCGTCACCGGCCGAGCTCCGGCGAGGGCCGACGTGGCTAGGTCATTAGGACTAATCCTCCTCCAATTATCCACCTCACTGCCGCTGACAACGGGCCCTACCGCAGGGTCAAACCGAGTCAGCTACTGGTTTGACCGGGATTAACCCGTGGGCCACTGACATGTGGGCCCCGCTAGTAATTAGTTTAAATAAAATGTTTTAATAATTAAAATCAATTAGATAAACTAAATGACTCACTGACATATGGGGCCCACACCCCTAATTAACCCTGGTAATTAGTTTAATCCACTGTTAGCCTAACAGAGGCTGACATGTGACCCACATGTCAGGTTTGACTAGGTCAGCGACGCTGTTGACCGCTGACGTCACAGTGACATCATGCTAACATCATAATTCATTTCTGTAAATAAAATAATTCCAGAAAATCATTTAAACTTAAAAAATTAATATCTTTTAAACCGTAGCTCAGATAGAAAAAGTTAAAACATGAAAGTTGCTCAGAACGACGAGGCGAGTCTGTTCGTGCCGTCTGTTTACTTCCGGAACCCTCTACGTAGGAGAACTCGTAACCCCGAGCCCGAATCCGGTAGATGAACAGTGCACACACATCGGTAAATAAATCTCGCGATAATCCTAAAAATAACTAAAATGACTTAGATGCATATTTAGGCAACCCTGCACTGCATCATAGCATAGCACGCACTGTGTTGCATTTGATTGCATTATATTTACTTGTTTCCTCCCCCTCTTCTCTTTCGGTAGACCCCGACGTTGCCGTAGCTCCTGAGGCAGACGCCACTCCGGAGTACGACTTCGTCCCCGACGATCAGGCCCTTGCCGTCAAGCAGACAGGCAAGCACCCCCATTTTGAGCATTTCGATATCGCCCACTCTCTTCTCTCTTATGCTTGCATTAGAAGTTACTGCTACTACTGTTGTCCGATATCTGCTGCATAGCCTGTTTACTTGTAACCTGCTGTTGATACTTTCCTGCTATCCTAAACTGTTTAGTATAGGATGGGTAGAGCCTTATCAGAGACCCACTTGTCCCGACTGCCCCGCTGGACTCTCAGAAGACCCGAGCAACGGGATCAAAGATCAGACCCTGGCACCGCACGTCACTTCCCCTAAGATGCTCGACACTACTGGGTTACTATCGAGTGTCGAGGGTGATACCTCGTCAGCACTTCTGATGATAACCTTGTAGGTTAGTTAATTAGTCGTGGTAAGCGAGGGTGATTCCTCCTACACCACCCCCGATAACGACATCGTCGTGCAACTGTTCAAGTGTGGACCTCGAGGGTGATACCTCCTTCGTTCACCTTGACGAGAACATCAGGTGGGATTCCATCGAGGGTGATTCCTCAGGGTTCCCCCTTGGTGTTAGACACACGGAGACTTGGTTACTATGACTGACACTGAACCATGATACTATGATACAAAAGACGGGTCGGCCCTGAGGGGTACCCACGCGAGCACGAATGCGAAGTGATGTGGAGTCGGGTTGACCTGAGAGGTGCCCGCGAGATAACTACGAGGTGTGGCCGGGCATTCTTAGCCCTTGCCGCAAGTTCTCGAGACGGGGCGACGGGGTCACATCGATCGTGAGTCTCTGCTCGTTTCCGCGCGCTCCTAATCCACTAACGGTTTGGATATTTGATCCGAGGGGCCTCTGGCCTGATAGCACACTAACCATCACGTGGGCATAGTATGGGCGTTCTGCGTCGTACACTTCAGCTGAAGCTTAATGGACGTTAGCGATTGAGCGGCGCGCGCTAGATTGGACTGGTTACGCAACCGCGCTTGTATTAAGGGGTTGATAGGTCTGCCTCCGGCCGCCCACGCAACGCGTAGGAGTTCCCGGGGCGAAGGCACAAGACCCCTGGGGGCATAGGTTAGTCCGGCGTGCTGACCTCTCTGTTAAGTATTTGGTCGGGTTGCGGCGTGTTGCTTAGCCGAGGCCGGGCATGACCCATAAAAGTGTGTCCGTCCGGAGTTAAGTGAGCGTGGTGGGTAACTTGGTGCACCCCTGCAGGGAAGAAACTTCTATCGATAGCCTGTCCTACGGTAACGGACACTCGGAGTTGTATCCCGATCGGTACAACTAGAATTGATGACTTGAGATGAGAACTGGATAGTACGGCTCTGGGATTGCTTTCTCGCGGGGAGTCGAGGAAGAATCTCTGGCCGAGGTTGATGACATTACTGCTATACTTTACATTATGTTATTCTGCTCTCTTCTAATGCTGCAAGACTGATGAAGATGCTTGAAGATGCTAGTCTTCGTTAGGACTAGGCTTTCCCCCTCTATTCTGGCATTTCTGCAGCCCAGTCCACATATACAGCCCCCTTTGAAAATGTTGCATATGTAGTATAGATCCTTGCTTGCTGAGTACTTCGGATGAGTACTCACGTTTGCTTTATTATTCTTTTTTCCCATTTCCCTTTTGATGCCACCAGACGTCGGAGCCCCTGAGCCAGACGCCCCCGTCGACAACCACTACTACTACCAGCCCGAAGAGTACTACTACTACGAGGAGCCGACCGACGACCAGGAGTAGGATTCGGAGGCTCCAGGGCAGGAGGCCAATGCCTTTCGATCGTAGTATTTTATTTTGCCCCGCCTCTGTGAAGGCTTATCTCTCTTTCTGTAATATATTTGTACCTAGATATCTGATGCTTCCGCTGACACTTGTATGCCATCGAGCTATGTATTCGAGCCCTCGAGGCCCTGGCTTGTAATATAAAGCTTGTATGAATTTATTTATGTTTTAGAGTTGTGTAGTGATATCTTCAAGTGAGTCCTTAGGCTTGATCGTGTGCATTTGCGTGTATGGTTAGTGCACGATTAAGCCGGGGTCGTCACACTTGCTTGGTCTAGAGATTCACAATAGATGCATCTGGAGCACTTGCTGCTTTTGCTGCTTTAGCAGCCTTTGCCTTCTCAGCTTTCTCCTTGGCCTCAACAGAAGTAGGATGTGAAGCATCCATTACAACTTCATTGTCCTCAAATTCTGGCCTAAGAGGTAAATGCTCTTTGTCAAGTAGATATGTGCCAGTTCCAACTTTGGAATTGATCAACATCTGAATGTGTGGTGCATATCCACATGACCTCTTTTGGTCAGCAGCTGTCCTCTTAACTGTCTCAATTATCAGACTCATAACCTTGAACTTTGGGGGAACATCAAACAGATGCAGCAAGTTGATGGAGTGACCACGTATCATCCTATGATCTCCAGACCTAGGCAAGAGGGTATGCCTTAGTATGGTGTTTGTGGTAGTCAATCCAGCAAGCAGATAGTATAGGGAGCCAAACTTGTGAGTCTCCAAGGCTTCATTAGGAATGGGCCGGTACATGTGAGCCATAGAGTTGTGATCCTTCCTGGGTTTGCCATATACATTAACATCATCTTCTTTTTCTTCTGGGGCATTGAGAAGAGTAGCTCATTCAGAGATTGATGACTGGTATCTAGTGCCCTCAGTCGTCCATACAATCTTTCCATCAGGGTAAAAGTGTGAAGTGGAGTAAAATTGCATCATCATCTCATCATTCCACTTGGTTAGCTTTTGTCCAACAAAAGCATCAACACCATTCAGCCTGAAGCTCTCATGAACGTGGGGGAAGTAATCCTCATTGGCATCAATGTACTTCCAGTCCACCCACTTCATGTCAAACACAATGGGCTTCTTGTCAAGCAACACTTTTTCATAGAAGTCCTGCTGTTCTCTAGCGTGGAAGCGGTAATCAACAGCAGTCCTCCTCCTTGTGGCACATGGATCAGTTTTCCTCCACTGTCTCAGACCTGCATCCTTTCTCAGTTTCATGTTCTCAGCAACTGGATGATCATCATTGTGGTCTGGAATCTTTGGCTTCAATTTCCTGAGCACTAGTGGCTGATCATCTTGTTGAACTTCTGGCACTGGGGCCTTGTTCTTTTCAGCAGCAGGAATGTTCTTGGTGGATCTCTTTGGAGCTGTAGTCTTGGGGGCATACTTGGGCTTGGAGGGAGCAACACCAGTCTTAATGGCATCTGCCATTAATTTCTGAGACTTGGTAGGTGGTGCTTCAGGTTCTTCCTCCTCCTCCTCCTCATCAGCTTCCCTCATTATGGATGGGCTACCAATGACTCTCGCAATGGTTTTCTTGACTCTCTCCTTCCTCTTCTTCTTTCCATCAGCAACTTCACCTTCTTCTCTTGGCTCAAGAGTGAACTTCATAGTCTCATGAGTGGCAGTTGACTTCCTAGCTTTGGACATGGGAGCTCTCTTGGCAGGAGCTTTCTTCTGAAGACCAGGCTTGGTGGCAGCAGCTGCAGCATATCCCTTCTTAAGCACTTTCTTCTTTGAGGTTACCTCTTCCTCAACAACAAAATCTTCATCCTCACTGTCAGAATTCCTCTTCTTTCTCTGTCTGGTAGCAGCCTTGGGCAGGTTGCTACGGGTGTTTTTGATACCTTCATCATAGCTACCACTTGGGCTTGTGCCCTCACTGAGGTTGACCTATTCCTCTGACTTGTTCTGACTATCACTTGCTTCTGATATCTCTGGAAACTGACCCTGCGAATAGATGAATATAGGCAGAGTGGATGAGCATCACAAAAGCAGATTGTTTTTGCAAAAAATGAGTCAAAATCTTAATTTTAGTTTTCTGCATAAAGCATTTCGGAGCTACCGATATGATAATCTTGGTGACATCGAAGCACTAACAGAGTCTAAACATGCAGTCTCGGTCAGACCGAGTTGCAGTTCGGTGACTCCGAGATGCTAGGGCTTCACAAAGAAATTGCTTTCGGTCTCACCAATCAGTACGCTTCGGTCAGACTGAGTTGTATGTAGTGCAATGGCCAGAGCCAATCGGTGGGACCGAAAACTTCATTTCGGTCGGTCCGAGATGAGCTCGGCGGAAACCTAACCGTAAGATTTTTCATCAAAACTAATCTCAGGAACTTTTAGCTGGACAGGATGATTTCATATGTGGAGAGATAGCAGGCAAAAGATTTGTGCATTGAATCGGAAGGGGGAAATAGCACAAAGAGTTCGAACCATACCCTAACTTGGTGATGGCTCGCTACGGTGGCAACGGCGGAGAGGATTTCCGTTGACGGCGGCGGAGACCTGCGACGACAGTGCACAGGCGAAGACGGCGACGATCCGGATACCAAGGGGCGGTAGCAATGGGGTGCGGGCGCGAGGAGTTTGAAGAAATTTTCAAATGTTCGGTCCGCGGGTTTATATATCCATGTGCTGTCTATGGCACTGAATGGATCTAATCGGTGGCATCGAGATGCGAAACTGCAGGCAGTTACAGCAACTCGATGAGACCTATTGGATCTAATCTGTAGCACCGAGATAGAAAAACCTAGATCAGTCTATTGCATTCGGTGAGACCGAGTTGGAATGGTTGGTCAGGCTGAAATGCATTAGAAGGCTTTGGAGGTCAGCCCTTGACGGATCGGTGGCTTCGAGTGCTCCTCACCCGGAGAGTCCGAAAAAGACTTGTTCAATTTTGTGATGTAGCATGAATATAATTTGAGAAGAGAAAAGGCATAGATAGCTATAGGAGGTTCTTAGGCATTCTTGTCCATCCATTTGGCCAATAAAAACCAAACAATCAAAACCACAAATGGATGTCCTCGAATGGAGAAAAACATGCAACCGACATGCTCACACAATAAGATAGCAAATGAAATATGTGACAAAGCATGCACAAACACTTCTAGCATCTATCAAGCAATTGGCAATGACTAGGTCATCTATACATGAGTATATTAACTTACGAGTCAAATGAGAACATTTGATCATAGGTCATACTCATCGTTTAAGCACAAGTGGGGTTACCACTTTTACATAAAGCATTAATGTGTTCACACCATTAGAGTTGCTTTAGCTCTATTCTTAGAGCAAAGCTCCCCCTAGATGTGATACCCCCCTAAGAGGGATGAACTAACCTTGGGTTTTGTCGATGATGACTTCATGTAGATAGTGAAGATGTGGATGCTCAATGATGATGTAGATCTTTTGGAGCAATCCATTGGAGTGTTGCACTTTTAATACCTACATGTGTTAGTCCCACAAGGAACATACAAGGATATCTATAGACATAGAGTGAATTACACATATGATGATGTCCATGAAAGCATTAGGTTACCTTGTCCCTTGTCTTACCAACAAGAGGGTTTGTGACTCCATGAACTAGTACAAGATATGAAAGTTGATTGCACATGTCCTCGTCAAAATGAATATGAGTGAAGTACGTTGGCGGAGTCACCCTCAAGAACACTCTAGTTCTTCTTCTTTGGGATCCACATCAACTTGATGGGAATCCTTGGAGTTGTAGTCGTACTTGATGAAGTAGAACTAGACGTAGTCTTGGGAAACCAATTGACCATGGCCTTAGGAGCTTCTTCAAATGCGTCAATCCCTTCTTGAAGCTTGTCCTAGCCTTTTAGCTTATGGTCTTGTGGTGGAAGATCATCTTGAGCTTGTGTTCCTTTGAAAGAATTGGGGTCATACTTCTCTTGTTGAGGAACAAACTTCGTCTTGGGGTATTCATCTTCTTCCCACTCGACTCCATTAGCATTGAACTTTCGTTCAAAACCAACACCTTGATTCTTCCGGTGCCTTCCTTGCTTGCGTACAATTTCCTCAAATTGCTTACTTCCAGCAGGGCTCTTGTAAACACATTTCTCTATAATTCCCTTCAATAAGCTATTTTCTTGCTTAAGTGTAACTTAGCTAAGAGAATCATTAGTGGAATCAAGAGAACTACTAGAAGCAACAATATTGGATTTAACATTGTTATTGTTACTACTATGGGAAGAATCTTCCTTGCTCTTATTGCTAGATTTTACATGTGGCATATAAGTAGACAAGAGGAGACGTTTGGCAATGTAAGAAGAACTCTTCTTTCGAAGATCATCATTGATAGCTTTTAGGAACCCATTCTCTTGCTCTAAATTTAGCTTCTCGAAGCGTAGCTTCTCATGAGTCCTTAGGAGCTCTCTATGATCCTCTAGTGTTGTTTCATGAGCTAACTTAAGAGTGTTTAGTTCTTTAGTTAGATGCTCAATCTCCTTCTTATCATTGTCATTCATTTCATCTTGATTAGCGTGATTACTAGCAAGTTCATCATAGTTTTCATCACTAGTGTTGTCAACTAAATCATCATCACCTAGCAAATCATTTTCATCACTATTGAAATCAACATACTCGGGGTGTGATACCTTAGGGCCTTTAGCCATGAAGCATCTTCCAATTCCTTCATTTGGTGAGTCAAATATGTCGTAGGAGTTGGATGACACAAGTGCAAGACTGGCAACACCTTCATCTTGAGTATATTCGGAGTCGGAGTGATAGCTTCTCTCGGAGTAGTTGTCGGAGTCGGAACCGGATGAGCTTGATGTTTTCGTCTTGTGTAGCTCTTTGATGACTTGTCCTTCCTTTCCGAATCCTTGCTTCTACGAGAGGGTCTTTGATATGTCTCCAATGTATCTATAATTTTTGCTCGTTCCATGCTTTTATATCATCATTCTTGGATGTTTTACAATCATTTTGTAGCAACTTTATATCATTTTTTGGGACTAACCTATTGACATAGTGCCCAGTGCCAGTTGCTGTTTTTTACTTCGCAGAATATCAGTACCAAACGGAGTCCAAACGCAGCGAAACTTTTTGGAGAATTTTTCTGGACCAGAAGACACTTGTTGGGCCAAAGAAGTACTAGAGGGGGGCTCCGAGGGGAGCACAACCCACCTGGGCGCGCCTGGGGACCCAGGCGCGCCCTGGTGGGTTGTGCCCACCTCGGCCGCCTCCCGCACAGCCTCTTTGCTCTATAAATACCTCGAAAATCCAAAAACCCTAGGAGAGTCGACGAAACACAATTCCAGTCGCCGCAAGTTCCAGACCCACCAGATCCAATCTAGACACCATCACGGAGGGGTTCATCATCCTCATTGGTGCCTCTCCGATGATGCGTGAGTAGTTCATTGTAGACCTACGGGTCCGTAGTTAGTAGCTAGAAGGCTTCCTCTCTCTCTTTTGATTCTCAATACAATGGTCTCTTGGAGATCTATTTGATGTAACTCCTTTTGCCGTGTGTTTGTTGGGATCCGATGAACTTTGAGTTTATGATCAGATCTATTTATCCATGAAAGTTATTTGAGTTTCTTTGGTCTCTTATATACATGATTACTTATAGCCTCATATTTCTTCTTTGAATCTTTGGTTTAGTTAGGCCAACTAGATCGATTTTTCTTGCCATGGGAAGAGGTGCTTTGTGATGGGTTCGGTCGTGCGGTGTTCTTTCCCAGTGACAGAAGGGGCAACAAGACACGTATTGATCGTTGCTATTAAGGATAACAAGATGGGGTCTATTCCTACATGAATAGATCTTGTCTACATCATGCCATCGTTCTTATTGTATTACTCTGTTTGTCCATGAACTTAATACACTAGATGCATGCTGGATAGCGGTCGATGTGTGGAGTAATAGTAGTAGATGCAGGCAGGAGTCGGTCTACTAATCTTGGACGTGATGCCTATATAATGATCATTGCTTGGATATCGTCATAATTTTTTGAAGTTCTATCAATTGCCCAACAGTAATTTGTTTACCCGCCGTATGCTATTTTCTCGAGAGAAGCCACTAGTGAAATCTATAGCCCCTGGGTCTATTCTTTATCATATTTGCTTTGAGATCTATTTTTATTTGCCTTTGTTTTCAGATCTATTATTCTAAAAACCCAAAATACCTTGCAACACTTTTTCTTTATTTATTTTATTTTGTGTTATCGCGAGATCTATTTATCCAAAATCATACAAACCAATCTATCTTTTACCCGAGAGGGATTGACAACCCCTCTTATGCGTCGGGTTACCCGAGAGGGATTGACAACCTTGGTTTCATAACTGAGGGAAATACCTACCGAAGCTATACTGCATCATCCCTTCCTCTTCGGGGAAATACTAACGCGGATACGAGACATCAAGAAAGGATTTATGGCGTCGTTGCCGGGGAGACATCATCAACATCTATCAGGTTCCTAATCACAAATCTCATCTCCTTGCAATTTACATTATTTGCCATTTGCCTCTCGTTTTCATCTCCCCTACTTCACAAAAATTTGCCGTTTTATTCACCATCTTTTTTGTTTGTCGTTTTCTCGTCAGATCTGTTTTTGTGCAATCTTGTTTGCGTAGTCATGATGCCTCAAAGAAAATATTATGATGTTCCTTACCCCAATATTTTGCTTGAAATTGAGAAAAGTACTAAAAAATATATGACTACACAATTTGAGCACAATAAATATTTTACCGAAGAACTTAAGGAACACTCTGTTGTGCTGGATGCTATGACAAAACAACTTGATGATATTAGTAGAGAAGTTTGTAATCTCCAATCTAAGTATGCTTTTGCTGAAAGTTTCTAGGCAAAATATCCGATGCACAAGCCACCCTAGTAAATCAAATGGCCGCTAAGCCAATTTCTTTAGAAGATAAAAATGATGAAGATCTTAAAGCGATTGGTGTTTCTTCTATTGATTCCTTGTTTAGTAAAATGAAAATTGATGATAAAGGGACTGAAGAAGAGTCAACTTTAGTTAGAAGGCGTCCCGATAATTTGGAGGGTGAAAAAATTGATAAAAGTGGGTTTGGAGAGGTCAAAACTTTAACTAGTGATGTGCCCACTCTTTTGGATTACAAAGACTTTAATTATGATAGTTGCTCTTTGATTGATTGTATTTCTTTTTTGCAATCCATGATAAATTCACCCCATGCTTATGAACAGAATAAAGCTTTTACTAAACATATTGTTGATGCTATGATGAAAGCTTTTGAAGAAAAGTTGGAATTAGAGATCTCAATTCCTAGAAAATTACATGATGAATGGGAACCCACCATTAAAGTCAAGATAAAAAATTATGAGTGTTTTGCTTTATGTGATTTGGGTGCTAGTGTTTTCACGATTCTGAAATCTTTATGCGAGGTGCTTGGTCTTACCAATATTGAAGAGTGTTCTCTCAATTTGCACTTGGCGGATTCTACCATTAAAAAGCCTTTGGGAAGAATTAATGATGTTCTTATTCCTGCAAATAGGAATTATGTGCCCATAGATTTTATTGTTCTTGATATTGATTGCAATCCGTCTTGTCCAATTATGCTCGGTAGACCGTTTTTACGTACTATTGGTGTCGTGATTGATATGAAAGAAGCCAATATTAAATTTCAGTTTCCACTAAGAAAGGGTATGGAACACTTCCCTAGAACAAGAAATTAAGCCACCATATGAATCAATCATGAGGGCATCTTATGGATCTAGAACTAAAGATGACAATACTTGAATCTATGCTTTATGCCTAGCTATGGGCGTAAAACGATAGCGCTTGTTGGGAGGCAACCCAATGAATAAAATTTATTTTTTCCTTTTTATTTTTGTTTTTGAGTGTTTGCACAATTATGCCTCTGTTATGATTGTGTTTTTTATGGTTTAATTAGTGTTTGTGCCAACTAAAGCCTTTGGGATAGCTTTGGTAATAGTTGATTTGATCCCGTTGAAAAACAGAAACTTTTGCGTCCAGTAAAATAATTGTAAAAATTAACATAAGCGACGAAAAATTCTGAATTTTTTACACAAGATTTATATACAAAATGTCTATATTTTCCTAATATTTAAGAATTTTTGGATTTACAGAAGTATTAGTAAAATTCGAGTCTTTACAGACTGTTCTGTTTTTGAAAGATTCTGTTTTCTTTGCATTGTGTGCTTATTTTGATGATTCTATGGATTGTATCGGGGGGTATAAGCCATGGAAAAGTTAGAATATAGTAGATATAATGCAATAACAAAATTTGAATGTGTTTTCTACAGTAATTAAAGTAAAGATTGGTTTTCTTATACTAACGGATCTCACGAAGGTTTTGTTAAGTTTTGTGTGATTGAAGTTTTCAAGTTTTGGGTGAGATCACGATGGATAAAGGAATAAAGAGTAAGAAGAGCCTAAGCTCGGGGATGCCTGATGGCACCCCAAGGCAATATTCAAGGAGAAACAAGAAACTAAGCTTGGGGATGCCCCGAGTGGCATCCCCTCTTTCTTCTAACGACCATCGGTATTTTACTTGGAGCTATATTTTTATTCGTCACATATCATGAGTTTTGCTTGGAGCGTCTTGTATTATATGAGTCTTTGCTTGTTTTTTTTAGTTTGTCACAAGTATCCTTGCTGGACACACCTATTTGAGAGAGCCAAAATTATACTATGATTTGTTAGAATTGCTCTTTATGCTTCACTTAAAAATTTTGAGCGAAGGAATTGCTCTAGTGCTTCACTTATATCTTTTTGAGCACGGTGTGCTTTAATATTTTTTTGAAGAAATGCTCTCATGCTTCACTTAGATTTATTTGAGAGTTAGTAATTTTTTAAGAAATCCTCTAATGCTTCACTTATATTATTTTGAGAGATGAAAACATTTATGCTCATGTTCTTCACTTAAATTTGTTTGAGCTTGCCAAAAGAAATTGCAACATTTGAAACTAGTCCCAAAGTGATAGATATTCAAGAGGGATATAATAAAAACTTTCATGAAGATCATTGGACAAAATAAACTTGATTCTTTGTAATAGTTTTGAGATATGATGATAGTGATATGTGAGTCATGTTGGTGAGTAATTGTGCTTTAGTAAGAATATTGGTGTTAAGGTTTGTGATTCCCTATGCAAGCACCAAAGTCAATAGTTATGCAATGAAATGACATCCTACTTGTGGTGCATTATTCGGTGTTATTTATGCTCAATGCTCGCTTATGTGATTTTTCGTTTCTTGGTTGGATGCTTCGCAATCTTTTTGCTAGCCTTGACTTGCACTAAGTAGGAATACTACTTGTGCATCCAAAATCCTTAAACCCAGTTTTGACATATGAGTCCACCATACCTACCTATATGCGGTATTCCCGTGCCACTATAAGAAAATTTGTATGTTCCATCTCTAATTTTAAAAATAATTTCCTTTTTGTGTGCTCGTACCGCTCATGAAACGGGAGGGGGTGGCTGATATTTTTCCATGCTAGATGTGTTGTTCTCAAGATGAGTGTTTATTCACTTGTCATTGCACGAGAGTACGGCAAAGGTATTAGGGATGCCCAGTCCCGAAATGAAAAAATAATTTACTTTATGTTGTCAAATAATAAATTCCTTGGAAAGTGTTGGTATGGACGGCACCCGTTGATATGGCTAGCCGTGGAATGTGAAAGTATGGTGAAAAAAGGAATAAACTTTATTTTATGTCTGGGAACCGCCTATGATATATCTTGCATGGAAAGTATTGGGAACTACTCGATCATTTTCATTGACAGGAAAAGCATGCCACCGAAAATGTTTTATCTCTATTTTTTCTCTTTGTGCTCTCGCACCTCTACAAATCCCTACTTCCCTCTGCGAAGGGCCTTTCTATTTACTTTATGCAATTTTCATTTTTATTTGAGTCTCCATCTTCTCTTATAAAGCACCAACTAAGGGTCACTACGATCGTACTTGAGCATTGGATGTAGCTAATATGCGAGTGTGCTTCATGGATGGATCAATGATTGAGCATGATGGGCTAGGATAACTTGCTTTAGTGTTGATATTTTGAAAGACATGGTTGGTTGTTGATATGCTCGAGTATTGAAATCTTCATGTCCAAACTAGACTATTGCTTTGAATCATATAAAAGTCCAAATGTCCATGCTACAAAAGAAAAGAATATGTGATGAACATGTTAGACAGCATTCCACATCAAAAATTTTGTTTTTATCATTTACCTACTCGAGGACGAGTAGGAATTAAGCTTGGGGATGCTGATACATCTCCAAAGTATCTATAATTTTTGCTTGTTCCATGATGTTATATTATCATTCCTGGATGTTTTATCATCATGTTATAGCAACTTTATATCATTTTTTGGGACTAACCTACTGACATAGTGCCCAGTGCCAGTTGCTGTTTTTTGCTTGTTTTTTACTTCGCAGAATATCAGCACCAAACGGAATCCAAACGTAGCGAAACTTTTTGGAGAATTTTTATGGACCAGAAGACACCTGTTGGGCCAAAGAAGTACTAGAGGGGGGCTCCGAGGGGAGCACAACCCACCTGGGCGCGCCTGGGGGCCCAGGCACGCCCTGGTGGGTTGTGCCCACCTCGGCCGCCTCCCGCACAGCCTCTTTGCTCTATAAATACCTCGAAAATCCAAAAACCCTAGGAGAGTCGACGAAACACAATTCCAGCCGCCGAAGTTCCAGAACCACCAGATCCAATCTAGACACCATCACGGAGGGGTTCATCATCCTCATTCGTGCCTCTCTGATGATGCGTGAGTAGTTCATTGTAGACCTACGGGTCCGTAGTTAGTAGCTAGAAGGCTTCCTCTCTCTCTTTTGATTCTCAATAAAATGGTCTCTTGGAGATCTATTTGATGTAACTCCTTTTGCCGTGTGTTTGTTGGGATCCGATGAACTTTGAGTTTATGATCAGATCTATTTATCCATCAAAGTTATTTGAGTTTCTTTGATCTCTTATATGCATGATTACTTATAGCCTCATATTTCTTCTTCGAATCTTTGGTTTAGTTAGGCCAACTAGATCGATTTTTCTTGCCATGGGAAGAGGTGCTTTGTGATGGGTTCGGTCGTGCGGTGTTCTTTCCCAGTGACAGAAGGGGCAGCAAGACACGTATTGATTGTTGCTATTAAGGATACCTAGATGCGGTCTATTCCTACATGAATAGATATTGTCTACATCATGCCATCGTTCTTATTGCATTACTCCGTTTCTCCATGAACTTATTACACTAGATGCATGCTGGATAGCGGTCGATGTGTGGTGTAATAGTAGTAGATGCAGGCAGGAGTTGGTCTACTAATCTTGGACGTGATGCCTATATAATGATCATTGCCTGGATATCATCATAATTATTTAAAGTTCTATCAATTTCCCAACAGTAATTTGTTTACCCGCCGTATGCTATTTTCTCGAGAGAAGCCACTAGTGAAACCTACGGCCCCTAGGTCTATTCTTTATCATATTTGCTTTGAGATATATTTTAATTTTCCTTTGTTTTCAGATCTATTATTCTAAAAACCCAAAAATACCTTGCTGCACTTTTTCTTTATTTACTTTACTTTTTGTTATCGCGAGATCTATTTGTCCAAAATCATATAAACCAATCTATCTTTTACCCGAGAGGGATTGACAACCCCTCTTACGCGTCGGGTTGCAAGTATTTGTTCTTTGTGTGTAGGTACCGTTTACATAGTGTTGCTTGGTTCTCCTACTGGTTCAATAACCTTGGTTTCATAACTGAGGGAAATACCTACCGAAGCTGTACTGCATCATCCCTTCCTCTTCGGGGAAATACTGACGCGGATACGAGCCAGCAGTCTTCATTCATAACGATCATCTCTACTCCTTCTCTTATCTCCTACTCATCCTTTTTGGTGAATTTTCTCTTTTCTTTATAGGGAGCCACACACTCATTGCAGTAGTGTCCGGGTCTTCCACAATTGTAGCAATTACAATCATGAATAGAAGATCTTTTGTCATTGTAGGACCTTGACTTGGAGCTTCTCTCCTTGCTTCGATTCTTGTAAAACTTGTTGAAGTTCTTCACCATTAAGCTCAATTCTTCATTGGAGACTTGCTTCTCACTTGATGTTGTAGGAGCATCACTTGAAGCTTTTTAGGCACCACTTGACTTGTTGTGGAGCTCTTCCTTATCCTTGAGTGACATCTCATGAGCAACAATTCTACCGATGGCTTCCGTGGGCTTGAGATCTTTGTAGTTGGGCATCATTTGGATCAAAGTGCACAAGGTATCATATTTTCCATCCATGGCTCTTAGGATCTTCTTGATGATGTATTTGTCGGTCATCTCTTCGCTTCCTAAGCCGGCAATCTCATTTGTGATGAGAGCAAACCTAGAGTACATCTCGGCGACTCCTTCACCATCCTTCATCTTGAACTTGTCAAGTTGACTTTGAAGCACATCCAATTTGGATTCTTTGACGGACTCGGTACCTTTGTGCATATCAACCAAAGTATCCCAAATTTCCTTTGCATTCTCAAGATGTCTGATTTTGTTGAATTCTTCAGGGCACAATCCATTGAAGAGAATATCGCAAGCTTGAGCATTGTATTGCAACATCTTCATTTCTTCCGCTGTCCCTTCATGATCCAGTTCTTTTCCATCCTCGAAGAAATCACCTTGCAAGCCAATACGCACAACAGCCCAAACGGCGGGGTTATGACCAAGAATATGCATTTTGATCTTATTCTTCCAACTAGCAACATTAGTACCATCAAAGTAAGGACCTCTATGGTGGTAATTTCCTTCGCTAGACGCCATACTCTCCTACGTTGTGAAACCAAGGCTATGATCACCAAAGCTATGAAAATCACAGCAAAAGGAGACCAAAGATCTGATACTACTTGTAGGATCGAAAGTATGTCTAGAGGGGGGATGATTAGACTACTTGTAGGATCGAAAGTATGTCTAGAGGTTAGTGGGGGTCGTGGTGGTGGTCACGGAAACAACTTGTGAAAGATGGGTGTCAGCGTCGCCAAGCCATCTACTAAAGATGATCACGCTGCTTCTGAAGACAAGGAAGAAGAGGCGACAATAGGACGAAGCCTTGTTGCCGATCCTCAAAAGCTGCGAGCATGGGAACATTCAAGGGGGCTCATGGGCCGGAGAGGCGGACCATTCGCATCAAGACGAAGCCTCATTGGATAGTAGACCCCGTCTGGGCCCAATATAGTGTAGCGGACATTGGCTACTCAACTCATCCTGTAGCTTTTGCTTAAAAAAAACTCATCCTGTAGCTTATTCGAACTTGGCTTGGAACAAAAGGCGGCTTCGGCCGATTTGTTGTAATCGAATCTATGGCTGTGAGGGTGGTTTTGGGCGGATAACTATAGTGTTTTCGAATTCCCTTCCATGTCCATGAACCCTAGCCAGGATCCTAGATCGAGAGAGATCCTGTGTCGGGGCTTGTGTGGCAAATATGCCAATGGCTGCGGTGGGTGAGTGGTGTTGGAGTAAGGCAAGCTTACAGGAGTCGGCTCTTGTCCGACGTGTCTCGGGTTATTTCTCTTTCATGGCGGGCGGTCTGTTCGGTTATCTTCCGCGGCGTGAGCGTTGGTTTTGGCTCATGTCTCTTGTGTTCCTCCGTTTGACGCCGAAATGGCACGCAGATGCAGTGGAGCTGGTGATCTATGCCCCGCATGCAAGGTGCCATATATAGTGGTGGATGTACGTGCGCGAGCAAGGGAGCAGGGATCCACGACGACGAACGTACGCGCGTGCCGTGGTTATGCTGCACTGACGCGTCGGTGCAACAGCAGGCTACTGCGACGTAGTACCAGATACGTCTCTGACGTATCTATAATTTATGAAGTATTCATGCCATGTTTATAACAATTTTATATGGTTTTGGTATGATTTGATTAGAACTAACCCGGACTGACACTGGTTTCAACAGAACTACCGAGGTGTCGTTTTTTGTGCAGAAATAAAAGTTCTCGGAATGGGCTGAAAATTTACGGAGAATACTTTTGGAAAATATAAAAAATACTGGAGCAAAAAGATACCAGAGAGGAGTCCCGGGGTAACCTCAAGGGTGGGGGGCACCCCCACCCCCCTAGGGCGCGCTCCTCTACCTTGTCGTCGCCTCGTGGGTGTAACACCCCTGTGCAATAGCCACTATGATCATCTGCTAAGTATACCAAGTCATCTCCATCTGCTACAGTGCCTAATCACTTTGGTTAAATATTCAATTCAAATTCCATTCTGAAAATCAATTCAAATTCAAAGTGCAAAAATATAGTTGTTCAAAAGTTGCTGCAAAAATGTTCATTAAATAGCCAATAATCCAGAAGCAATTATAAAAATATAAACAAAGATAATTGAGTTAGCTAAGTGACCCAAACTTCATGAAGCAGCACCAAAACAAAATAATTAAATCCATTTATAATATTATCAAACTCAAATAAAAATCCTACTTTGCCCAAACAAGTTTTTGGTGAAAGGTATTAATGCACTGTAATATTTGGGCCAAGTATCATATTTTACAAAAGTGCAAAGGTGGCCGAAACAATTACCTAACAGAAAAGAAATAAAGAAAAAGCAAAACTTAAACAAGAAAATAAAACGAGGCACTGTGCACTGGGCCTAAGTGCATAGTGCCCCAAACCGGCCCAGCTAGCCCATCTTCTTCTCTCTTCGTCGCCGTGTCGGCACGCGCCTGGACGCGCCGGCGAGCGCCGCTCGAACGGCGACACCGCGGCACCCCACCGACGCAGGGGAGGATAAGGCCGGCTCGTTCAGCTCCCCTAGCCTCTCCGTTCACTCTCCCCCTCTCTCCCTCGCTCGCTCCTCCCTTCTCTTCCCCTCAGATCCGTCGCCGAACGCCACCATCGCCGTGGTTCCGTTCTAGCCGCGGCCACCGTCGCCCCTACGTCGTCTCCCTGTGTCCTTCAGCCCCTCTGTCAACTGCTGTGTCGGCTGGTGTCGCTTGGCGGAGCCGGGACCCCTGCACCGAGCGCGTCGACCTCGTCTTCAACCTCAGATCGCCGGCGTTCTTCTTCAACTCTGGCGACTTCTGCTGCTCCTAATCTACCAAGGGCCTACATGTGAGCCGCACGGTGAGCCCCTCGTTCTTCGCCCGCTCCCTGACTGCTCCTGCGCGACCCCTAGCTACCTTTTCCCCGAGCAACCGAACGCAGCGCTGCAGAGCTTGACGCCGGCGAGTCTCCGGTGACCAAATAATCACGGGCGTATGCCCGTTAGCTTCACCGCGTAGCGCAGTAGCTGCCTAGCCCTTCACCGCTGAGCCTGTGAGCTCCTAGCACTATCCTCGTTGAGACCCGAACGCCGCCGCCGCCGTAGCTCATCGACGGCGCCGTTTCCAGTCACCTCAGCCAACGCCGTCGCCACCGTTCGTTGCGTCGTCCTCTTCCCGTTCGAACGCGACTGAAAACACGCGCGCAAACCCACCGTAGCCGCGCGCCTGATGATGCCCGAACTCCGGCGTCCGCCGTGCTCGTCGCCGCCTTCGCTGTAGGGCTACTCCGGCGACACCACTGCCACCGTTTGACGCGGCTTGCTCCGCTCGTTCGAACGAGCTGTCGCGCGCGCCAAACGGCCGGTCACAGCCGAATCCCGACTCTATTCCGAGCCGCGCCGCCGCGTTTTGCCCCGTCGGCGACACTCCGGCGCCAACCACCCACGTGGCACACCTGGGGCCCACCGCCACCGCCTGATTATATGGCTGCGATGATGCAACATAATGTAAGGGAGGTCAGCACGCCGGACTAACCTATGCGCCCAGGGGTCTTGGGCCATCGCCCCGAGGACTCCTGCGCGTTACGTGCACCGCCGGTGAGCAGACCTAGCAACCCCTTAATACAAGCGTGGTTGCGTTCCCAGTCCAACCCAGCGTGTGCCGCTCCTTGCTGACGCCAATTAAGCTCCGGCTGAAGTATACGACGCAGAACGCGCATACTATGCCCACGTGATGGTTAGTGCTATCAGGCCAGAGGCCCCTCGGATCAAATATCCAAACCGTTAGTGCGTTGGTAGTGCGGTAACGAGTAGAGACTCACGAAAGATGTGACCCCATCGCCCCGTCTTGAGGACTTGCGGCAAGGGCTAAGAATGCCCGACCACGCCTCGTATTCATTACTCGGGCACCATCCAAGTCCACCCGACTCCACATCGACGGGTCGGCCCTGAGGGGTACCCGCGCGAGCTTAATTGCGAGAGATGTAATGATAAAGACGGGTCGGCCCTGAGGGGTACCCGCGCGAGCTTAATTGCGAGAGATGTGGAGTCGGGTGGACTTGGATGGTGCCCGAGTAATGAATACGAGGCGTGGTCGGGCATTCTTAGCCCTTGCCGCAAATCCTCAAGATGGGGCGATGGGGTCACATCTTTCGTGAATCTCTACTCGTTACCGCACTACCAACGCACTAACGGTTTGGATATTTGATCCGAGGGGCCTCTGGCCTGATAGCACTAACCATCACGTGGGCATAGTATGGGCGTTCTGCGTCGTATACTTCAGCCGGAGCTTAATTGACGTCAGCACGGAGCGGCACACGCTGGGTTGGACTGGGAACGCAACCACGCTTGTATTAAGGGGTTGCTAGGTCTGCTCACCAGCGGTGCACGTAACGCGCAGGAGTCCTCGGGGCGATGGCCCAAGACCCCTGGGCGCATAGGTTAGTCCGCCACCGCCTGATTCTTAGCCCTCCGGGATTGCTTTCTCGCAGGGAGTTGAGAAAGGATCTCTGGGCGAGGTTGATGACACTACTACTACTTTACATTAGGTTAAACTACACTCTTCTAATGCTGCAAGACCGATGAAGATGCTTGAAGAAGCTAGTCTTCGATAGGAATAGGCTCTCCCCTCTATTCTGGCATTTCTGCAGCCCAGTCCACATATACAGCCAACCTTTGAAAATGTTGCATATGTAGTGTAGATCCTTGCTTGCTGAGTACTTCGGATGAGTACTCACGTTTGCTTTATTTTCTTTTTCTCCCCATATCCATTTGTCGCAACCAGATGACGGAGCCCCTGAGATAGCTGCCCCCGTCGACGACTACGGCTACTACTACTACCCTCCAGGCGAGTACTACTACGAGGAGCCGACAGACGACCAGGAGTAGGATTCGGAGGGTCCTAGGCAGGAGACCTACGCCTTTCGACCGTAGTATTTTATTTTGCCCCGCCTTTCTAAAGGCCTATCTGTTTCTCTGTAATATCTGTACCCAGATATCTGATGCTTCTGCTGACACTTGTATGCCATCGAGCTATGTATTCGAGCCCTCGAGGCCCTGGCTTCTAATATAAAGCTTGTATGACTTTATTTATGTTTTAGAGTTGTGTTGTGATATCTTCAAGTGAGTCCTTAGGCTTGATGGTGTGCATTTGCGTGTATGATTAGTGCACGATTAAGCCGGGGTCATCACAGTGGGCCCCCTTGACTTGTCCCCGACGCCAAAAGCTCCTAGAAATTGAGAAAACTCCCGAACGAAACCTAGATCTGGAGTTCCGCCGCCGCAAGCCTCTTAGCCACGAAAAATCAATCTAGGCCCTCTCCGGCACCCTGCCGGAGGGGGCCATCATCACCGGAGGCCATGGAGGAGGATCGCGGAAGGGGCCATCATCGCCATGGAGGACAAGGACCAGAGGGAGAACCTCTCCCCATCTAGGGGGAGGCCATGGAGGAGGAAGCACAAGGGGGAGACCCTCTCCCCCTCTCTATCGGTGGCGCCGGAGTGCCACCGAGGAAACCATCGCCGCGGTGATTGTCTTCATCAACATCACCATCTTCATCACGTTCCTCATCTCTTTTCTGCGGTCCACTCTCCCACACCCCGCTGTAATCCCCTACTTGAACATGGTGCTTTATGCCACATATTATGGTCCAATGATGTGTTGCCATCCTATTATGTTTTGAGTAGTTTCTTTTGTCTTTTGGGTTGATTGATGGTCTAGATTGGTTTGAGTTGTATGTTTTATTTTGGTGCTGTCCTATGGTGCCTTCCGTGCCGCGCACACGTGAAGGATTCCCGCTGTAGGGTGTTGCAATACGTTCATGATTCGCTTATAGTGGGTTGCTAGAGTGACAGAAGCTTAAACCCGAGTAAGGGGGTTGTTGCGTATGGGATAAAGGGGACTTGATGCTTTAATGCTATGGTTGGGTTTTACCTTAATGATATTTAGTAGTTGCGGATGCTTGCTAGAGTTCCAATCATAAGTGCATATGATCCAAGAAGAGAAAGTATGTTAGCTTATGCCTCTCCCTCATATAAAATTGCAATGACGACTACCGATCTTGTTAACAATTGCCTAGGATGATTCCGCACGCCGTCCCATCATTATTCCACACTCGCTATTTATAATATATAGTAATATATTCTAACTTCATGTTAACAGCACCTACTTTTATATTTTAGTTCTCCGATATCATGCAAAGTTATCCTCTTCATACCCACAACATAGTTTATTTCTCGTTTCTAGATGGAAGCAAACGTTCGGTGTACATAGAGTCATATCAGTGGCAGATAGGACTTAAGAGAATATTGATCTTACCTTTAGCTCCTTGTGGGTTCGACACTCCATACTTATCACTTCCACCTTTGGGAATTGCTACGATGATTCCTTGCACTTGGGGATTATCAAGCTCTTTTCTGGCGCCGTTGCCGGGGAGCAATAGCGTGGGGTTGATATTCTCGTGTATGCTTGTTTGCTTTCTTCACTAAGTAGATTTTTTTCCCCTTTTTGTTTTCTTTAGTTGTGGGTGAAACAAACAAAAAAATTTAAAAAATGCAAATTACAAAAAAAATTACTTGCCTCTTATGCTTAAAAAGTTTTTCAAAAAGAGAAGTGATTGGAAGGTTATGCATTGGAGAAGTGAGGGTCGACCTTGAACACTTGTGTTCATGCTCACGGAAACAATGTAGAATTTTTCATGGAAGTTTCTCAAAAATAAATATCCCCTTGTATATATCCATTGTATTATAAAAATAATGTGCCTAGATTTGCCTTTAGGATAATTAGATTGCTTGTTTGGTATGTGCGGTGCAAAAACAGAAACTTTTGCTGTGGTGCGTGAATTTACATTTTTTACTCGAACATGCAAAAATCCTGAAATTTGTACACAGTACTTATATGAAAAAAATTATGTTTTCCTAATTTTTCATAATTTTTGGAGGTACATAAGTATAAGAAATATTCAGATTTCTACAAACTGTCCTGTTTTTGACAGATTCTGTTTTCTATGTGTTGTTTACTTATTTTGATGAATCTATGGGTAGTATCGGGGGGTCTGAACCATGGTGAAGCTGGAATACAGTAGATATAATTCTAATATGAAAATGGATTGAGTTTACAACAGTACCTAAAGGTAGTGATTTGCTTTATTATACTAACGGATCTCACAAAGTTTTTTGTTAAGTTTTGTGTGGATGAAGTGTTCGAAGATCGAGGAGTTATCGATATGAGAAGAATAAGTAGAGGCAAGAGTTCAAGCTTGGGGATGCTCAAGGCACCCCAAGTAAATATTTTAAGGATACTCAAGCATCTAAGCTTGGGGATGCCCCGGTTGGCATCCCATCTTTCTTCCTCAACAATTATCTGTATATCTCGGTTTTTGTTTTGTTCACATGATATGTGTCTTTTGAGTTTATTTTTCCATTCTTTTCCTTTATGCACCATGCTAGTATGATATAGTCCTTCATTGATTTATAGAATGCTTCATGTGCTTCACTTAAATCTTTTGAGTATGGCTTTATAGAATGCTCTTTGTGCTTCACTTAAATCTTTTGAGTATGGCTTTATAGAATGCTCTTTGTGCTTCACTTAAATCTTTTGAGCATGGCTTTATAGAATGCTTCGTGTGCTTCATTTATATATTTTGAGCTTGGATGTTGGTAAATATATATTAATTGTAGAATGATCCATGAACTTCACTTATATTTTTTGGAGACTATCATCAGAATTGGGCTTGGAAGAGTATCAATATAATATCATGCCTAGCTAAAAAGGCATTAAAGAAAAGCGCTTGTTGGGAGACAACCCAATATTTATCCTTATTGTTTTTGTGTGTTCACATGATTAAGCTACTGTAGTAATAATGTTTTATAGCTTTTATTTCAATAAAGTGCCAAGTAAAGCCTTTGGGATAGTGTGGATGATAGTTGATTCGATTCTGTGCAAAAAAAAAAAGAACTTTTGCGTCCAGCAACAGAATTGTTAAAATTCACTGGAAGTTGGAAAAACTATGAATTTTTTACAGAGGATTGATATACAAATTTTCTACGTTTTCCTAATTTTAACGAATTTTAGAGTTATATAAGTATGAGAACAATTCAGATCTTCCCAGACTGTTCTGTTTTTGACAGATTCTGTTGTCAATGCATAGTTTGCTTGTTTTAGTGTTTCCATAGCTTATATTAAGTGATATAAATTGTGGAAATGATAGATTACAGTAGGAATTATGTGGAAACAATTATGAATCTTGTCTTGACAGTACACAAGTGAATGATTTGTTTTATTATACTAACGGAGCTCATGAGTTTTCTGTTGAGTTTTGTGTGATAGAAGTTTTCAAGTTTTGGGTGAGGTGTCGATATGATGAGAATAAGGAGTGGAAAGACCCTAAGCTTGGGGATGCCCAAGGCACCCCAAGGTAATATTCAAGGAAGACTCAAGCGCCTAAGCTTGGGGATGCCCCGGAAGGCATCCCCTCTTTCGTCTTCAACACTATCGATATACCTTACTCGGAGCTATATTTTTATTCGTCACATGATATGTGCTTTGCTTGGAGCGTATTTTCATTTTACTTGCTGTTTGAATAAAATCATTGGATCTGAAATCTTGAATGATAGAGAGTCCTCCCATGGCTAGTTAATTATTTGACTACTCATTGTTCTTCACTTCTATCTTTTTGGAGTAGTTTGTCATTTACTCACATGCTTCACATATATCCTATGAGTAAGTGGTTGAATGAACAGAATATCATAGATCTGAAATTATATATGCTTCATATGCTTATACCATGGGGAGTAATGACTTCACATATAAAAAGTATAGGTTGTAAAATTTATTGAAAGTTATCAAACACAACATTGGTCACTTGAACAATTCATGAAAGAATATTTAAGGAAGAGAGATTTAGCATATAAATATACTATCTTGGACATCTTCTATGATTGTGAGCCCATTAATTATTTTCAGACTTGAGCAAATTAGTTGACCTTGGACAAGGAAGACAACGTAATGAGTTATGTTTGGGTATATTTGCATAGAAGTTATATTGTTATGGATCCTCCAACATGTGATGCTTGCTTAGGATCTTTTGCTAGACAAAAATTTTGTACTAAGTAGAGATACTACTTGTGCATCCAAAACCCTTAAACCCAGTTTCATGCCATGAGTGTCCACCATATCTACCTATGGATTGAATAAGATCCTTCAAGTAAGTTGTCATCGGTGCAAAAAGCAATAAAATTTGCTCCTAAATATGTATGATCCTTTATTGTAAAGGAAAATAAGCGTTGTACGAACTTGTGGTGGTAAAGAAATAAAAGTGACGGACTGCATAATAAAGGTTGCTATCACAAAGGGCAATACAACGTGATGTTCCTTTGCATTAAGGGTTTGCACATCCAAAATTAAAAAGCGCATGACAACCTCTGCTTCCCTCTGCGATGGGCCTATCTTTTACTTTCATGTATTTACTTTTATGCAAGTGTCAATAGTATCCCTTCCTATTTCAACCTCAATTATTCTTTAGTTGGCAAGCATCATGTGGTGGGGAAAGATCCAAGCATATATGGCCATTCAAATATATTTGATCATGAATTATTATTGTTGACAATTATCTATATGATAAATAAGTTGGGAGGCGAAACATTAAGCCCCTATCTTTCTCTGTGTTTGACGGATGCTATTTGTTCTAAAAATATGCTTTGAGTTATAGCAATCATGGAAGACTATATGATAGTTGAGTATGTGGAATTTGCTAAATCAAAGCTCTTACATAGACCCTTCCTGAAAATAAGATGAATTGCAATTGTTTGATGACTAAGAACATGGTTTGGTAGTTTTCAAGAAACTTTATGGTCTATACTTTAACTTGTGAATAGCTTGCTACTTGATCACGACAAGTTTTATGAGATGAGCTACTGTTTATGATATATAATGATGCTAGAAAAAGTGTTTGAAACTATCATTGATCAAACTTATACACTATGCTAGCATTCACACTTCATAAATTATTTCTTTTAGCATTTACCTACTTGAGGACGAGCGGGAATTAAGCTTGGGGATGCTGATACGTCTCCGACGTATCTATAATTTATGAAGTATTCATTCCATGTTTATAACAATTATATATGGTTTTGATATGATTTGATTAGAACTAACCCGGACTGACGCTGTTTTCTGCAGAACTACCGTGGTGTCATTTTTTGTGCAGAAATAAAAGTTCTCAGAATGTGCTGAAAATTTACGGAGAATATTTTTGGAAAATATAAAAAATACAGGAGCGAAAAGATACCAGAGAGGAGTCCCGGGGTAACCACAAGGGTGGGGGGCGCCCCCACCCCCCTAGGACGCGCCCCCCTACCTTGTCGTCGCCTCGTGGGCCCCCTTGACTTGTCCCCGACGCCAAAAGCTCCTATAAATGAGAAAACTCCAGAACGAAACTTAGATCGGGGGTTCTGCCGCCGCAAGCCTCTATAGCCATGAAAAATCAATCTAGGCCCTCTCCGGCACCCTGCCGTAGGGGGCCATCATCACCGGAGGCCATGGAGGAGGATCGCGGAGGGGGCCATCATCGCCATGGAGGCCAAGGACCAGAGGAAGAACCTCTTCCCATCTAGGGGGGAGGCCATGGAGGAGGAAGCACAAGGGGGAGACCCTCTCCCCCTCTCTCTCAGTAGCGCCGGAGTGCCACAGGGGAACCATCGCCGCGGTGATTGTCTTCATCAACATCACCATCTTCATCATGTTCCTCGTCTCTTTTCGGCGGTCCACTCTCCCGCACCCTGCTGTAATCCCCTACTTCAACATGGTGCTTTATGCCACATATTATGATCCAATGATGTGTTTCCATCCTATTATGTTTTGAGTAGTTTCTTTTGTCTTTTGGATTGATTGATGGTCTAGATTGGTTTGAGTTGTATGTTTTATTTTGGTGCTGTCCTATGGTGCCTTCCGTGCCGCACACACGTGAAGGATTCCCGCTGTAGGGTGTTGCAATACGTTCATGATTCACTTATAGTGGGTTGCTAGAGTGACAGAAGCTTAAACCAGAGTAAGGGGGTTGTTGCGTATGGGATAAAGGGGACATGATGCTTTAATGCTATGGTTGGGTTTTACCTTAATGATCTTTAGTAGTTGCGGATGCTTGCTAGAGTTCCAATCATAAGTGCATATGATCCAAGAAGAGAAAGTATGTTAGCTTATGCCTCTCCCTCATATAAAATTGCAATAACGACTACCGATCTTGTTAACAATTGCCTAGGATGATTCCGCACGCCGACCCATCATTATTCCACACTCGCTATTTATAATATATAGTAATATATTCTAACTTCATGTTAACAGCACCTACTTTTATATTTTAGTTCTCCGATATCATGCAAAGTTATCCTCTTCATACCCACAACATAGTTTATTTCTCGTTTCTAGATGGAAGCAAACGTTTGGTGTACGTAGAGTCGTATCAGTGGCAGATAGGACTTGAGAGAATATTGATCTTACCTTTAGCTCCTTGTGAGTTCGACACTCCATACGTATCACTTCCACCTTTGGGAGTTGCTACGTTAATTCCTTGCACTTGGGGATTATCAAGCTCTTTTCTAAGAAATTCTTCCTGCTACTTCTTGAGCTTGCGTTGGTTTTTCCCTTGAAGAGTAAAGGGTGATGTAGCAAAGTAGAGATTAGTATTTCCCTCAGTTTGGGAACCAAGGTATCAATCAAGTAGGAGTCAACGCACAAATCACCGAAAACCTGCACAAACAAGCAAACAATTTGCACCCAACGTGATAAAGGGGTTGTCAATCCCTTCACGATTACTTGCAAAAGTGAGATCTGATAGATATAGATGAAACTAAATAAAAGATAAAGTAAATATTTTTGGTATTTTTGGTTTATAGATCGGAAAGTAAAAGATTGCAAAATAGTAGATCGGAAACTTATATGATGGAAAATAGTAGATCGGAAACTTATATGATGGAAGTAGATCGGAAACTTATATGATGGAAAATAGACCCGGGGGCCATAGGTTTCACTAGAAGCTTCTCTCAAGATAGCAAATAATATGGTGGGTGAATAAATTACTGCCGAGCGATTGATAGAAAAGCACAAAGTTATGACGATATCTAAGGCAATGATCATGAATATAGGCATCACGTCCGTGTCAAGTAGACCGAAACAATTCTGCATCTACTACTATTACTCCACACATCAACCGACTCCTGCCTGCATCTAGAGTATTAAGTTCATCAAGAACAGAGTAACGCATTAAGTAAGATGACATGATGTAGAGGAATAAACTCAAGCAATATGATGTAAACCCCATCTTTTTATCCTCGATGGCAATAATACAATATGTGCCTTGCTGCCCCTACTGTCACTAGGAAAGGACACCGCAAGATTGAACCCAAAGCTAAGCACTTCTCCCATTGCAAGAAAAACCAATCTAGTTGGCCAAACCAAACCGATAGTTCGAAGAGAATTACAAGGATATCAAATCATGCATAAAAGAATTCAGAGAAGATTCAAATAATATTCATAGATAATCTGATCATAAATCCACAATTCATCGGATCTCGGCAAACACACCGCAAAAAAGTATTACATCGAATAGATCTCCAAGAATATCGAGGAGAACATGGTATTGAGAATCAAAGAGAGAGAAGAAGCCATCTATCTACTAGCTATGGACCCGTAGGTCTGAGATAAACTACTCACGCTTCATCGGAAGGGCAATAGGGTTGATGTAGAAGCCCTCCGTGATCGAATCCACCTCCGGCAGGGTGCCAGAAAAGGTCCCTAGTGGGGATCTCACGGGTACAGAAGGTTGCGGTGATGGAAAAGTGTTTTCGTGGATGCTTCTGGTGGTTTGGGAACATATGTGAATATATAGGCGAAAGAATTAGGTCAGGAGGGTCACGGGGGGCCCACAAGGCAGGGGCGCGCCCTCCACCCTTGTGGCCGCCTCGTGGCTCCTCCGACTTCATCTCCAAGTCTCCTGGGTGTCTTCTGGTCCAAGAAAAATCATCGCAAAGATTTTATTCCGTTTGGTATTCCTTCTCCATGAAGCTAAAAAACAAAGAAAAAAATAGAACCTGGCACTGGGCTCTAGGTTAATAGATTAGTCCCAAAAATAATATAAAATAGCATATTAATGCATATGAAACATCCAAAACAGATAATATAATAGCATGGAACAATAAAAAATTATAGATATGTTGGAGACGTGTCAAGCATCCCCAAGCTTAATTCCTGCTCGTCCTTGAGTAGGTAAATGATAAAAACAGAATTTTTGATGTGGAATGCTATCTAACATACTTATCGATGTAATTTTCTTTATTGTGGCATGCATGTTCAGATCCATAAGATTCAAAACAAAAGTTTAATATTGACATAAAAACAATAATACTTCAAGCATACTAACAAGGCAATTATGTCTTCTCAAAATAACATGGCCAAAGAAAGCTTATCCCTACAAAATCATATAGTCTGGCTATGCTCCATCTTCATCACACAAAATATTCAAATCATGCACAACCCCGATGACAAGCCAAGCAATAGTTTCACACTTTTGATGTTCTTAAACTTTTTCAACTTTCACGCAATACATGAGCGTGAGCCATGGACATAGCACTATAAGTGAAATAGAATATGGTGGTTGTGGAGAAAACAAAACGAAGGAGATAGTCTCACATCAACTAGGCGTATCAACGGGCTATGGGGATGCCCATCAATAGATATCGATGTGAGTGAGTACGGATTGTCATGCAACGGATGCACTAGAGCTATAAGTTTATGAAAGCTCAAAAGAAAACTAAGTGGGTATGCATCCAACTCGCTTGCTCACGAAGACCTAGGGCAATTTGAGGAAGCCCATCATTGGAATATACAAGCCAAGTTCTATAATGAAAAATTCCCACTAGTATATGAAAGTGACAACATAGGAGACTCTCTATCACGAAGATCATGGTGCTACTTTGAAGCACAAGTGTGGTAAAAGGATAGTAACATTGTCCCTTCTCTATTTTCTCTCATTTTTTTTATTTGGGCCTTCTCATTTTTTTTGGCCTCTTTTTTTTTTCGTCCGGAGTCTCATCCCGACTTGTGGGGGAATCATAGTCTCCATCAACCTTTCCTCACATGGGACAATGCTCTAATAATGAAGATCATCAGACTTTTACTTACAACTCAAAAATTACAACTCGATACTTAGAACAAAATATGACTCTATATGAATGCCTCCGGCGGTGTACCGGGATGTGCAATGAATCAAGAGTGACATGTATGAAAGAATTATGAATGGTGGCTTTGCCACAAATACGATGTTAACTACATGATCATGCAAAGCAATATGACAATGATGAAGCGTGTCATAATAAACAGAACGGTGGAAGTTGCATGGCAATATCTCAGAATGGCTATGGAAATGCCATAATAGGTAGGTATGGTGGCTGTCTTGAGGAAGGTATATGGTGGGTGTATGGTACCGGCGAAAGTTGCGCGGCACTAGAGAGGCTAGCAATGGTGGAAGGGTGAGAGTGCGTATAATCCATGGACTCAACATTAGTCATAAAGAACTCACATGCTTATTGCAAAAATCTATTAGTTATCAAAACAAAGTACTACGCGCATGCTCCTAGGGGGATAGATTGGTAGGAAAAGACCATCGCTAGTCCCTGACCGTCACTCATAAGGAAGACAATCAATAAATAAATCATTCTCCGACTTCATCACATAACGGTTCACCATACGTGCATGCTACGGGAATCACAAACTTTAACACAAGTATTCCTCAAATTCACAATTACTCACTAGCATGACTCTAATATTACCATCTCTATATCTCAAAACAATCATAAGGAATCAAACTTCTCATAGTATTCAATGCACTTTATATGAAAGTTTTTATTATATCCCTCTTGGATGCCTATTTTATTAGGACTAAATTTATAACCAAAGAAAATTACCATGCTGTTTAAAGACACTCAAAATAATATAACTGAAGCATGAGAGTTCAACAATTTCTATAAAATAAAACCACCGCCGTGCTCTAAAAAGATATAAGTGAAGCACTAGAGCAAAATTGCATAGCTCAAAAGATATAGGTGAAGCATATAGAGTATTCTAATAAATCACGATTCATGTGTGTCCCTCTCAAAAGGTGTGTACAGAAAGGATGATTGTGGCAAACTAAAAAGCAGAGACTCGAATCATACAAGACGCTCCAAGCAAAACACATATCATGTGGTGAATAAAAATATAGCCTCAAGTAAAGTTACCGATAGATGAAGACGAAAGAGGGGATGCCTTCCAGGGCATCCCCAAGATTAGGCTCTTGGTTGTCCTTGAATATTACCTTGGGGTGCCTTGCTCATACTCAAGCTTAGGCTCTTGCCACTCCTTATTCCATAGTCCATCAAATCCTTACCCAAAACTTGAAAACTTCACAACACAAAACTCAACAGAAAATCTCATAAGCTCTGTTAGTATAAGAAAATAAATCACCACTTTTGGTACTGTTGTGAACTCATTCTTTATTTATATTGGTGTAATATCTACTGTATTCCAACTTTTCCATGGTTCATGCCCCCCGATACTATCCATAGATTCATCAAAATAAGCAAACAACACATAGAAAACAGAATCTGTCAAAAACAGAACAGCCTGCGAAGATCCGAATTGTTCTAATACTTCTGTAACTCCAAAAATTCTGAAAAATTAGGACAACAGAGAAATTTGTATATCAATCCGGTATAAGGAATTCAGGGTTTTTCAACGCTCAAGTGAATTATTAAAATTCTGTGACTGGACGCAAAAGTTTCTGTTTTTCAGCAAGACCAAATCAACTATCACTGTAAGCCATCCCAAAGGTTTTACTTGGCACAAACACTAATTAAAACACAAAACCACATCTAACCAGAGGCTAGATGAATTATTCAAAGCAAAACAGGAACAAAAAAGCAAAAACAAAAATAAAATTGGGTTGCCTCCCAACAAGCGCTATTGTTTAACGCCCTTAGCTAGGGATAAAAACACATAGATCTAGGTATTGTCATAGTAATAATAAGGCAAATTTCGAAAACTCATCTCATACTCCCTTCGTTCAGCAGCAAGTTTTCTTTGTGGTAAGCAAAAGTAATCAAATGGGCTAAATTTAATGGGATAAGGATCCCTAAGATCAAGCTCGGGAGGAATTGGTTCCTCCTTCGGCCCCTCATATTGTATGACCAACTCATCATTGTAAGCGTTCTTTTGGCAAAAAGTCATGAGCTTGTGTCCAAGAGAAAAACCCAATCCGTTGTTTTGTATGGCAAAATTATCGTTAAGCTCGGTAATCTTATCAACTAAAACATCGGTAGGGACCCTCTTTCTTAAATTTTTGTTATAAGCAACATGATCTAAAGAACGTAAATGCATTATGTCCTCTTGGTTAAACAGAATTCCCTCTATGGGAGGACGACCACCATCTACTTTATAATGCGCGAAAATTTCACTAGCTTCTTTCATAATAAATCTAAACTCATGGGCTAGAAATATAGTTGCGGCGCGCTTAACAGAAGAATGCTCAATATTAGAAAACTCTAGAAAAATCCTTTGTATGGATGGATGCATATGAACAAATTGTCTTTCAAGTTCAACTAGGAGCAAAGATATAGCATTCGCAAGACTACTAGTTTTATGGAGAATAGACCCACCCAAAGTGGGAATCGCACCGGCACAAGTAAAGAAATCTTGAATAACCCCTTTTCCAATAATATTGCCGCTACCTATGCGAAACTTTTTAGTGTGTAGAATAGTTGATTCTTCATGAGGATTAGTATTAGCAAAAGCATCAAAATTTCCCCCATCGTTACTACTATCCTTTTCAGTGATAACCTCCCCAATTTCAGACATGGTGGCAGCAAATAACTATAGCAAACGAGCGAAAAAAAGCAAATGAAGAAGACGAACGAAAGAAGGGTGAATAAAAAGGCAAATCTTTTCGAAAATCGTTTTAGAAGTGGGCGAGAGGAAAACGAGAGGCAAATGGTGAATAATGTAATGCAAGAGATGAGAATTTATGATGGGTACTTGGTATGTCTTAACTTGGCGTAGATCTCCCCGGCAACGGCACCAGAAATTCTTCCTGCTACTTCTTGAGCTTGCGTTGATTTTTCCCTTGTAGAGGAAAGGGTGATGCAGCAAAGTAGAGATAAGTATTTCCCTCAGTTTGAGAACCAAGGTATCAATCCAGTAGGACACAACGCATAAATCACCGAATACCTGCACAAACAATCAAACAACTTGCACCCAACGCGATAAAGGGGTTGTCAATCCCTTCACGGTTACTTGCAAAAGTGAGATCTGATAGATATAGATGAAACTAAATAAAAGATAAAGTAAATATTTTTAGTATTTTTGGTTTATAGATCGAAAAGTAAAAGATTGCAAAATAGTAGATCGGAAACTTATATGATGGAAAATAGTAGATCGGAAACTTATATGACGGAAAATAGACCCGGGGGCCATAGGTTTCACTAGAGGCTTCTCTCAAGATAGCAAATAATACTGTGGGTGAACAAATTACTGCCGAGCAATTGATAGAAAAGCGCAAAGTTATGACGATATCTAAGGCAATGATCATGAATATAGGCATCACGTCTGTGTCAAGTAGACTGAAATGATTCTGCATCTACTACTATTACTCTACACATCGACCGACTCCTGCCTGCATCTAGAGTATTTAGTTCATGAAGAACAGAGTAACGCATTAAGTAAGATGACATGATGTAGATGAATAAACTCAAGCAATATGATGTAAACCCCATCTTTTTATCCTCGATGGCAACAATACTATACGTGCCTTGCTGCCCCTAATGTCACTGGGAAAGGACACCGCAAGATTGAACCCAAAGCTAAGCACTTCTCCCATTGCAAGAAAAACCAATCTAGTTGGCCAAACCAAACCGATAATTCGAAGAGAATTACAAAGATATCAAATCATGCATAAAATAATTCAGAGAAGATTCAAATAATATTCATAGATAATCTGATCATAAATCCACAATTCATCGGATCTCGGCAAACACATCGCAAAAAAGTATTACATCGAATAGATCTCCAAGAACATCGAGGAGAACATGGTATTGACAATCAAAGAGAGAGAAGAAGCCATCTAGCTACTAGCTATGGACCCGTAGGTCTGAGATAAACTACTCACGCTTCATCAGAAGGGCAATAGGGTTGATGTAGAAGCCCTCCGTGATCAAATCCCCCTCCGGCAGGGTGCCGGAAAAGGTCCCTAGATGGGATCTCATGGGTACAGAAGGTTGTGGCGGTGGAAAAGTGTTTTCGTGGATGCTTCTGGTGGTTTGGGAACATATGTGAATATATAGGCGAAAGAATTAGGTCAGGAGGGTCACGGGGGGCCCACAAGGTAGGGGGCGCGCCTTACCCCCCTGGGCGTGCCCTTCACCCTTGTGGCCGCCTCGTGGCTCCTCCAACTTCATCTCCAAGTCTCCTGGGTGTCTTCTGGTCCAAGAAAAATCATCGCAAAGATTTTATTCCGTTTGGACTCCGTTTGGTATTCCTTCTCGACGAAGCTAAAAAACAAGGAAAAAAACAGAAACTGACACTGGGCTCTAGGTTAATAGGTTAGTCCCAAAAATAATATAAAAAAGCATATTAATGCATATAAAACATCCAAAACAGATAATATAATAGCATGGAACAATCAAAAATTATAGATATGTTGGAGACGTATCAATACCCATCCACACTACCACTAGTGCAGAATCGGGCTATTGTCCCGGTTCGTAAGGACCTTTAGTGCCGGTTCTGCAACCGGCACTAAATGGTGGGGACTAAAGCCCCCTCCCCCCCTTTAGTGCCGGTTCGTCACGATCCGGGACCAAAGGCCCACCACGTGGCACGAGCCCGCGTCGGGGGCTGGAGGCCTTTAGTCCCGGTTGGTTACACCAACCGGGACTAAAAGGTTTAGGTGTTTATGGGTTTATGGTTTATTTTTCCTTTTAATTTTGTGTTTTTCATTTAATTCTTTTTCATTTCAAACATATTTTACGCTCCTACATATTGTACACGTTATGCATATATATAAATAGAATTTCTCGTAGAACCGATCATATATATATCATCGAATTTCTCGCACGACCATTCATACACATATATATATATATACAATTTCTCCTACAATTTGCAGATCATTACATGGAGGAGTTACATCTTGTAATGGTATTCTTCTTTGGGATCTATGACCTGGTCGAGCAAAAATCCCACTATTTCCTCTTGAATTGCTCGTACGAGATCCTTTGGTAGGAGCTTATCCCGCATCTCTGTCATCTTTAAAGAAGGAGATCAATATGAATGTATTAGTTGTGTGTATATATATATATTAGATAATGATGTTAAAATTGTGAATAGTGTTCTGGCAAACGTACCCAAAGTGATCTAGTGCTCCTTTCGGGCGTCATCATGCGAATGTTCTCGCAAACGTAATATGCACATAAATTATTCCTCGGGGCCTGCCTCAGGGCCTTTACGAGAATAGAATTCAATCAGATAATAATTAATCAAGCATGATAATGGTATTGAAACTAGAATTAAAGAGATGGTAGCCAGCTAGTACTACTTAATTAATTACCTTGGGTCGACACCATTTCAGCTTTTGTTTCCATGAGCCTTCAACCTGTTTGATGAAATTTTCCCAAGCCCTGCCCGCCGGCAAAGAAAATGAATAAAGGAGTTATTAATTAGTTGATATCAGGAAAGGAACTAAAGAGGCCGACATATAGTTCGATAATGATTGAAGTTACCTGTCGACCATCCCCTCACGATTGCGTAGTCATTAACGTTTTTAAGTAGTGAGTCCAGTACTTGAATTTTTCCCTCGTCAACTTCAATGATTAGCAGGATCCAGTGAAAACTGCATGCGCACATGTTTGTATAATTAAGCGGGCATGTGCATAACTCATCAACTACACTTATTAACATCTAGTAAGCAAAACCAAAATTTGTAGTACAAGACAGTGTCACTCACCCGAAGTTGTAAGGAAGTAGTATTTCTGGTTGGGTATTTAGGTGCTTCAAGAACTATAGCAAGGTTTTCTCTTTGTATGGTCGATCATATTCTTGTAACCAGGTCTTTTCCTTAATGGTATTTGGGTCAATGAACCCAATGCCATAGCGTACAGCTTTTTTCATTTCATACATCTTCATTCCGCATAATACCATAGAAAAGAATATAGTGAGGATAATTACAGGTAATGAACGATCACTACAGCTAGCTAGAGACTTAAATTATAGAAAGAAATCACTTACAGACAATAGCAACTGACGATAGATTTGTCGAGTGCGTCTTGATTGAATAAGTGAAACATTTCTTGAAACTCAACCCACAGATCTTTTTCATGAAAGTAATGCTCTGCCTTGACACTCACCATGAGGGACTCTCGATCGGTAGTCTTTACTTCTCTCATGTACCATTGATGCAATTCATACATTCTCGTTGATAGCCGCGGGATCTGCTCAGGCTTGACCATAGGTTGGCCGCGGACATATTTCCATTGTAGTTCCTCCTCTTTAAATGTTTCGAAGTCCTCGATGCCTAGGAGTTGTTCTATAGTGACACCGGCCTCTTCAGCCTGCCTTCTATGATCGTTGGTTATTACCAGCTGATCGGTGCCGGTACTGACATGTGTTTGTACAATGAGCGGGGGGATCGATTGCACCGCCTGTTCTCCCAGCTGGGGAACATTTTTCCCACTTTTTTTGGCAGCTGCTCGGCTCAAGCTCGAGCTCGACTCCTTCTTTTTTTGTGCTTCATATGACTTCTTGATTTGGCGCTCATAGTCTGAGTCCCTATGCTTGATAGCTGGTTGAGCCATATCAATAAAGTGCTGAATGACATGCTCAGGTACTTTCTCCTCTGGCGGCGGGGGCGGTTTCGGTCCAAAATGGGCCTTCACTTGGGCAGCGACTTCGGCTTCGTTTTCCTCTTCAGTCAAGTGGTAAGGCAACCTCGGAAGAGGCTTGAGGCTTGGACGAAATTTGTATTTCTTGCCTCCTGTTGTACCGCTAGCCGCCGTAGCTACGGCGCCTCTCTTCCGCTGTTGCTTAGGCGGCGGAGACGGCTGACGCGGTGCCTGACTTGGAGGAGGAGTCAGCTGACGCGGTGCCGGACTTGGAGGAGGAGGAGTCGGCTGACGCGGTGCCGGACTTGTAGGAGGAGGAGTGGGCTGACGCGGTGGCGAACTTGGAGGAGCAGTAGTCTGCTGACGCGGTGGCGAACTTGGAGGAGCGAGAGTCTGCTGACGCGGTGGTGGACTTGGAGGAGGAGCCAGCTGACGCAGTGTCGGTGGCCTTGGAAACACGATGCAATCCTTTCTCCATAGAATGATATGATGTATGGCCTCTCCCAGTGTGCGCTCGTCGTCACCTCCAGGAATGTCAAGCTCTAGCACCGAATATCCTGCCACCACTTCATCAACCCCGACACGAGCATAGCCAGCTGGAATCGAATTGCAATGGAAGGTTGCTTCAGGGAGATTTGTATAAGCATAGCCATCCACCACCTTCATGGATATGTTCTTCATTTTAAAGTGTAGCTCACAAGTTGTCGTATCTATGATATCATCCACAAGGTATCTATCCAGTAGTGCATCATCGCCCGGGGCAGAACCCATGCTACTTCTGGGCATGGATGGGACGGTGCTATCCAATGCTGGATCCGCTAGCTGCTGCCGCTGCTGAGACCCCCTTTCCTGGCTAAGTGAGTCGATCTGCTGCTGCTGCCGCTTGAAAGCGAGTTCCAACTCCGCGTGCTTTGATTCTAGGCCTTGAAGGCGGTCTGCTTCCTGCTTCCTCTGCACCTCCTCCAGCTCCCTCTTCTGCTCCTCCTTCTGCTTCTTTCTCGCACGGCTTATGTAGTCGGCGTTCCAGTCCGCAAACCCCTCAAACCACGGAACAACGCCTTTGCCTCGTGTTCTTTTCGGGTGTTCAGGATTCTTCAGGGCACGCGTAAGCTCGTCGTTCTCTTTGTTGGGCGTGAACACCCCCCATCCGAGCCTCTTCTATTGCAACAAGTAAACTGTTAGTGGCTCCTTTAAGACTTGCCCGCTCCAAAACCTCGCCTGTCTTTGGGTCCAACTTCCCCCCATGCGCATAGAACCAAGTCCTGCACCTGGGGGGCCAGCTCAATGTAACTGGAGTGACCCCTGCATCCATCATCTCTTGCTCAGCGAGATCCCACTTAGGCCAGGCCACCTCGTAGCCACCTGGCCCCAGCTTATGGTGCCACTGCTTTTTCGCAGCATTAATCTTGTTTTTTCTCGACCGTTCCTGAGCTACTTCCGATTCCTTAAACTTCATGAAAGCGTCCCAGTGAGCTCTTGCCTTCTCCAGTGTTCCCTTGAATTCTGGAGTCTGCTTTCCTGCACTGACGTACGCGGGCCATATATTTTTCTTGTGGTTGTTGAATGCTATCGCCATCTTCTTAAGAGCAGAGTTCTTGACTTTCTCCAGATCTGTATCTGTCAAATGATCTGGTAGGGTGAAATGTGACATGAGAGATTCCCAAAGCAGATCTTTTGCTCTTTGGTCGACAAAAGTAACATCTGGATCTTCCTTTGCTGGCTTTTTCCATTCTTGAAATGAGATTGGGATTTGGTCCCTGACAATAACTTCGCATTGACGAATGAACTTGCTTGCATTCTTCTTAGGTTCGCGCAGTTCGCCATTAGGTTTGATGGCATCGATGTTGACTTTACGACATCCTTCAACTTTTTGGCCGGGCCTCGAACTGTCCTGCTGCTTGTAGAAGATTTGCTCGATCCGGAGGGCTAAAAGAAGAAAGATCGATTCGTTAATATATATACAAATCAATTAAAACATGTGATGATCACCAGATGCCTGCTTATATAAATATACCTCGCCGGTCTTTGTTATTTGAAGAACAACATTTCCTTCATCATCATTGTTCTGGACTTCATCTATTTGTTCATCTTCATCAAATATCATACCCTCACCGGTAGGGTTCAGATATTGCGAGCCGTCATCTTCTTCATTCCCATCTGGGCTCGGGGAGCGTATGATGTCGAACAAAGTCTCTTCTCCTTCTCTGCCGGTATTGTCCATAGCTTTTATTTAACTAATCCAGAAGAAAGATAAAAGAACTTAGTATTCAAATTAGAATGCATGCATGCAATCAATAAGGAAAAACTGAATCATAGTAGATAATATGCATCTCGAATAATCCAGATAATTAATATGCATCATCGAATATAATCTCGAATACATCATCTCGAATATTATCGAATAATATAATCTCAAATACATCGTCTCGAATATTATCTTGAATACATCACTAGCTAATACAGATCGAAAATTATCGAATAATCTAGTTCACTCGCGGTGTATACCCAAAGAGAAGGAACCATCACAGGATCATAGCTCGGGTGAGATCTCTGAACAACCTGCCAGGTATTGGAGAACCTGACGTCCAACGCAACCATGTAGCGACAGACGTGATCGTCCTCCTCCCTGACACGGTGACGTACCACCTCCGCGGGGGATGCCAGCCTCCGCACCGAATGTGGCCCACGCGCCCGCCACCAAAGAATCTCCGGGTCGACGACGGGACCCGGGTTTCTCACCAAGATGCACGCCCCTGAAGGTAGCACCTCCCAGTGCTAGCCCGGCGGAGCCCAGTCCCGGACATGGCGCCTCTGAAGCAGGACGTCGTCGCGAACGAGTTGACGACGAGGATGCGGGCCGGGAATCGTTGATGTCGAGAACAAATTCTATGCAAATTTAACATTTTTTAAATGCTTGGATTGTGATTTCTTATATACGATCGAGGAACCTTTAGTCCCTGGCTAGGAACAGGATTCAGAATCATAACAGATTCTCTTAACCTTTAAGGGATTTAATAAAATGGCGCAATTCTGGATGTGCAGAAAATGGTCCATATTTTTCCTGATCTCATCTACCCTTCTATATGTGTCACGTTGTCTAGTGTCAAAGTATTCAAGAAAACCATGGCTTCATCATTAGCCGGAAGTAACAGGCGCATGATGGTACGAAGCTCTCCAAAGTTGTTTTTGAACGGAGTACCGGATAGGATAATTAGCTTTTTGGTACGAAGTTCAGCAAGAGCCTTCCGAATATCGCTATTTGGAAGGCCTTTGCTGAACTTCGTACCAAAAAACGAATTATCCTACCAGGAACTCCGTTCCAAAACAACTTTGAAGAGCTTTGTACCATCATGCGCCCGTTACTTCCGGCTAATGATGAAGCCATGCATGGATTTCTTCAATACTTTGACACAAGACAACGTGACATATAGAAGGGTACGTAGATGAGATCAGAAAAAATTTGGATCAACTTGTGCACATCCATAATGGGGGCATTCTTGATAAATCCCTTATTAAAGGCCTTAGAGAATCTATTGTATACATATATATACTAATTAATTGCAAATACATAACAAACTTTTGCAAATACAACATTAAAACATGCAACTTTTGCAAATACTAATTGCTATACATTGGATCAAATGTCAAAATTCATCAACTTTTTTCTATACATTGTATTCATACATATATATATATACTAATTTCTATACATATTGGATCAAAATGTAAAAATTCCTCAAATGTCAAAAATTTCTTAACTTTTTTCTATACATCTAATCATCTAGTAAAAAAATGTCAAAATTCTTCTGAAAAATGTCAAAATTACTATACATATATACTAAAACATACAAAAATACATATAAATCATCTAACTTAAGAAAATGTGTGTGTGTGTGTGTGTTCATGCATATATGTGTGTGTGTGTGGGCTCGGGGAGGGGCGGCCATGGCGGCATAGGGGGCGAGGGAGAGGGGGGAGAGGGGGGAGCTCACAGCGGGGCGACGGGGCGATAGCGAGGCGAGGCGAGTCGGGGGCGGCGACGGCGTCGGCGGCGCGGCGAAGAGCTCGGGGCCGGAGGAGCGGGCGCGGGCGGCGTCCCGGGCAGCGTCGGGCCGGGCTCGGGGAGGAGCGGGCGCGGGCGGCATCGGGGATCGGTGAGAGGAGGCGCGGGCGGCCGGCGTCGGAGCGGCGATGAGCTCCGGCGTCGGGGAGGCGAGACGGTGATGGCGCGGCGATGTCGAAGAGGTCGAAGAAAGCAGAGAAACTGAAAATTTTGAAGTGCTATATATATGCGCCCCCCTTTAGTCCCGGTTGGAGCCACCAACCGGGACTAAAGGTCACTTTTGGCCAGCCGAAGCGGCGGGAAGCGCACCACCTTTAGTCGCGGTTGGTGGCTCCAACCGGGACTAAAAGGGGGGGGGTCTTTAGTCGCGGTTGGAGCCACCAACTGCGACTAAAGGTGGTGCGCTGCCAGGCGAGGGGCGCGGTGGATGTTTAGTCCCACCTCGCTAGTTGAGGGCAGCCAACACCTGTTTATAAGCCCCAGCGTAGGCACTCCATCAAGCTCCTCTCTAATGCAGGCCTTCTGGGCCGACCTCACCTGCGCTGCCCTGGTGGGCCTACTGGGCCTTGCGGGCCTGCATCCTGGCCCAACCACAGGTTGGGTTTCTAGTCGTATGCAGGCCGTTGTGGCCCAGTAGGCAGGCTTTTTTTTAATTTATCTATTTTTCATTTTTTTTGTTTTCTGCTTTATTTATTTTCTTTTGTTTCTGAGTTGTTTTTTGCTTTATTTAGAGTTTCTTTGTGAATCTTTTTGCTTTAGGTAAAAAAAATTATAAACTTTCTGTTAGTGCCAGTAGTTTTCAAATTTGAATAGTTTAAATTTGAATTATTTGAAATTTGTGTGAATCACTAGTTTGTGAATAACTTTACTTTAAAAATAGATTTTTCAGTGATTCAGTGATTCTTCTGTTTAATATTAGTGTGTTTTATCATTATATTCAATTTGGTAATTCTTAGGTTATTTAAAAAAATAAAATGCCTTTGTAACAGATGGGTTTTCGTTTGAAACCCTGATACTTCGAAAGAAATTATCCATTTTGTACACGAAGTACATCCAGTTTTTGCCGTAACCCTCTCAACTTTTTAGCACATGCTATGTGGGTGAAATGATGATACCATGCCAACTTTCAACCTTTTCAAAGTTCATTTGTAGTTCTTTTCAATTTCAGGGTCATTTAGCTCAAAAAAATCAGTAAATGCATGAAAAATAGCAAATGAAGTCAGAAAGGGTTGAAAATTGATGACGTGGCTTTGAATGGTGCATACTGAACGCACAAAATGTCTGGAGTTGAAATAAGTTTAAAAAAATGAAATGCCTTTGTAACAGATGAGTTTTAGCACAAAACCCTGATACTTCGAAAGAGATTGTCCATTTTGTACACGAAGTGCATCCAGTTTTTGCCGTAACCCTCTCAACTTTTTTGCACATGCTATGTGGGTGAAAGCATGATACCATGCCAACTTTCAACCTTTTCAGAGTTCATTTGTAGTTCTTTTCAATTTCAGGTTCATTTAGCTCAAAAAATCAGTAAATGCATGAAAAATAGCAAATGAAGTCATAAAGGGTTGAAAATTGATGACGTGACTTCGAATGGTGCATACTGAATGCACAAAAAGTCTGGAGTTTAAATAAGTTTAAAAAAATGAAATGCCTTTGTAACAGATGAGTTTTAGCCCAAAACACTGATACTTCAAAAGAGATTGTCCATTTTGTACACGAAGTGCTTCCAGTTTTTGCCGTAACCCTCTCAAATTTTTTTCACATGCTATGTGGGTGAAATGATGATACCATGCCAACTTTGAGACTTTTCAGAGTTCATTTGTAGTTCTTTTCAATTTCAGGGTCATTTAGCTCAAAAAAATTAGTAAATGCATGAAAAATAGCAAATGAAGTCAGAAAGGGTTGAAATTTTGTTTGTACATAATATTTCTTCGTGTTTCAAATGCCAAAACACATAAGCACCCAACTTTTACAAAGATTCCCTTCGGTTTGTCCGAAGTGGGACTTTCCAGATATATAAGTCCGGAAACGCACTAGAGAAGAAAGTGATGACAGTGAAGCCGGTCACATCCCAGAGTGGGATCTTTGGGTGTAAAACTATTTCTTCGCGTGTGTCCCTTTGCGCCGTAACCATGGACAATCTTCATCATTTAACTAGATGCTCGGGTCAATATTCACTGTAAAGGGAGAATTTCATGAAACTTTTCATAATCTTCTGACATGTCTGTCTTGTCCTCCACTCCCACGATGTTTCTTTTCCCTGAAAGAACTATGTGGCGCTTTGGCTCATCGTATGATGTATTCGCTTCCTTATCTTTTCTTTTTCTCGGCTTGGTAGACATGTCCTTCACATAGAAAACATGTGCCACATCATTGGCTAGGACGAATGGTTCATCTGCGTACGCAAGATTGTTGAGATCCACTGTTGTCTTTCCGTACTGCGGGTCTTCCGTTACCCCGCCTCATGTCAGATTGACCCATTTGCACCGAAACAAAGGGACCTTCAAACCACGTCCATAGTCAAGTTCCCATATCTCCTCTATGTAACCATAATATGTGTCCTTTCCCCTCTTGGTTGCTGCATCAAAGCGGACACCACTGTTTTGGTTGGTGCTCTTTTTATCTTGGGCGATCGTGTAAAATGTATTCCCATTTATCTCGTACCCTTTAAAAGTCAATATATTCAAAGATGGTAACTTGGACAGCAAGTACAACTCATCTTCAACAGCGTCGTCATGCATGAGACGTGTCTGCAACCAACCGGCGAAAGTCCCTGTTTGTTCACGTGTAATCCAGTCGTCAGACTGCTCCGGGTGTTTGGAGCGTAGAATATTCTTGTGTTCCTCGATATACGAAGCCACCAAGGAGGAATTTTGTAGAACTGTGTAGTGTGCTTCAGTGAGAGAATGCCCGTCCATACATATTATTGCTTTCGGTCCTAGCGTGCCTTTTCCACCCAGTCTGTCCTCATGCCGCGATTCAGGAACACCAATCGGCTTAAGGTCAGGAATAAAGTCAACACAAAACTCAATGACCTCCTCATTTTCATGGCCCTTGGAGATGCTTCCTTCTGGCCTAGCACGGTTATGAACATATTTCTTTAATACTCCCATGAACCTCTCAAAGTGGAACATATTGTGTAGAAATACAGGACCCAGAATGGCAATCTCTTCGACTAGGTGAACTAGGACGTGCGTCATGATATTGTAGAAGGATGGTGTGAACACCAACTCGAAACTGACAAGACATTGCGCCAAATCATTCTCTAAATTTGGTATGATTTCTGGATCGATTACCTACTGAGAGATTGCATTGAGGAATGCACATAGCTTCACAATGGCTAATCAAACGTTTTCTGCTAGAAGCCCCCTCAATGCAACCGGAAGCAGTTGCGTCATAATCACGTGGCAGTCATGAGACTTTAGGTTCTGGAACTTTTTCTCGGCCATATTTATAATTCCCTTTATATTCGACGAGAAGCCAGACGGGACCTTCATACTGAGCAGGCATTCAAAGAAGATTTCCTTCTCTTCTTTGGTAAGAGCGTAGCTGGCACGACCCTGATGTATGCCGTCTTTTCCGTGCATACGTTGCTGGTCCTCCCGTGCCTCCGGTGTATCTTTTGTCTTCCCATACACACCCAAGAAGCCTAGCAGGTTCACGCAAAGATTCTTCATCACTTGCATCATGTCGATTGCAGAGCGGACCTCTAGGTCTTTCCAACAGGGTAGGTCCCAAAATATAGATTTCTTCTTCCACATGGGTGAGTGTCCGTCAGCGTCATTCGGAACAGATTGTCCGTCAGGACCCTTTCCAAAGATTACTTTTAAATCCTTGACCATATCAAGTACATCATCACCAGTACGGTGGCGAGGCTTCTTTCGGTGATCTGCCTCACCTTTGAAATGCTTGCCTTTCTTTCTTACGGGATGCCTGCTCGAAAGAAATCGACGATGTCCCAGGTACACATTCTTCTTACAATTATCCAAATATATACTGTTGGTATCATCCAAATAGTGCGTGCATGCACGGTATCCCTTATTTCTCTGTCATGAAAGGTTACTGAGAGCAGGCCAATCATTGATGGTCACAAACAGCAACACATGTAGGTCAAATTCCTCCTGTCCGTGCTCATCCCACGCACGTACACCTTTTTCATTCCACAGCTATAAGAATTCTTCAACTAATGGCCTTAGGTACACATCAATGTCGTTGCCGGGTTGCTTAGGTCCTTGGATGAGCACTGGCATCATAATGTACTTCTGCTTCATGCACAACCAAGGAGGAAGGTTATACATACATAGAGTCACAGGACAGGTGCTATGATTGCTGCTCTGCTCCCCAAAAGGATTAATGCCATCTGCGCTTAGTCCAAACCATATGTTCCTTGTGTCATATGCAAAGTCCCGCCACTTTCTCTCGATTTTTCTCCACTGCGACCCGTCAGCGGGTACTCTCAGCTTCCCGTCTTTCTTACGGTCTTCTCTGTGCCATCGTATCAACTCGGCATGCTCTTTGTTTTGGAACAAACGTTTCAACCGTGGTATTATAGGAGCATACCACATCACCTTGGCAGGAATCTTCTTCCTGGGGCGCTCCCCCTCAACATCACCAGGGTCATCGCGGCTGATCTTATAGTGCATTGCACCGCATACCGGGCATGCATTCAAATCCTCGTACTCACCATGGTAGAGGATGAAGTCATTAGGGCATGCATGTATCTTCTGCACCTCTAATCCTAGAGGGCAGACAACCTTCTTTGCTTCATATGTACTGTCGGGCAATTCGTTGTCCTTTGGAAGCATCTTCTTTAACATTATCAACAACTTTTCAAATCCCTTGTTAGATACACCATTCTCTGCCTTTCATTGTAGCAATTCCATTGTGGTGCCCAGCTTTTTCTTGTCAGCTTCGCAATTTGGGTACGACAATTTCTTGTGATCCTCTAACATGCGCCGCAACTTTAGCCTCTCCTTTTCAGTTGCGCAGATTCTCTTTGCATCGGCCATGGCCTGACCAAGATCATCAGCGGGCTCATCTGATGCCTCTTCTTCAGCTTCTTCCCGCATTGCCGGCTCAGCTTCTTCCCCCATTGTTGTACCATCGTATTCAGGGAACCCATGGCCAGGATAGCTGTTGTCGTCCTCTTCTTCTTCATTGTCTTCCATCATAACCCCTCTTTCTCCGTGCTTGGTCCAAACATTATAGTGGGGCATGAAACCGGACTCAAACAGGTGGACATGAATGGTTCTTGACTTAGAGTAATTCTGATCATTCTTACAGACAGCACATGGACAACACATAAAACCATCCGCCCGCTTGTTTGCCTCAGCCGCAATCAGAAAAGAATGCACGCCTTTAACGAACTGGGGAGAGCATCGGTCATCGTACATCCATTGCCGGCTCATCTTCATTACACAACACCGAAAATACCAAATTAATACAAGTCCATACACATTTATTCTCATAAAACAACATACAAACTCTCTAGCTAAAGCATTTAAATGCAACAACAAATGCTATCAAGATCGCAACTAAGGTAACAATTGATCCAACATCATAATGATACCAAGCCTCACTATCAATGTCATATTTTCTAATCTTTCTAATCTTCAAGCGCATTTTCTCCATCTTGATCTTGTGATCATCGACGACATCGGCAAGATACAACTCTAGTTTCATCTTCTCTTCTTCAATTCTTTTCAACTTTTCTTTCAAAATACCCGTTTTCTTTTTCAACTAAATTTAACCTCTCGACAAGAGGGTCGGTTGGAATTTCTGGTTCACATACCTCCTAGATAAAAATATCTATGTCAACTTGATGGGCATAATTTGTCATAAACATGAAATGCAACAAATAGTTATAAAAGAGAATATACCACATCCGAATCATAAACTGGACGAGGGCCGACGGGGACGGATATCAAAACCATGCCACTATGTATAACAAACAACGTACGGGTAAGAAAATTATACAAGTAACTATATATCTAAATCACACAAACATGATTTTTTTTTATAAAAAAGATAAGAACAAGATGCTCACCAAGGTGGTGCCGACGACGGGACGGTGCGAGCGATCGACGGTGGTTAGGACGGGGACGGGAAGGCACTAAGTAAACCACATCTATATATGCAAACTAAGAGTTAATTAGAGCTCAAATTGCATATAAATAAAATAAACTACCACATATAATTACTCCCAAACTAAAACCCACAAATCACTATACTTATAGAGCATTGCAAGAGCTAATCTAGCAATGAGAGATAAAAGGACAAAGTTGCTAACCTTTGTGATCACTTGGATGGATGGGGGGCCTTCAAATCTTGACAAATTTTGGGCAAAATGAAGGATGAGCTTGAGCTTTGGGGAAGAACAGAGAGGAGCGGAAAGGGGAAGAAGAGTGAGCTCGATCGTGGGCTGGACGAAGGGTTTATATAGGAAAACCTTTAGTCTCGGTTCATGACACAAGCCGGGACTAAAGGTAAGCTTCTAGTACCGGTTCGTGCCACGAACCGGGACTAAAGGGCCTGGTGGGACCCCAGCCTGACACCATCCTGCCACCACCTCTTTAGTCCCGGTTCGTGGCATGAACCAGTACTAGAGGTTCAACACAAAGAACCGGGACTAATGATGCCCGCCTGCCTAGCCATTGGAACCGGCACTAATAGTCACATTAGTGCCTGTCCGTTTACAAACCGGGACTAATGTATCTCACGTAAAGTAGTTTTTGTACTAGTGTACTACAAGCTGGTAGTACCCACGCACTTACACGGTTACACCTACGTACAGTACTCATGTACGACGCCACTGTCGCACTCGCGCGTGCAGTCACCGTGACGGCGGTCCGGGGAAACCGTCCATGAAAATGGACAACTATTATCTGAAATTTCAACACAAAATCACCCCAATCTAAAAATATTTCAGAAACTGGCCCTTTTGCATGATGCCCGGGGCAAGGGCGCCATGCTATTTGGCATGATGCCCTAGCCCGGGGCGCCATGCTACATGCCGCTACCATGGCGCCCTAGCCCGGGGCATTAGCATGACGCCCTAGCCCCGGGCATCATGCAAAAAGGGGCCAGTTTGTGAATTTTTTTCAGATTGGGGTCATTTAGTGTTGAAGTTTCAGAAAAAGGCCAATTTCATCTATTTTCATCATAAATGATGGGTTGGTGGCCGGACCGGCGGCGCTGGGGGGCGGTTGTTTAAGCCACGGGCGCCGCCCCGCCGTGGGGACCGGCTGCCGGCCGGCGCGCGGACAGGAGTAATTAAGCTGTTCCTCTCGCGCCGAGTTCTCTCTATTGAGCTCACACAGCCCACTGGGGGCTCGGGACGTCTTTGCCATCATGGTTTTTATGGGTGACTCGCTGGAACCCGCTTGACCCACTATGGATTAACTGCCTCTGTGTGGAGGGTTTCTTCCTCTCAGGGCGATCGTCATCGCCGCCGTTGAGATCTGCTCTTCCCTGTCTCCGCCACGATCCCCGGACTTCTCTCTTCGATCGCGGCGTCGCGGCGCTCGCAGGTCTAGGGCGGGGCTAGGGAAGGGGGGTTCTAGGGTTTCCTGCAAGGTCCGTGATGATTTTTGATCGGGCTAGGGTTTGAGCGTTCATGGCATCGGATGGAGCTTCGGGGTCGGCCTCGAGGGGGTCTACGGAGCCAGACGATGTGGAAGCACTGATGAAGGAACTTGGTCTTCGGGCGGAGGATCGCGGCGACATGGTGTCCGATGAGAAGGAGGCTCCAGTTGAGGCGGCGCGATGGATAGCGCTGGTTAGGGTCCACTCGGCCAAAACCTACAGCCAATTTTGGTTCTTCAAGAACATGCGAGCGGCATGGGGTCTCACTCAGGAAGTTCAGTTCAAACCTCTGGAAGATAATCTGTACATGGTGCAGTTTTCGTTCACGGGAGATTGGGAAAGAGTAACACGGGATGGTCCGTGGCACTTCCGGGGGGATGCTATTATTCTAAAACCGTATGATGGCTTGGCGAAGCCGTCGACAGTCCAGCTTGATACTATCGAGATATGGGTGCAAATCCATGACATCCCACCCTTGTATGCTCATCTTGTGCCATCTCTAGCATCAAAGGTGGGCGAGGTCCTATATGCTGAACCCCAATCGCAAGATTTCGCGGGGAACTTCCACCGCGTCTGGGTTCGGATCAATGTCAATAAGCCGCTGAAGAATGCAGTCTCGATGATAAGGGAAGGGAAGTGCCAAATATACAGGGTTAAATATGACAAACTTCCTGACTGGTGTGCGGTCTGCGGCATGTTGGGACATTTGTTTAAAGAACATGGTAGCGGTATACATCCCCCATCATCGTTGGTCTTCAAAGATCTTAGGGCATCCAGGACCATGCGTACTGGACAGGGCCCGGGTGTGGGCTGTGGACGCAGAGGAGGTCGTCGAGGAGGCCGTGGTGGACGTGGGTCTAGCTCTCATTTTGATCAAGATAGGGGCAGTGATTGGAAGGATGAGTCTGGCTATGCAGCCGACGCCGTTATGGCTGAGGCGGATAACAACAGGAAGAGGGCGCCGGGCGTAGTGCAGCCTCTCAACAACGAACCAACTGCTATGCATCCAGGGGCAATGTTAGCGCTACCCCCACCCCTGTCTGTTCCTCCTAGTCCAAGTAGCACTCAAGACCAAAAAAGAGCCAAAGTGAACGCAGATGCAGGGGAGGATGACTTGGAGAAAAGGGTCAGTCTTGGCAAGACCATCTCATCTTTGGCAGGCCCCTTCGAGGGGCGCCGCCGGGCCCAATGAATATTTTCTGTTGGAACTGTCGTGGTGCGGGTAAAGCTGCGACAGTTCGGGAGCTTCGCAATTTCGCGAGGCAATCTGCCCCTACCCTTTTATGTATTCTTGAAACTCAACTGGAAAGTGCAAGGGTAGAAGCATTAGCAGGCACACTGGGTTTTGATAATTCTTATGCTGTTAGTAGTCAAGGTAGAAGTGGAGGCATAGGCCTGTTTTGGAACAATTCAATAAAAGTTGACATTCTTGGTTATTCAGTTTATCATCTTGATGTTTCTGTTGAGGAACAAGGCACAGAGAAGTGGATGCTGACATGCGTGTATGGGGAGGCACAGACATATTTGCGGCATCAAACTTGGACAACAATGAAAAACATTAGTACTTTGAGTGCTCTTCCTTGGCTCTGTATAGGTGATTTCAACGAAGTGTTACGTCGAGATGAGCATCAAGGTGTTGGCCAGCGCAACAATGCTCAGATTCAAGCTTTCCAGGAGGTCCTAGATGTTTGCATGCTACTTGACTTGGGATATAAAGGCAATTTTTGGACTTTTGAGAAGAAAGTAATAGGAGGAACCCATAACAGATGCAGACTCGACAGAGCTTTGGTGAATGCGTCATGGCTGTCTAGGTTTCCTTTGGCCTCGATAACACACTTGATGGGCATCACTTTTGATCACACGCCGCTTCTGCTAGAACGGGAGGTCGGGAATGCTGCCGGAGTCCAGCGATTGTTCAGGTATGATACGATGTGGGAAACACATGAAAACTTTCGTGACATGATAAACGAGGGATGGGGCGCTAGTCCTCCATGTACCGGAGGGGGGCCACCTGGTGAGCACAAGACACCAGGGCGCGCCAGGCCCCCAAGGCGCACCCTGGTGGGTTGTGCTCAGCCCAGCCCACCTCCGGTGCCCATCTTCTGGTATATAAGTCATTTTGACCTGGAAAAAATCAGGAGAGGACTTTCGGGACGAAGCGCCGCCGTCTCGAGGCGGAAATTGGGCAGGAGCACTTTTGCCCTCCGACGGAGCGATTCCGCCGGGGGAACTTCCCTCTCGGAGGGGGAAATCATTGTCATCATCATCACCAAAAACTCTCCCATCTTGGGGAGGGTAATCTCTATCAACATCTTCAACAGCACCATCTCCTCTCAAACCCTAGTTCATCTCCCATGTTCAATCTTTGTACCAGAACTATAGATTGGTACTTGTGGGTGACTAGTAGTGTTGATTACATCTTGTAGTTGATTACTATATGGTTTATTTGGTGGAAGATTATATGTTAAGATCCATTATGCTATTTAATACCCCTCTGATCTTGAGCATGATTATCATTTGTGAGTAGTTACTTTTGTTCTTGAGGTCACGGGAGAAATCATGTTGCAAGTAATCATGTGAACTTGATATGTGTTCGATATTGTGATGATATGTATGTTGTGATTCCCTTAGTGGTGTCATGTGAACGTCGACTACATGACACTTCACCATATTTGGGCCTAAGGGAATGCATTGTGGAGTAGTTATTAGATGATGGGTTGCGAGAGTGACAGAAGCTTAAACCCTAGTTTATGCGCTATTCTGTAAGGGACCGATTGGATCCAAAAGTTTAATGCTATGGTTAGAATTTATTCTTAATACTTTTCTCATAGTTGCGGATGCTTGCGAGGGGGTTAATCATAAGTAGGAGGTTTGTTCAAGTAAGAACAACACCTAAGCACCGGTCCACCCACATACCAAATTATCAAAGTAGCGAACACGAATCGAACCAACATGATGAAAGTGACTAGATGAAATTCCCGTGTACCCTCAAGAACACTTTGCTTATCATAAGAGACCGTTTTGGCCTGTCCTTTACCTCAAAAGGATTGGGCTACCATGCTGCACTTTTGTTACTACTATTGTTACTTGCTCGTTACAAATTATCTTGCTATTAAACTACTCACTACTTACAATTTCAGTGCTTGCAGATATTACCTTACTGAAAACCGCTTGTCATTTCCTTCTGCTCCTCGTTGGGTTCGACACTCTTACTTATCGAAAGGACTACGATTGATCCCCTATACTTCTGGGTCATCAGCGGCCATGGCGGCATAGGGGCCGAGGGAGAGGGGGGAGCTCACAGCGGGGCGACGGGGCGACAGCGAGGCGAGGCGAGTCGGGGGCGGCGACGGCGTCGGCGGCGCGGCGAAGAGCTCGGGACCGGAGGAGCAGGCGCGGGCGGCGTCCCGGGCGGCGTTGGGCCGGCCTCGGGGAGGATCGGGCGCGGGCGGCGTCGGGGATCGGCGCGAGGAGGCGCGGGCGGCCGGCGTCGGGGCGGCCACGAGCTCCGGCGTCGGGGAGGCGAGACGACGACAGCGCGGCGTTATCGAAGAGTTCGAAGAAAGCAGAGAAACTGAAAATTTTGAAGTGCTCTATATATATGCGCCCCCCTTTAGTCCCGGTTGGAGCCACCAACCGGGACTAAAGGTCACTTTTGGCCAGCCGAAGCGGCGGGAAGCGCACCACCTTTAGTCGCGGTTGGTGGCTCCAACCGGGACTAGGGGGGGGGGTCTTTAGTCGCGGTTGGAGCCGCCAACCGCGACTAAAGGTGGTGCGCTGCCAGGCGAGTGGTGCGGTGGATGTTTAGTCCCACCTCGCTAGTTGAGGGGAGCCAGCACCTGTTTATAAGCCCCGGCGCAGGCACTCCATCGAGCTCCTCTCTAATGCAGGCCTTCTGGGCCGACCTCACCTGCGCTGCCCTGGTGGGCCTACTGGGCCTTGCGGGCCTGCATCCTGGCCCAACCACAGGTTGTGTTTCTAGTCGTATGTAGGCCGTTATGGCCCAGTAGGCGGGCTTTTTTTAATTTATTTATTTTTCATTTTTTGTTTTCTGCTTTATTTATTTTCTTTTATTTCTGAGTTTTTTTTGCTTTATTTAGAGTTTCTTTGTGAATCTTTTTGCTTTAGGTAAAAAAAATTATAAAATTTCTGTTAGTGCCAGTAGTTTTCAAAATTGAATAGTTTAAATTTGAATTATTTGAAATTTGTGTGAATCACTAGTTTGTGAATAACTTTACTTTAAAAATAGATTTTTCAGTGATTCTTTTTTCTTCTGTTTAGTATTAGTGTGTTTTATTATTATATTCAATTTGGTAATTCTTAGGTTATTTCAAAAAATGAAATGCCTTTGCAATAGATGAGTTTTCGTCCGAAACCACGATACTTCGAAAGAGATTGTCCATTTTGTACACGAAGTGCATCCAGTTTTTGCTGTAACCCTCTCAACTTTTTAGCATATGCTATGTGGGTGAAATGATGATACCATGCCAACTTTCAACCTTTTCAAAGTTCATTTGTAGTTCTTTTCAATTTCAGGGTCATTTAGCTCAAAAAAATCAATAAATGCATGAAAAATAGCAAATGAAGTCAGAAAGGGTTGAAAATTGATGACGTGGCTTCGAATGGTGCATACTAAACACTCAAAAAGTCTGGAGTTGAAATAAGTTTAAAAAAATGAAATGCCTTTGTAACAGATGAGTTTTAGCCCAAAACCCTGATACTTCGAAAGAGATTGTCCAGTTTGTACACGAAGTGCATCCAGTTTTTGCTGTAACCCTCTTAACTTTTTTGCACATGCTATGCGGGTGAAAAGATGATACCATGCCAACTTTCAACCTTTTCAGAGTTCATTTGTAGTTCTTTTCAATTTCAGGGTCATTTAGCTCAAAAAAATCAGTAAATGCATGAAAAATAGCAAATGAAGTCAGAAAGGGTTGAAAATTGATGACGTGGCTTCGAATGGTGCATACTAAACGCGCAAAAAGTCTGGAGTTGAAATAAGTTTAAAAAAATGAAATGCCTTTGTAACAGATGAGTTTTAGCCCAAAACCATGATACTTCAAAAGAGATTGTCCATTTTGTACACGAAGTGCTTCCAGTTTTTGCCGTAACCCTCTCAACTTTTTTGCACGTGCTATGTGGGTGAAATGATGATACCATGCCAAGTTTCAACCTTTTCAGAGTTCATTTGTAGTTCTTTTCAATTTCAGGGTCATTTAGCTCAAAAAAACAGTAAATGCATGAAAAATAGCAAATGAAGTCAGAAAGGGTTGAAAATTTGTTTGTACATAATATTTCTTCGTGTTTCAAATGCCAAAACACATAAGCACCCTAACTATTACATAGATTCCCTCCGGTTTGTCTGAAGTGGGACTTTCCAGATATGTAAGTCCGGAAACTCACTAGAGAAGAAAGTGATGACAGTGAAGCCGGTCACATCCCAGAGTGGGATCTTTGGGTGTAAAACTTTTTCTTCGCGTGTGTCCCTTTGCGCTGTAACCATGGACAATCTTCATCATTTAACTGGATGCTCGGGCCAATATTCACTGTGAAGGGAGCAATTTCATGAAACTTTTCATAATCTTCTGACATGTCTGTCTTGTCCTCCACTCCCACGATATTTCTTTTCCCTAAAAGAACTATGTGGCACCTTGGCTCATCGTATGATGTATTCGCTTCCTTATCTTTTCTGTTTCTCGGCTTGGTAGACATGTCCTTCACATAGAAAACCTGCGCCACATCATTGGCTAGGACAAATGGTTCGTCTGCGTACGCAAGATTGTTGAGATCCACTGTTGTCATTCCGTACTGCGGGTCTTCCGTTACCCCGCCTCATGTCAGATTGACCCATTTGCACCGAAACAAAGGGACCTTCAAACCACGTCCATAGTCAAGTTCCCATATCTCCTCTATGTAACCATAATATGTGTCCTTTCCTCTCTTGGTTGCTGCATCAAAGCGGACACCACTGTTTTGGTTGGTGCTCTTTTTATCTTGGGCGATCATGTAAAATTTATTCCCATTTATCTCGTACCCTTTGAAAGTCAATATATTCGAAGGTGGTAACTTGGACAGCAAGTATAGCTCATCTTCAACAGCGTCGTCATGCATGAGACGTGTCTGCAACCAACCGGCGAAAGTCCCCGTTTGTTCACGTGTAATCCAGTCGTCAGACTGCTCTGGGTGTTTGGAGCGTAGAATATTCTTGTGTTCCTCGATATACGGAGCCACCAAGGAGGAATTTTGTAGAACTGTGTAGTGTGCTTCAGTGAGAGAATGCCCGTCCATACATATTATTGCTTTCGGTCCTAGCGTGCCTTTTCCACCCAGTCTGCCCTCATGCCGCGATTCAGGAACACAAATCGGCTTAAGGTCAGGAATAAAGTCAACACAAAACTCAATGACCTCCTCATTTTCATGGCCCTTGGAGATGCTTCCCTCTGGCCTAGCACGGTTATGAACATATTTCTTTAAGACTCCCATGAACCTCTCAAAGTGGAACATATTGTGTAGAAATACAGGACCCAGAATGGCAATCTCTTTGACTAGGTGAACTAGGACGTGCATCATGATATTGAAGAAGGATGGTGGGATCACCAACTCGAAACTGACAAGACATTGCGCCAAATCATTCTCTAACTTTGGTATGATTTCTGGATCGATTACCTTCTAAGAGATTGCATTGAGGAATGCACATAGCTTCACAATGGCTAATCGAACGTTTTCTGGTAGAAGCCCCCTCAATGCAACCGGAAGCAGTTGCATCATAATCACGTGGCAGTCATGAGACTTTAGGTTCTGGAACTTTTTTTTTGGCCATATTTATTATTCCCTTTATATTCGATGAGTAGCCAGACGGGACCTTCATACTGAGCAGGCATTCAAAGAAGATTTCCTTCTCTTCTTTGGTAAGAGCGTAGCTGGCACGACCCTGATGTATGCCGTCCTTTCCGTGCATACGTTGCTGGTCCTCCCGTGCCTCCAGTGTATCTTTTGTCTTCCCATACACGACCAAGAAGCCTAGCAGGTTCACGCAAAGATTCTTCGTCACGTGCATCACGTCGATTGCAGAGCGAACCTCTAGGTCTTTCCAATAGGGTAGGTCCCAAAATATAGATTTCTTCTTCCACATGAGTGAGCGTCCGTCAGCGTCATTCGGAATAGATTGTCCGTTAGGACCCTTTCCAAAGATTACTTTTAAATCCTTGACCATATCAAGTACATCATCACCAGTACGGCGGCGAGGCTTCTTCTGGTGATCTGCCTCACCTTTGAAATGCTTGCCTTTCTTTCTTATGGGATGCCTGCTCGGAAGAAATCGACGATGTCCCAGGTACACATTCTTCTTACAATTATCCGAATATATACTATCGGTATCATCCAAACAGTGCATGCATGCGCGGTATCCCTTATTTGTCTGTCCTGAAAGGTTACTGAGAGCAGGCCAATCATTGATGGTCACAAACAGCAACACATGTAGGTCAAATTCCTCATGTCCGTGCTCATCCCACGCATGCACACCTTTTTCATTCCACAGTTGTAAGAGTTCTTCAACTAATGGCCTTAGGTACACATCAATGTCGTTGCCGGGTTGCTTAGGTCCTTGGATGAGCACTGGCATCATAATGTACTTCCACTTCATGCACAACCAAGGAGGAAGGTTATACATACATTGAGTCACAGGACAGGTGCTAGGATTGCTGCTCTGCTCCCCAAAAGGATTAATGCCATCTGCGCTTAGACCAAACCATACGTTCCTTGCGTCATCTGCAAATCCCGCCACTTTCTCTCGATTTTTCTCCACTGCGACCCGTCAGCGGGTACTCTCAGCTTCTCGTCTTTCTTACGGTCTTCTCTGTGCCATCGTATCAACTCGGCATGCTCTTTGTTTTGGAACAAACGTTTCAACCGTGGTATTATAGGAGCATACCACATCACCTTGGCAGGAATCTTCTTCCTGGGGCGCTCGCCCTCAACATCACCAGGGTCATCGCGGCTGATCTTATAGCGCATTGCACCGCATACCAGGCATGCATTCAAATCCTCGTACTCACCATGGTAGAGGATGCAATCATTAGGGCATGCATGTATCTTCTGCACCTCTAATCCTAGAGGGCAGACAACCTTCTTTGCTTCGTACGTATTGTCGGGCAATTCGTTGTCCTTTGGAAGCATCTTCTTTAACATTATCAACAACTTTTCAAATCCCTTGTCAGATACACCATTCTTTGCCTTCCATTGCAGCAATTCCAGTGTGGTGTCCAGCTTTTTCTTGTCAGCTTCGTAATTTGGGTGCACCAATTTCTTGTGATCCTCTAACATGCGCTGCAACTTCAGCCTCTCCTTTTCAGTTGTGCAGCTTCTCTTTCCATCGGCAATGGCCCGACCAAGATCATCAGCGGGCTCATCTGATGCCTCTTCTTCAGCTTCTTCCCGCATTGCCGGCTCAGTTTCTTCCCCCATTGTTGTACCATCGTATTCAGGGAAACCATGGCCAGGATAGCTGTCGTCGTCCTCTTCTTCTTCTTCATTGTCTTCCATCATAACCCCTCTTTCTCCGTGCTTGGTCCAAACATTATAGTGGAGCATGAAACCGGACTCAAACAGGTGGACGTGAATGGTTCTTGACTTAGAGTAATTCTGTTCATTCTTACAGACATCACATGGACAACACATAAAATCATCCGCCCACTTGTTTGCCTCAGCCGCAATCAGAAAAGTATGCACGCCTTTAACGAACTGGGGAGAGCATCGGTCATCATACATTCATTGCCGGCTCATCTTCATTACACAACACCGAAAATACCAAATTAATACAAGTTCATACATAAAGTTCATACACACTTATTCTCAAAAAACAACATACAAACTCTCTAGCTAAAGCATTTAAATGCAACAACAAATGCAATCAAGATCGCAACTAAGGTAACAATTGATCCAACAGCATAATGATACCAAGCCTCACTATCAATGGCATATTTTCTAATCTTTCTAATCTTCAAGCGCATTTTCTCCATCTTGATCTTGTGATCATCAACGACATCGGCAACATACAACTCCAGTTTCATCTTCTCTTCTTCAATTCTTTTCAATTTTTCTTTCAAATACTCGTTTTCTTTTTCAACTAAAGGTAACCTCTCGACAAGAGGGTCGGTTGGAATTTCCGGTTCACATACCTCCAATATAAAAATATCTATGTCAACTTGATGGGCATAATTTGTCATAAACATGAAATGCAACAAATAGTTATAAAAGAGAATATACCACATCCGAATCATAAGCTGGACGAGGGCCGACGGGGACGGATATCAAAACCATGCCACTATGTATAACAAACACCGTACGGGTAAGAAAATTATACAAGTAACTATATATCTAAATCACACAAACATGATTTTTTTAATAAAAAAGATAATAACAAGAGGCTCACCAAGGTGGTGCTGGTGACGGGACGGTGCGAGCGATCGACGGTGGTTAGGACGGGGACGGGAAGGCACTAAGTAAACCACATCTATATATGCAAACTAAGAGTTAATTTGAGCTCAAATTTCATATAAATCAAATAAACTACCACATATAATTACTCCCAAACTAAAACCCACAAATCACTATACTTATAGAGCATTGCAAGAGCTAATCTAGCAATGAGAGATAAAAGGACAAAGTTGCTAACCTTTGTGATCACTTGGATGGATGGGGGGCCTTCAAATCTTGACAAATTTTGGGCAAAATGAAGGATGAGCTTGAGCTTTGGGGAAGAACAGAGAGGAGAGGAAAGGGGAAGAACAGAGAGCTCGATCGCGGGCTAGACGAAGGGTTTATATAGGAAAACTTTTAGTCCCGGTTCATGACACAAACCAGGACTAAAGGTGAGCTTCTAGTACCGGTTCGTGCCACGAACCGGGACTAAAGGGCCTGGTGGGGCCCCAGCCTGCCACCACCTCTTTAGTCCCGGTTCGTGGCATGAACCGGTACTAGAGGTTCAACATGAACCGGGACTAATGATGCCCGCCCACCTAGCCGTTGGAACCGGCACTAATAGTCACATTAGTGCCGGTCCGTTTACAAACCGGGACTAATGTATCTCACGTAAAGTAGTTTTTCTACTAGTGTACTGCAAGCTGGTAGTACCCACGCACTTACACGGTTACACCTACATACAGTACTCATGTACGACGCCACTGTCACGCTCGCGCGTGCAATCACCGTGACGGCGGGCCGGCGAAACCGTCCATGAAAATGGACAACTCTTATCTGAAACTTCAACACAAAATGACACCAATCTAAAAATATTTCAGAAACTGGCCCTTTTGCATGACGCCCGGTGCAAGGGCGCCATGCTACATGCCGCTACCATGGCGCCCTAGCCCGGGGCGTCATGCTATCTAGCATGGCGCCCTAGCCCCGGGCATCATGCAAAAAGGGGCCAGTTTGTGAATTTTTTGAAGATTGTGGTCATTTACTGTTAAAGTTTCAGAAAAAAGGCCAATTTCATCTATTTTCACAGTAAATGATGGGTTGGCGGCCGGACAGGCGGCGCTGGGGGGCGGTTGTTTAAGCCACGAGCGCTGCCCCGCCGTGGGGATCGGCTGCCGGCCGGCTCGCGGACAGGAGTAATTAAGCTGTTCCTCTCGCGCCGAGTTCTGTCTATTGAGCTCACACGGCCCACTGGGGGCTCGGGACGTCTTTGCCATCATGGTTTTTATGGGTGACTCGCTGGAACCCGCTTGACCCACTATGGATTAACTTCCTCTGTATGGAGGGTTTCTTCCTCTCGGGGCGATCGTGATCGCCGCCATTGAGATCTGCTCTTCCCTGTCTCCGCCACGATCCCCAGCCTTCTCTCTTCCATCGGGGCGTCGCGGCGCTCGCTGGTCTAGGGCGGGGCTAGGGGAGGGGGGTTCTAGGGTTTCCTGCAAGGTCCATGACGTTTTTTGATCGGGCTAGGGTTCGAGAGTTCATGGCATCGGATGGAGCTTAGGGGTCGGCCTCGAGGGGGCCAACGGAGCTAGACGATGTGGCAGCACTGATGAAGGAACGTGGTCTTTGGGCGGAGGATCTCGACGACGTGGTGTTTGATGAGATGGAGGCTCTAGTTGAGGCGGCGCGATGGATAGCGCTGGTTAGGGTCCACTCGGCCAAAACCTATAGCCAATTTTGGTTCTTCAAGAACATGCGAGCGGCATGGGATCTCGCTCAAGAAGTTCAGTTCAAACCTCTGGAAGATAATCTATACACGGTGCAGTTTTCGTGCCTGGGAGATTGGGAAAGAGTAACACGGGATGGTCCGTGGCACTTCCGGGGGGATGCTGTTATTCTAAAATCGTATGATGGCTTGGCGCAGCTGTCGACAGTCCAGCTTGATACTATCGAGATATGGGTGCAAATCCATGACGTCCCACCCTTGTATGGTCATCTTGTGCTATCTCTAGCATCAAAGGTGGGCGAGGTCCTATATGCTGAACCCCAATCGCAAGATTTCGCGGGCAACTTCCACCGCGTCTGGGTTCGGATCAATGTCAATAAGCCGCTGAAGAATGCAGTCTCGATGATGAGGGAAGGGAAGCACCAAATATACAGGGTTAAATATGACAAACTTCCTGACTGGTGTGCGGTCTGCGGCATGTTGGGACATCTGTTTAAAGAACACGGTAGCGGTATACATCCCCCATCATCGTTGGTCTTCAAAGATCTTAGGGCAGCCTAGACCATGCGTACTGGACAGGGCCCGGGTGGGGGTAATGGACGCAGAGGAGGTTGTCGAGGAGGCAGTGGTGGACGTGGGTCTAGCTTTCGTTTTGATCAAGATAGGGGTCATGATTGGAAGGATGAGTCTGGCTATGCAGCCGACGCCATTATGGCTGAGGCGGATAACAACAGGAAGAGGGCGCCGGGCGTAGTGCAGCCTCTCAACAACGAATCAACTGCTATGCATCAAGGGGCGATGTTAGCGCTACCCCCACCCCTATCTATTCCTCCTAGTCCAAGTAGCACTCAAGACCAAAAAAGAGCCAAAGTGAACGCAGATGCAGGGGAGGATGACTTGGAGAAAAGGGCCGGTCTTGGCAAGACCGTCTCATCTTTGGCGGGCTGCTTTGAGGGGTGCCGCCAGGCCCAATGAATATTTTCTGTTGGAACTCTCGTGGTGCGGGTAAAGCTGCGACAGTTCGGGAGCTTCGCGATTTCACGAGGCAATTTGCCCCTACCCTTTTATGTATTCTTGAAACTCAACTGGAAAGTGCAAGGGTAGAAGCATTGGCAGGCACGCTGGGTTTTGATAATTCTTGTGCTGTTAGTAGTCAAGGTAGAAGTGGAGGCATAGGCCTGTTTTGGAACAATTCAATAAAAGTTGACATTCTTGGTTATTCCGTTTATCATCTTGATGTTTCTGTTGAGGAACAAGGCACAGAGAAGTGGAGGCTGACATGCGTCTATTGGGAGGCACAGACATATTTGCGGCATCAAACCTGGACAACAATGAAAAACATTAGTACTTTGAGTGCTCTTCCTTTGCTCTGTATAGGTGATTTCAACGAAGTGTTACGTCGAGATGAGCATCAAGGTGTTGGCCAGCACAGCAATGCTCAGATTCAAGCTTTCCGGGAGGTCCTAGATGTTTGCATGCTACTTGACTTGGGATACAAAGGCAATTTTTGGACTTTTGAGAAGAAAGTAACAGGAGGAACCCATACCAGATGCAGACTCGACAGAGCTTTGGTGAATGCGCCATGGCTGGCTAGGTTTCCTTTGGCCTCGGTAACACACTTGACGGGCATCACTTCTGATCACGTGCCGCTTCTGCTAGAACGGGAGGTCAGGAATGCCGCTCGAGTCCAGCGATCGTTCAGGTATGAGACGATGTGGGAAACACATGAAAACTTTCGTGACATGATAAACGAGGGATGGGGCGCTGGTCCTCCATGTACAACGGTTCAAGAGCTGTGTAATAAGCTTCAAGATCTAGCGAAGGACTTGGGAAGGTGGAGTTGTGACACATTTGGGAGCATGAGGAAAGAGATAAAGAAGCTAAAACAGATGCTCGATGAACTCAAGAGTGATCCGTTGAGGACTGGCCCTTCCCATGCAGAGCTAAAGATTAATGAACAGTTGATAGAGATGTATCACAGGGAGGAGATCATGTGGCATCAGAGAGCTAGGGTTGAGTGGCTGTCTGCTGGAGACAGAAACCGAAAATTCTTCCACCTTCGAGCTAGTCTTCGACGGAAGAAGAACATGATCAAGGCGCTACAAAACTCGTTAGGCGTGGAGATATCTAACCCAGAAGAGCTTAAAGCGTTAGTAAATGATTTTTACCAGTCCTTATATCTCTCGGAAGGAGTACAGAATATGGAGGCGGTGCTGGATCATGTGCCCCGTAAGGTGACAGACGAGATGAACGCCAACTTGTGCGCGCCATACACCAAGGAAGAGGTCAAAATTGCTTTATTTCAGATGTTTCCTACTAAAGCACCGGGGCCCGATGGATTTCCGGCCCACTATTATCAGCGGCACCGGGACATGTGTGGTGATGAAGTAACCGGCATAGTTCTCAGAATTGTGAGCGGCGAGGAGAGCCCAGCATCGATAAATGATACAGTGTTGGTCTTGATTCCCAAGGTAACTAATCCCACGGTACTTGCTCAATTTCGGCCCATAAGTCTTTGCAACGATCTGTATAAGATAGCTTCTAAGGTGATAGCGAACAGATTGAAAATAATTCTGCCTGACATAATTTCTGAAGAACAATCTGCTTTTGTCCCTGGGAGGCTGATCACAGATAACATTATTTGTGCGTATGAATGTTTGCACTTTATGAAGCGGTCGAGAGCTAAATCCAACAGTTTTTGCGCTTTAAAGTTGGACATGATGAAGGCATACGACAGATTGGAGTGGGCTTACCTAAAAGGTATAATGACAAAACTGGGTTTTGATCACCATTGGATAGATATTGTCATGGGCATGGTATCCTCAGTTTCTTTCTCGGTATGTTTTAATGGTGAAAAACTTGAATCTTTTAATCCTACGCTAGGTATTCGGCAGGGAGACCCGATCTCCCCCTACTTATTCTTGATTGCAGCAGAGGGCCTTTCGTGCCCCCTTAAATCAAGTTCTCAGTCGTCTTTGACAGGTGTCCAGGTGGCTCCTACGGCTCCCACCATTAACCACCTCATGTTTGCAGATGATAGCCTGTTGCTATTCAAGGCCAGTGGGGAAGGATCAGTTTCGGTGTCAAACCTACTTGATACATATTGCAATGCTTCTGGACAGAGGATCAACAATGAGAAATCTTCGATTTTCTTCAGCAGAGGCTGCCCAGCACAGTTGAGAGAAACTGTCAAAAACAACTTGCACGTTCACAATGAGTCATTGAGTGAGCGCTACCTTGGCATGCCGACTGATGTTCGCCACTCGAAGAATGGTACTTTTAAATATCTCTGGGACCGAGTTTGGGAAAAGATTAAAGGATGGATGGAGAAGCTACTTTCCTCTGCTGGTAAGGAAGTGTTGATTAAATCAGTAGCACAAGCAATCCCAGTTTATTCAATGTCTTGCTTCAGATTACCACGAGGTCTATGTGACAGTATCACCTCTATCATCCGACAATTTTTTTGGGGCTCTAAGCAAGGGAGGAGAAAACCCAGTTGGGTGGCATGGGATATCTTGACCATGCCAAAGCACTTGGGAGGACTAGGGTTCAGAGATTTGGAGATATTCAACCTTGCACTTCTAGCAAGGCAGGCATGGCAGACCCGAACAGATAGCACATCTCTCAGTGCAAGGATTCTCAAGGCGGTTTATTTTTCAGATTGCTCTTTGCTGCAGGCCGAACTAGGAGCTCACCCGTCCCAGATATGGCGGGCAATTTTGGATGGTCGCGATATTTTGGCACAAGGGGTCATACACAGAATAGGAGATGGAGAAACTACGAATATATGGCATCACAACTGGATCCCAAGGAACAGTTTCAAGCGCCCCATCACATCTCTTGTGCCGAACCCTCCTGATGGAGTGGCAGAATTAATTGATCTTACTTCAGCGAGTTGGAACGAGGGATTGGTCCGGACTGTTTTTACTCATTTTGATGCAGAGGCTATTCTCAGAATTCCGTTGTGCATACGACGAGTTGCAGATGTTTGGGCTTGGCATGAGGAGACCCGCATGATACTTCGAACGAAGCACAGCCGGGAGGCCTGGCTGCATGAGGAGGGCGGAACCTCTTATGAACACAACGAAACCAGCAAATGGACAATGATCTGGCATCTACAAGTTCCCTCTGAACTCAAGATGTTTGTGTGGCGTTTAGCACGGCAGTCAATATCGACGGGAACAGTTTTGGAGCACCGTCATATGGCAACAGAGGATACCTGCTTGTTATGAGGAGTAGTCGACACTTGGAAGCATGCGCTGATCTCATGCCCAATGGCGGCGAGTGTCTGGGCGCTGGCTCCTGATGATTTGGTGCAGCATATGCTTGATCGAGGAGAGGAGAGCCCAAAGGAGTGGCTGTTTGCTTTGCATGAAATATTAACGAAGGAGCTCTTTGATCGTCTAGTGGTAACTCTATGGGTGCTCTGGGGAGTTAGGCGGAAGGCCATTCACGAGAATATGTTTCAATCTCCACATTCGGTTAACAGTTTCATATCCAGCTATTTGGGTGAGCTGCAGGTTATTAACACCAAAACACCAGTTGAGGTGGTTCCAACTGTACAGAGATCATCGAGATGGGTGGCCCCGTTGATAGGCAATGCCAAGATGAACGTTGACGCTGCTATTTCAAGGCAGGGGTATGGGTCAGTTGGTGTGACCTGTAGGGATCAAGATGGTACTTTCATGGGAGCCTCGACTCTTTGCTTCATGAACATTGTGGACCCACTGACCCTCGAAGCTCGAGCCATTAGAGAAGCTCTTGCTTTGGCAGATGATCTATATCTAAGACGGATTCAAGTTGCATCGGACTGCAAAGTGGTGGTAGAAGATATACAGAAAGATAACTCGGCTAGTTACGGTGCAATTATACATGAAATAATAGAACACTCTTATGATTTTGATTTCTGCAATTTTAGTCATGAGTTTAGGAGCTCTAATTATGAAGCTCACAACTTAGTGAAGCATGCTCTATCTCTCGGTGGTGGCCGCCATGTTTGGTTAGGACACCCCGGGAATCTACCATCCGTCCCTGTAAACATTGTGACGAATTAATAAAGCTTCGCGGCGTTGTCTAAAAAAAACTGCCTCTGTGTGCATGCGCATATGCGAAACAGTGAAAGGCTCCCATCTCCATCACCGTGTCTGAGGGGAAAAAAAGGGAAAGGATCCAACCAAGCAATGGTATTCTAGCGTCCATAGCTTTGTGACATAATTTATTGGATAGTGCTACGCGTCCGCTGGATGATAAACCGATTAGATCGGCCGCCTCGGATGCCGTCCGAAACAACTGTCTGATCTACCGCCCCAGCCAACTGAGGGGCTTTGCAACAAGAACCTTGTTGCAAAGGTCCGCCAGACAAAACAGCTGCCCCGCCATGGCATGGGCGCCTCGTCCACTTTTTGCCCGATACTCTTTTTTCTCTTCATGACCCCCCTTCGACACCGACAAATCCGCATGCTGGTGCCACCCATGGCCAACGTGGCTGCCACACGCCTATGTTAAAATATAAATATATAGGCCATCTTCCCCATCAACCTCAGCTTTTGGATGAATTGGCTGGTGCGTGCAGCTCTACATGGTATTAAAGACATGAGGCCTTGAGTTTAAGACCCGACTAGCGCAAGTTAAAAATAAAAATTGTAGCCCACTTTCGGTAGACGTTTAGGCTGAGAGAGTTACACGCGAGGGGGATGAACTGGCTGGTGCGTGTAGTTCTACAGCCTCGTCGCCCTGCCTTCCCTCTAAGCCTCCCTTCTTCTCCGGGGCTGCCAGCCCACCCTACACCGATACTCCTATCCGTCAAGCCTCGGGCTTACTCCTGCTGGCCGCAACTTCCCGCTAGCCACGTTGCAGCCAGCCGCAGCGTCACCATCATCACCTTCTTCTTTAATGAAAACTGATTCACGCGAATTCTGCTTTCGAGTGAATTACATATTGCAAACTCGTAAATAAAACGTGCACGCACGCGTGTATACTGATAGAAATACATGTGGGCACTGGATCTTGATCCCAGGAGCCGTACGGTAAGCACACCGTGTACGTACGTCCATGGTCTCTCTCCCCTCGAAATGGAAACTCAAGAGCGGAGTGGCATGGCGGATTTGCATCCCGACCGTGTCCTCTCCTCGCTCGCGGCCACAGGAGGAGGAGTGGCCGGCCAACGGCCGTGTCCTCGTACCTGAATGTTGACTTCAGCAAGCAGCATTAGACTGCAGGTGGGACTGTAAGTGGACGCCCCACCACAGCCCCACCAAGTCCCACCGCTGCTTGATGGGCACTAGGGGACAACCCATTAGAATTTTGATGGATTAAGTGGCCATAAGTGGGATCCCACATAAGGAGTGTTGTACAGGAACAAACGTGTTATCTGCTAATTACATCACCATGGTGCATGTCATTTGATGAATGTACAGGCGGACAAGTACAGTCTCGAACGGACATGTGTCTGTCAGATGACTTTGTTTCCATAGTGGCCCAAAGGCCTATGCTTGATTCTTTTCTTCTGCAGGTTGAACCCAAGGTGCGTGGAATGCTGCATCGTCAGTCACGGCGACTCATCCGGTGATGGACCGTGGCACCCCGCACGGCCGCACAGGGCTGGAGCAGCGCAAGCATCCAACTCTTCTGCAGCAGCATTCCATGACCCAGTTATGGTGCGTCGGTCAGTCGTCACTGGTCATGGGACCGACGGCGGCAATGGACATGACGGTCGCGACGCCGTCGTTCCATATCAGCTGGCGTCGCCGGCCGGTCCTAGCGTGGAGTTCTCTGGGCGTCGGTTGACCCGTCGCCGACGGGCAGATGCCCGGCCAGGGTCAAAGGAGGAGAAGCTGCGAGGCAGGGAGGGGCTAGGTGCGACGAGGAATAGGCGGTGGCGCGGCGGCAGCGGTAGTGCACGTGGGCCGCGGCGTCCCCCTCTGAGCTCTGACCACGAGAAAATTCTATCGGGGATGATGATGTTAATTGGGGGTGGTGGGTTTCCAATGGGATAATAGGGCTAGCCCATTTATTTTTCTTTTTGTCCAATGGGAGCCCACTAAAACAGATTAAGTGGGATGGGATGGTTAGTCCCATTTAATCCCACCTCCCCCTGCAGCCTGAAAGCAGCAGCAGCTGGGAAAAGCATGCATGGCACCCGCTGGCACGCACGGCTGTGGATTCTCTACCATGCGAAGCGAAGGCAGAGAGGAACAGTCCATCTACCTTTCCCAGTCTTTCGGCCGTTGGATTAAGAATGGGCCGCCCAAATCTGATCCAACAGGACCACCATACAGTACCTGAACAGTACCCGTTAAACAGTGATCTAAACAGAACCGCGTGAATAGTTCGCATGCTACAGGCTTCGTCTGATCTGCATGCTTAGTTTTTTATCCAAAGGCTCTCCAACAAGGTAGAGGCACTGTTCCTCGCTGCCTTTGCTTCGTCAAGGCAGTGAATCCGCGCCTGGCACGCACATGCTCGCTCCACGGAGACCCTGCACGAGCAGGATCAGCTTCGACGACATGGCGCAGATCCTGTAGGCCCGTGCAGTGCACCACCTTATCAGCCAGCGAATGATCGACAGGGCTGGTAACAGTTAATAAAAACTCTGCTGTGTGCATTGTGCAACACCACGGGCGTCATCTTCAAGGGGATTTTATTGGGTGCCGTCCGTGGCCATTCGATTTTCAAAGGGATTTGCACAGCTTTACTCTGGCACTCAAGTACTCCATGCCAAGCACCGTCTCAACCCCCATCCGTTCGGAGGTGATTGCTGACGTACATCCTCGTTAAAGTTCCTTGTAGGACCAAGCGTACTGTCCAAAACAACCTTGCCAAATAATCCCTGGACTATTGATGCCCTGTGCTCGTCGGCGCCACCCTTCTTGTACAACTCGAGCCTCTGGCACTCCTCGGCAACGAGCTCCGAGTACATCCGGCGGAGCTCGGCCATGTAATCTTTATCGACGCATGCCGCCTTGAGTCGCTCGAAGGCCTCCCGGTTCTCCCACCCCCCGTGGCGTGTTAGAGATACGACAAGCACATCAAACAACAAAGAACGAAATCAACATCGGAGATACAAGATTTTAATGTGGACCCCCCCCCCCCCCCCCCCCCCCCAACATTTGAAGGGGGAAAACCACGGGTGCCAGCCAGCAAATCTTGACTATATCGGGGGAGTTAACAAACGGCAGGGATTTACAACCGATCAACTTGGCCCGTGCGGCGGCCTACAAGAGGTATATATATAACATCGGTGACCTAGGACAAACTTCGCTACGCTTTGCTTCGGCCCAAGCCTACCTTGAGTCAGCTTCCCTCTTCTTGTACAACTTGTTGGCGGCCCCCTTCTTGTACAACTCGAGCAGCCGGCACTCCTCGGCGCCGAGCTCTGAATACATCCAGTGGAGTTTGGTCATGTAATCTTTTTCGACGCGCGCCGCCTTGAGTCGCTCGAAAGCCTCTCGGTTCACCAACACCCCGTGCCAGCAGAGCACTCGGGGTCGATGTCGACGACCGCCACGATCTCGCTACAGTCGATGGGGAAGTTAAGCTTCACCCGGCTGCCATAAAGAGCCACTGCCTTCTTTTCGTACGCACTCGCCATCGGCTCGGTCAAATGGAAGGAGCCAAGCGAATACCGTGTGGCGGGGTCAGTGTCCTTTTTTTCGGACACCCATGCCCCCCATGGTCGCTGTCGCACGCCGGGGTAATTCTTCTTTGGCGACAGCGATGGCAAATCGGTGAACGAGCTGGGGGGGGGGGGGGGGGGGTTGCTGTCGCAGCCTCAGACCAGCCGTGCGCCGCAGCGTGGATCCATGCTTTGAGTCAGCCACGGCGACCTCCAATGGCTAGATCCCACCATTATGGGGTGGCGCCCACTGATTGGAAGCGTTGGAGGAGGTGTCCGTTGACTGCAAATACAAAACTAAACATAATACTTATATTGATTAGGTTGGCAAAGATGAATAACTTACGAAGTTGTAAATCTGATGATAGGCATTGTTGATTGAATCTATGATATGCGAGGTGGACTTCAAGTTTTATCAGGGATCTTCTTATTCTTATTTTACCTTCCTCGATCTTACATACCCTGGTTAATTTTATTGATAAATTTGAAGCTCTTACTTAAAGATGTGCTCTAAAAATTAGAATCCTGCCCTATTGGTATTGCAACACTATGGGCCATCTCAAGTTGAGACAAAACTTGCGCAGAAGTGTAAATCACCAATGCAAGAATAAGTCACTTACGAAAATAGTAATGTCCATTGCATATTATCAACCTTGTTTTGACCTAATCTAACACTTAAAGATTGAATCCCGCAAACATTTGGGAAGCATGTGGGCCCCACCAGTCATGACATCTAACTTAATGATTCGGATAAACGGAGTTAACTTTTGTGTCACGTCAGCCCTGATGACTGGACCACAGATGTCATAAACATGATCAAATTTAACCAAACCAGTCATTAGTGTTTTTAGCAAAAAATGGGCACAATACTGGTAGAAAATTTGTAGACTGGTCGTTTCGGCGAACACTAAAGACATGTAGTGATTTTATGCTATTTACTCATAGCCATCACTCACGATTCATTTGACCGGTCAGTGGTGTTGGTTTTTGGAACTAAAGAGCCATGTGGATGGATTAGATGGCCGTAATTCTGAAAAGTGGCAGTTTTGCTCTAAGGGTATACTCCAAACTCCAAACTTTCAAGTACGCGTTGAGATAAGCTCTCAAGTGAGTAAAAAAAAAGATGTACAATGCTAGCTATAAACGTACGCATGCATTGGTGAGGTGATTACAGACATGGACACTCACGTACATGCATGCACACTGACCTCTATGAACGTACACATCCACGCCCTATCCGTACGAGCACCTCAGAGAGACTGAGCCAACGGATCTTGAGATTGACAAAGTCGCCACAACTGTCTCATAGTTCACGGGCATGCCATAACATTGAACGAGTAACGCTGGAAAGTTAAATAATTCCACAAAAATGTGACCATTCGTGCCAAGTCTAGGACTTGAACTTGGGTCGGCTGGTTCCAGCACAAGGAACCTAGCCATCCAAGGTAAGCTTAGTTCTCGTACAAGCCTCTGCTATATAAATAAGCACCGGCGCTTAAAAGACAGTCTATTTTATTAATCACCTCTCTAAGCACCTTGCCTTGGGCATAGTCTAAGCATGTAAGCCTGAAAATTCGCAGGGGCACCCACGTGTCAAGTCCTGCCCGGCCGCTTGATTGCGTTGCGATTCACGAAGTGGTTGAATCACGCACGAGGGCACGGTAAATTTTAAGTTTCGGTTGTCGGCACAAAAATCATGATTCTATCGGCTGCTCGCACTAAATTTCAAGAATTCAAACTTAACATTATTTTCTAAATCCGTCAAAACATATTTAAAATGGATCTTATTTGAAAGACCTCATCACGAGAAACATGAATATGAAAACTAAACTTAATTTGGGCTGTTTGTTCAAAAGATATAAAAGTTTAAAAATCGGAAGCCAGAAAATAAAGGCATGCGCGAGGACCTGCGTGCCACAAATCCGCTCCCATGTAAGCCTTTCTTCCATCTTTCTTTCCTTGGTGTTTCCGGGACAAGAATTTTTTTGTAGTCTTGTTCTTTTTTTTCCTTTTCTCAATTTAGTTTCTCAGTATTTTGTTGGTCGTTTTTATCTCCCACAATCAACTAACAGAGATGTGACTAGGTACTCTATCAACAATTCACTGCATGCCGAAGAGGTCCCGACTCACGTTACTCCACAATCTTTGCGGATCTGGCAATGCCTCACTTTCAGATTTTGGCCATTTTTACTCACATGGAGTAGGCTAGTAGTAACTTAGAGCATCTCTAGCAGACCCCGCATCCTGCCGGCCCGCAAAACGCGTTTGCAGTTCGCGGAAAAACGGCTTTGCGGGCTGGCGCGGACGACCGCAGATGCAGACCCCGCATAACAGACCCGTAAAAAAGGATATTCGCGGAATATGCTTTTTTACGGGTCGGCTTTGCGGGGTCTGGTCTGGCGCCGCTCCTCCCGGCCCGGAAAATCTAAATTTGCACCTCAATTTGATCCAACATAATGCATTTCTTTGCTTTTTCAACGACCCCGTCGTTTTCGCATTTGAAGAACACCCATCCGGGGTGCTTCGGCGTGCCCGAGGTTAGCCGCAGCACTGTCCGCGTGCAGTCGTCGCACTGTATGAGCGGCATCGGCGTGCCACAGAGCCGCTGCGCGAGCGCCGAGCCCGGTGGGCGGCCGGCCGAATCCATGCCCGCAAACCGGCGGCGGCGGCGGGAGGACGAACCCGTACCTGCATGCGGCGATGCGACCTTGCCGGGGCTCCGCGAGATGCTCCCCGACCACTCCATCGCTTGGCGCTGCCACCGGCGACCGGAAATGCCAAATCCGGCCGCCCGCGATGAAGGGCCGCAGATCCGCAACTTTCCGGCCCGCCGACGCAGGAGGGGGTGGCGGAGGGCAACCTAGTGCGTGTGGCGGCCTTTCGGCGTGCTCCCCCCGGCTACTTTCGCCGGAATCTTGGGCGGCGGCCCGGCGGCGGGGCGAGGGGGAGAGGGGAGGTGGTTGGTGGGGAAAAGCGCGGGCTGAAATGTCCCCCCTACCAACCGCTCCCGCTATATGCAGGGCACCGACGGGGCGGGGGGCAAACCCGCGTATTCGCGGGTTGGGGTAAGTTTTTGCCGCGCCCCTCAAAAATTTTTGCGGGTCGGCCGCGTTTGCGGGGCCTGTTCGGGCGGGATTTTCCGCGCCGACCCATATTTTGGTGGTTATTTTGTGGGTCGGGGTGTTTTACGGGTCTGCTAGTGTTGCTCTTAGAGTAATAACTGCACTTATTAACTGCATGTGAAAGTGGAGCCCACCTTGCACAGAGATCCTGCCCACATACACATAAAGCTTAAATTCACAAGAAGCCTACTTGCGCTACCTACGTGCCCGTGTATATACTGTATGTTGCATGCATCATCATGCATGTTCATGGAGTTCATTAACCGACTCGATTGGCACTCATATATACTACTCTCTCCATCCAATAATCTTATATTATAGGACGGGGAGTAGTATATGTATGGATAGATGTAGATAGGTCCTCGCTATTATTTTCTGTGGGTATATATATCTTAATATCTAGCTAGCTATCTCCAGAACGCAGAAACAACGTAAATAAACCTTAGCCGTAACTAGCTCTCGTCCGTACCACGTACAATTTGTGGCCTTCATTTCATCGTACCTGCGATTGCCCATGCGCCAGAAGTTTGAATGCGGGTAGGGTTAATCAGTGTGGCCCTGCATGCGGGTTTTTCACTGTTTTGACCCGTATCTGAAAGTTAAGCATGATTTGATCCGTGTTTAAAACTTTTTTCGAATCTGACCCAAATCAAGACGCCAACATTCACGGCGTCCTGCTTGCACTGAAGACGCCATGAACCCTGGCGTCTGGACCTGGCCCACCTCCTTGGTCAGCTATGTTGACCGTCCGACGTGGCAAATATTGCCCCCGACCCTAGACGCCAAGGACCTTGGCGTCTACACATTGACTCTGCGTGAGGAGAGTAAACTGATCAACTGAATGGCTCGTACGTTTCTTGATCTGGTCGCTTGTGTTGTTGCTGCTATCCCACTGCTAGTGCTAGTGCATGCATGATCACACACGCACACACCACGCTCCAGAGTCAATGTGTGGCTTGATTGATTGATTCTGACTTTTTCACAGAGAGAGATTGATTATGACTTGTGAGTTTCAGAGTCGAATCTTGTAGTGGTTGCTTCAGAGGTTAGGGCAACTCCAACAGCGCAGACCCAAACGGACGCTCGGTTTTTGTCCTTTTTTATCCGTTTGGGTCGGCCGAGCGTATGCATGTGTCCGGTTTTTCGTTTGGGTCGGCACATGCACCCAACGCTGGCCGGACGCATATTTTTACGCGAGGACTTTTAAAAAAACCCACACAAACAAGTCCAAACTAACATAATTAAACATTAAAATGCCGGTCAAACGCCGGCTAAAGTCCACTTAAACTTAATTAAACATAAAAAAAGACTGCGCCTCCCCATGCGCGCTGCCCTAGGCATTGTCATCCTCCCCCGGGCCGGTGAGGTCGATGAGCTCCGGCGCCGGGCCAGCCCAGGGGAATGCCACCTCCCAGGCCCGTGCGACATCCTGCGCCAGCTGCTGCGGCGGCGGCGGCGGCTGGCGGGCGTGCTCCTCCTCCTCATCGCGTGCCCACGCTATCTGCTGCTCGCCGTCCTCGCACTCCTCCGCCAGCACGCGCGCCTTCCATTACTGGAGGTACGCGGCCTCCTGCTCCGGTGTCGCGCCAAGCCACACGGTTGGCGCGCTCACCCACTCGCGGAGCTCGCCTGTCCAGCGGTACCGCTCCTCCGGCCACGTGGGCGGCGTGGGCGTGCACGTGGGCTCTGGCTCGGCCTTGGACTCAAGGATCAGCAGTGGCGGCGGGGCGTAGATCGAAGAGTGGACGGTGTCCCCCGCCGCCAAGAGGGCGAGGGCGTGCTCCAGGCCATCGCAGTGCGCGTCCACCTCGCGCCGGCTTTCCTCCAGCGTGAACTGCAGGGCCGCCTCGAGCGCGTCCTGGTACGCGGCCTCCTCCTCCTCCGACTTCAACTCTGGGGGCGGCGGGGGGTACATGGGGTTGGCATGCACGCTGCGGCGGCGGTCTTCCTCATGCTCCAACGCGAACCAGACCTCCCTGTTGGGAGAGTCGGCCGCGTACGCCGCCATCCGCCGCTGCTCCGGTGTGAGCAGCTCCCTCCACCTGCGCACCTCCTTGGCGTGCTCCCACGCCGACAGGGGCACCACCGGAATGGGTATGCGCTGCGGGTCCAGATGCCAGTCGTGCGGCAGGCTGACATCTGGGTACGGGAGTGGCTGCCGGTACCGCCAGTGCCACCGCGCTTGGTGGACTGGGATGTGCAGCTTCTCGCGCACTCATGGCGGCCCGCCGCGTCGATGAGCCGGCGGCGGTGGCGGCGGAGGAGGAGGCACGCGGGATGAGCTCGCGCCGGGTGTGAGCTTGCCCTTGCACTTGCCACTGAAGAAGCCCATGGCGCTGCCCTAGGGTTTGCTTGTCGCCGGCGAGGGGGCAAGATAGGCTAGATGTGGACGGGGAAAGTGGATGAGGCCGGCCCAGCCGCACGTTTGGATTAAGTTTAAGTGGACTTTGGGCGGCGTTTTTATGTTTAATTATGTTAGTTTGGACTTGTTTGTGCGCTATTTTTTAAAGTCCACGCGCAAAAATATGCGTCCGGCCAGCGATGGGTGCATGCGCCGACCCAAACGAAAAATCGGACACATGCGTCCGCTCGGCCGACCCAAACTGCACGTCCGTTTGGGTCTGCGCGTTGGAGTTGCCCTAACCTCTAAAGCAACCACTACGAGATTCGACTCTGGAACTCACAAGTCAGAATCAATCTCTCTTTCTGGAAAAGTCAGAATCAATCAATCAAGCCACACATTAACTTTGGTGTGTGGTGTGTGCGTGTGTGATCATGCATGCGCTAGCACTAGCACTAGCAGTGGGATAGCAGCAACAACACAAGCGACCAGATCAAGAAACGTACGAGCCATTCAGTTGATCAGTTTACTCTCCCCACGCAGAGTCAATGTGTAGACGCCAAGGTCCTTGGCGTCTAGGGTCGGGGGCAATATTTGCCACGTCGGATGGTCAACATAGCTGACCAAGGAGGTGGGCCAGGTCCAGACGCTAGGGTTCATGGCGTCTTCAGTGCAAGCAGGACGCCGTGAATGTTGGCGTCTCGATTTGGGTCAGATCCGCAAAAAGTTTCAAACACGGGTCAAATCGTGCTTAACTTTCAGATACGGGTCAGAACAGTGAAAAAGCCCCTGCATGCATGCATACACACTGTTTTGCATTATTGGCTTAAGCCATTCATGGCATATGCTTTGGCCGATTCGGCTGCCTCCAAAGGTAGGACATTGCTTTCAAGTTTAGTAGAAACTTGATTATTTTTCGCGTAATTTTGTACTTTATGGAAACATATGGGTGTTTGTAACTTTGTATGCATGCTGTTCCATTGGCAGTCCCAATATCTTTACATATCTCCTTTGTATAAGAAAAAAAAAACCTACAATTGAGTGTGTCATCATCTTTTTTTTTTAGGAAGAGTGTGTCATAATCTTGTCGGACAACTGTGTTACGAATGTGTAAAGAAACATTACACTTTGGAGTTTCATGGTGCAATGGTCTCGCGAAACAGGCTTTTGGTCCGCTTTATAGATAAAGCATATAATATACCAAAGTTCACCGCCGGACGACACAAGGAAGTGAGGAGGCCCTCCAACAAAGCAAATTTCCCTTAACTGAATGACCTAAAGTGTATCAATCCGCGGGAGGTTAGGTTGAACGTGGTCCCTCTGAAATAACCCTGCAATCAAATACAAGTAGTCTCTTCCCCAACACACCTAGTATAGTTGTTAATTGTATATTTGCACTAGTTCGGTGAAGTATTTAGTACTCAAGTGATAGATTAACAGTTTGGATGATAACAATATTTTTTGATTTTTGGAAGAAAATAGGACAACAAGGTAAACATTAGTAAAAATGAATAAATGGCGCCTCAATGCTTGGAAACAAGGCCTAGGGTTCATACTTTCACTAGTTTCTACCCTCAAGATCATTAACATAGTTACAAACACATGATATGGCCTCAAAACACATAGTAAATAAGCACCCCAATATTTATCTTTTTTATCAGATCAAAGTAGGATGAGATCGCGTATGTGCGCAAATAGCCAACTGCCTCAAAGTCACATTTCTAATCTTAATCTATTGAGCCATCCCAATGTCACAAGCTGCCGCGGAAATTAGTACTTCGAGAACACCATATGATCTTTATGATTCTAACCTATTATCAAAAGAGTTACCCCAATGTCACTACTAGTCTCCGGAAGTTATACTAGGCATGACTCCCAAAAGATTCAATCCAACATAAAGTAAACTGATAGATGAGCGAGATTCAATTCACCACAAAAGATAATATGCGGGGATACATCACAAAATTCAACTCCATTAAGAAAGTCCATCATCACAATCATCATCAGAAACGAACATTATCAAGGAAGAGAGAGAGAGAGAGATCACATAGCTACATGTACAAACTCCCAGCCCCAAGGATGGACTACTGTCGGATCATCATAGGAGCAGCAAGGGATGATGGAGAGGTCGATGAAGATTGATTCCCCCCTCAGGCAGGGTGCCAGAAAAGGGCAAGAATGAAGATAGCCTCGGATCAGAAACTGGTAGCGGCAGAAAATATAGGGTTTAAATATGGGAGGCATTCTTGGGTATATATAGATCCAGGGGCGTCGAGACTCGAGAGGCGATGAAACAGAGGTCTAGGGGCCCATGCACCCATGGGGTGGACGCGCGGCCTAGCCACGTGGGGAACTGGTGGCCCCTTCCTTGTGATTTTTCTGGCACAACGGTTCTTCCGATGTAAAAATAATTGATGTATTTTTCTATGATTTTTACGCCCTCGAAAAATTTCTTTTTCTAAAAAGCCAAAAACATCAACTGACAGTGGGCACTATATTGATCTGTTAGTTTAGAAAAAGATAAAAAAAATTGATGGCAAAACTATGCAATAATGATATAATATAGCATGAAATACTTTAAAAATTATATATACAATTGAGACGTATCAGTCATGCACACTGGGTCAAAAAATATCAGTTGAGATGAAATTTGATTCGTATATGTTGCAAGCTTATCTATCTAAGGTCCCGCTCCCGCGAGTGGGGGGCGAACCCTAGATCGGGCGCCTCCCCCCCGGCGGCGCACGGCGGCGGCGGCGGCGGCGGGCCTTCTTCATCCCTCGCGCGGGGGGTTGGCGCGGGACGGCCTCTTCGGGTGGTGGCGCTGCGTTGGGTAGGGCGCGGCGGCGCGGCGACGGTGGGCGCCCCGGCGACGGCGGTTGCTGGTGTTGGCATGTGGTGGGCTGCTGGGGGCTTCGGTGGTGGCGGGTCGGCCTCGTCCCTGCCAAATCTGGTGTGGGAGGTGGCGGACGGTGCAGGGCCAGGGGCTCGGGGGCGGCGGATGCGTGTTGCCGGTGCAGATCCAGCGAGGTAGCGCGCGCCCGTCGCGGTGGCGCGGCTCAGGGCTTCCCGGTTGGCGGCGGGGCGTGGCTGCTGCCTCGGTTGGCAGCGGTCGATCCAGGGCTGCGGGTGGCAGCGTGGATCTGGACCGTGGCGGAGGATGGCGGTCGGCGGTGCACAGGCAGAAGGCCGACCTAGTCCGCGTTGGTGATTGCCGTCGTGTTTGCGCCTGTTTGTCCTGTTGCTCCGTTGTAGCGACGGTCCGAGTTGGCGCCCATGTTGCTGTTGTGCCGTTGGTCAGAGCGACGCCGGTGACACGGGTGTGGCAGCGTCTGAGCTCGTCTCGACTAAAGGTTGGGGCTTGCTTGGCGGTGGCCGTCGGCAGCTACTAGGCCGTGTCCCCCCCCCCCCCCCCCCCCCCGGTCCACAGGGACTGGCTGGGGACGCAGGCGTGGACGCCTCCTACTGTGGAGGCGATCACCCAGGCCCGGTGGCTGATGCTGGGCTAGGAGTAGAAGGACGTCTTCCGCTCTTCCCACCGTGGTCTGCCCGTTGCGATGGGGATGGCTGGCGGTGACTTGGGACAAGGATGCCGGGGCGGCGGCCCCGGATGGTGGGTCGTATGGTGGCTTTCTGGCAGGCTCCATGACGGCAGCGGTGGCTACATTTCTCGGTCGCCTGGGCGGCGAGGGATGTAGTGGAGGGTGGCCCGGGCACACCTGGTGTTGCTCAGATCCGGATCTGGAGGCCGGTTCTCGCCATCTCTGGTCTGGATGCCCCGTAGTGGCACGGGTGAGCTGCCGAGCGAAAGCTCCGTGCTTTCGCACTACTGACGACGACATCTGCGGGTGCCGCTATCTTCTTGAAGGCGTCGGCGTGGTTCTCCTCTTCGTGTCACAGTCTCCGGGTGAAAACCCCTATCCACCTCGGGCTCGACAGCGGCGGTGCTGGCGCTACCCTCTTGAGGGCGTTGTCATGGAGGCTAGGTGCCCTAGGTCGTGTCAGGGTGTTGTAATCGGTCGTCCTGTGCTAGTTGTTCGGCAGCATAGTCGCGTGCGTTTTTGTTAGCCTGTTATCTAGGGATTTGCTGTCTCAGAGGACTACCTCACCGCGTTGTATCGTTTGGCCATGTATCCTTGGTGTTTTTGCTTTATATATAAAGCGGGGCATGAGCCTGTTTCGAGAAGCTTATCTATCTAATAATCTACCTAATTCCGTGCCATCTGCTTAAGCGGTTTGAAAGTAGCTCATAGGTTATCGAAGGTAACAAAACGTGCATTAACGCTGTTTTGTTGTTTTCTTGCCACTTGTGGTTTCTGCTCGTTGGCAAGGTGTTGAGTGTATTGTAAAATCTAGAGTTTCTTGATTAGACCGTGTTCCATGATTCTCATAGTGAAAGTTGTATGGGACGGTTCGTCCGTGCGCGTGTTTTTTACTCCCGTTTTGTGGAGGTTATTCCACGTACAAATATTGTGCCATTGTGCTTATTGCTCTGTTATTCCATTGCTTACTTGTTGGCTAAAACTATCTCAAAGTTCACTATAAACTGAGCTACTAAAATGGTGCACTAGTACACTGTTTTGTTGCTGTTTAACCCCTCCAATACACCAATGCACTCGACCTCGCCCTATAACCGGTGAAAACATAACACTTCCACTTACAATCTAGTGTGGTGTTCTAACTGTTGTTAGATCATAATTATGTTAAGCCTAATACTCAAGATTCAACATCTACATAAAGTCCACCTCAAACATATGCATGCTGTTGTTGGCGTTGTCGTTGTTCTGGTCGGAGACCTCGCCATTGGCCGCCGCCGCAGCCGATGGCATCGTGCTGGAGCTCACCGAGGAACACGACAGAATGTTGCTGTTATTGATGTTGTTGTGCAAGAGGGAGGTGATGAAGTGCTGCTGCTCCTGATGGTGGTGGAGCTGCATGGCGTTCCTGATCTGCTGCTGCTCGTCGTCTTTCTCCAGCGGCGCACCGAGGGCGAGCGTCGTCGGCCTCGTCGCCGCTACCTCCCACGCCTGGCCCTGCTGGAGGCAGTTGACCGCGCTCGTGTTGGAGGAGATGGTCGATTTGGTCGTGCTCAGTGCTGATCAACAGATCGTACGTGCTTACAAATTAGCCCCGATAAATGGTGATCATTGCACTAGGAATTAGATAAAGCGAACGTGTCATCTTACTGTTGTTGTCGGCAGTGTAGGAACTGGAGATGGCGCCGGCGTTGGGTTTCTTGGAAGGCGGAGCCGAATCCTTTGACGACGACGCCGTGCTGCCGGCCGCCGGCTTCCTCCTGCGACGGTTGTGCTCTGCGAGCCGCCTCCGGCAGCTCTTCTTGGCCTCGTCGAACTCCGTGAGCACGTGGAACCTAAATCCGATCCAAAGTACAACAGCTTAGTCTAAGCTAAACATAAAATTCAAGTTGTACGTACCTAAAAAAAACTTAAAAGCTCATGTTTGTGCCACATGGAGTAGTGTTTTGTGTTGTCTTTTTCATTTGACATGACTGGTCGTCTGTGAGACTGAGACTTGGTTTTGCACCATGGACGCTGCAACAGACAAGGCGAGATGAACCAAAAACAGAGTGAAGACTGAAAAGACAAACAGTTCCCACTAGCCAATCTGCAACCTAGCTAAGCTATACGGAGTATACTTGTGCAAGAACATGAGAGAGGGGTACTGTTGAGAGAGAGAGAGAGAGAGAGAGAGAGAGTTGATGGAGAGTGGGGTGGGGTCTGACTCTGACCTGCTGCATTGCTGGCAGAAGCGCTGCTGCTTGCCGGCGGCGGCGACGAGGGAGGCCTTGGCGTGGTACTCGCACACCTTGTGGCGCCGGTGGTAGTGCTTGGCGCCGGAGAGGTCCGCCTTGCAGTCCTCCACCTGGCACCGAGGCGCCTGTTGGTGGGCGCGGCCGAATCCCAGCCCGAACACGCCGCCGAGACGGGACCGCATCAGCACCCGGTCCACGGCCATCATGTCGCCGGGGGAGAAGTAGGTACGCCGGCCGAGGTTGAGCCCGATCCTCCCCGCGTCCCCGGCGCCGCCCTCGCGCTTCACCATCCCCATCGCCGGGTACACGTCGCAGTGGCCATGCATCCCGTGGCCGGGTACACGTCGCCGTCCGGGCCTTCTCCTTGCTGTTTTGGTGCAACAAGTCGCCGTGGTTGTTTTGGAAAGAGAAGCGTATACCCCCACAGAGAAGACATGCATGGACACTTGTGTGGGCAATTTACTTATTTGTCACAGTTTTCCTTATGCTTGCAGAATCTAAATATGATTCTGTTTCGAGCATGTACTCACGTGAAGTTCTTTGAGCCCGAAGTGTCCAACGTATTGTGTTCTTAGGGCAACTTCAACGTGGATCACCAAATCAACCTCAGCTGTTTGGACGAAACAACTCGTAAACTTTTTGCTATCTAACCACGGTTACATACATTGTCCGAACCAGTCTGAATGATTCGCATTGAAGCTTTACAGCCCTTCCCCAACTATTAAAACCAGTCGGGCGTGGAAGGAAACCCTATCACCCTTCTCTCCTCTCCCACCTCCTCCGCACACCACCACACGTCCAGGTTTTGAATTGGTCGGGTGCTCTTTTACCTTGGAAAATTATAGAGTTACCCCATGGGGAATTAACAGCGCCCCACAAATGATATAAATACTACTGTTGCTTTAGCTTTACTCAGGTCAGCGGCATATTTTTATGCTGGTCTTAGGAAAATCCTCATTCCGACTGATGTCAAGTGGAGGCGATCTCCTCAGGCGAGGAAGAGCAAAAGCTGCCCCTCCTAGTGGCGGCCGCCACGAAGGGCGAGGAGTTTGTGCGGTAGATGAAGATCGTGTTTCATCGGTCTTTCATCGGCCGCGGCCCGGCACGACCGTCCCCTACGCACAACTGCGGCGTCCAACTCGGATGCCGCGTGAGGAGAAGCCACCCTCGCTGCCACGCAAATTGGGGCATCTAAATAGGACGCCATGTGAAGAACGAGCCATCCTCCCCGCCACATTGCTAGCCGGGCAGCCAGTGGCGCCCGGTCCTCCCCGTTGTCAAGAAGGAGGAACTCACATTCCCACCCCATCACCAGCCCCGCCTCTAGTATGTCCTCAAAGGTGTCGACGCCAGTGTCTCGTTATCCAAGAGCAAAGCCAAAAGCGGAGGCAGCGCATCGGTAGCAGCACAATGCGAGGCAGAGGGTGGCATTGGCGAAGACCCAGGTCACGCAGACCTAGCTAGGTGCTCCAAGCCGATCGTCGATTCGGAGACCTGCCGCCGGTGCTGACTCAAAGACCATCTCCTAAAAGTGGGGCTGGCGGAGTCCAAGCACGCCGCCTTCATTCGAGCGTCCAATGCCGCCGAAGACATGTTGGTAACCTAGCTTCTCATTGAATAGCATGCTTAAGGGTATGGCTTGACCAAAAAAAGTTACGCAACCAACAAGAGGCAATTTCTTTTGCATAAGCTTAGTTAATAAGCGAAAATCAAATTACTAATGGAAATCACTGATTATTCCGGTAAAGATATTTTTCTACACTGTAAGCTATGTTTGGAGATTGTACTATAGGTAGATTCATGCATATATAATATTTTGTACATGTGCAATTATATATCGGGAAAGCACGGTCTGACTCATAGAAATAGTCCTTCGCATTATTCCTGTAGTTGGCAACAATGTTGAATTTCTTGACAGTACAAGTGAGAAAATATCTATAACAACAAACATGCACATCACCTCATATAATGGCACTTGATGCTCATAATTTAATTATGTCAATGAATGGCAGTTGATGAGTCCATGAAGAAAAAACACCTACCGCGTAGACTTTCAGCCCATGTCATACCTTAACAAAGACGTTTTGGAACAGTGGAATATCAATATTATTCTTACATGTATGCATATTGCAATGGAATGAGATGGGTGTATAAATACTTATTTTTTATGGGATATACTTGTGAATGTTGTGATTTGAGTTCAGCTACGTGAATAAGGTGATATGAGTTATGAGTATGTGTTTTTGCTTCATCATATAGCCGGCCTATTTGTATGGACAAAAAACATTGGCCCAATGGGGCTTCGCAAACAATCCCCATTTGTCCGAACATATAACACTACCCCAAACCCAGCCCAAATGTGGGGCGGGTATGTGGTTGTTCGAACACATCTAGACATGCACTACTAGAAAACGGCCCATTAGCCCCGGTTCCAGAGGCCCTTTAGCCCCGGTTCTGGAACCGGGACTAAAGGGTCGGGACTAAAGCCCAAAACCTTTAGTCCCGGTTCACTTACAAACCGGGACAAAAGGGGCTCCACGTGGCCGCTGCGGGGCGCCCAGGCAGGAGGACCTTTAGTCCCGGTTGGTAACACCAACCGGGACCAAAAGTAATCCACGCGTCAGCATCTGGCAGGAGCTGGGGTTTTTGTTTTGGTTTTTTTGAAAGGGGGGGGGGGGGGGGGTTAGGGGTTTTGGAGGGTTACTTTAGGGGTTTCATATTGTGTTAGCTAGCTAATAGAGAGAAGTGACCTCTCTTTATCTCCGTGCTTGGTCGAAGCTAGCTACTATACGTATAGAGAGAACTCGACACGCTAGCTAGTAAGCAAATGAAGGAACCATTAAGTACACAAGATCGTCATGAACATATACAGACCTCTCTTTCTCCGAGAGATTGGTCGAACAACAAGTTTTCATATATCTATCCGACACTACTAGCTACATATATACAATATAAGATCTCTTACAATCCCTAACATCTAAAGTCTATATCCACATGGTATTCTCCGGCTTTATGTATGACGTGGTCAAGAAAGAATCCTGCCAATTCCTCTTGAATTGCTCGTATGTGATCATGTGGTAGGAGTTCATCCCGCATCTGCCACATCTAATTTAAAGAAGGGGGTCAATACATATATATGAATGAAACTCAACACAAATGATGGTAATAAAATAAAATTGTGAATATTATTGTTTACGTACTTCATATTGTTTTTCAGAGTAGCCCCGCTGAGAGGCCGTCGCGTTGTAGATGAACTCGCAAACGTAGTATCCACAAAAATCATTCCCGGCTTCCTGCCACAAGCACTTTACGAGAAATAGAGTTCAATCAAACTGATAATCAAGTATGATAAATGGTATTGATGAAACTAGATAGAATCAATGGGAGATGCGCGGAACTAGCTAGTAGTACTTACTTTCGGGTGTGTAAATCGCAGCTCCCTCGGCAGTCCCGGAGCAATTGCGGTGAACTCTTTCCAAACCCTGCCAGACAAACAAAATAATTACTTGATATCAGGAAATGAACAAAGTTGCCGATGTGGTGCGATAATGATCGATTGAACTTACTTCTGGAGCATTTCAGTCATGTCCGCATAGTCCTGGGGATCTTTTCGTCTCGAGTCTAAGACAGTTACTACTCCCCGGTCAAGCTTAATCTCTAGCAGAATAAAGTGGAAGCTGCGCACGCATGCATAACTCATCAATTACATTACTATAACCTCGAGTAAGGGAAACCGAATATGCACAAGATAGTAACACTCACTTGAAGTTGTAAGGAAAGAGTATTTTCTCTTTGTTTTGATTTTTAAGCAACGATTGTAGCAAGTTGTCCTCGGTATCTGTGACTCTGTTTTTAACCGTCCATTCATGTATGATATTTGGGTTAATGAACACAATGTCATAGATTTGTGCTTTTCTGCATTCGACGATCTTCAATCTGCATAATATAGTGAGGATAATTATATATACATGCAATGAAAGAGCTGAGCTATATATAGAGACTTAATTACAGAAGTAGTACTTACAGACAGTAGCAAGTCACGAGTTGTTTGTCGAGGGCCATTTGATTGTATAACTGGAATAACTCGACAAATTCAACAGGCAACAGCTCAGTTCCAACGAGGTCGTGCTCCTCTTTAATTCTCAGCATCAAAGTATCTTTCCTAGACTCGCTGCAGGTTTTCATGTACCATTAATGCAATCTTCGCATCATTGTTGTTAGAGGAGGATGATCATGTTTGACGAGAGGCTGCCCGTACTAGTATCTGAATTCGTCCACCTCCATTGTTTCAAACTCTACATCATCGCTCAGGTAATCAGCAGGATTGGTACCGGGCACCATCCCCGGATGATTAGCGACGATATCGTTAGACACCTTGAGCGGGGGGGGGGGGGGGGGGGGGGGGGGGGGTGGCACGATTGGTTCGCCTGTTCGCCGAGCTGGGGAATTTTCTTTCCCACTTCTTCGTTCTGCTAACCTTGCATGACTGCAAGTACTTCCCGACCGCTCCGCTTCCTTATATGTTCTTTCAATAATGCGCTCATAGTTGGATTGCGACGGAGACGGTGGTGGTCGCTTCAGGGCATCGATAGTGCGCTTCAGTTTCACCGGATCTATCGTCTCCTTCGGAGGTGGAGGTTTCCGTGCAAAATGTTCATGCATTTCGGCAGCACTGATTTTCACGATTTCCTCGTCGGTCCTCTCATATGGTAACTTTTCCAAAGGCTTGAGAGATGGACCATATCGGAATTGCTTCCCGCCTCTGCTTCTACTGCTAGCCGTCGGAGCGGTGGCGGCTCTCTTTCGCCGTTGCTGACAAGGCGGAGGAGGAGGCGGAGTGCTCCGACGCGCCGGAGGAGGCGGAGAAGGAGGCGGAGTGCCCTCACGCGCCGGAGGAGATGGGGTGCCCTAACTGGCCGGAGAAGGAGGAGGAGGAGGCGTCCAGTTTGGAAGCTTGATGTACTCCTTCCTTCATAGACATGTACTCCTCAAAGCATAAAGCAGCTGATTCTCCCCTTCACCTGTAGGGTGGTCAAGCTCGAGCTCCTCAAATCCCTCCATTATTTCATCCACCGTCACAACAGCATAGCCATGTGGAATCGGACGGCAGTGAAAAGTTCCGTCGGGTTGAGGAGGTGCAACAGAGCCGACAGCCGCCTTCAAAGTGAGGTTCTGCCATTTCGTCATAAGCTGGCAAAGTTGAGCCTCCGTTATAGTATCCACGGGGTAGCGAGGAGCCGTGGAATCAGGCTGAACGAGCTTCGTGGAAGCCACGCTGCTTCTCCGCTAAGATGGCGGGGTAGCTTCTGGGGTAGCTTTGTGCCGCTGAGATGGTTGGCCGGCAGCTGCAAGTTCCTCTAACTTTACTAGTCTTGCATTGAGCTTCTGCATTTCGCTCAGCTCCGCTTTCCTCTTTCTCTCCCGGCTTCTGTAACCGCCTGCGCCGGCAAACCCAACCACCCACGGAACGGAGTCTGGTGTGCCTCGTGTTCGTCCAGGATGCTCAGGATTCCCGAGGGCCTCAGTCAGCTCGTCCTTCTCTCTGTCGGGAATGAACGTCCCTTGCTGCGCTGCGGTGATATAAGCCTGAAGCTTCTTGACGGGTATTGCAAGTTGCTCGTCCGTCCAACGGCACTCCCCTGTTTCTGGGTCCAAAGTTCCCCCAACCCCGAAGAACCAAGTCCTTGAACGGTCTGGCCAGTTCAATGTCGCTGGTTGGACCCCTTTAGCAAGTAGGTCTTGCTCAGCTTTATCCCACAACGGCCGGGCTTTATGGTTGCCACCTGACCCCATGTGATGGTGATACTTCTTCTTTGCAGCATTTATCTTGTTTGTCTCTGACATTTTCTTGCCCTTCTCCGATGTCTTGTAGGCCACAAATGCGGGCCAGTGATCTCTTATCTTCTCATATCGGCCGGTGAAATCTGGAGTCTTCCCTTTGTCGACAAACTTTGTGTTCAACTCTTTCTTCCACCTCCTGAATAGATCTACCATCTTCTTAAGAGCACACGCCTTGACCTTTGGCTCTATAACCGGCGTATTCGGATCCTCCTCTGGCGGTAGGGTGAAATTTGCCTTCAACGAGGTCCAAAGATCATCTTTCTGTCAATCAGTGACATAAGAAACTTCAGGGTCGTCCTTAGCCGGCTTATTCCATTTCTGGATGCTGATCGGGATGATGTCCCTAACAATAGCTCCGCACTGAGCAACAAATGCGTCCTTGGTCCGCTTGGGTTCAATTTGTTGGCCATCGTCCGCGAGTTCTGTGATCGTGAACCTTTCATCCTGGCGCAACCTTTTCTTCAGGCCTCATCTCGTTACAGAAGTTTGGCTCGGTCCGGAGGGCTATAAAAGAAGAAAGAAGCGTTAATATATGTACATGCCAAAACAATTAATGCATCAATTAGTCAGCACAGGCTTAATTAATATATATACCTTGCCGGACTTTGCAACAGCTCCCTCCTCCGTTCGGTCACCGGAGCCGTCATCATGGTCTCCTTCTTCCTCCGCCATTTGGTCATCGGAGCCGTCATGATCATGTCCTTCCTCCTCCATTGTTCGATCACCAGAGCTGTCATCCTCTCCTTCCTGACCATCGGTGTCGTTGAGAAACGACAAGACATCACCTCTGCCGAGGATTATATCCCCCAACAATTGTTCTTGTTCCAAGTCTCTTTGCTCCATAGTTTCTGCAAATATATATTACAACATGGCAATATACAAACATGAGAGATGGATATATTAGTGGCAAACATAGACCTAGCTAATATCACAACAAGGGATCATATTAGTGGCCTCGACGCTTCTACGGTTTGGGGTGGCCTCGACAACGCTTCTAGGGTTTGGGGTGGCCTCGACAACGCTTCTAGGGTTTGGGGTGGCCTCGACAACGCTCTTTTAACTTGGTAAATTTGGGTGGCCTCGACGCTTCTAGGGTTTGGGGTGGCCTCGACAACGCTTCTAGGGTTTGGGGTGGCCTCGATGCTTCTAGGGTTTGGTCGGGCGAGAGGGGGTTGATCGACGTCCCCCCTCATTTTGAAGAGTTACCGGAGTTTTCTATGAACAAAAAAAAAAACTACCTATCACATGACATGTCCGGCGACCGGATCGGACCGCCTCTCTCATGAATGTTCGACAAGGGATTCTCTTAACCTTTAAGGGATTTAACAAAATGGCGCCATTCTGGATGTGCAGAAAATGGTCCATATTTTTCCTGATCTTATCTACCCTTCTATATGTCATGTTGTCTAGTGTCAAAGGATTCAAGAAAACCATGGCTTCATCATTAGCCGGAAGTAACAGACGCATGATGGTACGAAGCTCTCCAAAGTTGTTTTGGAACGGAGTCCCGGATAAGATAATTCGCTTTTTGGTATGAAGTTCAGCAAAAGCCTTCCGAATATCGCTATTTGGAAGGCCTTTGCTGAACTTCGTACCAAAAAGCGAATTATCCTATCAGGACTCCGTTCCAAAATAACTTTGGAGAGCTTCATACCATCATGCGTCTGTTACTTCCGGCTAATGATGAAACCATGGATTTCTTCAATACTTTGACACAAGAGAACGTACACATATAGAAGCGTAGATGAGATCAGGAAAAATATGGATCAACTTAATTATGCACATCCATAATGGGGGCATTCTTGATAAATCTCTTATTAATGGGGGCATTCTTGATAAATCCCTTATTAAATGTTGCATATGTGAAAATTCAAACTTTGACATATGATCAAATGTTGCATATGTCAAAATTCAAACTTTGACATATGAGCAAACTTTGATATATGTCCACCGCGATATAAAATGATACATAGATGACAACAATTCTTTATTAGAAAGCAAACCCGATATCCGACATATCTACATATCGTCCGATATATCTAGACTTGTTTTTCTGATATATCTAGACTTGTTCCGGTTTGGGGTGGCCTCGACAACGCTTTTTCAGTCCCGGTTTGGGTGGACTCGAAAGTTGGTCGGGCGAGAGGGGGTTGATCGATGTCCCCCCTCATGTCGAAGTTACCGGAGTTTTCTATATGAACAAAAAAAAAATTCCACATGACATGTCCGATGTCCCCCGTCATGTCGAAGTTATCGGGGAGGGGGTAGACGACAACGACGCTCACCCCTCATGACATGTCCGACGTCCCCCCTCATCTCGAAGTTATCGGGGAGGGGGTAGACGACAACGACGCTCACCCCTCATGACATGTCCGACGTCCGACGTCCCCCCTCATGTCATGTCCGATGTCCCCCCTCATTTTAACTAATTTCTATGAACAAAAAAAATATTCTATGAACAAAAAAAATATTCTATGAACATCATATATATATATACATCCATCCATATGAACATATATGAACAAAAAAATACATATAGCCACATATATGAAAAAAAATGCTATGAACATATAGGGTTTGCTATATGAACAAAAAAATGCTATGAACTCTGGACAAAGAATTTTGACTTTGCTATATGAAAAAAAAAATCCTATGAGCCGGGGCGGCGCGGCGGCTCACAGCGGGGGCGGCTGGCGACGGCGACGGCGACGACGGGGGCGGGCCGGGGCGGAGGCAGGCCGGGGCAGGGGCGCGGCGACGGCGTCGATCGGGGCAACGGCGACGTCGAGGACGGCATCGGGGCAGGTCGGCAACGGCGACGATGGCGAGGAGGGCAGCAGCAGCAGGGGCGCGGCGGCGTCGTCGAGAGAAGAATGAAGGGTGGGTTGAAATTTGCTAAGTCCTGACTTATATAGCAAACCCTTTGGTCCCGGTTCGTGCCACCAACCGGGACCAAAGGTCAATTTCCAGCAGCCCAAAGGGCGGGAAGCAGAGACCTTTGGTCCCGGTTGGTGGCACGAACCGGGACCAAAGGGTGGCATTGGTCCCGGTTGGTGCCACGAACCGGGACCAAAGGGGGGCATTGGTCCCGATTCGTGCCACCAACCGGGACCAATGGGCTTGCACAGCGGCGTGGTGGGAGTTTAGTCCCACCTCACTAGTTGAGAGAGTGGCACACCTGTTTAAAAGGCGCGGTGCGCCTGAGCCTTCGAGTTCCTCTCTAAAGCAGGCTTACGGGCCTAACCACTCTGTATATGCCTGTGGGCCTACTGGGCCTTCTGCGGGCCTGAATCCTGGCCCACCTGGCTGGTTGGGTTTCTAGTCGTATTCAGGCCGTGGTGGCCCAGTAGGCGGCATTTTTTATTTTTTTTTCAGTTTTTTTTTGTTTTTACATTATTTATTTTCTTTTGTTTTTTCTTTATTTTTTTAATTCTTTTTGCTATTAGGTCGCAAAAATTATAAACTTTCTGTTAGTACCATAAATTTTCAAATTTGAATAGTTTAAATTTGAATTTTATGAAATTTGTGTGAATCACTAGTTTGTGAATAACTTTACTATAAAAATAGATTTTTGAGTGATTCTTTTTCCTACTATTTAATATTACTGTGTTTTATCATTATATTTAAAAACAGATTTTGTTATTTTAGTTTCTAACAAAAAATTGTTTATGATATTCTTTTTGCTATTAAAGTTTCTAACAAAAATTTCTTTATGATAATTCTTTTGCTATTAATGTTTTGAACAAAAAATACTTTGATAATTTTAGTTGCATACATTTTTTATAATTTTAGTTTCAAAAATACTAGAAGTTTATATAATCTTTTTAGTTGATTCCTTTTGCTATTAGAGTTTTATAAAAGCTTTTTAGTTGATTCTTCTTGCTATTGAAGAATATTATAGTTTTGTTTTAGTTGATCATAACAGAATATTTTAATTGATTTTTTTAGTTGATTCATTTTGCTATTAGAGTTTCATAAAAGTTTTCTAGTTCATTTTTTTTCCTATTAGTTCATTCTTTGAGCTAAATGACCCTGAAATTGAAGGGCACTTCAAATGAACTGTGAAAAGGTTGAAAGTTGGCATGGTATCATCATTTCATCAACATAGCATGTGCTAAAAAGTTGAGAGGGTTACGGCAAAAACTGGATGCACTTCGTGTACAAAACGGACAATCTCTTTCGAAGTATCAGGGTTTCGGACGGAAACTCATCTGTTACAAAAGGCATTTCATTTCTTCACATGTAACTGCAGTGATATTCTAGATCAAAGGCATCATAATAATAGTTGTGGAGAGAAAGTCTTCACTTTTTCTTCGCTTGTGTCCTTTGCTTATTGCGCTGTCGCCATAGATAATTTTCATCGTTTAACAGGGTGCTTGGGTCAGCCTTCACTAGTAGAAAAAGGCCCATTTGTCCCGGTTCCAGAGGCCCATTTGTCCCGGTTCTAGAACCGGGACTAAAGCCCAATACCTTTAGTCCCGGTTCGCCTACGAACCGGGACAGATGGGGCTCCACGTGGCCGCTGCCGCTTGCCTAGGCAGGAGGGCCTTTTGTCCCGGTTGGTAGCACCAACCGGCACCAAAAAGCATCCACGCGTCAGCAGTTCAAGGGCTGGGGTTTTTTTTTTGAAAGGGGGGGGGGAGGTTTGGGGGTTTTGGGGGTTTTGTAGGGTTAATTTAGGGGTTTCATATATTGTGTTAGCTAGCTAATAGAGAGAAGTGTCCTCTCTTATCTCCGTGCTTGGTCGACGCTACGTACTATACGTATAGAGTGGACTCGACACGCTAGCTAGTAAGCAAATGAAGGAAACCATTAAATACACAAGTTCGTCATGAACATATACAGAGAGAAGTGATCGACCTCCTCCTTCTCCGAGAGATTGGTCGAACAACAAGTTTTCGTATATCTATCTGACGCTACTAGCTACATATATACAATATAAGATCTCTTACAATCCCTAACATCTGATGTCAAGTTCCACATGGTATTCGCTGGCTGGATTGATGACGTGGTCAAGAAAGAATCCCGCCAATTCCTCTTGAATTTCTTTTATGCGATCATGTGGTAGGAGTTCATCCCGCAGCTCCCACATCTAATTTGAAGAAGGGGGTCAATACATATATATGAATGAAACTCAACACAAATGATGGTAATAAAATAAAATTGTGAATATTATTGCTTACGCACTTCATATTGTTTTTCAGAGTAGCCCCGCTTAGAGGTCGTCGCGTTGTAGATGTACTCGCAAACGTAGTATCCACAAAAATTATTCCCGCCTTCCTGCCACAACCACTTTACGAGAAATAGAGGTCAATCAAACTGATAATCAAGCATTATATATAAATGGTATTGATGAAACTAGATAGAATCAATGGGAGATGCGCGGAACTAGCTAGTAGTACTTACTTTCGGGTGTGTAAATCGGAGCTTCCCCAGCAGTCCCGGAGCTTTAGCGGTGAACTCTTTCCAAACCCTGCCAGACAAAGAAAACAATTACTTGATATCAGGAAATGAACAAAGTTGCCGATATGGTGCGATAACGATCGATTGAACTTACTTCTCGAGCATTTTAGTCATGGACGCATACTCCTTGGGATCTTTTCGTCTCGAGTCTAAGACGGTTACTAGTCCCTGCTCAAGCTTAATCTCTAGGAGAATAAAGTGGAAGCTGGGCACGCATGCATAACTCATCAATTACATTACTATAACCTCGAGTAAAAGGGAAACCGAATATGCACAAGACAGTAACACTCACTTGAAGTTGTAAGGAAAGAGTATTTTATCTTTGTTTTGATTTTGAAGCAACGATTGTAGAAAGTTGGCCTCGGTTTCTTTGGCATTATATTTAACCGTCCATTCATCTATGAGATTTGTGTTAATGAACCCAATATCATAGATTTGTGTATTTCTGCATTTGACGATCTTCAATCTGCATAATATAGTGAGGATAATTATATATACATGCAATGAAAGAGCTGAGCTATATATAGAGACTTAATTACAAAAGTAGTACTTACAGACAGTAGCAAGTGACGATTATTTTTATCGAGGGCCTTTTGATTGAAAAACTGGAAGAACTCCTCAAATGTAACAGACAACAGATCAATTCCAATGAGGTCGTGCTCCTTTTTAACTCTTAGCGTCAAAGTATCCTTCCCAGACTCGCTGCAGGTGTCCATGTACCACTCATGGAATCTTCGCATCATCGTTGTTAGAGGAGGATGACCAGGTTTGACGAGAGGCTTCCCATGCCGGTATTTATATTCGTCCACCTCCATTATATCAAAATGTGCATCGTCGGGCAGGCAATCACCAGGATTGGTACCGGGCAGCATCCGCGGCAGATTTGCGATGATATCGCTAGGCACCTTGAGCGGGGGGCACGATTGGTTCGCCTGTTCGCCGAGCTGGGGAATTTTTTTCCCACTTCTTCGTTCTTGTAACCTTTTGTCACTTGAAGTAGTTCCCGACCGGCGCGCTCCTTGCACTGCCTTTTTAACAGCGCGGACATGGTTGTCATCGGGCGGTGGCGGTGGTGGTCGCTTCAGGGCATCCAAAGTGCGCTTCAATTTCACCGGTTCTATCTTCTCCTCCGGAGGTGGATTTTCTTTGCAAAAAAGTCCTTCACTTGGGCTTGACAGATCTGCGCGTTTTCCTCCTCGGTCATCTCGTATGGTAACTTCTCTAGAGGCTTGAGAGATGGACTGAATTTGTATTGCCTCCCGCCTCTGGCTGTACTGCTAGACGCCGGAGCAGCCGGAGCGGCTGCGGCTGTCTTCCTTCGTTGCTTACGAGGCGGAGAAAGAGGCTGAGTGCTACGACGCGCCGGAGCAGCCGGAGTGGCAGCGGCTATCTTCCGCTGTTGCTGACCAGGCGGAGGAGGAGGCGGGCTGCTAGGACACGCCGGTGCAGGTGGATATGGAGGCGGAGTGCCGCCACGCACCGGAGCAGTCGGAGAAGGAGGCGGAGTGCCCTGATCACTCGCCGGAGGAGGAGGCGGAGTGCCGCCATGCGCCGGAGCAGCCGGAGAAGGAGGCGGAGTGCCCTGATCACTCACCGGAGGAGGAGGCGGAGTGCCCTGACTCGCCGGAGGAGGAGGAGGAGGCGGAGGCGTCCAGTTCGGAAGGTTGATGAGCTCCTTCTGCCATAGACATGGAGTCTTCAGAGCAAGACCCAGCTGAGTCTCCCCTTCACTGGTAGGGTGGTCAAGATCGAGCTCCTCAAATCCCTCTGTTATTTCATCGACCATCACAACAGCATAGCCTTCTGGAATCGGAAGGCAGTGAAAAGTTGCGCCGGGTTCAGGAGGTGCAACAGAGCCGACAGCCGCCTTGACTTTGAAGTGCTGCCATTGCGTCATAAGGTGGCAATCATGAGCCTCCGTGATAGCATCCACGGGGTAGCTGGGAGCCGTGAAGTCAGGTTGCTGAAGAAGCTTGGTGGAAGCCACGCTCCTTATCCGCTGAGATGGCGGGGTAGCTTCTGGGGTAGCTCCGGCAGGTCGCTGGCTCTGAACTTTTTCCTCTAGCGCTCGTACCCTTGCATTCAGCTTCTGCAGTTCGGTCTGCTCCACTTTCCTCCTCCTCTCCCGGGTTTTGTAACCGCCTGTGTTGGGAAACCCAACCTTCCACGCAACGGAGCCTGTCGTGCCTCGTGTTCGTCCTGGGTGCTCAGGATTCCCGAGGGCCTGTGTGAGCTCATCGTTCTCTCTGTCGGGAACGAACATCCCTTGCTGCGCTGCGGCGATATACTTCTGAAGCTTCTTGACGGGTATTTCAAGTTGCTCCTTAGTCCAACGGCACTTCCCTGTTTCAGGGTCCAAGGTTCCCCCAACCCCGAAGAACCAAGTCCATGAACGGTCTGGCGACTTCAATGTCTCTGGTTCGACCCCTTTATCAAGCAGGTCCTTCTCAGCCTTGTCCCACAACGGCCGGGCTTTGAGGTAGCCACCTGACCCCGTGCGATGGTGATGCTCCTTCTTTGCAGCATTTTTCTTGTTTGTCGCTGACATCTTCTTACTCTTCTCCGATGTCTTGTGGGCCACAAATGCGGGCCAGTGATCTCTAATCTTCTCAAATCAGCCGGTGAATTCTAGAGTCTTCCCTTTGTCGACAAACGTTGATTTCAACTCATTCTTCCACCTCCTGAATAGATCTGCCATCTTCTTAAGAGCATGAGCCTTGACCAATGGCTCTATAACTGGCTTATCCGGATGCTCCTCTCGCGGTAGGGTGAAATTTACCTTCAGCGCGGTCCAAAGATCATCTTTCTGTCTATCGTTGACAAAAGACACTTGAGGGTCTTCGCTCTTAGGCTTATTCCATTGGTGGATGCTGATCGGGATCATGTCCCTAACAAGAACCTCGCACTGAGCAGAAAATGCTTCCTTTGTCCGGCTGGGTTCAATCGGTTGGCCATCGCCCTTGATTGCTGTGATCGTGAACCTTTCATCCTGGCGCAACCTTTTCTTCGGGCCTCGTCTCGTTACCGAAGTTTGGCTTGATTCGAAGGGCTAGAAAAGAAGAAAGAAGAGAGTTAATATGTGTACATACCAAAACAATTAATGCATGAATTAGCTAGTCAGCACAGGCTTAATTAATATATATACCTCGCCGGACTTTGCAACAGCTCCTTCCTCCGTTCGCTCACCAGAGCAGTCATCACGGTCTCCTTCTTCCACCGGCATTCCGTCACCGGAGCCATCATAATCATGTCCTTCCACCTCCATTGTTCGATCACCAGAGCCTGCTTCACCCTCTCCTTCCAGACAATTGGTGTCGTTGAGATACGACAAGACATGACCTTCGCCGAGGATTATGTCCCCCAACAACTGTTCTGCTTCGATGTCTCGGTGCTCCATAGCTTCTGCAAATATTACAACATGGCAATTAATATACAAACATGACAGATGGATATATTAGTGCAAACGTAGACCTAGCTAGCTCGACGCTTCTACGGTTTGGGGTGGCCTCGACAACGCTTCTAGGGTTTGGGGTGGCCTAGGCAACGCTTCTAGGGTTTGGGGTGGCCTCGACAACGCTTCTAGGGTTTGGGCCGGACCGCCTCTCTCATGAATGTCCAACGTCCGGACCGACAAGGGATCTAAAAAAATGATGCCATTCTGGATGTGCAGAACATGGTCCATATTTGTCCTGATCTCATCTACCCTTCTATATGCCACGTTGTCTAGTGTCAAAGAATTCAAGAAAACCATGACTTCATCATTAGCCGGAAATGACAGGCGCATAATGGTACGAAGCTCTTCAAAGTTGTTTTGGAACGGAGTTCCCGATAGAATAATTCGCTTTTTGGTACAAAGTTCAGGAAGTGCCTTCCGAATATCGCTATTTGGAAGGCCTTTGCTGAAATTCGTACCAAAAGGCGAATTATTCTATCAGGAACTCCGTTCCAAAACAACTTTGCAGAGCTTCATAGCATCATACGCCTGTTACTTCTGGCAAATGATGAAGCCATGGATTTCTTCAATACTTTGACAAACAATGTGACATATAGAAGAATATATATATATAGACGAGATCAGAAAAAAATTGGATCAACTTGTGCACATCCATAATGGGGGCATTCTTGATAAATCTGGACCCTTGACCCCTGGACGACCCTTGACCCTCGACCCCTCGGTGACCCTCGACCCTCTAACCTAGTTCACGACCCTCGACCGCTCGGCGATCCACGACCCTCTACCCTAGTTCCCGACCCTCGACCCCTCGGCGTTCCTCGACCCTCTACCCTAGTTCCCGACCCTCGACCCCTCGGCGTTCCTCGACCCTTGACCCCTCGACCCCTCGGTGACCCCTCGACCCCTGGACGACCCTCAACCCCTCGCCGACCCTCGACCCTCTTCCCTAGTTCCCGACCCTCGACCCCTCGGCGTTCCTCGTGTAGGAGATATGCCCTAGAGGCAATAATAAATGTTATTGATTATCTCCCTGTTCATAATTAGGTTTATGTTCCATGCTATAACTGCTATGGTTCTCGAGTCTGCAAATAAAACGAGGCTCGGAGGAAGACTCATATGCACGTGTGGAATAATAAACGGTAATATGTATTCCTAGTCTGGCCTCTAAGACTACTCAAGTATTGCATGGGGTTCTGTTTTCCTGATCATGGGCATGTCTATGCCAGCAATTTTGGAGGGCACAGTGTTAGAAGAACATTTGTGTTGAATCGACCCAAATTGATGTTATGCTATGATTACATTCGTCACATATTAATGGTTAATAACACAGAGATGGTTAACGTTTGCATAATTCCTCAGACCATGAGAGTATCAGTTTCTTCATGCTTGATTCATGAACTTTGGGGTTTGTTAACTTCATCCGTAAATGGGCTATTACGGCGGCTACGGGTTCATGGAAAGTGTGTCAAGTAACTTGATAGCTCGAGATTGGGATTTGCTCCTCCGACGATGGAGAGATATCTCTGGGCCCTCTCGGTGTTACGGTATCCATCATCATCTGGCCAGACACTTTGTTGATTGATCACAGGGATGCCGGAACACGGTAACGAGAAAGAGAACAATACCGGTAACGAGGTAACTGGACATATTGGACAAGTTGTTGATCCACGGAAATGCCTACATGTCTAACCTCGGGTATTTGTAACAATCGTAAGCAACAGAATAGCACACGGCAACTGGAGGTTCACTCGAATATTCATTCGTGTGGGTATAGGGGTCAATGTGTGTCCACGGCCCGATGTTGATCATTGATCGGAAGGTGTTCCGTGTCATGTCTATACTTCACCGAACCTATAGGGTCACACGCTTAAGGGTCATCTATCTGGAATACTAGACAGGGAGTCTGAGAGAAAATCACCGAAAAGTTTCGGAGAACAACGAAGAGTTCCGGAGAGAAACACTGAAAAGTTTCGGTAAAACCGAAAAGTTGTTTCGTATAAAACCATTGATCCAAAAAGGTTTCGGCAAGCACCGGGAATGTTTTGGAGGTTGCCAGATTGGTCTGGTAATTTCTGGAATTTTTCTGGAGAAAAAACCGAAAAAAGTTTCGGAGCTGCCGGATGTTTCCGGGTAAACAAAGATGGTTTTAAATAAACCACCATACTGGAAATGTTTCCAGAGCGCGTCCATAATTTTAGAGAGTGCCGAAATGTCTGGGACCTTCTGGAATTTTTCAGAAATAATAGTCGCGGAAAACATCTTGTCCCAGCGTGAGGGACAAGATCCCACGGATCGTGGGGGCTGTTTTTGTGGCTGTTTTTTGGGGGGGGGGTGGGGGGCCTTTGGGAGCAGCCCCCTTGTGGCTGGACAAAATGTTGGGGGGGGGGCCCCATGGTGGGGGGCAGCCCCCACAAATGGTGGAGAGTGTTGGGAGGAAGGTGGGGCCCCATGGGGGAACACCATGGACAAGGGAACATGTTTTTCCCTTGTTTGGTGGGAACATGTTCTCCTTGTTTTGTGGGAACATGTTTTCCCCATGTTTAGTGGGCTGAATTTTCAGCCCCCTCCACCCCTTCCACCACTATATAAGGAGGAGGAGAGGTGCTCTCCAACTCCACTCCAACTCTCTCACACAAGCCATGCATGATCTGGCATTCTCTCTCCCTCCCACGAAATAGTTTCGTAGTGCCGAAAGGCTGTCTGGGTTCCGGTGGGAACTATTTCTGGACGGCGAAGCCCTGCCGGATAGATGGCACCGTATGTGTGCAACCCCGTAGAGAGGTCGTAGTTTCGTCCTTTTGCCCGAGGGGCTGTTCGAGTGTCCTCCCGAAGGGCTGTCCGAGTGACGGTCCGAGTTCTGTGAGTCCTCCCGAAGGGCTGTCCACGACACCGTCCGGGGGACTGTCCGACCGCCTCCCGGAGGGCTGTCCGAGTGGCGGATGAGGGAGTACATCCTCGCGGTTGGGAGGTTGTAAATCCAAGCTGCGGGGATCTGCACCGACGATCGTCATCGACTCTACTTCCGCTGCGCTACGAGTCGGTAACGAAAATGATCAAACCTTGTATGCAGTCTCCATAGTGGTCCTGGGCTGGTGCGTAGGTCGGAAATTTTTTTTTTCTACTGCGTTCCCCAACAGTGGCATCATGAGCCGTGCTATGCGTAGATGCAGGTTGCGATCTAGAATACATGGAGATGTATGGGTGTTGCACAATATAATTAGGTAGTAGATGAGTTCTATTACTGAAAATTATTTGTGCGGGTAGCAGATGAAATCTGTTACCCGATGTTCTTGTTGCTTCCCTCGAATTTGCGTAGTCCTGATCTTGACAGCATTGCGGAATCTGACAAAGTTCTGGCAATCCGTGATCCTTTCATGCTGCTCCTGAGTATGCTGATTGACAGATCAACGAAGTGCTAACAGTTCTTTGGGTTCCACTTTCGTCAATGAAAGATGGATGTTTCACAGATGAAAGGGCAATGCAGATATGATCTGCACGGGGGTCATGCGTATGACGAAGTTCAGTATGGGGCTCGAGATTTTATTATCTCGTGTTTCATACACCCCGCGTTGTTAATCTAGCGACTTGGATAATCATGCTTGATGATGGACGTTGGTAGCTTCGGTTTGTTTCGAAACCTTAGAAGCCACGTAAAACCAGTTTTTGCTAAACCGATTAGAGGCGTCTAACTTGGTTTTGCAGGAGGGTTTGCATGTGCATATGATGTGGTATAGTAGTGCTCATAATAATTTGATTATGTATGAGATGTCTATATGATGTAAACTGATTAACATGACCTGCGTGTCATGATTCGGCATGATGGCTGGAGCCATATGATTGCACTTTAATGACCTGCGTGTCAACCTTATGTAATGCACTTATTTTATTAGCTATAGAGATAGCAATATTATCTGGTGCATCGACAAGGTGGTGGCAATCTTCGCAAAGGTGAACACCGACGCGAATACCAAAGACGAAGAAATACAAGACTTCTCCGTCAGAAAGGGCTATACCATATCATGCTATTATGAATTGCCTGAGATGTTTATCCCTTATGATGCACCCTTCTTGATTGCGCGGTAGTCGCTTTTATTAGGGTGATCTCTCACAAAAATATCAAGTAGTTAGTGTTCTCCCAAGTGTAGCACCGTCACGGCACCTAACTTTTCGGGGTATCACATGCTAACATGGGTACGAACGATTAGGGATGTGTGAGGCGGGTGAGTTGAGACCTCGCAGCGAGATCACTTGGTTGTCTTGACGTTCAGGCATGAAAGTCATGAGCTCGGAACACACGCATCGAAAGATGAACAAGAGTCACATAGCGATGTGATTGGCAAGTTTGCCTACCGATTGAGATTTTCGTCATCAGTGATGCTACCATCAATGGCGTTGAATTGAAATGCGGATCTTGAATCACTCACAATCAATTATGAGAGATATTGATTTGAGTGGGAGTGCACTGTAGAATTAATTCTTTTAATTCTCAGTGCAATTAATTTTGAACACTGTCTAAGTGTGATTTGCATAATAGTTGTAGAATAATGGCTCGCATTTCCACCTTCCCTATTAAAATTGAATAGCTGTTAAATATCTGGTTAAAACTTTACGGTTGGTAACGTAATGTGAGGATTGTCCTCAAGAGTGCCGAGAAGGACTTTGTCCTATCGCATACTTTCGGTATTCTCTCGCTTATGCTATGGATCATGTGACTCTCGTCCGTTGATCCAAAAGCTAGAATTCCATTTCAGTCAAGCGCAATATGTTTGTTTCCATGAGACCCAAACTTCGAAAGTTTGGATAGTTATGTGATATTCATGGAATCTGAAAATTATTTTCAGAGACAGACAAAGGCTAAAAGATATGAGATAGCCAAAGCAATGTTTGTTTGCAAACTATTAGTAAAGGAGTTTACTATGCATTAGATTGATAAGAGAGGGATCCAGAAGAACGCCTGTCATATGATGAAAGGTGAATAAAACAACAACTTAAAGAGAAAGGAAGTGTCCGAAGGGTGTTAGTAAGACTTTCACGCCTAGGAAGTCCGGGGCTAACGCCACTCTTAAGTTCGGTGCTTTTTCTGAGAGTAGGAGAAATACTGAAAGTTAAACTGTTAGAAGTATAAAGGCAGAAAGAAAGGAGACTGGAATATCCAGCTCATGTATGAATGTCATACAAGTTTTTGATGTATAGAAGGCTGGTCAAAGATATAGTCCTTGGGAATTATGATTAAATTGTTAATCACTGATTCTTGGGTACTGTGAGTTAATCACAAAGATACCCGCTCGATTGCTTTCTGTTGCAACTCGATGTAAGAACTACTATGGCCTGAAAGACTAGCCAGAAATGAGTTTTAGGTATACACGGGGAACATAGTAAATGTTACTATACCTTCCATCGGTGTATTACCGTCCGTATTTATTTTTATAATTCGTTTGGAGTATTCCTAGTCTGGCCTCTAAGACTAGCTCAAGTATTGCATGATGGTTCTGTTTTCCTGATCATGGGCATGTCTATGCCAGCAATTTTGAGGGCACAGTGTTAGAAGAACATTTGTGTTGAATCGACCCGATTGATGTTATGCTATGAGATTCATTCGTCACAAGTTAATGGTTAATAACACAGAGATGGTTAACGTTTGCATAATTCCTCAGACCATGAGAGTATCGAGTTTCTTCATGCTTGATTCATGAACTTTGGGGTTTGTTAAACGTCATCCGTAAATGGGTGGCTATTACGGCGGCTTACGGGTTCATGGAAAAGTGTGTCAAGTAACTTGATAGCTCGAGATTGGGATTTGCTCCTCCGACGATGGAGAGATATCTCTGGGCCCTCTCGGTGTTACGGTATCCATCATCGTCTGGCCAGACACTTTGTGATTTGATCACAGGGATGCCGGAACACGGTAACGAGAAAAGAGAACAATACCGGTAACGAGGTAACTGGCATAGTGGACAAGTTGTTGATCCACGGAAATGCCTACATGTCTAACCTCGGGTATTTGTAACATATCGTGAAGCAACAGGAATAGCACACGGCAACTGGAGGTTCACTCGAATATTCATTCGTGTGGGTATAGGGGTCAATATGGGTGTCCATGGCTCCGATGTTGATCATTGATCGGAAGGTGTTCCGTGTCATGTCTATACTTCACCGAACCTATAGGGTCACACGCTTAAGGGTCATCTATCTGCTGAATACTAGACAGGGAGTCTGAGAGAAAATCACCGAAAAGTTTCGGAGACAACGGAAGAGTTCCGGAGAGAGAACACTGAAAAAGTTTCGGTAAAACCGAAAAGTTGTTTCGGATAAAACCATTGATCCAAAAAGGTTTCGGCAAGCACCGGGAATGTTTTGGAGGTTGCCAGATTGGTCTGGTAATTTCTGGAATTTTTCTGGAGAAAAAACCGAAAAAAAAGTTTCGGAGCTGCCGGAGTTGTTTACCGGGTAAACAAAGATGGTTTTAAATTAAACCACCATACTGGAAATGTTCCAGAGCGCGTCCAGATAATTTTAGAGAGTGCCGGAAATGTTCTGGGACCTTCTGGAATTTTTCAGAAATAATAGTCGCGGAAAACATCTTGTCCCAGCGTGAGGGGACAAGATCCCACGGATGTGGTGGGCCATTGTTTGCTGTTTTGGGCTGTTTTTTTGGGGGGGGGGGGGCCTTTGGAGCAGCCCCCTTGTGGCTGGACAAAATGTTGGGGGGGGGGCCCCATGGTGGGGGGCAGCCCCCACAAATGGTGGAGAGTGTTGGGAGGAAGGTGGGGCCCCATGGGGGAACACCATGGACAAGGGAACATGTTTTCCCTTGTTGGTGGGAACATGTTCTCCTTGTTTTGTGGGAACATGTTTCCCCATGTTTAGTGGGCTGAATTTTCAGCCCCCTCCACCCCTTCCACCACTATATAAGGAGGAGGAGAGGTGCTTCCCAACTCCACTCCACTCTCTCACAAAGCCATGCATGAGTCTGGCATTCTCTCTCCCTCCCACGAAATAGTTTCGTAGTGCGAAAGGCTGTCTGGGTTCCGGTGGGAACTATTCTGGACGGCGAAGCCCTGCCGGATAGATGGCACCGTATGTGTGCAACCCCGTAGAGAGGTCGTAGTTTCGTCTTTTGCCGAGGGGCTGTTCGAGTTGTCCTCGAAGGGCTGTCCGAGTGACGGTCCGAGTTTGTGAGTCCTCAGGGCTGGCCACGACACCGTCCGGGGGACTGTCCGACCGCCTCCGGAGGGCTGTCCGAGTGGCGGATGAGGGAGTACATCCTCGCGGTTGGGAGGTTGTAAATCCAAGCTGCGGGGATCGCACCGACGATCGTCATCGACTCTACTTCCGCTGCGCTACGAGTCGGTAACGAAAATGATCAAACCTTGTATGCAGTCTCCATAGTGGTCCTGGGCTGGTGCGTAGGTCGGAAATTTTTTTTTTCTACTGCGTTCCCCAACAGTGGCATCATGAGCGTGCTATGCGTAGATGCAGGTTGCGATCTAGAATACATGGAGATGTATGGGTGTTGCACAATATAATTAGGTAGTAGATGAGTTCTATTACTGAAAATTATTTGTGCGGGTGCAGATGAAATCGTTACCCGATGTTCTTGTTGCTCCCTCGAATTGTCGTAGTCCTGATCTTGACAGCATTGCGGAATCTGACAAAGTTCTGGCAATCCGTGATCCTTTCATGGCTCCTGAGTATGCTGATTGACAGACAACGAAGTGCTAACAGTTCTTTGGGTTCCACTTCGTCAATGAAAGATGGATGTTTCACAGATGAAAGGGCAATGCAGATATGATCTGCACGGGGGTCTGCGTATGACGAAGTTCAGTATGGGGCTCGGATTTATTATCGTGTTTCATACACCCCGCGTTGTTAATCTAGCGACTTGGATAATCAGCTTGTGATGAGGACGTTGGTAGCTTCGGTTTGTTTCGAAACCTTAGAAGCCACGTAAAACCAGTTTTTGCTAAACCGATTAGAGGCGTCTAACTTGGTTTTGCAGGAGGGTTTGCATGTGCATATGATGTGGTAAGTAGTGGCTCATAATAATTTGATATGTATGAGATGTTATATGATGTAAACTGATTAACATGACCTGCGTGTCATGATTCGGCATGGCTGGAGCCTATGATTGCACTTTAATGACCTGCGTGTCAACCTTATGTAATGCACTTATTTTATTAGCTATAGAGATAGCAATATTATCTGGTGCATCGACAAGGTGGTGGCAATCTTCGCAAAGGTGAACACCGACGCGAATGCCAAGACGAAGAAATACAAGACTTCTCCGTCAGAAAGGGCTATACCATATCATGCTATTATGAATTGCCTGAGATGTTTATCCCTTATGATGCACCCTTCTTGATTGCGTGGTAGTCGCTTTATTAGGGTGATCTCTCACAAAAATATCAGTAGTTAGTGTTCTCCCAATGTAGCACCGTCACGGCACCTAACTTTTCGGGGCATCACAGGATCTCCCTGGGTTGCGAACGATTAGGGATGTGTGAGGCGGGTGAGTTGAGACCTCGCAGCGAGATCACTTGGTTGTCTTGACGTTCGGAAGGATCTCCCTGAGCTCGGAACCCGCCCATCGAAAGATGAACAAGAGGCACATAGAGAGTGATTGGCAAGTTTGCCTACCGATTGAAGTTCGCGCCATCAGGTGTTCATCTCGTTCAATGGCGTTGAATGGAAATGCGGGTCTTGTATCACTCACAATCAATTATGAGAGATATTGATTTGAGTGGGAGCGCACTTTGAATTAACTTGTTTAATTCTCAGTGCAATTAATTTTGAACACTGTCTAAGTGTGATTTGCAAAATAGTTGTATGAATAATGGCTCGCGTTTCCACCTTCCTATTAAAATTGAATAGCTGTTAAATATCTGGTTAAAACTTTACGGTTGGCAACGTAATGTGAGGATTGTCCTCAAGAGTGCCGAGAAGGACTTTGTCCTATCGCATACTTTCGGTATTCTCTCGCTTATGCTATGGATCATGTGACTCTCGTCCTTCGATCCAAAAGCTGGAATTCCATTTCAGTCAAGTGCAATTATGTTTGCTTCCATGAGACCCGAACTTCGAAAGTTTGGATAGTTATGTGATATTCATGGAATCTGAAAATCATTTTCAGAGACAGACAAAGGCTAAAAGATATGAGATATCCAAAGAAATGTTTGTTTGCAAACTATTAGTAAAGGAGTTTACTATGCATTAGACTGATAAGAGAGGGATCCAGAAGAACGCCTGTCATATGATGAAAGGTGAATAAAACAACAACTTAAAGAGAAAGGAAGTGTCCGAAGGGTGTCAGTGAAACTTTCACGCCTAGGAAGTCCAGGGCTGATGCCACTCTTAAGTTGTGTGCTTCTTCCGAGAGTAGGAGAAATACTAAAAGTTAAACTGTTAGAAGTATAAAGGCAATGAGAAAGAAGACTGGAATATCCAGCTCATGTATGAATGTCATACAAGTTTTTGATGTATAGAAGGCTGGTCAAAGATATAGTTCTTGGGAATTATGATTAAATTGTTAATCACTGATTCTTGGGTATTGTGAGTTAATCACAAAGATACCCGCTCGATTGCATTCTGTTGCAACTCGATGTAAGAACTACTATGGCCTGAAAGACTAGCCAGGAATGAGGTTTAGGTATACACAGGGAACATAGTAAATGTTACTGTACCTTCCATCGGTGTATTACCGTCTGTGTTTATTTTCCTAATTCAATTAGAGTTTTACACACTCTAGCCCATTGCATAAGTTATCTTGCAAGAAGGTTGTTCATAAGAGAACTTTTGCTGTTCAGTATTATGAATAACATGAGGGCCATACTTCCATCATCGATGGGACGTATGTTATGAATATTGATGGTAATATGATACATCCATAACACTGACGCTAAATGTCATAAGACTAAAAGAATACCACACAAGTGTGGCACTGCATTTGGTCACATTGGAGAAACCCGCATGGAAAATTCCATTATGATGGATTTTGAAGTCGTTTGATTTTGAATCACCTGACACTTGCAACTTTCCTCCGAAAAGTGAAGTGACTGAAATACCGTTCACAGGCCATAAGGAACGAGCAAAGAACTTATTGGTGATCATACATTTTGATGTATGTAGTCCGATAAATGTTGTTGCAAGTAGTGGATTTATCTATCTTCAGAAATGACTCAAGTAGATATATGGATATTTACTTGATGAGACGTAAGTCTGGATCTTTTGAAATCATTTGAAAGGTTTTCAAAATGAAGTAGAAGTTATTGTAACAAGAAAATTATGTTTCTACAATTCGATTGCAGAAAGAAATATTTGAGTTACAAGTTTAGCGAATGTCTGATGCGTTGTGAAAGGGGTTTCATAACTTGCACCTCCCGGAACACCACTGCAAGTGGAACGTCCGTGAAGATGTAATCGAACCATTTATGACATGGTAAGATCAAAGATGACATAAATAAATTTGCCATTATCCCTTTTAAAAGGTGATGCTTTAGAGACTGCGGCTTTTACACTGAAAAGAGCTCCATCAGGTCTGTTGAAATGACACCATGGTATGGTACGCCCAACCATGTTATATCTTTTCTTAACATTTGGAATATGGGGCTTGTGTAAAAGGTTACAAACCTATTCCAAATCAGACAAGTGCTACTTTGTAGGTTATCCCAAGTCATTGGGTATTCCCCCACCACTATACCGAGGCAAAAGTTTTTGCCACAAAACGGTATGCTTTTTGAAGAAAATGGTTCTTTGAAAAAGGTGAGTGGGAGAATAGTGCAACTCGACGAGATAAACAGTATCTTCGCCATCAGATCAAAGGAAAGAGACCTTGGAAGTAATTCCGGAGTTTCCTACTACGACTGATACGGAAGTCTCTACAATAAAATGTATGGACTTCGGTCGAACTTGCAGCTGAACCACGTAGGCAAGGCTCGTGCAAACCTCTCAGGTGCGCAAACGAGATATTGTTGTTAGACAACAGTATACCTACGATACACAAGGAAGCGTTGATGGGCCCTAACTCCGGAATTGGCTAAATGCCAATACAATCCGAGATAGTTTCCATATAAGTGATTCAAGATTAAAACCTTGATACACCTTTCGGAAGACTTAGAGTCTGACGAATATTTATGGAACTATAACTGATATGAATAAAAATGTTTTATCCATAAAGCTCGACTTGTTGCAATATACAAGTTCAAGGAGTTGACTACGATGAGGTTGCTTCATCGTAGCGATGCTTAAATTCGGTTCGGGTTGAACTAGCAATTAATACATATTTCATATCATGAGATATAAAACAATGGATGACAAAAGGATTTCCATCTGATGGAAATGAAACCAAGGACCTGCATGTGTTACAGTCCAAGGTATTTTGTCAATCCAGAGGATGCTAGAAAGGGTGCAAACTTCAGAGTTCCAGCGATGGACAGAAGAGAGCAAAGTGGAGTTGGAATCTTTGTGTTTTGATGAAATGATCAAAGGAGTTTTGACTTCATCAATGGATAACGAAGATGCTTGTAATTCAAGAAAGTAAGTGGGAGCCTAATAACATTTCTAAAAACCTTGTGTGCTTGACACATTGTTAATTGGAAATAAAATTCTTGACACGAATTAGGACTTCATTTGAAAATAGTTTTTCGATGAAGTGCTTGGGCTAAATAGCCTTAATATTATGCATGATGATCTATGAAGATAGATTTACCTAATGGGGCTAAGCAATAAATACATATTGACAAGATGCTAAAACTTTTTAGCATTTAAAACGCCAAGGAGTGATTCTTGCCGAAGTCACATGGAAAGAGTTTTTGCAAGACTCGGTGTCCCAAAAACACTGATGAGCAAAATACATGATGGGGATTCCACACACTCTTGTGTTTGGATTAATCATGTATTCCATGGTATGTATAACAACCAGATATGTCCAATACTCCCGAAGTTGTTGCGAGTATAGATACCAAAGTGATCAAAAGTATTGATCAAGGGACAACAGTGAAAAAGGGTCATTGAGTACTATAGTAGCACTGATGACAAGTTTTCTCGCAAGTAGAGATCATGAAGAGTTCGTTGTAAAAGGTTACATCGATACAGTCTTCATCATTTCTCCATGCGATTTTCGATTTAAATTGACGGTTTTGTGTAACACACAATATGGTGGCACAGTTAGTTGGAATTTGTTCAAACAAGTTACTGTGGCGAATTCTATAACAGAGGCAAAGTATGTTGCCGCTTTTAAAGCGACAAAGAAGATGTTGAATCATATAGTTCATTCATGAACTTAGTATGGTTCCAAGATGGCTTTTGTCAATGGGACACTACTGCAAGTAGTTGCTCCATAACTCAGTCTGAGGAATCCAGGTTCGACCTGTGATTCGCATACATATCAAGCCAAGTCCACACAAAATATGACTTTTGTGAAAGCGTGAAAACGCGAGGATATGCAAAGATACACACGGAGCTGAAGTCGTCAGATCCATTGAACATTCAGGCTATACCACAAGCGAAGCATATTTACACCGGTGTGCCACAGGTGTAAAGTGCATTAGCATTAACTAGATTATTGACTCTAGTGCAAGTGGGAGTTTGTAGGAGATATGCCCTAGAGGCAATAATAAATGTTATTGATTATCTCCCTGTTCATAATTAGGTTTATGTTCCATGCTATAACTGCTATGGTTCTCGAGTCTGCAAATAAAACGAGGTTCGGAGGAAGACTCATATGCACGTGTGGAATAATAAACGGTAATATGTATTCCTAGTCTGGCCTCTAAGACTAGCTCAAGTATTGCATGATGGTTCTGTTTTCCTGATCATGGGCATGTCTATGCCAGCAATTTTGAGGGCACAGTGTTAGAAGAACATTTGTGTTGAATCGACCCAAATTGATGTTATGCTATGAGTTACATTCGTCACATATTAATGGTTAATAACACAGAGATGGTTAATGTTTGCAAAATTCCTTAGACCATGAGAGTGTCGAGTTTCTTCATACTTGCTTCATGAACTTTGGGGTTTGTTAAACGTCATCCGTAAATGGGTGGCTATTACGGCGGCTTACGGGTTCATGGAAAAGTGTGTCAAGTAACTTGATAGCTCGAGATTGGGATTTGCTCCTCCGACGATGGAGAGATATCTCTGGCCCTCTCGGTGTTACGGTATCCATCATCGTCTGGCCAGACACTTTGTGATTTGATCACAGGGATGCCGGAACACGGTAACGAGAAAAGAGAACAATACCGGTAACGAGGTAACTGGCATAGTGGACAAGTTGTTGATCCACGGAAATGCCTACATGTCTAACCTCGGGTATTTGTAACATATCGTGAAGCAACAGGAATAGCACACGGCAACTGGAGGTTCACTCGAATATTCATTCGTGTGGGTATAGGGGTCAATATGGGTGTCCACGGCTCCGATGTTGATCATTGATCGGAAGGTGTTCCGTGTCATGTCTATACTTCACCGAACCTATAGGGTCACACGCTTAAGGGTCATCTATCTGCTGAATACTAGACAGGGAGTCTGAGAGAAAATCACCGAAAAGTTTCGGAGACAACGGAAGAGTTCCGGAGAGAGAACACTGAAAAGTTTCGGTAAAACCGAAAAGTTGTTTCGGATAAAACCATTGATCCAAAAAGGTTTCGGCAAGCACCGGGAATGTTTTGGAGGTTGCCAGATTGGTCTGGTAATTTCTGGAATTTTTCTGGAGAAAAAACCGAAAAAAAAGTTTCGGAGCTGCCGGAGTTGTTTACCGGGTAAACAAAGATGGTTTTAAATTAAACCACCATACTGGAAATGTTCCAGAGCGCGTCCAGATAATTTTAGAGGGTGCCGGAAATGTTCTGGGACCTTCTGGAATTTTTCAGAAATAATAGTCGCGGAAAACATCTTGTCCCAGCGTGAGGGGACAAGATCCCACGGATCGTGGGGGCTGTTTTTGGGCTGTTTTTTGGGGGGCCCCCTTTGGGAGCAGCCCCCTTGTGGCTGGACAAAATGTTGGGGGGGGCCCCATGGTGGGGGGCAGCCCCCACAAATGGTGGAGAGTGTTGGGAGGAAGGTGGGGCCCCATGGGGGAACACCATGGACAAGGGAGCATGTTTTTCCCTTGTTTGGTGGGAACATGTTCTCCTTGTTTTGTGGGAACATGTTTTCCCCATGTTTAGTGGGCTGAATTTTCAGCCCCCTCCACCCCTTCCACCACTATATAAGGAGGAGGAGAGGTGCTCTCCAACTCCACTCCAACTCTCTCACACAAGCCATGCATGATCTGGCATTCTCTCTCCCTCCCACGAAATAGTTTCGTAGTGCCGAAAGGCTGTCTGGGTTCCGGTGGGAACTAGTTCTGGACGGCGAAGCCCTGCCGGATAGATGGCACCGTATGTGTGCAACCCCGTAGAGAGGTCGTAGTTTCGTCCTTTTGCCCGAGGGGCTGTTCGAGTGTCCTCCCGAAGGGCTGTCCGAGTGACGGTCCGAGTTCTGTGAGTCCTCCCGAAGGGCTGTCCACGACACCGTCCGGGGGACTGTCCGACCGCCTCCCGGAGGGCTGTCCGAGTGGCGGATGAGGGAGTACATCCTCGCGGTTGGGAGGTTGTAAATCCTAGCTGCGGGGATCTGCACCGACGATCGTCATCGACTCTACTTCCGCTGCGCTACGAGTCGGTAACGAAAATGATCAAACCTTGTATGCAGTCTCCATAGTGGTCCTGGGCTGGTGCGTAGGTCGGAAATTTTTTGTTTTCTACTGCGTTCCCCAACACCTCGACCCTCTACCCTCCCATGACCCTCGACCCCTCGACGTCCCACGTCCCTCGAACCTTCGGCGACCCTCGACCCCTCGGTGACACCTCGACCCCTGGACGACCCTCGACCCTCGACCCCTCAGCGACCCTCTACCCTAGTTCACGACCCTCGACCGCTCGGCGATCCACGACCCTCTACCCTAGTTCCCGACCGTCGACCCCTCGGCGTTCCTCGACCCTCTACCCTAGTTCCCGACCCTCGACCCTCGACCCCTCGGCATTCCTCGACCCTCGACCCTAGTTCCCGATCCTCGACCGCTCGGCGATCCTCGACACCCTCGTTCCCGATAAAAATTAAGAAGAGGAAGAAGAAGAGAAAACAAAAGAGGAGAAGAAGAAAAAAAAAGGAGAAGAAGAATCTATTTTTTCTTCTTCTCCTCTATTCCTTCTTCTTCTCCTTTTTTTTTCTTCTTCTTCCTCTTCTTTTTTTCTCCTCTTCTTGCTCTCCTCTTCTTGCTCTCCTCTTCTTCTCCTTCTTTCTCTTCTTATTTTTTTTCTCCTCTTCTTCTCTTTTTTCTCCCCTTTTTCCCCCCCCTTCTTTTTCTTCCCTTCTTCCTTCTTCCTTCTTCCTCTTTTCCATACATATAAAAAGTTTAAAAAATACATACATACATACAAAAAATACATACATACATATAAACAGAAAGCAGTATAATGTTAAAACTAGCAATTAATACATATTTCATATCATGAGATATAAAACAATGGATGACAAAAGGATTTCCATCTGATGGAAATGAAACCAAGGACCTGCATGTGTTACAGTCCAAGGTATTTTGTCAATCCAGAGGATGCTAGAAAGGGTGCAAACTCAGAGTTCCAGCGATGGACAGAAGAGAGCAAAGTGGAGTTGGAATCTTTGTGTTTTGATGAAATGATCAAAGGAGTTTTGATTCATCAATGGATAACGAAGATGCTTGTAATTCAAAGAAGTAAGTGGGAGCCTAATAACATTTCTAAAAACCTTGTGTGCTTGACACATTGTTAATGGAAATAAAATTCTTGCACGAATTGGACTTCATTTGAAAATAGTTTTTCGATGAAGTGCTTGGGCTAAATAGCCTTAATATTATGCATGATGATCTATGAAGATAGATTTACCTAATGGGGCTAAGCAATAAATACATATTGACAAGATGCTAAAACTTTTTAGCATTTAAAACGCCAGGAGTGATTCTTGCCGAAGTACATGGAAAGAGTTTTTGCAAGACTCGGTGTCCCAAAAACACTGATGAGCAAAATACATGATGGGATTCCACACACTCTTGTGTTTGGATTAATCATGTATTCCATGGTATGTATAACAACCAGATATGTCCAATACTCCCGAAGTTGTTGCGAGTATAGTACCAAAGTGATCAAAAGTATTGATCAAGGGACAACAGTGAAAAAGGGTCATGAGTACTATAGTAGCACTGATGACAAGTTTTCTCGCAAGTAGAGATCATGAAGAGTTCGTTGTAAAAGGTTACATCGGTACAGTCTTCATCATTTCTCCATGCGATTTTCGTTTAAATTGACGGTTTGTTTAACACACAATATGGTGGCACAGTTAGTTGGAATTTGTTCAAACAAGTTACTGTGGCGAATTCTATAACAGAGGAAAGTATGTTGCCGCTTTTAAAGCGACAAAGAAGATGTTGAATCATATAGTCATTCATGAACTTAGTATGGTTCCAAGATGGCTTTTGTCAATGGGACACTACTGCAAGTAGTTGCTCCATAACTCAGTCTGAGGAATCCAGGTTCGACCTGTGATTCGCCATACATATCAAGCCAAGTCACACCAAAATATGACTTTTGTGAAAGCGTGAAAACGCGGAGGATATGCAAAGATACACACGGAGCTGAAGTCGTCCGAATCCATTGAACATTCAGGCTATACCACAAGCGAAGCATATTTACACCGGTGTGCCACAGGTGTAAAGTGCATTAGCATTAACTAGATTATTGACTCTAGTGCAAGTGGGAGTTTGTAGGAGATATGCCCTAGAGGCAATAATAAATGTTATTGATTATCTCTGTTCATAATTAGGTTTATGTTCCATGCTATAACTGCTATGGTTCTCGAGTCTGCAAATAAAACGAGGTTCGGAGGAGACTCATATGCACGTGTGGAATAAAAACGGTAATATGTATTCCTAGTCTGGCCTCTAAAGCTAGCTCAAGTTGCATGATGGTTCTGTTTCCTGATCATGGGCATGTCTATGCCAGCAATTTTGAGGGCACAGTGTTAGAAGAACATTTGTGTTGAATCGACCCAAATTGAGTTATGCTATGAGTTACATTCGTCACATATTAATGGTTAATAACACAGAGATGGTTAACGTTTGCATAATTCTCAGACCATGAGAGTATCGAGTTTCTTCATGCTTGATTCATGAACTTTGGGGTTTGTTAAACGTCATCCGTAAATGGGTGGCTATTACGGCGGCTTACGGGTTCATGGAAAAGTGTGTCAAGTAACTTGATAGCTCGAGATTGGGATTTGCTCCTCCGACGATGGAGAGATATCTCTGGGCCCTCTCGGTGTACGGTATCCCATCATCGTCTGGCCAGACACTTTGTGATTTGATCACAGGGATGCGGAACACGGTAACGAGAAAAGAGAACAATACCGGTAACGAGGTAACTGGCATAGTGGAAAGTTGTTGACACGGAAATGCCTACATGTCTAACTCGGGTATTTGTAACATATCGTGAAGCAACAGGAATAGCACACGGCAACTGGAGGTTCATCGAATATTCATTCGTGTGGGTATAGGGGTCAATATGGGTGTCCACGGCTCCGATGTTGATCATTGATCGGAAGGTGTTCCGTGTATGTCTATACTTCACCGAACCTATAGGGTCACACGCTTAAGGGTCATCTATCTGCTGAAACTAGACAGGGAGTCTGAGAGAAAATCACCGAAAAGTTTCGGAGACAACGGAAGAGTTCCGGAGAGAGAACACTGAAAAGTTTCGGTAAAACCGAAAAGTTGTTTCGGATAAAACCATTGATCCAAAAAGGTTTCGGCAAGCACCGGGAATGTTTTGGAGGTTGCCAGATTGGTCTGGTAATTTCTGGAATTTTTCTGAGAAAAAAACCGAAAAAAAAGTTCGGAGCTGCCGGAGTTGTTTACGGTAAACAAAGATGGTTTTAAATTAAACCACCATACTGGAAATGTTCCAGAGCGCGTCCAGATAATTTTAGAGGGTGCCGGAAATGTTCTGGGACCTTCTGGAATTTTTCAGAAATAATAGTCGCGGAAAACATCTTGTCCCAGCGTGAGGGGACAAGATCCCACGGATCGTGGGGGCTGTTTTTGGGCTGTTTTTTGGGGGGCCCCCTTTGGGAGCAGCCCCCTTGTGGCTGGACAAAATGTTGGGGGGGGCCCCATGGTGGGGGGCAGCCCCCACAAATGGTGGAGAGTGTTGGGAGGAAGGTGGGGCCCCATGGGGGAACACCATGGACAAGGGAGCAGTTTTTCCTTGTTTGGTGGGAACATGTTCTCCTTGTTTTGTGGGAACATGTTTTCCCCATGTTTAGTGGGCTGAATTTTCAGCCCCCTCCACCCCTTCCACCACTATATAGGAGGAGGAGAGGTGCTCTCCAACTCCACTCCAACTCTCTCACACAAGCCATGCATGATCTGGCATTCTCTTCCCTCCCACGAAATAGTTTCGTAGTGCCGAAAGGCTGTCTGGGTTCCGGTGGGAACTAGTTCTGGACGGCGAAGCCCTGCCGGATAGATGGCACCGTATGTGTGCAACCCCGTAGGAGGTCGTAGTTTCGTCCTTTTGCCCGAGGGGCTGTTCGAGTGTCCTCCCGAAGGGCTGTCCGAGTGACGGTCCGAGTTCTGTGAGTCCTCCCGAAGGGCTGTCCACGACACCGTCCGGGGGACTGTCCGACCGCCTCCCGAGGGCTGTCCGAGTGGCGGATGAGGAGAGTACATCCTCGCGGTTGGGAGTGTTGTAAATCCTAGCTGCGGGGATCTGCACGACGATCGTCATCGACTCTACTTCCGCTGCGCTACGAGTCGGTAACGAAAATGATCAAACCTTGTATGCAGTCTCCATAGTGGTCCTGGGCTGGTGCGTAGGTCGGAAATTTTTGTTTTCTACTGCGTTCCCCAACACTCGACCCTCTACCCTCCCATGACCCTCGAACCCTCGACGTCCCAGTCCCTCGAACCTTGGCGACCCTCGACCCCTCGGTGACACCTCGACCCCTGACGACCCTCGACCCTCGACCCCTCAGCGACCCTCTACCTCGTTCACGACCCTCGACCGCTCGGCGATCCACGACCCTCTACCCTAGTTCCCGACCGTCGACCCCTCGGCGTTCCTCGACCCTCTACCCTAGTTCCCGACCCTCGACCCTCGACCCCTCGGCATTCCTCGACCCTCGACCCTAGTTCCCGATCTCGACCGTCGGCGATCCTCGACACCCTCGTTCCCGATAAAAATTAAGAAGAGGAAGAAGAGAGAAAACAAAAGAGGAGAGAAGAAAAAAAAGGAGAAGAAGAATCTATTTTTTCTTCTTCTCCTCTATTCCTTCTTCTTCTCCTTTTTTTTCTTCTTCTTCCTCTTCTTTTTTTCTCCTCTTCTTGCTCTCCTCTTCTTGCTCTCCTCTTCTTCTCCTTCTTTCTTTCTTATTTTTTTTCTCCTCTTCTTCTCTTTTTTCTCCCTTTTTCCCCCCCTCTTTTTTTCCCTCTTCCTTCTTCCTTCTTCCTCTTTCCATACATATAAAAGTTTAAAAAATACATACATACATACAAAAAATACATACATACATATAAAAAGAAAGCATATATATATAACAAAAAAACACATATAAAAAAAATAGCAACGCGGCGGCGGCGGCGGTGCTCACAGAGGAGGCGTCGGGGCGGGTCGGGCGGCGTCGGGGCGGCGTCGGCGTCGGGCCGGGTCGGCGTGTCGGCGTCGGGGCGGGCAGGGTGGGCGGGGCGGCGTCGGGGCGGGCGG